>JBBGZY010001854.1:0-702500 GCA_037952925.1 Lithobates clamitans
CCAGGTGCCGGTGTTCTGCCGAGAATGGTTCCCCGTCGAAATCTGTTCCCCCTGTCTCTCGGCGGAGATCGGAACTCCGCCTCTCCAGCCCTCTGCACTGCCGCTCCTCCTACTCTCCCCCGAATGCTAAACATCCTTCTACCGTCCCCGCCCCCGTGCGCGTCCCCTGTACAATGTTAATAGTCCATCCACACAAATATATATGTATATATTATCACTCCTATATATGTATATATTATCACTCCTTATAAAATATATATCTGGTACAATATTATTACTCCTTCCATATATATATATATCTATATCTATATATATATATCTATATCTATATATATATAGATATATAGATATATAGATATATATATGTATATCTATATATATCTATATATCTAAATATATATATTTTATTTTTATATATATATTTTTATATATATATATATATATATATATATATATATATATATATATATATATATATATCATATCTATATGTGTGTGTGTATAAATAAAATATAAATAAATATATATATATACACTATACACACGTCATCATTATTATCCCTTCATATTAATGTGTCTAATTTATTCTTACCCCTCCTACGTCTTCATTATTATCCCCGCCTATTATTTAATATTATTTATTGAACACTGGAAATTCTCCCTACAGTCCCTATTATTATTATTATTATTATTATTATTATTCCTACCACCTATTATATATCTATCAGTATACACGTCATCATTATCATCTCTTCCTATTATTTTATCTAATTTTTTTATTGCCCCTCCTATTATTTTATTTTTTATTACACCTCCTATTATTTTATATTCATTGTTAATCCTTCTATTATTTTATATTATTGTTACACCTTCTATTCATTTTATCTAATTTATTATTACTCCCTCCCAGTGGCAGATGGTGCTGAAAATTTTTTGGGGGGGCGCAAACAAACTGAAAAAATCTGAAAAAAAAATCTTTAAACGCAGCCACTGTGCACATCTGTTTCTCTGACTGCTCTACTCTTTGTATAAATCATCCTCACTCTTCTTTCTTACCCCAGACCCTTTCTGTCCAGGGGAAGCGGATTTTGATAGCAAGCTGACTATTGCAATCGAATTTGGTTCCCCCTCCCAATATAGCTTCCACAGCATTTCAAGGGTTAAAAACACTTGTATATGGCTTCTCTGACTGCTCTACTCTTTGTATAAATCATCCCCATTCTTCCTTCTTACCCCAGACTCTTTCTATCCAGGGGAAGCGGATTTTGATAGTGAGTTGACTCTTGCTATCGGATCTGGTTCCCCCTCCCAAAACAGCTTGCACGGCATTTCAGGGGTTAAAAACACTTGTATATGGCTTCTCAGACTGTTCTACTCTTTGTATAAATCATCCTCACTCTTCCTTCTTACCCCAGACCCTTTCTGTCCAGGGGAAGCAGATATTGATAGCAAGTTGACTCTTGCTATCGAATCTGGTTCCCCCTCCCAATATAGCTTCCACAGCATTTCAAGGGTTAAAAACACTTGTATATGGCTTCTCTGACTGTTCTACTCTTTGTATAAATCATCCTCACTCTTCTTTCTTACCCCAGACTCTTTCTGTCCAGGGGAAGCGGATTTTGATAGCGAGTTGACTCTTGCTATCGGATCTGGTTCCCCCTCCCAAAACAGCTTGCACGGCATTTCAGGGGTTAAAAACACTTGTATATGGCTTCTCTGACTGTTCTACTCTTTGTATAAATCATCCTCACTCTTCCTTCTTACCCCAGACCCTTTCTGTCCAGGGGAAGCAGATTCTGATAGCAAGCTGACTGTGTGTTAAATTTGGTGTTATCGCTCTTACTTTCTCATTCTGGTCACTGGAAGTTCAACGTGGCACCTCATGGCTAGGGATGAGCCAAACACCCCCCCGGTTTGGTTCGCATCCAGAACATGCGAACAGGCAAAAAATGAGTGCGAACACCGTTAAAGTCTATGGGACACGAACATGAATAATCAAAAGTGCTAATTTTAAAGGCTTATATGCAAGTTATTGTCATAAGAAGTGTTTGGGGACCTGGGTCCTGCCCCTGGGGACATGTATCAATGCAAAAAAAAGTTTTAAAAACTGACGTTTTTTCAGGAGCAGTGATTTTAATAATGCCTAAAGTGAAACAATAAAAGTGTAATATTCCTTTAAATTTCGTACCTGGGGGGTGTCTATAGTATGCCTTTAAAGTGGCGCATGTTTCCTGTGTTTAGAACAGTCTGACAGCAAAATGACATTTCTAAAGGAAAAAAAGTCATGTAAAACTACTATCGCTAGCGCCAGCTATAATGAATTGTCGGTATGGCAATACACATAAAAGTTTATTGCTAAAAACGGCATGGAATTTCCCCACAGGGGAACCCCGAACCAAAATTTAAAAAAAAATGGTGTGGGGTCCCCCCAAAAATCCATTCCAGACCCTTATCCAAGCACGCAACCTGGCAGGCCGCAGGAAAAGAGGGGGGACGAGAGAGCGCCCCCCCTCCTGAACCATACCAGGCCACATGCCCTCAACATTGGGAGGGTGCTTTGGGGTAGCCCCACAAAGCACCTTGTCCCCATGTTGATGGGGAGAAGGGCCTCATCCCCACAACCCTTGCCCGGTGGTTTTGGGGGTCTGCGGGCGGGGGGCTTATCGGAATCTGGAAGCCCCCTTTAACAAGGGGACCCCCAGATCCCGCCCCCCTGTGTAAATTGGTAATGGGGTACAAATGTACCCCTACCATTTCACAAAAAAAGTGTCAAAAAGGTTAAAAAACACAAAACAGTTTTTGACAAGTCCTTTATTAATTTCTTCTTCTTTCCGCTTCTTTCTTCTGGTCTTCCTTCGGTGTTCTTCTACTTCCTCCATCTTCTTCTTCTTCCTCTGCTCTTCTCGTCCCGCATCTTTCTCCGGCTTCTCCTCCGCTCCGTCCGCACGATCCGCCTCAGTGGGAGTCTTCCGCTGTGTGACGCTTCGGTTCTTCTGACACTTCTTATATAATGGAGGGCGGGGCGTGTCCCCGCCCCCTCTGACAACACGGGGAAAGCCATAGGAAAGTCCCAGGAAGTCCCTGTGCGTCACCGGGTGGCCCCGCCCTTCGTTATGTAAGAAGTGTCAGAAGAACCGAAGCGTCACGCGGCAGAAGACTCCCACTGAGGCGGATCATGCGGACGGAGCGGAGAAGAAGCCGCAGGAAGATGCAGGACGAGAAGAGCGGAGGAAGAAGATGGAGAAGAAGAAGATGGAGAAGAAGAAGATGGAGAAGAAGAAGAAGATGGAGAAGAAGAAGATGGAGGAAGAAGAAAAAGAACACCGAAGGAAGACCAGAAGAAAGAAGATGGAAGAAGCGGAAAGAAGAAGAAACTAATAAAGGACTTGTCAAAAACCGTCTCATGCGTTTAACCTTTTTGACACTTTTTTTGTGAAATGGTAGTGGTACATTTTTACCCCATTACCAATTCACACGGGGGGGGGGCGGGATCTGGGGGTCCCCTTGTTAAAGGGTGCTTCCAGATTCCGCTAAGCCCCCCGCCCGCAGACCCCCGCAACCACCGGGCAAGGCTTGTGGGGATGAGGTCCTTCTCCCCAAAGCACCCTCCCAATGTTAAGGGCACGTGGACTGGTATGGTTAAGGAGGGGGGGCGCTCTCTCGTTCCCCCCTCTTTTCCTGCAGCCTGCCAGGTTGCGTGCTCGGATAAGGGTCTGGTATGGATTTATGGGGGGACCCCACGCCTTTTTTTTTATTTTGGCGCAGCGTTCCCCTTAATATCCATACCAGACCTGAAGGGCCTGGTATGGAATTTACGGGGACCCCCACGCAGTTTTTTTTTTAAATTTTGGTTCGGGGTTCCCTTGTGGGGAAACTCCATGCCGTTTTTATCAATGAACTTTTATGTGTATTGCCGGACCGACAATTCATTATAGCTGGTAATTTTACATGACTTTTTTTTCCTTTAGAAATGTCATTTTGCTGTCAGACTGTTCTAATTACGGGAAACATGCCCCCCTTTACAGGCATACTATAGACACATACTATAGAAGCCTGAGGAGCCGAGCGGACACAGGGGCCACAGCCACCACTACAGAAGAGGAGGAAGCCCGTCACTCGGTAAGTGCCACTAGACCAGCGGGGGGGGGGTTAGTGAAGTAACAGCCAAGTTGGGGGACGCGCCTGTCTGCATTTGATGGGCACAAATGGCTGCATATACTGGGCACAAGTGGCTGCATATGATGGGCACAAGTGGCTCTATTTGAATGGCAGAAGTGGCTGCATATGAGGGGCACAAGTGGCTGCGTATGAGGGGCACAAGTGGCTGCGTATGAGGGGCACAAGTGGCTGCGTATGAGGGGCACAAGTGGCTGCGTATGAGGGGCACAAGTGGCTGCATTTGACTGGCACAGTGGCTGCATTTGACGGGCACAAATTGCTGCATTTGACAGGCTGCAATTGATTGGGGGGGGGGGGGCTGGGGTGGTTTCAGTATTTTTCAGTTTGTTTGCGCCCCCTCAAAATTTTTGAGCACCAACCGCACAGACACTGCTCTATAATTTTCCTTGACCTCCCTTTTATGTATTTTGCAGGGCTGTGTACAGACAGATTTGTGTAAGCGGAGGCTCCATGTGTAAGGCTGCTGTTTTCGTTCCTGAACAGATTGAACAGCCCTTCACATTATGTACATCATGCAGTGTGGATGCTCATATTGATGAGGAATGTCTTCTATACAAAGCCTTGGCCCCTCCCACAGGCACAGCTCTATATTTTTCCTGGACCTGCCATTGATATACACAGTGCTATTATGCATTGGGCCCGCCCCCCTTCAGCAGAGCAGGCTAGGGGCGAGGGCAGAGCTGGAGGCGGTGCAGCTTGATATTTTCTCTCAACCTTGGTCCCGTTGATATACACAGTGCTAAGTTGCAAGGGGGCCTGCCCCCCTTCTCCAGAGCAGGCTAGGGGCGGGGCTGGAGGCGGTGCTGCCGATGATGTAATTAAGCAACTCGCGCCGCCTCCGCCTACCCACTCGAGTCTATAATTTTTCTCAACTAAAATGAGCGTCTGCACATGCGCGGTATAGGCATGGTGAAGCAGCGCATGCGCAGTGGAGCCCCGCGATCAGCTGTTTTGTGATGTAGCCGCACCGGAAGTGATGCGGTCGAACTTCTGCACGAGTCAAGGTTTTATTTTAGCACCCCGGCAGCCCCAGACCATGACACTCCCACCACCATGCTTGACTGTAGACAAGGCACACTTGTCTTTGTACTTCTCACCTGGTTGCCGCCACACACACTTCACACCATCTGAACCAAATACGTTTATCTTGGTCTCATCAGACCACAGGACATGGTTCCAGTAATCCATGTCCTTAGTCTGCTAGTCTTCAGCAAACTGTTTGTGGGCTTTCTTGTGCATCATCTTTAGAAGAGGTTTCCTTCTGGGATGACAGCCATGCAGACCAATTTGATGCAGTGTGCGACACTTACACTTACAGGCTGACCCCTTTAACCTCTGCAGCAATGCTGGCAGCACTTATACGTCTATTTCCAAAAGACAACCTCTGGATATGATGTTGGGCACGTGACCTCAACTTCTTTGGTTGACCATGGCGAGGCCTGTTCTGAGGGGAACCTGTCCTGTTATACCGCTGTATGGTCTTGGCCACCGTACTGCAGCTCAGTTTTAGGGTCTTGGCAATCTTCTTATAGCCTAGGCCATCTTTATGTAGAGCAACAATTCTTTTTTTCAGATCCTCCCTCAGAGAGTTCTTTCCCATGAGGTGCCATGTTGAACTTCCAGTGACCAGTATCAGAGAGTGAGAGCGATAATACCAAATTTAACACACAGTCAGCTTGCTACCAGAATCCGTTCCCCCTGGACAGAAAGGGTCTGGGGTAAGAAGGAAGAGTGAGGATGATTTATACAAAGAGTAGAGCAGTCAGAGAAGCCATATACAAGTGTTTTTAACCCCTGAAATGCCGTGCAAGCTGTTTTGGGAGGGGGAACCAGATCCGATAGCAAGAGTCAACTCACTATCAAAATCCGCTTCCCCTGGATAGAAAGAGTCTGGGGTAAGAAGGAAGAATGGGGATGATTGATACAAAGAGTAGAGCAGTCAGAGAAGCCATATACAAGTGTTTTTAACCCTTGAAATGCTGTGGAAGCTATATTGGGGGGGGGGGAACCAGATTCGATAGCAATAGTCAGCTTGCTATCAAAATCCGCTTCCCCTGGACAGAAAGGGTCTGGGGTAAGAAGGAAGAGTGAGGATGATTTATACAAAGAGTAGAGCAGTCAGAGAAGCCATATACAAGTGTTTTTAACCCTTGAAATGCTGTGGAAGCTATATTGGGAGGGGGAACCAGATCCGATAGCAATAGTCAGCTTGCTATCAAAATTCGCTTCCCCTGGACAGAAAGGGTCTGGGGTAAGAAGGAAGAGTGAGGATGATTTATACAAAGAGTAGAGCAGTCAGAGAAACAGATGTGCACAGTGGCTGCGTTTAAAAAATTTTTTTTTCAGATTTTTTCAGTTTGTTTGCGCCCCCCCCAAAAAATTTTCAGCACCATCTGCCACTGGGAGGGAGTAATAATAAATTAGATAAAATGAATAGAAGGTGTAACAATAATATAAAATAATAGAAGGATTAACAATGAATATAAAATAATAGGAGGTGTAATAATAAATAAAATAATAAGAGGGGCAATAAAAAATTAGATAAAATAATAGGAAGAGATGATAATGATGACGTGTATACTGATAGATATATAATAGGTGGTAGGAATAATAATAATAGGGACTGTAGGGAGAATTTCCAGTGTTCAATAAATAATATTAAATAATAGGCGGGGATAATAATGAAGACGTAGGAGGGGTAAGAATAAATTAGACACATTAATATGAAGGGATAATAATGATGACGTGTGTATAGTGTATATATATATATATATATATATATATATATATATATATATATTTATATATATATAAACAAAGATATATATATATGGAAGGAGTAATAATATTGTACCAGATATATATTTTATAAGGAGTGATAATATATACATATATAGGAGTGATAATATATACATATATATAGGAGTGATAATATATACATATATAGGAGTGATAATATATACATATATAGGAGTGATAATATATACATATATAGGAGTGATAATATATACATATATATTTGTGTGGATGGACTATTAACATTGTACAGGGGACGCGCACGGGGGCGGGGACGGTAGAAGGATGTTTAGCATTCGGGGGAGAGTAGGAGGAGCGGCAGTGCAGAGGGCTGGAGAGGCGGAGTTCCGATCTCCGCCGAGAGACAGGGGGAACAGATTTCGACGGGGAAGCCATTCTCGGCACAACACCGGGGACTGTCCCCGGAAACCGGGGACGTCTGGTCACCCTAATCTAGAGGCTTTGCGGGTGAAAGTTTTGCTCGGTGCCAGGAAGGTGGATCTGCCGAGAAGTTTCGAGATTTTTCCCATTTTTCCATTGACGGTATTTTTTCAGGGTTCTGTGCGGAATTACGTTTTTTTATGTAGAAAATAGAGGATCCCTTTAGAAGAGATGAGGGGTGTTCCTAGATTTGAATGATATCAAGAGCAAGGGGGGGGTCTGACCAGTTGATAGTGGCTTGGGCATGCCACACTCTTAGGTACTTGAAGAAGTCCTTATTGGGGATGTTATATTTCTTATGGAGGGCTTGGAAGGTGCAGAGTTTCCCTTCTTGTAGGATGCTCCCAACTGTGTTAGCGCCAGCTGTTGACCTAGAGGCAATGACATATCAGAGCACAGTAGTTCTAGTGCTGATAGAGGAAAAGACTCCACAGCTTTTCTTGCGAGACCGTTAGCTTGTTGGTGGATTGAACTCCAGATTTTTATTGTTGCATTTACTGCGCTTAAGAAGGACAGGTCTGGTCGATGTTGCATCCATATAGCAGCTAGTAATGATTTGGTGGGATGGCTGAGAGCGGTTTCTTCTATTTGTGTCCACAGAGGACGAGAGGTGAGAGACCACCAATGTGGAGCCTGGTTCAGGAGAGTGGCCTTGTAATAGTTCTTTAGATTGGGAACTCCCATTCCCGATTTAGCAGTCGCAGAATACATGATGGAATGTTTGATCCTGGAATGTTTGTGTTCTCAATTTTTTTTTATTGGGTATGTTTTATAGCAGAAAGTAAAAAAATATTTACTTGTCTCTATCTAGTCCTGAGATTTACATAGTTCTACCACACAGCACTACCCCGTCTGACATAGCAGGAGACCTCATTTTTCCCTACTACAGTCCACTGACACTTACAGGTCCCTCTCCCAGCCTGTGACTGGACATCGAAAGGAAAAGCAGCACACTAACAAGCTTATCTCTGTCACCCTCCTATCAGCATGCCCCTTGCACTGCAGTAAAACCGATTGACTGCTTGTGCTGCTTTTGCTTCAGTCCCTCTGAGCTTTGATATATAGGGACTGCAAGAGGATGATACCTGGCCAAATCAGATACTTACACAATTTGTGAATACAGAGCTGCTTTAATTTGTGTCCTTTCTATCTGTCCAAAGTTCAGTTGTAGAACTCTTTCACATGGGGCGGAACCCGGCTGCAAACCAGTTTTTCAGGAGGGGATCTGTACGCTGATCCCCCACTAAGCAGACAGATAACAGGTCCATGCCCAGACACAGACGCGGCCCACTGTCCTCTATGGCCAGTCAGATGTAAACACCCGACTGCCATCCGATCCAGCCAGGTGGATGGGGAACACATCTCCCTTCCATTTGTTTTTGCCAGATCAGATTGGAGGTAGCCGGGTGTAAACAGGAACAAATCCATCTACATCCGTCTACCTATAGAGGAGAGTGGAGGCTCTGTCTGAAAGGCCTGGGTGAAAGGGACCTTAGAAAACAAACACACCAAGTTCCATCAGCTGAAGACCAATGTAGTTCTTGGTGAACCCTTTATATAGTTAGTAGTATATGCAGGGCTTTTTTTCTCAGAGAATAGGTGCAGGAACTCTGACCTTCACCCTTCGTTTCTCCTCCCTACCCACCCCTGAGAACCGTTCTTTGGTTCCACCTCCTACCAGCCCCCCTGTACCGCCCATTTTAGAGAATACAGAACCAGGTATCATTTTTGCTACTACCCTGTTTCTCCAAAAATAAGACCTAGCTTGATTGTCGGTGATGGCTGCAATATAAGCCCTACCCCCCAAATAAGCCCTAGTTAAAGTCCTTGTAGGTCTTCTTTTCAGGGTAGGGTTT
This sequence comes from Lithobates clamitans, assembly GCA_037952925.1. Taxonomy (NCBI): domain Eukaryota; kingdom Metazoa; phylum Chordata; class Amphibia; order Anura; family Ranidae; genus Lithobates; species Lithobates clamitans. Next base: position 9,273 of record JBBGZY010001854.1, read on the forward strand.
ATTTTCAGGGAAACAGGGTAGGGCTTATTTGGGGAGTAGGGCTTATATTGCAGTCATCACAGACAATCACGCTAGGTCTTATTTTCGGGGAAACAGGTTAAGTGATTTGCATGTAATTTGTTAATAATAACAAAGAAAGACAGTAAAATAGATCCCTTGCAGTGAGCAACAATAGACCCTACCCCAGCAACAGTAGAACCCCCCCCAGCAATAATAGACCTCACCCCAGCAAAAATAGAGCCCCCACACAACAATAGACCCCCAGCAGCAAAAACAGATGTCCCAGCAAACTGCATCAATAGACCCTCCAGGAGGCAGCAACAATAGACCTCTCCCTCAACAGTAGATCCCTCCCAGCAACAATTGCTCCCCCCTAAAAACATAAGACCCCCCCCCACTAGCAACAATAGATCTACCCAGCAACAAGAGTCCTCCACGCAAAAATAGATCCCCACCAGTGACAATAGATCTCCCAGCAGCCAGCATCAATAGACCCTCCAGCACACCCCAGTACTCCTTGCCATTACATACATTCATTGCTGGAGGTGCCGGAACTGTGTTCCCCTGCGTTCCTGCTGAAAAAAAGCCCTGAGTATATGATATATAGGCCAAATCAGGCAAGTGGGAAAAAAAATGAATAATGTGGAGCCACAAATCTTTATTTCTTTTGTGTTCTATTTCCGGATTTTGTTTTTAAAGTACGTAGTTGACATTTAGATTCAGATCTTGTTTGCAGAAGATTATAACTCATAATGAGCAAAGAACCTTTGTCTTTGGGGAGCGTACTAGATGGCAAGCTCGGTAGTTCTTCAAGTCCCCATTGAGGATTTGCATCCGTGGTGATACTTTGTTCTATTTGGAAGAGGTACATATTGCAATCATTATCATTTTATATATAGAGTCAGCCCACACCCATGTAAGAGGATTATGGTACAATGGTGCTGGTCAAAGTTAAACACAATCTCAAATACACCGATGTTTACATTTTTTGAGGTGAGGAAACCTAAAGTAAATGTAAAGCCTTAAGTTAGCAAACAAGTCACTGGTAGGTCATGACCAAGGTAGATCAGAGGTCACCGTCCTTTTAATTCACATTTGACCACCAACCCAACTCCATCTTCTCAGAGCCCTCTAAAGAAGACACAATACTCTAAAGTTGTATCAAAGTGGTTCTAAAGGCCGAAGATTTTTTACCTTAATGCATAGAATCTTAGAACCTTCTGGGTGCAGCTCCCCCTTATACGTACCTGAGCCCCATTTTGATCCAGCAATGTGCATGAGAGCTCTGCCGGGTCTCTCACTCCTCATTGGCTCACACAGTGGCAGGAGCCACTGGTTTCTACTGCTGTCTATCACAGCCAGTGAGCCAATGAGGAGAGAGCAGAGGGCGGGGCCAAGCAGCACTATGTGTGTGAATGGACAATGTTCATTCGCAGGAGCGCGGTTCGGAAGTGAGCCTGTTTGAGTGCCCCCATAGCAAGAGGCTTGTTATTGGAGGAACTCAGTGGGGGGAGGAGCCAGAACCGCAAACAGGGGACCCAAAAAAAAGAGGATCGGGGGCTGCTCTATGCAAAACTATTGCACAGAGCAGGTAAGTATAACATGTTTTTTTTTGTTTGTTTGTTTTTTCATCCTTTTGAATCACGTTAAATGGTCAGAGCAGTCTTTTATTGTAAATAACACATAAAATGACACACTGCATCTACGATCTCGGTAAAGATCCTATGACGTAGGCTCTTTACTATGTGATCAGCTGTGTCCAATCACATGGTAACCAGGAAGTGCAGGTTATGAGCTAAGTGAAAAGTGAAAAACTAAGTGAAGCAATGACATTTATCAAGAACATAGAAAATGTGGCAAACAGCATAAAACACAACAACCAATACACACAACAGTGACACATGTGAATATAGAATTGATCAAAAAGCTATTTTTGGTCAAATATTTTTTTTTTTTGCCCTCTCCCTCTCCCTCTCCTTTTCCCCCCCTCCCCTGGGTACCTTCATTTCCAAATTTTTAATTTTTATTTTCACATATTGATATACATCCATATATATATCTGCTATTCTTACCAACCTTCTCTCCCATAAATAGGTGATATATATATAATAACTATATCCCACAATATGGTGGTCATATGCACAATATATTGGACTGACTGAGATACAGGTGTTTGAATCCGGGCCTGGATGCCTCAAAATGATGTAAAATGGACAGTGCAATGACAACAAAACAAATATATACTGTTCATACACTCTCCATCCATACCAGGATTCCCAGTTTATCTCAATGAGAATATCACGGAAGATATTTCCCGTGATTATTTATACATCAGTAAAATAGCAGACAAACAAAGAAGGAGGATCAGGACAATATGCAGACGAACAGACTCTCCTTCAATCAAATCAATCTAGATGGGCGTGCACGAGGAAGGGATGGGAATAAGAAGGAGCCCGTGCACGTCAGCTATACGTCCAGATGAAGCTACGCACATTTGTCCTGTGAAACGCGTCGACGTCACCGCGTCCGGACGTCACGCCCGCTGTCATCCCCCGCCGGGGCTAGCCGGCACATACACCAAGGGAGTATCTCGTTCCTAAGCCCGGAACAGCTGTACGGAGGGCAACAGGTGCACCTGTACGGACGGTCTCCAGCATTTCAACAGCGGCATATCAGGAAAATACCGTGAAGCACGGAATACCCCTAGATCGGGATACGGAGGTATATAAGGTAACAGGAAAGTCTATCTACAACATCGGAGCTACAGCCACCCGGAAGTACCCAAGCAGCCTCGCACGGGACCCGGGATTGGTAACGTACCAGGCTACCTCTGTTGTTTCTTTACATACACCTGCTACCACACGATTTCACTACAGTGCAATTGCACCGAATTTACCCACCTAAGAGCTGCATATATGCTTACCTCATACTCCGAAACCTGGGAACAGTGACTCCACGGCTCTACATAGACATATGATCTACATCTCAGTCCCATTCAGGACTAGCCGCTCAGTTGACCACGGACCCCATACCAGCACCCTACCCCACGACAGACCATCACCCTAGGGTTCCCATCCCCCCATTTCTCTCCTCCCCCCCGCTCCCCCCCCCCCTTTTCCCCTTCCCCTTCCACTCCCTTTCCCCCCCCCCCCTCCCTTCCCTTTCATTTTTCCTCCACCCGTCCCTCCCCCCCCCCCTCATTGCCGCCCCTCCCCCCGGGGGAATTGATGTCTGCACTATACACCGTATTCAGCAATTGCTGCACACTTACATAGGTGTCTTGGGCAGACATCAATAGCCAAGACGTCCGGACGCATTTGTCTTGTCATTTATATGTATACATGTTGAATGTTTCCCTAGTCTGTATATGTAATATATTTGACCAAAAATAGCTTTTTGATCAATTTTATGAGGGCAGTAAACGATACCTTTTTCTGATCATGTTTCTGCACATATCTCCATGTACATTGATTTCGTACCAATAAAATTCGCATTTATATTCACCATACCTCTAGTGTACCTTCCCGTGAGCCCCGCTTTTCTCTTTTTTTGGTCCCCATCTGTTTGGGACAACTTGTTATACAGGATATGGGGGTTGGAAGGCAATTATAGTGTGACGGTACCGAATCCATTTACATGATCAAAACAAGCCTCATTATATTCTATTCTTTGTTTTACATGTGAATATAGAGCAAGCAACCAAACCCACCAAGGAACAAACTAACCTACATACAGGTGGAACCTATCTATCTAAGAATCTATCTGTCTAACAACTAAGTGAGCCAGGGTTTCTCCACCAGGGTTCCATGTAACCCTAGGCTTCACCGAGAGCAGCAGGCGCCAACCAGTGGTCCATGGTCCACAAGAAAATTTTGGCGGTCCCCAGGGGTTCTACCGCAAATCAACATTGTGGTGGATGTATACCAGTGTTGTTCTCAATGCACGCTGGCAGTCAATACTGTGATGCAGAGAGCCAGCGCATTGTGTGTATAAGGCAGCAGTGTGATCCAGGGGGAGGGGGGCAGAGAGCCGGAGCATTGTTTGTATAAGACAGCAGTGTGATCCAGGGGGAGGGGGGCAGAGAGCCGGTGCATTGTGTGTATAAGGCAGCAGTGTGATCCAGGAGGAGGGGGGCAGAGTGTCGGAGCATTGTTTGTATAAGGCAGCAGTGTGATCCAGGAGGAAGGGGGCAGAGAGCCGGAGCATTGTTTGTATAAGGCAGCAGTGTGATCCAGGGAGAGGGGGGCAGAGAGCCGGAGCATTGTTTGTATAAGACAGCAGTGTGATCCAGGGGGAGGGGGGCAGAGAGCCGGTGCATTGTGTGTATAAGGCATGTCCAGAGGTTGCTAGGGTTTCCTTGAGCAATGAGCAATTTCTGCCTCTCAGTAAGTTCCCACGGACACCATTGATCTTTTTAGCTATGTGTAAGGGGGTAATTCTTCCCAGGAGCATTCCCAATGACCATCACACTAACCGGAAAGGTATTTCAAGGGTTCCTCTGTGTTGAAAAGCTTGAGAAAGGCTAAACTGAGCTATATACAAGTGAAAACCTACCTGACTGCCATGTCAGGGGGCACAATGACCACCAGCGTAGGGGGGCATTCTGACAACAAGTGTAAGGTCTCTTTTAAATGGCCGGATGGGGGGCGATAAAAATGGGTGGCTGAACTACAGTTTTACAACTCCCCTTTTGAATTGGCAAAATACAACCAGACAGGGCTGTACACATGCCATACCCACAATGCGTTGCTTCGTGGCAGCAGCATTTTTAACATGGAGTGCAGTTTGACAGGCAGTACCGCCTGTCAATCTGACCCATCGAGCTTGTAGGCAGGTGCAGTCTACTTTCTTCACTGCAGGTGGTGACACTGCAGTTAGAGAGGAAGTGAGGCACAACATGGTTTCTCTATGGTTTTCTGGGTCCGATTGGATGCTGCCCCCCATGTGACTCTGGTGAACATCTTGGGCAACCATCTTCTCTACCCTGGCCCTTTGGCCACCGCCAACACCATCCAGCACCTAACAGTGAGATATCTTGGGAGTTTCAATTTTGAGACTGTGCTTGTTTAATTCAATGATATTGTCATCTTCTCAAAAGATATTCAAGGAACACGTGAAACATTTGGACCGGATGTTGGTCAAAAACACCAAGCACACTAGATGGAGCAAGCTGGAGCCTAAGTGGGGGCACACCCTGCACCAGGTGGTGGGGCAGCCTTTTTCCACCAACCTCGGTCTATGAGCTGGTCTCAGGGGCCCGACCCTGTGAAACAGAGACTGCATTGGAACATGCTGAGACCTTGTGTGTTAGGGGGTGATTGCTCCAGAAGGCCTGCTGATGACCGGGAGGCGTTTGTCCTTCCTACGGTGCATGAAGCTCCAACTGACTGGTCCCTACCACCCATCATACTCCAGCCTTCCAAGACTTAGAACCTGACGACTTCACTGACGACAGCCTGGAGGGCTTGTCCACCCCATCCAGTACCACAGACTGTACAGACTTATTCGAGGATTCCCCGCAGGCTCAGATGAAGAAAAAAGTAGAAGACACTCTGGTTCCCTTGCCTTCTGGGGCCCCTGAGTCACTAGTACTACCTGAGGATGGCCTTTTGCCAAGTGACTCAGCTGAAAGCTAAGAGAATTGTCTCTTTGCGGCCTAACCACGGGCAACTCCCTGCAAGATATTCTGATTGTGTGGTTGGAAACTATTCATTGCTCTGCCTTAACTATAGTCAATTGTGTTTATATTGCTAGTATTATTGTTGTTTCCATGTTGTTGTGATGCTGAGGACAGCATCTGTTAAAGAGGGGGGGGGGTGAGGCAGGTGCAGTCTACTTTCTCCACTGCAGGTGGTGCTATCCACAGCGGCACTGCAGTTGGAGAGGAAGAGAGGAGGAACAACATGGTTAAATGAGCCTCAATGTTTGCAGTATATAGTGTATAGGCATTTTTCCCTCTGCGCAGACTAATCAGCGCTTCTGTCAAACGCCCATCTTGCTAGTTTGCCAGCCCAGGCCTGGATGGAACCATGTACTATACTTAACTGCTGGAAATTCTGGATCTTCTGTTTTTTTTTCATCTTCGTGCTTTTAATATTGATATGTTACCTGAGTCAAGTGACACCTCATTACTTTGTGTGCTGTGTAAATACCAGGAAAATGACTCTGGTGTCACTTACCTATGCAACAGGTTAAAAACAGCACACAAACAGTGGGATGATAGGATCGGAGATAGCGGCAGGTTGCTGGCATCCATGTGGGGAGAGGTGTCACAAGGACTTTTAAAGGGCCACTCCACCTACAAAAGAAAAAACGCCAGTTTGTGTGAGGAAAGATAGTCTTGGACTCTTGGTCCGTCTGTATTTCTACCTACTACTGCCAATCGGATTTGTCCAGCAATAGTACGAAGAGAAGGACCGTCTTTTTAGCTTATACAGAAAACATAAGGAATTCTTTGTCCCTCAGATATGTTAAATGAAACCCATTACTGCAGTTTATCAATGCAGAAAAAAGGGAGTTCGAGTGGATTTGGTGACTGACACATGCTGAGGGTCATTCATGAACACTGTTACGCTCTATTTCCAAATGTTGCACCAAGGCTAGTTCTCCTTACCGGTGGTAAGGGCCATGGGCGTCCGCAGAACTTTTTTCGGGGGGGGGCATAATTTTATGGACACCCATGCTCGGCCCCTTTTCGACAATGTCATGAAGGGAGGGGCTTAGTCACTGCCACTGTGCCAAACGCAGCCACTGTGCCATCAAACGCAGCCACTGTGCCATCAAACGCAGCCACTGTGCCATCAAACGCTGCCAGTGTGCCATCAAACGCAGCCACTGTGCCATCAAACGCTGCCAGTGTGCCATCAAACGCAGCCACTGTGCCATCAAATGCAGCCACTGTGCCATCAAATGCTGCCAGTGTGCCATCAAACGCTGCCACTGTGCCATCAAACACAGCCAGTGTGCCATCAAACGCAGCCACTGTGCCATCAAACGCAGCCACTATGCCATCAAATGCAGCCACTGTGCCATCAAACGCAGCCACTGTGCCATCAAACGCTGCCAGTGTGCCATCAAACGCTGCCAGTGTGCCATCAAATGCTGTCACTGTGCCATCAAATGCTGCCAGTGTGCCATCAAATGCTGCCAGTGTGCCATCAAACGCTACCAGTGTGCCATCAAACGCTGCCAGTGTGCCATCAAACGCTGCCAGTGTGCCCATCATATGTTGCCAGTGTGCCCATCATATGCTGCCAGTGTGCCCATCATGATTGGCGGAGAGGCGGTTTAGTGTTAGGAAAGTGAATAGTCATTCGCTTTTCTAACACAGCTGAGTGACCTGCGAGCGCCAAGCATGGCGCTTGTAGGTCACCATTTTTGACGCCTATTAGAGCCTATGGCTCTAATCGGGTGCTTAAAAAACACCCCCCGCCAATGTAATTCAGGCGTCCTGCCCCCGAAATAGGGGCCGGGCGCCTGAGTAGGGGGTGGCAGCGGCGGCCATAGATAGATTCATGCAATGCATGAATCTATCTATAGGTGATAGAGGGGTGGCAGGAGAGAGGGGACGGCGCTCCCGTGCACCCTTATTGCACAGGCCGCCATTGTGTTGTGGCCATATTTTGATCTTGATGAAAACAGCTATACAGACTGTATAATACAGTCTGTATAGCTTTTTCCATCAAGATCAAAATATGGCCACAACAGTTTCAGTTGTATTGAAATACAAAAAAATTTTACATAGTGGTATACAGCTACAGGCACTGCTGTTACCTGTGGTTCTTCAGGGTCGGGATAGTCCAGGCACTGGCAGTCACTCACTCAGGCAGTGTATTCCCTGTCGTCCCGGGCACAGGTCACGCAGCTGTGACCTGTGGGAGGAGCCGGCGCCGCGCCGGCCGAATCGGCATAGCAGGCACAACATATTTTACACAGGCAGAGGCAGCAGCCAATCGAGGCGGCTCAGTGTAACATTAAGCAGAGCGGCGAGCGCAGAGGCTCGAGCGGCAGGGCCAATCTGATGCTCGGCCAGGGGTGAGGAGGGAGGGACGGTCACGCACGGCACAGCAGGTGCATGTAGTCGGAAAAGACAGCCCCAGCAGCAGCCAGGCTTTGAGAAAAAACACCACGGCTGCCGCGGAGGCGGCCGCGCGGCGGCCGTTGCAAGACAGGGATTTTCAACACACAGATTCCAGGGGGGGGCAAATGACCCCCCTTGCCCTATGGTGCGGACGCCCATGGTAACGGCCCCTCAATGGTGATCAGTGCTCTTCATTGGTGGTCAGTGTCCCTCACTTTGACCAGTGGCCCTCAATGGTGGTCAGAGCTTTTTAGTAGTGGTCAGTGGTGATCAGTGCCCCTCACTGGTGATTGGTGACTCTCATTGGTAATCGGTGCCCTTTATTGGTGATCAGTGCTTCCTTAGTGGTTGCCAGTAACCTTCAATGGGTAACCTTTATTGAGGATGAGTGCCCCTCATTGGTAATCGATACCCTTCATTGGTGGTCAGAGCTTCTCAGTGGTTGTCAATTCCCCTCATTGGTGATCATTGCCCCTCATTAGTGGCAAGTGCCCTTCATTGGAGGTCAGTGCCCTTCACTGGTGATCGGTGCTATTCATTAGTGGTTAGTGCTCCTCAGTGGTGGTAAGTGGATCTCATTGGTGATCAGTATCCTTCATTGGTTATCGGTGCCCTTCATTGGAGGTCAGTGCTCCTCATTGGTGATCAGTACCCTCCATTGGAGGTAAGTACCCCTCATTGGTGACCATTGCCCTTCACTTGTGATCTTTTACCTTAATTGGAGGCCAGTGCCCCTCATTGCTGATCAGTGTCCTTTGTTAGTGGTCAGTGCTCCACAGTGGTGGTCAGTGCCCCTCATTGGGGATCAGTGCCCCTAACTGGTAATCATTGCCCTTTATTGGTGGTGAATGACCCCCCCCCATTAATATTCAGAATCCTTCACTGGAGGTCAGTGTCCCTCATAAGTGATCAGTGCCCTTCATTGGTGATCAGTGCCCCTCAGTGATGATTAGCACTCTTCATTGGAGGTCATTGCCCCTTGTTGGTGATCAGTGTCCTTCATTAGTGGTCAGTGCTTCTTAGTGATGATCAGTGTCCCTCATTGGTGATCAGTATCCTTCATTGATAATCATTGCCCTTGATTGGTGGTGAATGTCCCTCATTGATATTCAGTACCCTTCATTGGTGATCAGTGCCCCTAACTGGTAATCATTGCCCTTTATTGGTGGTGAATGTCCCCCCCTCTATTGATATTCAAAACCCTTCACTGGAGGTCAGTGCCCCTCATTGGTGCCTATCAGTGGTGATCAGCACCCATCATTGGAGGTCAGTGCCCTTCAGGGCCGTCTTTAAGGCAGGGCAAAAGGGGCAGCTGCCCTGGGCCCTGTCATTGTTGTGGGGCCCAAATTAGCTGCCTCATCCTTGCCAACTATCCTGGTTTAAATTCCCTTGTCCCTTGAAATTTTAGTCCTGTGCTGTGTCTCGATATCTCAGTGCAAAATGCTGCTACTAATGCTGCCCAGCTCTGCCCTATTGTGTACAGATGACTCACCTGCAGACTGCGTTTACATGTAAATAACCTGCATTGATATGTAAATAGCAGAGGCATTCAATTACATTACATACATTCTATGTAAATAGACATGGCCGGCAGCATTCATATGTAAATGAAGGTGGCATTCATATGTATATCATGTCCCCTGAGGTCATATCCACCATCACCTATACTGAATGCTGCCCACTGGGGAGACAAAGGGCATGCATAAAAGTCCTGCCTGCAACTATGGTCATTAAGCCTATCATCAGCCTGTTCTGCAAAGGTAAGTAAATTGGTGGTGGTGGGGAGGTAGTGTTGGGTGTGCAGAGGTAGGCAGAGAAGGAATTACAGTTTGGGATGTACTGGTGAGCAAGGAGGGGGATGTATAGAGGTAAGAAACCTTAGTGCAAAGATAAGCAGAGGAGGCAGGTAGAGTTAAAGGAGGGGAGGGTTGGAGTGGAGAGGATGGTGAAGGTTTGGGGTGCATAGATTAGCAGGGGTTTTAGGATACAAAGGTGTACTGACAGGGTGGATAAAGATGTAGGTTACGTGTAGGGCAGCCTATTCATTTCAAGGGGCTGCTCTATGTGCTAGATATGCGGAAAAAAGTCCCTAACTATTTTTCAAAATCTCAATTAATGGCACTGCAGGGCGAAAATTAATGGCACTGCTGTGTATCTGCTAAAGGGCAGCACATTTCTGTGGTGTCAGGAAAGCGATTTTGTATGCATTCCCGACACACACACATTTGAATGCAGGCTAAATGTCTCAGGTACACTGGGGTCTCTGTAAATCTTCTCATTACATTGGGGCTTGGTGTAAAATCCTTTCATTCACACTAGTGGCCAGCGTGAAGGCCCCCCGTACATTAGTGGTCAGTGTAAATCCCTCCTTACATTGGTGGTTACTGTTAATGATTCTATTACATTAGTGGTCAGTGTAAACCCCAATTTATTGGTGGCCAGTGTTGAAACTCCTCTTTATATTGATAGTCGGTAAAACAAAATCAGCTTTGCCATTGATCACACCCTCATCTCCACCCAGCACTGCCACTGATCCCAGGAGTTCTAGGATCCCTAGGTGTTTTCTGTCTATTGATGGGTCCGCTCACTTCCCCAGTCCATGGTGTGCAGGCAGTGAGGAGATGATATGTTGTAACCTCTAGCAACCAATCAGTGAGCATTAATGATGTGCAGTAACCTCTAGCAACCAATCAGCAAGCAGAAATCATGTGCTGTAACCTCTAGCAACTAATCAGTGAGCCGTAATGGGTACTGTAACCCCTAGCAACCAGTCAGTAAGTGGTAATGATATGCTGTAACCTTTAACAACGTGTCAGTAAGCAGTAATGACATGCTGTAACCTCTGGCAACCAATCGCAATCGCTGTCTGATCTGATTCAGTAAACTGATTTTGAGTCTAGCTGGTATTTATTGCATGTCTCAGAGCAGGTGGAGAGCGAAATTGCATGGGGGCCCCAAGAAAATGTTTGCCCAGGGTCCAATCAATATTAAAGACGGCCCTGGTGCCCTTCATTGGTGATCAGTGTCCTTCATTGATAATTATTGCACTTTATTGGTGGTGAATGCCCCCCATTGATATTCAGTACCCTCACTGGTGATCAGTGCCTTGCCCTCCTTTTCATAGTTGGTTAGTGGGAGTAGTTGCTATTTACCTGATAATCACTGCAAAAGCCCTGCGCCATTTCCTCTCGGCACATGGACCTCCAGAGAGCAATGACAGACCAGAACAATGGAGACATCACCAGGCTGGATATCCCTCCATCCATCACTATGTGCATAGAACAGAGCAAGTCACTTTAATAGTCAAGGTAATTTGCGAAGTTAGGTCTCGCTAGACCTGGAGAGCTGATGCCTATGGCACGTGCACCCTTCAAAAGAAATTTGGAATTGGTAGCTCACATATATCAATCTTACGTATCATTTTATTAAACCAAAATTTTTTTTTTAGCTAGTTGCAGAAATACAATAGCTGAAATTTGTATGGTTGCTGAGAGCAACTCCTTTATTTCTTCCATGTTGTGTTTTTTTGCGCATAAAGCTCCATTGTTTAAAAAAATGATGCAGCCAAGAACATGACCACCAGGAAGACTAAGCTCGGCTGACAAGGGACCATCTCCCGGGGACATTCAATTACCCTCTTTAAATAGAAAAGTGACACCAGCTCTGCCAGGACTTTAATTATACGATCTTTTCACAAACTGCTATTGGACACTTTCCAGGAGGCTCATTAAACCTGTAGCAGACTGAGCTATTGTTTTGGCAAGCGGGAATCTATAATAGGAATTTAAAATGTAAGTATTAGCAAACCTTTTTTTTTTTTTTTTTTGGAAAGAGTGAAGCGTTAAAACCCCTTATGAGGTTATTTTTTGCTGTCTGTGTACCAGTGGAGAGATTTCCCTTCACCCCCTGTCTTGGAAATGCAGCAGGGGGTTAAAGGAAATCTCCCAAGGTCAAGGCAATGCCCCTCTTAGCTGTCCTCAGAACAGGTGTCCCCATCAGAAGCTATACCCTTACCTCCTATTCTGGGGACAAACCCTTTTCAGGTTTTTGTTTTGAGATTTATAAGTGTAGATTTATCAAATTATCCCCAATCCACCCTAAATAGCATGGATGGATGAATCGTCCACTGCTGGTTATTGTATTCTGACAGCCACAGGTGATTGGCTAAAGTCACAGTTCTGCCAACATTTTTCTGCTCAGCTGCTTTTGATTTCCCATTTGAAGTTTGTCAAGCCAGGTGATATTGTTCGGGTCACCCATGGCTCAAATTTAGAGATGTGTCTGGCCAGCCTTAGACAGTTATCACTGGCACAGATGACAGTGATATGGAAAGAGTGGTTATGGAAAGAGTATATTGACACATTCTGAGCTGATCCATAGGAGGCCTTAATGGCCAAAAAAACGGCAATCGGAGCTCCCAAATTTCAGCAATGTTAGTCAATAATGGGCTGTTACTGAACTCCTGGAAGGTTGGGGACCAGGAACAAGCATAGTTATCATCAGGGCTTTTTTTCTCAGAGAATAGGTGCAGGAACTCCCCCCTTCCAAGTCACCCCTTGTCTCCACCCCCTGCCCACCTCCGAGCACCGTCCCTTGGTTCCACCCCCAACCCACCTCCTAGTACCGCTCCTTTTAGAGAACACAAAACCAAGTATCATTTTGTGGTGCTAAGTAATGTGTATGGAATGTGTTAATGATAACAAGAGAAGCAGTAAAATAAACACCTGTAACTAGCAACAATAGGTTCATCCCAGCAACAATAGATTCATCCCAGCAACAATAGGTTCATCCCAGCAACAATAGGTTCATCCCAGCAACAATGCACCCCTCAGCAACAATGTCATTCCCCAAACCTTATTCTCAGGGACATATTTGCCTACTATGGACCTGGTGCACAGACACCTGAGGTATGCTAAAGAGCACTTTAGCTGGCTGGATTCACACCTATGCATTTTTTGTGCTTTTTGCATTTTGCAGATTTGCACTACAGATCGTGTTTCATAGGAAACAATGTTCAATGCACTCTATTGCAAATCTGGAAAATGCAAAAAGCACTAAAACTGCATAGGTGTGAATCCAGCCTTAAAGCATGTTAAAGTGACCTCTTAGTCAATATTACCATATGTGGAGTGGCGGCTGGTGCTCAAAGTTTTTTGGGGGGTGCAAACAAACTGAAAAAAAAACACATCAATTGCAGCCACTGTGCCCATCAAGTGCAGCCACTGTGCCCATCAAGTGCAGCCACTGTGCCATCAAGTGCAGCCACTGTGCCATCAAACGCAGCCGCTGTGCCCATAAATTGTTTCCACTGTGCCCAATCAATTGCCGCTACTGTGCCCCATCAATTGCTGCCAGTGTGCCCATCAATTGCCGCTACTGTACCCCATCAAATGCTGCCAGTGTACATCGCCCAGGAGTCGGGACTTACCTGTCTCGCAGCGGGTCATGGTGGCGTCATCCCCGTCCTCGCTCCTCGATGTCTCCGGTCCTCTCTATCACTGAGTAAACAGCGAACGCACAGCATTGCGCCCCCCGTTTACCATTTTGGAAGCCTATTAGAGCCTACGGCTCTAATCAGGATGCCCATTAGAGCCCACAGCTCTAATCAGGCGCTTCCAAAAACCCACCGCTGTAATTCAGGTGCCCGGCGCCTGCCTATTAGAGACCGCGGCTCTAATCAGGCGCTTCCAAAAAACCCAGCCGCTGTAATTCAGGTGCCCGGCGCCTGACAAGGGGCCGTACACCTGAATGGGGGCGGCAGCGGCGACCATAGATAGATTCATGCAATGCATGAATCTATCTATGGTGAGAGAGAGGTGACAGGAGAGAGGGGGTGGCGCTCCTGCGCCCTTTATGGACGCACCGCCACTGCATATGTCATTGAGCATAACTTAAAGGATAACTAAACCCAAGAACAACAATGCAGCTTACAGTCCTTAGATGTGGTGACTGCATTTGTTTTTTTGTTTTTTTTCAAGCTAAGAATGTTGTTAGCAAGTACAGAAAATACCCAGAACTGCAATATCTTTGTCTCTTCCTGTGAGCTGCATTGAAGAACATCTTCCTTTCTAGCTATCTTCTGTAAACTACCAGTAGTCCTGCCCTCCATGTAATGGAGATGAAGGGATACAGACGTATTTGTAGTCCATCTCAAAATAGCAGCCTAGAACAATCCCAAGTTTTTGAGGATTTTTTAAAAAAACGGATGGGGCGTTCTGGTTTCAGCATGGAGGGAAATTGATCTCACACCTACTTTTATCAGATACCTTCCGCTCCAGTCCTGATTTTCATAGGGACTTTAATCCCCCCCTCCATCTTATTTCCAGTATCTGCAACTAGGACATAGGGCTGCGGCTCAATTTGGCCTACGTAATATCTCTCCCCTTTGGGACGCCTTTTGAATGACCCTTCTCCTTCTAAACGTATTTCTACGTATGAGTAAGCACTGAAGACAGTGTGAAACGCGTCAGCTTCCCTCTTCTTGCTGTGGCATATATGTACTGTTATTGTTTTTACTGAATAAAGGCAATTTCTATTTGAGTGCGGCTGTCCAGGACTTTCCTCATGTTTATCGTATTTCACATACTACTCCTCCCTACCTCACTCTAAAACTGATAGACTTAACATGTTTGATACCCCAACACTTCATATTCCTGATATGTGGCTGCTTTACCATGTACTTGTAAGATAAAGTCTCCTGTTCTCTTTGTAATGCTTCATTTATGTGAAATCCCTGGTGTTCCTGCTAGTCCCTCTGCTTTCCTGTTAAAACCTGACCACACTAAGCAGTAGAGCACAGTGGTCAGTTCTCTAGCTATGCTGGGAACTCAGTGTAGCTAGAGAAAGTGACCTGATAAGCCCCCCCCCCCTCAAAGCCATTCCCTGGTAAGCTCAGTGTGCTGCTGCTTCTCCTCCCCCCCAGCTCTTATGCAGCTGAGAACAGAGGGAATGTGATCACTTATATAAAAAAGGGTAAAAAAAGGTATTTATAATGTATTTTTATATCAGTACAAAATCTATATAAAATGTTTTGCCTTTTTATTTCTATTTTAAACTGAATGGGTTATCTTACAAGGTGATTGTTTACAATCACTTGAATTTCATTGAATCCAGATGGCATTCAGATATACCAGAACTTATGGACGAGGTCTGGCAGGAAATTCTTCCCCTACAGGTCTCCACGTTTATCTCCTCCAAGACCCCATACACACTGTAAAACTTTTGTTGTCTGATTTCCTTTAGGCTATGTTTCCACTATTGCGTCCCCAAAGCCGCGCGGTCTTGCCACAATTTTTTTCCGCAATTTTACCGCGACTTGAAGCAATGCCTGTGTCTGTGGGACCTCAAGTCCCATCAAAGTGGGACCAAAGTAGCGCAGGGACTACTTTGAAGTCGCTGCGACTTGAAGTGGCACAGGTATGAACGGTACTCATTGGAAATCATGGGGTACGACTTGTCATGCGACTTTTCAGTCCCAAGTCGCATGAAAAGTCGCACTAGTGGAAACATAGCCTTAGATTTACCAAACCATGTAGTGCAAGGGTCTGCCTGATTGCATACAAATCGAAACTCTCAAGGTTTGACCTCCATATTACCGTATATGGTTTTGGTAAATCTAAAGGAAAAAAAAATCTACAGAAAATTGTATAGTGTGTAGCCAGCTTTAGGATAAGGTTATCCAGGCCAAGTTTCTGTACAAGTCCTATTATACTCTTCTGTTTGAATTGGTTACCCTCTGCTGTTTGTTCAAGATGCGTGTCAGCAGATGGCACATTTTATCACATGGTACCTACCAGAGCGTTTTGGTCTGAAATCATTGCTTTCATTGCATTGCATGAATCTATCTATGGCCGCCGCTGCCACCCCCTATTCACGCGCCCGGCCCCTTTTCGGGTGCAGGGCTCCTGAATTACAGCGGCGGAGGGTGTTTTTGATGCACCTGATTAGAGTCATAGGCTCTAATAGGCATCAAAAAAGGTGACCTGCGAGCGCCATGCTGAGCCGAACACCCCCCTGTTCGGTTCGCACCAGAACATGCGAACAGGAAAAAAATTCATTCGAACACGCGAACACCGTTAAAGTCTATGG
Organism: Lithobates clamitans; assembly: GCA_037952925.1. Classification (NCBI taxonomy): domain Eukaryota; kingdom Metazoa; phylum Chordata; class Amphibia; order Anura; family Ranidae; genus Lithobates; species Lithobates clamitans. Next base: position 25,441 of record JBBGZY010001854.1, read on the forward strand.
GACACGAACATGAATAATCAAAAGTGCTAATTTTAAAGGCTAATATGCAAGTTATTGTCATTAAAAGTGTTTGGGGACCTGGGTCCTGCCCCAGGGGACATGAATCAATGCAAAAAAAAGTTTTAAAAACGGCCGTTTTTTCAGGAGCAGTGATTTTAATAATGCTTAAAATCAAACAATAAAAGTGTAATATCTCTTTAAATTTCATACCTGGGGGGTGTCTATAGTATGCCTGTAAAGGGGCGCATGTTTCCCGTGTTTAGAACAGTCTGACAGCAAAATGACATTTTGAAGGAAAAAACACATTTAAAACTACCGCGGCTATTGCATTGCCGACAATACACATAGAAGTTCATTGATAAAAACGGCATGGGAATTCCCCACAGGGCAACCCCGAACCAAAATTTAAAAAAAAAAATGATGTGGGAGTCCCCCTAAATTCCATACAAGGCCCTTCAGGTCTGGTATGGATATTAAGGGGAACCCCAGCCAAAATTTAAAAAAAAAATTGACGTGGGGTTCCCCCTAAATTCCATACCAGACCCTTCAGGTCTGGTAAGGATTTTAAGGGGAACCCCGCGCCAAAAAAAAAAAAAAAAACGGCGTGGGGTCCCCCCAAAGATCCATACCAGACCCTTATCCGAGCACGCAACCTGGCAGGCCGCAGGAAAAGAGGGGGGGACGAGAGTGCGCCCCCCCCCCCTCCTGAACCGTACCAGGCCACATGCCCTCAACATTGGGAGGGTGCTTTGGGGTAGCCCCCCAAAACACCTTGTCCCCATGTTGATGAAGACAAGGGCCTCATCCCCACAACCCTGGCCGGTGGTTGTGGGGGTCTGCGGGCGGGGGGCTTATCGGAATCTGGAAGCCCCCTTTAACAAGGGGACCCCCAGATCCCGCCCCCCCCCCTGTGTGAAATGGTAAGGGGGTACTTACCCCTACCATTTCACCAAAAAACTGTCAAAAATGTTAAAAATGACAAGAGACAGTTTTTGACAATTCCTTTATTTAAATGCTTCTTCTTTCTTCCTTCATCTTCTTCTGGTTCTTCTGGCTCTTTTGGTTCTTCCTCCGGCGTTCTCATCCAGCATCTCCTCCGCGGCGTCTTCTATCTTCTTCTCCTTGGGCCGCTCCGCACCCATGGCATGGGGGGGGAGGCTCCCGCTCTTCTCTTCATCTTCTTCTCTTCTTCATCTTCTTCTTCATCTTCTTCTTCTCTTCTTCCTTCTTCTCTTCTTCATTTCTTCTCCGGGCCGCTCCGCAGCCATGCTGGCATGGTGGGAGGCTCCCGCTGTGTGACGGCGTCTCTTCGTCTGACGGTTCTTAAATAACGGTGGGCGGGGCCACCCGGTGACCCCGCCCCCCTCTGACGCACGGGACATGACGGGACTTCCCTGTGGCATTCCCCATGACGTCACAGGGAAGTCCCGTCAAGTCACCGTGCGTCAGAGGGGGGCGGGGTCACCGGATGGCCCCGCCCCCGTTATTTAAGAACCGTCAGACGAAGAGACGCCGTCACACAGCGGGAGCCTCCCACCATGCCAGCATGGCTGCGGAGCGGCCCGGAGAAGAAATGAAGAAGAGAAGAAGGAAGAAGAGATGAAGAAGAAGAAGATGAAGAAGATGAAGAGAAGAGCGGGAGCCTCCCCCCTCATGCCATGGGTGCGGAGCGGCCCGAGGAGAAGAAGATAGAAGACGCCGCGGAGGAGATGCTGGACGAGAACGCCGGAGGAAGAACCAGAAGAGCCAGAAGAACCAGAAGAAGAAGAAGATGAAGGAAGATAGAAGAAGCATTTAAATAAAGGAATTGTCAAAAACAGTTTCTTGTCATTTTTAACATTTTTGACAGTTTTTTAGTGAAATGGTAGGGGTAAGTACCCCCTTACCATTTCACACAGGGGGGGGGCCGGGATCTGGGGGTCCCCTTGTTAAAGGGGGCTTCCAGATTCCGATAAGCCCCCCGCCCGCAGACCCCCACAACCACCGGCCAGGGTTGTGGGGATGAGGCCCTTGTCTTCATCAACATGGGGACAAGGTGTTTTGGGGGGCTACTCCAAAGCACCCTCCCAATGTTGAGGGCATGTGGCCTGGTACGGTTCAGGAGGGGGGGGCGCACTCTCGTCCCCCCCTCTTTTCCTGCGGCCTGCCAGGTTGCGTGCTCGGATAAGGGTCTGGTATGGATTTTTGGGGGGACCCCACGCCGTTTTTTTTTTTTTTTTGGCGCGGGGTTCCCCTTAAAATCCATACAAACAAAATATAGGTGTCTTGCGAGCCACAGATGGACTAATGCCTCTAAGGAGTAAACTATTTAAGCTGCAAGCACTGAACCACGTTTCATTGCGTGTAGATAGATAAAAAATAGTAAATGTGCCCGCGCTAGTATAGTGTCACATATAAAATATATAAAAAATATTTTCACATATAAAACACATGTAATGTGAAAAATAAAACCATACAGGTAAAATATAATGCAAATAACTATAAATGATAAACCACCAAGTGCATATAAAGGTGCAATCGTGGTAGTAACTAATAAAAGTGCAACGTGCTAAAATATAAATATCAAAACACTTTCCAGTGACAAATGAGTGTATATCCCAATTAATAAATACAAATCACAAAAAACGTGAATAAATAGTGTCCATAAAATGAATAAACATCATGCTTCTTCTGATGGGTGTATAAATCACAACACGTGAAAACTGTGCTCTCCCGTGACACCCCACATGTGCTTGCGCTCACCTTCAGTCCTGTGACACAGTAATTAAACGGTGTCAAAATAAGCATTGGGGCCACTCCTAGGCTCACTCAGGAAACAATGATGCAAAGACACTCCTCGCCATACGATCAGCTGCTTATTATTTTACCTGTACAGTCTGGTGCACTCTAGCACCCATCCAATGTGAGTACCCTCTTGGAGGGCTTATTCTTTAATAAATGTCCTGGCTATATTGCACTATGGAGTCCCTCTGTTTGTTTTTTCTATGATTTTGGATCTTGGTTTTACCTGAGAGGAGTGTTTTTGCACCATTGTAACCTGAGTGAGCCTAGCAGTTTCACCTGGGAGGAGTGTCTTTGCATCATTGTTTCCTGAGTGAGCCTAGGAGTGGCCCCAATGCTTATTTTGACACCGTTTAATTACTGTGTCACAGGACTGAAGGTGAGCGCAAGCACATGTGGGGTGTCACGGGAGAGCACAGTTTTCACGTGTTGTGATTTATACACCCATCAGAAGAAGCATGATGTTTATTCATTTTATGGACACTATTTATTCACGTTTTTTGTGATTTGTATTTATTATTTGGGATATACACTCATTTGTCACTGGAAAGTGTTTTGATATTTATATTTTAGCACGTTGCACTTTTATTAGTTACTACCACGATTGCACCTTTATATGCACTTGGTGGTTTATCATTTATAGTTATTTGCATTATATTTTACCTGTATGGTTTTATTTTTCACATTACATGTGTTTTATATGTGAAAATATTTTTTATATATTTTATATGTGACACTATACTAGCGCGGGCACATTTACTATTTTTTTTCCCTTAAAATCCATACCAGACCTGAAGGGTCTGGTATGGAATTTAGGGGGAACCCCACGTCAATTTTTTTTTAAAATTTTGGCTGGGGTTCCCCTTAATATCCATACCAGACCTGAAGGGCCCCCACACACTTTAAAATGAGCACTTTTGATTTCTCCCATAGACTTTTAAAGGGTGTTCCGCGGCATTCGAATTTGCCGCGAACACCCCAAATTGTTCGCTGTTCGGCGAACTTGCGAACAGCCAATGTTCGAGCAGAACATGAGTTCGACTCGAACTCGAAGCTCATCCCTAGCTGGGCGCTCGCAGGTCACTCAGCTGTGTTAGAAAAGCGAATGACTATTCGATTTCCTAACACTAAATCGCCTCTCCGCCAATCAGGTGCTCGGGTCTGTTACCTGTCACCTGATTGGCTGAAATGACAAGCGCCGCTATTGGACGCCTATCAGGAGGAGAGGACAGGAGATGAGGACGGCAGGAGACGCATGAAGGTTCCCGCTCGTCGCTGTCACCCACTGCCCCACCAAGACAGGGTAAGTGCCGGGCAGACGGTGAGCGGGCGGGGGTCAAACTGGGGGCATTCAAGGGCACACTGGCAGCATGTAATGTGCACACTGGCAGCATTTGATGGGTACACTGGCAGTGTATGATGAGCACACTGGCAGCGTTTAATGGGCACAGTGGCAGCGTTTGATGGGCACAGTGGTAGCGTTTGGCACAGTGGCAGCGTTTGGCACAGTGGCTGCAATTGATGATTTTTTTTTTTTTTTTTAATTTTGTGCCCCCCCAAAAATTTTGAGCACCAGCCGCCAACTGTTGGATATATTGATGATGAACCTCTCCCTAAAAGTTCCCAGCTTTTTCTATGCATAGTTCTGTATTATGCCAAGAAATCTATAGCTATGCACTAGAAATCTTCAGCTCCCCCTACTGCAGCTTTCTGGCTTAACCTTACTAACCTCTTGCCGACCGCCCCATATACATTTACTGCAAGGGGGGCGGCTCCTGTGTGCAGAATGACATACCTGTACGTCTTCTGCACTTCCGGGTCTGGGGCACACACGCACGCCGCTGGCGACCTTCTCCCGCTGTGACTGGACAAGTGTAGTGTGGATAAGCCAGTTTGGGGTGGAGGTACTTGACTTTATTATATTTAATAGTTATATTTAACTTGCTTCAATATACAGTGCCTTAAAAAAGTATTCATACCCCTTGAAATTGTCCACATTTTGTCATTTTACAACTAAAAACATAAATGTATTTTATTAGGATTTTATGTGATAGAACAACACAAAGTGACACATAATTGTCAAGTGGAAGGAAAATGATAAATGGTTTTCAATTTTTTTTTACAAATAAATATGTGAAAAGTGTAGCCTGCATACTTTGTCAATACTTTGTAGAACCCCCTTTTGCTGCAATTACAGCTGCAAGTCTTCTTGGGGATGTCTCTACCAGCTTTGCACATCTAGAGAGGGACATTTTTGCCCATTCTTCTTTGCAAAATAGCTCAAACTCTGTCAGATTGGAAGGAGAGCGTCTGTGAACAGTCATTTTCAAGTCTTGCCACAGATTCTCAATTGAATTTAGGTCTGGACTTTGACTGGGCCATTCTAACACATGAATATTCTTTGATCTAAACCATTCCATTGTAGCTCTGGCTGTATGTTTAGGGTCGTTGTCCTGCTGGAAGGTGAACCTCCGCTCCAGTCTCAAGTCTTTTACAGACTCTAACAGGTTTTCTTCTAAGATTGCCCTGTATTTGGCTCCATCCATCTTCCCATCAACTCTGACCAGCTTCCCTGTCCCTGCTGAAGAAAAACATCCCCACAACATGATGCTGCCACCACCATGTTTCACAGTGGGGATGGTGTGTTCAGGGTGATGTGCAGTGTTAGTTTTCTGCCACACATAGCGTTTTGCTTTTAGGCCAAAAAGTTCAATTTTGGTCTCATCTGACCAGAGCACCTTCTTCTACATGTTTGCTGTGTCCCCCACATGGCTTCTCACAAACTACAAGTGGGACTTCTTATGGCTTTATTTCAACAATGTCTTTCTTCTTGCCACTCTTCCATAAAGCCCAGATTTGTGGAGAGCACGACTAATAGTTGTCCTGTTCCATTTTCAGATGATGGATTGAACAGTGCTCAGTGAGATGTTCAAAGCTTGGGATATTTTTTTATAACCTAACCCCACTTTAAACTTCTCCACAACTTTATCCCTGACCTGTCTGGTGCGTTCCTTGGCCTTCATGATGCTGTTTGTTCACTAAGGTTCTCTAACAAACCTCTGAGGGCCGCACAGAACAGCTGTAATTATACTGAGATTAAATAACACACAGGTGAACTCTATTTACTAAACAGTTGACTTCTGAAGGCAATTGGTTCCACTAGATTTTAGTTAGGGGTATTAGAGTAAAGGGGACTGAATACACATGCATGCATTTTCCTTCCACTTCACAATTACTATATGTGCCACTTTGTGTTGGTCTATCACATAAAATCACAATTAAAAAAATGTATGTTTTTGGTTGTTACATATGTTATATGTCACCTCCTCACCTCCTGTTTTAGCCCTATATAAGTCGCACCACCTTCCTGCAACCACTTGCATCATATGTTTGCCCCTTTCGCTCTAATAGGTCTGGGTTTTGTGGCAGTGCTGCCCACCGATAGTGGCAGGGGGTCATTTTTTCTGCAGCATGTATACATCCTCGTCCAGGCTTGTTATACTCACTGTGGAACCTAAGGCGTTAATCCTCAGTATTGTGTACGAAGGCTATTTGATCCTGTCTTCTCTGATCTTCCCCTTCTTCCACTGTCCCCAATTCATCTCCTGATAGAACAGAGGCTAGGGGACAAGTTGAACATGCTAAGTTTGGTGTGTATTGCTAGAGAGTTTTTTTTTTTTTTTGCTTTGGGAGGGTGCATGTGATCAGCACAGGGCTAATCAGCACTGTACAGACAGAGGGTCAGGGGTCCTGCAGCCTCATAGGACAGTCAGAGTAGAATGAAAACTCCTCCTACAAGCTTTAACCAGACACTGATAGAAGTCACAAGACTGCTATATGCTGCTGATGAGAAAATGTATTTAGCCATTCATATTTACTAAAATAATTACATTTCCATCTTCTGTGTACTGTGGGAGATCAGATATAGTGAATGCAGGGTCCTGGGTTTAGTAACTCTATAAGAGAGGGGGCAGTAAGAACACGGCTTGACCACCTGATTTACTGCCCAGTGTAAGTCTAAATGAGCCCTTAACCACATGCCGACCGGCCGCTGCAGTTATACTGCGGCAACATGGCTCGGCTGCGCAAATCTAGAAACTAGAGGCCGTGTGCGCGCGTGCGCCCCCTGCCCACCCACGGAGCCGATGCGAGTGCCTGGCGGTCACGATCACCGCCAAGCTCCCGCGATCGCCCGGGGCACACGGAGAACTGGGATCTGTGTGTGTAAACACACAGTTTCCAGTTCTCTGAGGGGAGAACTGACTATCTTTTAGTTTCCCTGCATAGTCCCCCTCCCCCTTCAGTTAGAACACACAATAGGACACACTTAACCCCTTGATCGCCCCCTAGTGGTTAACCCCTTCACTGCCAGTGACATTTTTACAGTAATCAATGCAATTTTATAGCACTGATCGCTGTAAAAATGACAATGGTCCCAAAAATGTGTCAAAAGTGTCCGATCTGTCCGCCATAATTTCGCAGTCCCGATAAAAATCGCAGATCGCCGCCATTACTACTAAAGAATAAAAAAGCCATAAATCTATCCCCTATTTTGTAGACGCTATAACTTTTGTGAAAACCAATCAATATACGCTTATTGCAGGTTTTTTTAACCAAAAATATGTAGAAGAATACATATCGGCCTAAACTGAGGGAAAAAAATATTTTTTTGGGGGGGATAATTATTATAGCAAAAAGTAAAAAATATTGCATTTTTTTTTTTTTTTCAAAATTGTCACTCTTTTCTTTTTGTTCATAGCGCAAAAAATAAAAACCGCAGAGGTGATCAAATACCACCAAAAGAAAGCTCTATTTGTGGGGAAATAAAAGACGTCAATTTTGTTTGGGTGCAACGTCGCACGACCGCGCAATTGTCAGTTAAAGCGACGCAGTGCCGAAACACAAAAAAATGTTCTGGTCTTTTGGCAGCAAAATGGTGAAGTGGTTAATGGGTATGACTACTAAACATGAAGCTTTTGCCTGATCTCAGATAGAGACACCGTCACAAACTGACCGCAGAAACAATGATTTTTTTGGGCATGCGCATTAATAATTTTCGCTGATCACATTCATGTTCAGAACTCAAACTCTTTAGAGACTCTGGAGACTCCTCTGATTAGGAAATTAGTTGTGGGTTACAAAAGCCCCCACCCCCACCCAATGCTATTAGTTTCTGATAAGCATCTCTGGACTTTTTCAAAGGAACCTGAATATATTATTGATAGTGGCCTAGAATACATGGAGCTGTCTTCCAGATTTATAGGCGCTGCAGTGTAAACACATCGGTGCATTTCCTGGTAGCGTGCAAACAACAAGTGCCAAGGTAACATTAGACTGTTGCTATAGAGCCATTGTAATCCTACACAGTGCAGAGTAAACTTTGTATCATTAATAAGAGAAGGCTGCAATCACCTGTACACTATGGGCTCCTATCCCCACCCCCACCCCACCCCCGGCTTCTCTTAGGGCTCATTCTGACTTGCAGTTGAGAGGCATTTATAACCCCCTTTTAATGTAGAACTAAAGGCAAAACTCCCCCCCCATTTTGGATAGAGTAAGAGAGTGTTATAACCCCTGTCAGTTTTTTTTTTTTTGCCTTCTGTGCCCCATTGGAGAGATTTCCCTTCACTTCCTGTCCCATAGCCACAACAGGAAGTGGGAGGAAACCCCACCAAAGTGAGGGAATCTCCGGTTGTCACCAGAATTGGTGTCCTCATTGGAAGATTTCTCCTTTATTCCTGTTCTAGAATCCAAAATATGGGAGTTGCTTCTTTTTTCACTTTTATGCCCTGTACACACGGTCGGATTTTCTGACGGAAAATGTTTGATGGGAGCTCGTTGTCGGAAATTCCGACCGTGTGTAGGCTCCATCGGACATTTTCCATCGGAATTTCCGTCACACAAAATTTGAGATCTGGATCTCAAATTTTCCGACAACAAAACCCGTTGTCGTAAATTCCGATCGTGTGTACACAATTCCGACGCACAAAGTTCCACGCAAATCGCGTCCCATTGACTTTAACGCTACAGCTACTTTTTACCTACAGGTAGGCCTATAATAAGGCTTGCCTGTAGGTAAACCTGTACGGTTTAGGAGATATTCACCTTACATGCAGCTGCTGACGTCAGCGGGGTATGGGCTCTGAAGGTCTGGCGGATGCTGCCGGAAAAAACAGAGCTCCTTGCCGGAAAGAGGACTGCTGCGCGCATGCGCACAAGTGACATCATCACGGCTCTGGCCACTCACAGCGCCAGAGCCGCGAACTCGTAAGAAACATGTCAGCTTCCTCAGCGGTGACCGGGAGGTGATGCCGGCGCTTCGTTCTATGGTAAGTATTTCTTAATGAGCTAGTATGCGGTTCATTATGCCTTTGCCTTACAGGTTTTATTTTTTGCAGGTACACAACCGCTTTAATGCAAAAACACCTCCTATTGACTGAAATTTAAAATCGGGTCCCATTGACTTCAGAGCAAAATTGTGTCCCATCGACTTCATTGCAAAATCGTGTCCTATTGACCTCAATGCAAATACGCCCCCTATTGACTGCAATGTAAAATCACATCTCATTGACGTCAATGTAAAATCCCATCCCATTGACTTTAATGCAAAAACGCCAGCCACAAAAAAATGCTGCTTCCTTTTGAATAGAGCAAGTATGTCCGATTTGTTTTTTGGAGACTGCTTCTGCTTACTTTCGTTTCTAAAAATGCTCTTTTACTGGCTGTCATACTGACCCATTGGCTTCTTTTCTCGTTCCATCCAAAGTTGCCCCCAGGCAAGGGGCTCAACTTCACAAAGTAAAAGATTGGAAAAAATGCCGAGCCACCTGGCTCCTTTGTCAGCAGCGCTATTGTTCTCTTTGGTCTCCCTGATCCCCCAGATGGGGGTTCTTACAGCCCCCCGGAGTCTTACACACTTCTCAGACTTCCTCCAGCCCCTTCTCTAGACTCGTCACCTCAGCTTTCTCAGTCTCTCTGGACTCATGTAGCTGTCCTGACCCTCCCAGTCCAATGGGCAAGAAATCCCCCCCAACATAGGGTGACGTCTCCCTGGTAGGTCACCCCTCCTGGCTGAAAAACGCACACACTTCTCAGACCTGGCTTATAATGATCCTGCACACCTGGGTACTCACACAGACAGCGGGCATGCATTACAGTCTGGACACAGGATGGAAGGTTCTGTCCCACCCAGGACACTTTAGAATCTTCAAACTCCGGGCCCCAATCTGGGATTACAAAACCCGGAGAAAATTCAGAACACGGCTTCCTCCGCTCACAATACACACACTGGAGCCTCTCGTAACTTTGAGAACCTTGTGTCCTTTCCGTAACCCTTTCCTAATCTCACATAGTGGCAGGACCTCCCCTGTTTATCTATTCATACATATTTATTGGCGTATAACACACACTTTTTTCACCCTGAAAATCGGGTGCAAATAACGTGTGCATGTTATACGCCCATGCTTCAATTTTAGCTGCCTTGGAGGGGACAGGGAGGGGGGCAGGACGAGCGCCGTCAGATTACATACAGTGAGAATCTCCTGTTTACTTGGCGGCGTCTCTAATAAGAAGTCCCGTCTCCGGGGCCGCCATTGGAACACCGTTCTGTCTATCATAGGAGATTCTCACTGTATGTAATCTGTCGGTGCTCATTCTGCCCCCTTCCTGTCCCCTCTAGGCTGCAGATGGGCATCGATCAGGCTGCATTGATGGCAATGGTGAGGCTGCATTGATGTGGACTGATGAGGCTGCATTGATGGCACTTGTGAGGCTGCAGATGGGCATTGATGGGGCTGCATTGATGGCAATGGTGAGGCTGCAGATGGGCCCTGACCCTTATTTTGCTTCAAAGTTCCTTATTTAAAATTTAAGTTTTTTTCCTGAAACTTCCCGCTTAAAATGAATGTGCGTGTTATACGCCTGTGGGTGTTATACGCCGATAAATACAGTATTTATATGCATGTGTATGTATGTATGTCTGTATGTAGGCAGGTGTAGTCTGCTGTCTCCAGTGCAGCTGGTGCTCAAGCGCAGCAGCAATGCAGAGGGAGGGGGAGTTGTGGTGAACAAGGTTCCTCTATGTCAATGGTCTTCAAACTGTGGCCCTGGGGGCTGGATGTGGCCCTTTGCTTGCCTTTATCTGGCCCTCTGGCACTATTCCACCAACTGACACCAATTATGGGGCACCATTAACCCTACTGACACCATCAATGGGTTACAATTCTTCCCATTGATACCAACAATGGGGCACTATTCCTCCCATTAAAACCAATGATGGGGTGCTGGTGCCGGGTCATTTTCTACTCCCACTGGCTACTGTCCAGCCCTCCTAAAGCCTAAAGAACATTAAACTGACCCTTTGCTTATAAAATTTGGATACCCCTGCTCTAAGGTTTCCTGAGTCGCTGGGGCAGCGATCCAATTGGATGCTGGCCGCCCATGTGACTCTGGCGGTCATCTTAGATGTGACAGAGTGTATTTAGGACCCTGGCCCCTGGGTTTGGCACACTTGATGTGAGTGGGTAGTGCAGAGAAAGGTGCCCCGCCTGTTAGGAACCATAGTAGTGATAGGGAAGGGTTCCTGATGAGGAGGGAAAGCCATCTTCACTATTGGGCACTAGACGGCCAGGGCACATTCTGCCCCAATCCACAAACGCTGTCAATCTGGCTAGTTACTGCTCTGTTCACCTTGTTCGAAACCGTGAGTGCACCCGGTTGGGCAGCCTGCTCCCCAGGTTTGTTGTGAACCGTTGCTGCATTACTTTAATACAAGTTTCCACTGCACCTGTTTGTGTGGACCACGCTGCACTCCACCTACATGTACATTACTGTTAGGTCTTATTCACATGGGCACAGGCATGGGATGCACAGGTGTTGCGTGCAACAATCGCTGAGGTAGAGATGATAAAACAGTTTTATATGTGGAAGACAGATGGTGTTGAAGGCCCCCACCCTTCTTCAGGGATGGTTGTTCCAGTTGGACATTAATGACCACATCTATGCCTCTTGTGAACCAGTTGTCCTCTCTCTCCATAATGTGGACCTCCCTATTCTCAAAAGCATGTCTCTTTTTTTTTAAAATGTAAAATGATAGCATTTTTGCGCTATAGTATGAAGCCCCTTCTAAATTCTTCTGACTGGCTGAAGAGTACTTTGTCCCATTGCATGTTGTACATCTTCCCTGTAGGCGTAATTCCTGAAAATAACCCTTAATGTGTCAATAACAGAGATGAAATGAGGCAGATTATATCCCGCCCCCACATTCCCCTCCATTCACCGGCTCCTCCGCAAGACGTCACTCCAACCAAGAATTTCCATTATAATTGGAGGAACAATGACAGTTTGATGCACCCTTGTGATGTGTGCTGTTCTTCAGATAATGCTGGTGTTCTCCGAATGTAAAACACACAGAAGTAGATAACAAGCAAGCTTCCAAAAGAATCCACTCCTATCTACTGCAGATCGGACTGCACCTCCATTTACTAAAGATTTGCAACAGTTTTTGTGTGTTTTTGCAACCCCTGTTCATGCAATCGTTGTTGGGTGCATTAGAAGCCAAGGTGAAAAGGCCAAAGTGTCCCCTATGAGCTCTGACCTGCTTTTGCAGTGTAGTTTGCAGGTCCTGACCTTTTTGTACACCCCCTGAAGAAGTGTCCAACCTCCTCTTCTGCCTATTCCCTGGCCCACCCTGCCATCCATAACCTGTAAGAGCCTGTTTACATGTGTGCTGCCACAACATTGTGCCGAAGCCCTAATTCACTTGAATGGGTCACATTCAGTCCAGTAGGGGTGCTGCACAATCATTCATTAGTGGGAATGGCTGTACAGTACCTCTGCTGGTATGATGGGGGTCTTGAGGAGCCTTCTCGATGTGAGGTGTGGAAACTAAATGAACGTGGGTGTGGGCCAGGAGTACTCCCATGGCATGGAGGACTCCAAAGCCCCGTGCTTCCTGATCTGAGTGGCGCTACCTGTTCTGGACACGGGATGGAAAGGCAGAGAACCCAGGGTGTTTGTGCCCCCTGGGAGTGGCGTCCCAAGGATGCTCTTAGTATCACTATGAATTTGGCGGTGAGTTTGGAAAACTCACTGTGAGAACAGTGCACAAGGTCATGTCACCTCTTGTTTTTTTCTGCACTGTGCCCAGGAGCTAGGACTTTTATTCAAAACCAATTTTTGTTACCAAGCAGCAAGGCCTTGCCAGTGCACCTACAGTGGCACTCATTTATTTAATTTATTTTTCTCTTCACATGATTGTCACTTGCAGATTTGTCTATGTTTCTTTTCCCTTGGATATGGAGCGTGTGGTTGTTAGGTTCATTCCTTCCCTGAACCGGTGGTTATCTCTTTGGGAGAGCCCTTCACCTAGTACTCAGTGGTTGGCTTTGGCAGACCATGAGGAGAGGGGTCTGTCAGGCCTTTTGGCTAGGTGGACCAAGTTGAGTTCTGCCTCTGTCAGGAGCCTTGCAACCTGGGGGATCAGGGTAAGGTCCTACTTCTTCAGGGGGGAAGACATGAGACATACCTTTAAGTGCACTTTTTATGTGTGTGTTTTTCAAATGCACTTTTTTTGTATACTTAGGTGTTTTGTTTTTGTGCACCACATTTAAAAAAAAAAAAAAAACAAGATCCTGCAATGAAGGCATTTTTTGTTGTAGGGTGGTAACACTTTGCCCCTTTTGCTCCTAAATGTTCTTCTGCATTGATGTTGAGTCACATGGGCTTCTGATAGAGACTACATGCCATTGTTTCAAAAACCCTTTTCGAAGACATGGCCCACTGTTGTCACCAATAAATGCCAGACATCCCTGGAGTGCATGTAGACAGGAAGATGTTGCAAAAAGGCTGTGGGAGATCAGTGTGTCATTCACTTGGGTTGGTAAACCAATAACAGATATTTACATTTTTGGTAGATGTTTGAAAGATCAGTAATACCCAAGTGCATTCACTAATAGGCTTATAGCATATAAGAAAAAAAAATATAGAAAAAACTTTTTACATATCCTTTATTCCACTAATAGTGCTTCCAACTAAATGATCTAAATAAAACAGTACTGATTGATGCCTTTTTGGGCAACTGCCCTCCTGGGGTCCTTGTGTATGCAACTCTGTCTCCATCTGACACCCCTGCCGGTCCGTTCACTGGGGGGATCTATATGTGCGTTGCCTCTTCCAGCACAGATCACTATATTTCATCCAGTTATGATGTGCAACATGTTCACTTGAATTTTTAAAAATATTACCCATTTTGTCAAAACCTCTGAAGAAGGACGTACAATAGTCCGAAACATGTCAGGTGTCTACGCAAGTGTGCATGGCAGCTAGCCCAACAGTTCTCTACAGGTAGCCTCATGTTTGCCACACTCCTGTGTCGTCAAGGGTATTCAGATGTTATGATTTTCTAATTTTTGTATATCATGCATAGCATATTTTTGTACTGCCTATATGCTTTTTAAACTTTGATGTATAATAAAAACACGTTTTTATGGTATATACTGGTCTGTCTGAAAAGTCCATGAGGGGTTTACTGTGCATTCATGCATTAGGTTTTCTTTTTTTATTGGTGAATAGTTCCCCATTGTTGGTGTCAGTGGGTGGAATAGTGCCCCTTGTTGGTGTCAGTAAGAAAATAGTGCCCCAAGGGCTGGATAAAGGGAAGCAAAGGGCTGCATCTGGACCCTGGGCCACAGTTCGGAGACCACTTCTCTACATCCATCTTTATGCTGTTTTATTCTGCAGGCTTCTGTACCAATGGGAGAATTTTAGACTGCTGCAACTGATCAGCAAAATAATAAACTGTTATGCATTTTCATAGCACCCAAAGATGAGTTATATAATATTTTTAACAAATAAGTAAAACATGTGGCTGAGTTGGACTTGGTGGAACTTTATGTGAGATGGAAAAGGGGCAGAAGAGGTTTGACAATTTCTTGCAGCGTATCGCTAACATTCTTATGTTTGTCTTGCAGGCCACTGTCCGCCTACAACAGCCTCACCGACAAACACCTAACGGGCTACTTCAACAACACCCGGATCAAGCGGCATCTTCAGAGGGCCGGTCTGGTAGGATAACCTTACCATTTTATACAGTTATTCTCAATAATCAGATGGGCGCTCTTTTGCAGATTCCTTTTTGCTTTTGGCTTCTCTGGAAACAGATGCATTGTTTTGGGGGTTTGCACTGGTGTAATTGACTAACCCATCAATTTTTATCAAAATGATCATTGGATCAAGAGATATGGGCACTAGAAGTTCAAAGCAAAGCTTGACTTTTCCTGTAAAAGTCAAAGTTGGCCATAATCTTAACCTCCAAAGAATTCCTATTGCTCATTGAGACCGTGGATCACATTATATGGCCAGGAGGAAGGCAATGTGAGGCAGGAATGGTGGGCCCAGCTTGATTTTGCAAAATCTTAGCTTTTCCTGTAAAAGTTGAGCTTCACCCTCCCTACCTTTGAGCCTTTCTCTGGTTGATGAGATGGTATCTTCAGATGTTTTCTAGCTTGCCCCAGGAGCATACAATCCTAGATGCAGACACTCTGTTCCTGGGATTGTATGCTCATGCTTGAGTTTAAAGTGTTTGTTAACCCCCAAAAAAGAAAAAAATTACAGATCCCGGTCCTTTAAAGCAGATTCAGCAGTTCAGCCCCGGAAGAATTGGCTGCTCAATGACCAGGCCATTTTTTACGATATGGCACTGCGTCGCTTTAACTGAGAATTGCGCGGTCGTGTGATGATGTACCCAACCAAAATTGATGTCCTTTTTTCCCACAAATAGAGCTTTCTTTTGGTGGTATTTGATCATCTCTGCAGTTTTTATTTTTTGCGCTATAAACAAAAAAAGAGCGACAATTTTGAAAAAAAAACCACAATATTTTGTACTTTTTGCTGTAATAAAATATCCCGATTTTTTTTTTTAAAAAAGCTAATTTTTTCCTCAGTTTAGGCCGATATGTATAATACACATCTACATATTTTTGGTAAGAAAAATCGCAAAAGCGTACATTGATTGGTTTGCGCAAAAGTTATAGCGTCTACAAAATAGGGGATAGATTATGGCATTTTTATTATTTTTTTTTTCTAGTAATGGTGGCGAACTGCGATTTTTATCGAGACTGCAACATTATGGCGAACACATCGGATATTTTTGACACATTTTTGGCAATTATACTGCAATCAGTGCTATAAAAAATTCACTGATTACTGTATAAATGTCACTGGCAGGGAAGGGCTTTAAGGGGGGTGATCAAGGAGTTAACTGTGTTCCCTGTGTGTGTGTTCTAACTGTGGGGGATGGGACTGACTATAGGAGATGAGAGATCGTGGTTCCCAGCTCATAGGAACTTACGATCTCTCTCTCCTCAGCTCACAGAACAGGGATTTGTGTGTTTACAAACACACGTCCCTGTTCTGCCGCTTGTGCCTGCGATCGCTCGTGGCCGGTGGTCATCATGACTGACAGTCTCAAGTACCGGCACCCCCACTGTGCAGCTGGTGTGCGCCTGCTATCTCGCTTAAAGGGACCGACGTACAGCTACGACGGTTCGTGGGATTGTGGCGACCAGCCGTAGTATAATGACCGTGGCTGGTCGGCAAGTGGTTAAACAGCACAGTGCTTGTGCTGTGTAATCTCCCCCCTCTAAACTGTAAAAAAGCCTCCCTGAAACTACCAATTCCTGTATGCCCTCTCTAAACTGACCACGGTAATCAGGGCTACTTAGCCCTGATCACCGTGGTCAAAGTGCGTCCCTCCGTCATACGCTGCCCTGATCTGCTCTCCTCTCTCCCCCTCCTTCCTGCCTGTCAGCGCCCTCACTGTCTCTGCTCCACCCCGCCCCCCGCTGCTGTTATTGAAAATAAAAAATCTAAAATTGTCACTGCCAGCCTCTCTATTAGAGGCTTGCATGCAACACTGTAAATTCTTTCTAAAAACGAGCAGTGTGAATAGTTATTTAGAACCGTCTTCAGGACGGTCATGTGACTCGCGGCCGCTTTCCAGCTGCGATGGATGGTTTCTGCAGGAGGACCGAGTGGCCACATGATCTCCCTGGCTGACGTCAGAGGGAGATCACAGTCCCTCCTGCAGTAGCCGTGTATCGGAGCTGAAAAGCGGGCACGAGTCACGTGACCGTCCTGAAGACAGCTTTAAATAGCTATATACACTGCTCGTTTTAAGAAAGGATTCACACAGTGTTGTATGCCAGCCTCTATTAGAGCGGCTGGCAGTTTTTTAAAAAAAAGTTTAAGTGCCGTTATAAGCCTTCATATACAGTGCATCCGGAAAGTATTCACAGCGCCTCACATTTTCCACATTTTGTTATGTTACAGCTTTATTCCAAAATGGATTAAATTCATTTATTTCCTCTACAAACAATACCCGATAATGACAACATGAAAGAAGTTTGTTTGAAATTTTTGCAAATTCATTAAAAATAAAAAACAAGAAAAAATCCCATGTACATAAGTATTCACAGTCTTTGCCATGATACTCAAAATTGAGCTCAGGTGCATCCTGTTTCCACTGATCATCCTTGAGATGTTTCTACAACTTGATTGGAGTCCACCTGTGGTAAACTCAGTTGATTGGACATGATTTGGAAAAGCACACACCTGTCTATATAAGGTCCCACAGTTAACAGTGCATGTCAGAGCACAAACCAAGCCATGAAGTCCAAGGAATTGTCTGTAGGCCTCCGAGACAGGATTGTTATGAGGCACAGATCTGGGGAAGGGTACAAAAAAAATTCTGCAGCCCCAATTAGCACAATGGTCTCCGTCATCCATAAATGGTAGAATTTTGGAACCACCAGGACTCTTCCTGGAGTGGGCCGCCCAGCCAAACTCAGCGATCAGGGGAGAAGAGCCTTAGTCAGGGTGGTTACCAAGAACCTGATGGTCAATCTGACAGAGCTCCAGCGTTTCTCTGTGGAGAGAGGAGAACTTTCCAGAAGAACAACCATCTCAGCAGCACTCCACTAATCAGGCCTGTATGATAGAGTGGCCAGACAGAAGCCAGTAAAAGGCACATGACAGCCTGCCTGGAGTTTGCCAAAAGGCACTTAAAAGACTCTCAGACCATGAGAAACAAAATTCTCTGTTCTGATAAAACAAAGATTGAACTCTTTGGCCTAAATGGCAAGCATCATGTCTGGAGGAAACCAGGCACCGCTCATCATCTGGCCAATACCATCCCTACAGTGAAGCATGGTGTTGGCAGCATCATGCTGGGGGAATATTTTTCAGTGGCAGGAACTGAGAGACTAGTTAGGATCGAGGGAAAGATGAAGGCAGCAATGTACAGAGATATCCTTGATGAAAATCTGCTCCAGAGTGCTCTGGACCTCAGACTGGGGCGAAGGTTCATTTTCCAAAAGGACAACAACCCTAAGCACACAGCCAAGATAACAAAGGAGTGGCTACAGGACAACTCTGTAAATGTCCTTGAGTGGTCCAGCCAGAGCCCAGACTTGAACCCGATTGAACATCTCTGGAGAGATCTGAAAATGGCTGTGCACCGACGCTCCCCATCCAACCTGATGGAGCTTGAGAGGCCGTGCAAAGATGAATGGGAGAAACTGCCAAAAAATAGGTGTGCCAAGCTTGTAGCATCATACTCAAAAAGATTTGAGGCTGTAATTGGTGCCAAAGGTGCTTCAACAAAGTATTGAGCAAAGGCTGTGAATACTTATGTACATGGGATTTTTTTTTATTTTTTATTTTTAATAAGTTTGGAAAAGAAGTGTGACGCAGTTACTTTTATTCTACAAAGTCCAATGTTCATCCTATGGGCGTCCCATGTCCCTTTTCCCCAACCAAGTTCAATCCCCTAATAAAAAACAACAAAAGCAATCAAAAGACTGTTCATTGACTGAGAAGTTTGTCTAATGGAGGTCTGGGAGCAGAGGGTGGATGCTGTAACGCGTAGCAACCCCGCTGGGCCATCGCTACATGTACATTTCAAATACATGACAAACACAGGTAAACAGCTCCCATCGATGAGCCCTAAAAGTGTTAGCTGGGGCTGGGCATTTGAGTCCACTTAAAACTACATGTCTATCTAGGATTAGATGCTTACACATGTACTTTATTTGCAAAGGTGTGCAAACTAAACCCCTGTTTTAACGCAAACTGTTAGGCAGGATAATTTGGTTGGTTGCAGACTGGTTAGTAAATTGAGCTGGGAAGTTTTGTTCGACATGCATCGCCCTTTCATGTGCTCCTTGTGGCAAAGGCCAGTTATAGGTAGGGGCAGTTGCCATTTGTTTGTACCATCTAAGTGTATCCTAAAACATTAAGGCTTCATGTGCATGGCCGCAAAAAGGGCGTACAGCGGGCATGGGGCTTGTTCACACATGCTTTAACAGGCGGTGAGGAGGCCTCCTCGCCACCTGCTTTAACCCCTTGATCACTGCACTATCATGCTGCATGCATTGCATGGGGTTGCAGGGCACTTAAAGAATGGCTCCATTCACTTGAAAAGGACAGAGTGTGTAATTTCTGCAGCAGCATTGTGGCTGTGCATGTGTACACCCCTGGCCACTGCCTCTGCAGCTAAAGGGGGTAGCGTTTGGGGGCAGTAACAGCACAGCTCAACCTTAGGGTTTTACCACCCCCTCAGCCGCTAGTGTGAACAAGACCAAATAGTGGTTTAAGGGAGCCACAGGTGCAGTGCAAAACCTTCTAGTGCTATGAATGGCTGTATACTTCTATGTGATGGTTTAAGCTAGCTCCTGCATAAACCCATGCTTGCGCATGGGTTCACAACCCTGGGTGCAGACCATTTAGATCTAGGATTGAATACCCCCCCCATGTTTAAGCAAGAGCTGGCATAAATACCCATCTAGCAGCTTACAGCCATTCATTGCAATGGGAGGCTGTACCCTGTACTTGTGGATGTCAAGCAACGCCCATCAGTGAGCCCTAGAACTGTTAGCTGGAGTTGGGCTTTTAAGTCCATTTCAAGCTACATGTCCATCCAAGACTACCCTAAGACTTTTGGCTTCAGCGGGCGTACAGGGACTGTAAAAAGCTGATGTAAGGGAGCCAAAGGTGCAACATACAGCCTCCCATTTCAATTAATGGCTGAACGCTGCTATATGAGGGTTTACACCAATGGGTATGCTGCAGAAACTCATGCAAGCACACAGGTGTACTACCCTGGATGCAGACCGTATGTGTTTAGGATTGTACGCCCATGTGCATGCAATTGAGAATGTAGCATTGGGCTACAAAGCTCACTCCCAATTGGTCCTATTTAAAGTACTAAACCACTCTGATTTTAGAAACTATATAACTTTTCTGGTTAGACTGGAGGGCTATATTAATCTCAATGGGTTATGTTTCAGGTCACAAGAAGTGGTAGGATCTTGACCGAAAAAGAATACAGAATAAATGCCATGAGACGGGACCATCAGAAGTACATCCGGGAATGTCTGGCTCAGGCCATATTTCACAAAGTCCTCGACATGGAGGTGAGCGATACAGCACATTTGTCACAGCTATGATCACTACTACTTCTTCCTTCTCTTTGACATTCCCTTTCTGTTTTAAATGTGGAGCCTGGCTGCGCTTTCTTTTTTAGCACCCCTAAGACAGAAGTACCTTCCCAGACTGGTAGGCAAGACTGTAAAAATGTATACAATTTCTCCTTGTAAATGGACTTATTAAGAAAGAGATCGATTGTTTGGGCCATATCACACAAAGGATCCAATCATTGGTGGCAAGTCGCATGTACCCGCTTCTGTGGCCACGTTGTTCCCTTGTTGACTATAAAGAAAACACACAGGAGGACTCAAAAGTCTAGTGTATTATTAGATTTATTGTATTAAAACATAAATAGTGACAAATTGACAAAACTTACAAAAGTGGAAGATATTTGAGCATGGTAAACACTATATCCAGCATAGTGGAAGTATAATCCCTTCTGGGTTGGCCACAAAGACGGAGAAAATTCTGAAAAGACAACCTCAAAAAGGTGGGGATAGAATTGCCTTTTGCGCAATGGGGATGAAAACTGGACTTAGGATTGAAATGGGTGTGAGTGACTGGGGCCATACTAACATAACTCTAAAGGAGTTCTGGGATGGATGGATCCAAATCTTGTGCACCCTGTGACCACAAGTCCTCCAAAACATGCAAAATTTCCTTATCTTGAGTCTCACCTGTGGTGGCTATAATGTTGGAACTACTAGAATCTACGACTGACAATTTCCTTCATAGAATAATAGTGTTTAAGAGTAAAATTCCGAGTGAAGTAGTTGAAGGCCATGAAAAGTTCAAACAAATATGGGGGATGAGTGGAGCAAAATGAAGCCCTTTATGCAATAGGACAAGCTCATCTTCACTAAACTGTAGGCAAAAGGTTTATATATTTTGATGGCATCATAATTGTGTATTAAAATTTTTCCTCTTTTGGAGCTTCAGTCACTTTCCTCTCCTGGTTTTTCAGGGCTTTTTTCTCTGGTTCACACCCTCTGTGGATGGGGTTTCCCTAAAAAAAAAAAAAAAGAGTGTATATATATATATATATATATATATATATATATATGAGGGACGTGCAGTCGGGAGTGGCAGGAGAGACAGAGCCTCACCTGCCATAAACTTAAAAAAACCTGGGGTTACAGAGACCCTGAATGGGGTAGGTAGCCGAAGTCCCACCACACCACTAGTCAAAATTTGGGGCTCCTGGGCTCTCTATAGTTCCAGAGATATGGGGCTCCTTGCGCAGCCTGTCAGAAGCTACATACAGAGCAGCCAGTTTAAATACAAGTTGGCACACTCTGCAGATTGAGAGGGTGAGCTCAAAGTGCCTCACACTTCTAGTTAGAGGCAATGCGGTCAATGAACAGCTTGGAGCCTTGGACCAATAGCCCCAGCTGTCCAATAAAACTACATTAAAAAAATATTTTTTTTGCTAGAAAATTCCTCAGAACCCTAAACATTATATATATATATATATATATATATATATATATATATATATATAGTTTTAGCAGACACCCTAGGGATTTAAATGGCGGTCGTTGCAACTTTTTATGTTACACGGTATTTGCACAGCAATTTTTCAAAGGTTTTTTTTTTTTTTTGGAAAGAAACTTTAACCACTTCAGCCCCCGAAGAATTTACCCCCTTCTTGACCAGAGCACTTTTTGCGATTCAGCACTGCGTTGCTTTAACTGACAATTTCGTGGTCGTGTGATGTTGTACCCAAACAGAATTGACGTCCTTTTTTTCCCACAAATAGAGCTTTCTTTTGGTGGTATTTGATCACCTCTGCGGTTTTTATTTTTTTGCGCTATAAACAAAAAAAGAGCGTCAATTTTGAAAAAAAACACATTATTTTTTACTTTTTGCTATAATGAACATCCCCCAAAAATATATAAAAAAAACATTTTTTTTCCTCAGTTTAGGCCGATATGTATTCTTCCACATATTTTTGGTACAAAAAAAAAAAATTGCAATAAGTGTATATTGATTGGTTTGCGCTAAAGTTTTAGTGTCTACAAAATAGGGGATAGATTTATAGCATTTTTATTATTATCTTTTTTTTTACTAGTAATGGCGGCGATCTGCAGTTTTTATCGTGACTGCGACATAATGGCGGACACAACCCCCTTGGTGATTGATTTATAGGCCACTGCTGTGGCATTGTCGGATTGGACCCTGACAGGACAATTCCGTAACCTGAACGTTCAGGCCCCTTAGGACCAAGTGTGCTGCCCGAATCTCTAGAATGTTGATGGGTAAGGTCATGTCTGATCTGGACCATTTTCCTTGGACAGTCGCTTCTTCCAGGATTGCTCCCCAACCTGAAATGCTGGCATCTGTTACCACCTTCCAGGTAACTGGTAGGAAGGATTTTCCCTTCTGCAGATTCTTGGTTATCAACCACCAGCTGAGGCTCCGGCGCACCCTTGGAGACAGACACATTGGGAAATTTAGAGCTTGGACCTTCTTGTTCCAAGCCGATAGGATACTGTTTTGCAGCAGCCTTGAATGAAACTGAGCATAAGGAACGGCCTTGAATGAAGCCACCATCTTTCCCAACAACCTCATGCAAAGTCGAATAAAAGGATTCTTCTTTGCCTTGACCACCTGAATCAGTTCCTTTATGGCACTGATCTTTGCCTGGGGCAACAATACCCTTTTCTGGGCTGTATCTATGATCAGTCCCAAGTATTCTAATCTCCCTGATGGTTTTAAGGAGGATTTCTCTAGGTTGAGAACCCAACCTAGGTATTCCAGGTAGTTGACTGTGGATCATACTTTGGTCTAAGGGCTCTACCGACTGGTCTATCAAGAGCAGATCGTCTAGGTAAGCTATAATCGTTATACCTTGGGCCCTTAATCTAGCTAGAGGGGGGGCCAGGACATTTGTAAACACTCAAGGTGCAGTAGCTAGACTGAAAGGCAGAGCTACAAACTGAAAATGAAGATTTTCTACCTCGAAACGTAGATATTTCTGGTGAGTGGGGAAAATAGGCACATGGAGGTATGCATCCTTGATGTCGATTGACACCAGAAGTTCTCCTCCTTGTAGGATGGAGACTACTGATCGGTTTGACTCCATGTGAAAAGAGCGGACATTCAGAAACCGGTTTAGATTTTTGAGATCTAGAATGGGTCTGACATCTCCATATGGTTTTGGTACCGTGAAAAGGTTTGAATAAAACCCCAATCCCTGCTTTTCCATGGGGACCACTGAGATCACTTTTTGAGACAAAAGATGGTTCAATGCTTGAAAGAGAGACTCTCTGGATTCCTGGGAACGTTTGATCTGAGAAAATGAGGATACGGGAACTTTCAGGAACTCTAGTTTGTACCCTAGAGTTAATGAGGAAGTCACCGATCTGTCTCGACACTCTTCCTGCCAGACCCTTGAGAACTGCAGAAGTCTTCCCCTCACTCGAGCGAGGGCACCCCTTCATAAGGAGGCTTTAGTATTTTGTCTCGTAGGTTTCCTTCCCCAGGACTTCTTTTGTTCCTGGGGTTGACCCTGAGGTTTACCCCTTGAACTTGATGGCGGAGGCCATTGTGACTGCCTGGAGGCAGATGCCCCTGGCACTGGAGAAGGAGCTTGTTTAAATGAAATACGTTTACTCCTCTTCCTAACTGGCAAAAGGGTACTTTTTCCACTAGAATTTTTTTGAATGTATTTATCCAAATCTCCCCCCCCCCCCCCCCGAGCCGTTCACCGTGAAAAGGAAAACTAGCCAGAAGCTTTTTGCATGGCGCTTCAGCTGACCAATTTTTCAGCCATAAGATTCTACGCATATGTACCAGCCCAAGCGTAAGGCGTGAGGCCTGGAGAATAGAATCTCTCATAGCGTTTATTGCAAAACATAAAGCCCCTGGTAGCTTGGCTAAATCCTGGGCCTGCTGATCAGGAATAACCTTGAGCACCTGTTTAAACTGGTCTCTCAAGGATTGACATACACAAATTGCTGCCAGCACAGGCTGAGTCACTGAACGTGCCAGAGAAAAAGTGTTTACTAGGAATTCCAACTTCTTATCCATTGGATCCCTAAGCATTTGAGCATTGTCTACCGGACAAGTCAAACTTTTATTCACAGAGAATATAGCAGCTTCAATTACTGGTATCTCCCACTTCTTAGTGAATTTTTCTTCCATAGGATAAAGTTTTGAAAACTTTTTAGGGGGAAAAAAATGCTTATCTGGGTGATCCCACTCAGAATACATAAGCTTTTCCAGCAATGAATGGACAGGAAAGGTATGCACAGCTTGAGGAGGCTTTAGCGAACCCAAACAAGAAGCGGGCTTATCAACCGACTCAGGTAAGGGTAGCATAAATGTGGAACGGTCCATCTCAGTAAGAGATTGCACCATCAATCTTTCAGATTGTGAAGCTGATCCTTCCGCATTTGACCCCTCAGAAGAGGAGTCATCAGCCTCTTCTTGTTCCCATGAGAGAAATTCATCTTCTCCCGACCCTAGTTCCTCAGTTTGAGGGTCCTGGGTAATGGACGGGGACCTGTCGCGTTTTGTCTCACACTGGGATGCGATTAAAGCCACTAACCTTTCTTCCAAACCAACTTCTTCAGTAATATAGACAGGGGCTGCAGTGTTGGAAACAGTTGCAACATTTGCCAGCCCTGATGGCTCACTCTGACCAGCCACCACAGATCTCTCAAGGGAGGATGCCATTGTAGAGATGAGTTTAGGCTTTTTAGAGCTTGAGGGAGTCCCCTTTGAGCCCTTTTTTGGGGTGATTCTACCTCCACTTCTGACAATAGCCCAATGCACAAATGCAGAGGTATTACCAGAAGAAATTGCAACCACTGCTTGAGCAAATAGTCCAGCAACTGCCGCTGCTATTAGTGCTCAGCCTGGTGCTTTAGTAAATGTGCCAAGGGAATGCCTGTGTCACCACTTACATGCCCCCTTTTTGCTCTTTTGTCCCTCCGACAGCTTGCAGTCAGCAGAATTGGAGCTTTTTACGTGTACTCCCACGCTGGACGTTGCTGCACGCCAAGGCCACGCTAAGCCACGCCCCCTCCATATTCCCACTGCGCCCCCTCCTCCTCTTTGCAAAAAAAGCATTTTTCCCACGCAAACGTCGGATCGGCATGTGTGTATGGGGGGGGGGGGCGGTGAGGAGGAGAGCTGACAAAACCACCGTGCAGAGGCGGTGAGGAACAGAGCGGCATCTGTCGAACGTTCTCACTCCCCCCTCAATCCAAGGAGAGGGGAAGAGCTTCTGTCCAGGTGGGGGGTGGTTTTGGAAAAAAATCCCCCCCAACATCTTACCGGAGGCCTGGGACTGCTAGCCGGATGGAAGTCTGCCGTTTCTGCTGAGACAGGGTGATCTGAGGAAAGCATGACAAGCTCTATACAGCCCCCAGTGGTGACTTTTAGGCATGACAACATTTACCTTTAAAGGAGAAAATTCATAAGAGAATTTATAATTCGTTAGAAATCTCCACTTACCTTTACCGCTGCAGGGATTCTGTGGTAAAACCAATCAGACCCAATCTTCAACCCTCACGGTGGGCTCCGTTAAAAAACCTTCAGGACCTGGGGCCCCTTTTTATCGGGGGATCCACACTCCTGGACCCATAAAGCACCCCGCCAAACTTTATGGCTGAAAAAAACAAAGTACTGGATCCCAGGGTCCAGCTCTCTAAAAAGAGAAGTGTTACGGGCTAAACCTCGTTTCTTCCTCCACGAGGCCCGGGAACCATTCAATTCGGCCTAAAAAGACACTTTTTATGTCGCATAGCCTGCCCCAGCAAGGAATATTCCAGTGGAGCTCAGTGTAGCGGTCATAATATATGTATAACTTAATGTTATGTTATATCTTATCATCTGGCGCCATCTAGCGGCCAAAATATAAGAGGACTGCATCTTTATCTTTTATTGTTCAGAAGTTGACATGGAAGTGTTTTGTTTGTTTACATTTGAACATTAACTTGACCTACCCACAATGCTCATTGACTCCCATGAATCTCAGGGAACAGAACTGCAATGTGGGAAGATTATAAAAGGGCTTGGAGCAGTAATCTTAGGGCTCTGGGACACGAATGGCCAGCCTGGGAGGATCTGTGTGAGGTCTCCAGCACAGCGCGGCCTACCTCCACGGAACAGCGAACCGAGCAGCAGTACTGGGACACACCAGAGAGCTGGACTGACGGCAGGGCAAGACTGGGGAGGAGCCTGTCGGAGTCATCTGGGAGTTCCGGAGTATCTTTAACCGTAAAGCGGAGCAGCGCAGCAGTGCCGGCCGGCCGGAGACAGAACCCTGTACATCAGAAAGGAGTCTTCTGACAACACTGTCCTGGTTGGGTGAGAGGGCTGTTGCCCACAAGTTTCTTGATGCACTTTTATACATCCGTCTACACAAGGCAGAGTTGCTGGGACCCATAGTCCCACAAGCAAAGTCAAAAGAATTTAGTACTGAGTCCCTGGCATCAAAGTCAGTTATAGTGCTGCTGCACCAGAATCTTACTGTCACATTTTCAGTCTACTTTGATCAGGAGTCATTAACCCTTTGGATTACAAATCTACTTTGTTTTTGCTAAAAGAAGAAAAGAAGGACTGTTTAGTAAAACACAAGGCCTTGTGTCCCCTTACTATATTGGGGTAGTGTGATACTAAATGAGGGAGCTCTCTAATTGTTGTACTACACTTTATCAATTTAGTCTTTGATTTAGTATAGTAATAAAGCGTGCAGGAAATAGGATAGGGCTCATAGTGAGATAAATTCACTCTGACAGTTATCCTATTTACTTTGCTACAACACTCATATATATTATTTCAGACATTTTATACCTGTATTGTATCTTTGTAATATAAAGTTCAGTTGACTTTCAGACTCTGTTGGTCTGACAGTGCAACCATTGTAGTTTAACCCTTGTAAAATAATTACAGTAAATAAGGTTATTATTCAAGTACAACTGTGTGAGTGTTGTTTTCCTCTTCATCACCAAGCAAGAGGAGGCCAAGGTAACTACAGACAGGTATATTATATTGCGTATTGTGAACTTGCCTTTATGATTTTGTTTTAACTGCACACTATTACACCACAGCTGTGTCGGGGGGATTGAGATATTCAAAGGGGAAATAAAGCAGAGTACAGGCCCAAATAAATCAGCAGCTCCTTCGGGGGTCAGTGCTACATCAGCATAGCACATCTTTACTCGTGACCAACACCTAAGACACTGGCAAAAAAACTGAGACACTCCCAGTAGTGGGAGGGGTTATATTGGGAGTGGACTTTCTGTCTTAGGGTATGCCAATGTCCATCACCTGAAGGTGGCCTATAACCCACATAGTAACTACTATGGCTCTGTGTCCGTGATGTACGGTAAAGAAATACAATATTTCACAAAAGTGAGTACACCCCTCACATTTTTGTTATTATTTTATTAGATCTTTTCATGTGACAACACTGAAGAAATGACACTTTGCTACAATGTAAAGTAGTGAGTGTAGAGCTTGTATAACAGTGTAAATTTTCTGTCCCCTCAAAATAGCTCAACACACAGCCATTAATGTCTAAACCGCTGGCAAGAAAAGTGAGTACACTCCAAAGTGAAAATGTCCAAATTGGGCCCAAAGTGTCAATATTTTGTGTGGCCACCATTATTTTCCAGCACTGCCTTAACCCTCCTGGGCATGGAGTTTACCAGAGCTTCACAGGTTGCCACTGGAATCCTCTTCCACTCCTCCATGATGACATCACAGAGCTGGTAGATGTTAGAGACCTTGAGCTCCTCCACCTTCTGTTTGAAGATGCCCCACAGATGGTCAATAGGGTTTAGGTCTGGAGACATGCTTGGCCAGTCCATCACCTTTACCCTCAGCTTCTTTAGCAAGGCAGTGGTCGTCTTTGAGGTGTGTTTGGGGTCAATATCATGTTGGAATACTGCCCTGAGGCCCAGTCTCTGAAGGGAGGGGATCATGCTCTGCTTCAGTATGTCACAGTACATGTTGGCATTCATGGTTCCCTCAATTATCTGCTCGTGTGTTTTGTGCTTGTTGGCCGAATTAGATCCCTTTCCGTCACTGGTCCCTCACTGGCCACATTAATAAAGTATCACTCTGTCATTGCTACCTTGCTGGTTGCCGTTGACTCTGCAAAAATTTGGCCGGGTACAGACTGAAGTTGAAGGAGCAGGTGAGGACTTTCTTTGGTGATCCTGTTGCTGGGAGTTGCCCATTCCATGCAAGGTGTCATTGCGTCACTGTACCCTCACTGTTCACATTAATAAACTGTTACTCCATTATCGCTACCTTGATGACCGATGCAGTTGATTCTTTGACATTTCGGCCAGAGAGGGAGTGAAGTTAAAGGAGCAGGTGAGTCCTCTCTTTGGTGATCTTGTTGCTGGGAGTTGCCCATCCCATGATCTCTTGGTGGCCAAATTAGTAAGGTGTCACTTCATCACTGCTCCCTTGCTGTTGGAATTTGCAAGGTTTTGCTTTGTCACCTCTTTCTTATTTGCCAAATTAGCAAGGTGTTGGACCCTCGCTGACAAAATGAATTAGGTGTTGCTTTGTCACTGTTATCTCAATAGCCAAATTAGCAAAGTGTTGCTCTGTCACTGTTCCCTTGATGGCCAAATTGACAAGGTGTCACTCCATCTCTGTCCTCTCGCTGGCCAAATTAGTGCAGTGTTGCTCTCTTTATTTCCCCAATGTACAAATTAGTGCTTCCTCCTCCGTGGCCAAAAAACTATGTTTTAGACATCACCATTCCCTTGCTAGCCAAATAAATTAGCAGGCTGTCACTCCATACTGCTCCCTTGAATTAACAAGGCTTCACTCCTCTGCATGCACACTAGTTGCAACTAACTGAATTAGCGATCTGTCGCTCCGTTGCTGCAACCTTGACAAGTGAGATTCTGCATCAATACAGCCAGAGAGAGAGAGATTGACATCAGAAGAGGAGGTGAGGGCTCTCTTTAGGGATCCTGCCTCTGGAGAACAGTCTGCCTGTCATGCTGATCCAATGGCTTTGATGCATTGAGTCAGTGTGGTTGATCTATTGAAGGGAAATAGGTTGTGCAAAGGGATTTATCCTTAGGGTCCTTTCACGCGGGCTTTCCGACCAGGATCAGTTCTTCAGGCTGACCTGATTGGACCTTGCAGTCTCCTCTATGGATTGGTAGATGTCCGCTGACACCCGCCGCCATCCGATCCGACCCACAAAATCCAGACGGACATGGTCATATTTTCCATATGTCTGGCGGATCAGAGGAAAATGGACAGGCGGCCCGTTTCCACCTGATTTCCCCATAGAAAAAGGGATGGTTTAACCTGGGCTACTCCAAATATTAATGCCCCAGTCTACCTCTGATTTCCCCACAGAGGAGAGCGGAACTGGGTCTGTGTCTGCTCTGCACAGTGAGGGGACATGGACCTGTCATCTGCCTGCTCAGCAAGTGGAATCTGCAAGATGGAGGCGCCCGTGTGAAAGGGGCCTTAAAGTGATATTACTTTCAATGGCCCTGTCACACAGCCCCCTAACCTAGGATGGCAAGGCATTCCCCTGCCACTGCCTCCTCATCCCCCCTTCTATCTCCAAGCTAACAGACTGGCTCCAAACCACACTGTCCACTATTGTAAAGCTTTGTTTTTTTTTTAAAATAACAAACATGTCATACTTACCTCCACTGTGCAGCTCGCTTTGCACAGTGTGGCCCCGATCCTCGATTTATGGTCTCCCCCGGTGGCTCCTCCCCACATCAGATAACCCCCTAGGAGAAGCGCTCAACCGGGGGGGGGTTAGCTTGCGGGCGCACTCCCGAATCCAGCATTTGCGTCCATAGACACAAATGCCGGACTCAGCCCTGCCCCCGCGTCATTGGATTTGATTGACGGCAGCGGGAGCCAATGGCTGCACATATATTACTGGGGACTACTGTTTATTTTACTGTGCTCATGTGTTAAGCCAAAAAAAAATGAGGGTTTATTACTGTTATAACTTAGTGAATGTGGTGAAAATCCACTTTGTATTGAATACCCAATCAGATGCAAGAAAAAAAATAAATCAGTATTTTTGCTTGCATATGATTGGATGATGGAAGTCAGCAGAGCTTCACCTCAATTCACCAAGTAAGGGAAAATTCCCTTGCTAAGTTAAAGACCTATTTGCCTTTACTAAATCAACTCCGTTGAGTCAGAAAAACAATATTGCAGTTAGGGATGCCTGACTTTTCTTCAACTTTCCTGACCAGCACACTTGCACTGGCTCAGCGATTTGGACAGTAGTGAAACTATTGGCTCAGCATAACAGCCAGGCAGCTACCATTTCACAATGATATCAGCAATGGTAGCCTTGTATTTCTCTAATCATAGGTCCACTTTATTGTATACATGGGAGTCCACTGCATGGCTGCTTTCTCTGTGTTTCTCCAATGGCAGGTCTATGTTATTGGATACTGAAGAGTCCGGTACACGGTTGCCCTCTCTGTTTTTCTCCAATGACAGGTCCTCTTTATTGGATACAGATGAGTGACAAGCTGCATCTGGTGGCCCTCACTCTGGGACCCAGCCAATACACATGTGCTGAAAAGCTGGGGAGAGAAGCCTCTTTCTCTGCTATCACTTTTGCCTGCCACCAAATTGCCTTTACATTTGAAAAGTGAGTAGCTGCATCTGGTATTTTTTGTTGGCAGGCAACAGTGGGAAGCTTCAGCTGGTGGCAGGATAGGGACAATCTGCATCTGGTAGCAGGCGATGTGACAATCCGCATCTGGTGGTAGGTGACGTGACAAGCTGCATTTGGTGGCAAGTAATACTCTGCATCTGGTGGCAGGCGACATGGCAAGTAACAATCCGCATATGGTGGCAGGTGACGTGACAAGCTGCATTTGGTGGCAAGTGATAATCCGCATCTGGTGGCAGGTGACGTAGCAAGTGAGAAGCTGCATCTGGTGGCAGGCGACGTGGAAAGTGACACTCCATATCTGGTGGCAGGCGACGTGACAAGCTGCATCTGGTGGCAAGTGACTATCCGCATCTGGGTGCAGGCGACGTGGCAAGTGACAATCCGCATCTGGTGGTAGGCAACGTGACAAGCTGCATCTGGTGGCAGGTGATGTAGCAAGTGACAAGCTGCATCTGGTGGCAGGTGATGTAGCAAGTGACAAGCTGCATCTGGTGGCAGGCGACGTGGCAAGTGACAATCCGCATCTGGTGGTAGGCAATGGGACAAGCTGCATTTGGTGGCAGGTGACAATGCACATCTGGTGGCAGGTGATGTAGCAAGTGACAAGCTGCATCTGGTGGCAGGCGACATGGCAAGTGACAATTTGTATCTGGTGGCAGGGACCTGACAGGCTACATCTGGTGGCAAGTGACAAACCGTATCTGGTGGCAGGCAACGTGGCAAGTGACAAACTGCATCTGAAGGCAGGTGACCTGACAAGCTGCATCTGGTGGCAGGTGATGTGGCAAGTGACAAGCTGCATCCAAAGGCAGGTGACGTGGCAAGTGACAAACTAAGGGCTCCCACTGATTCTGCATTAAGGTGAGTTGAGCTATTTCATTTTATATTACAATGTAATGATATAAATAATGCGCTTCAATCATCCTGACACCATATCAACCATGGTGCCAGGATGATTGAAATGCCAACACCAGCCATTGCCCCAAAAAAATTGCCCGCGAAAAAATGCATTCCACGCAGCCGGTCCTCGGTGCCAAAAAGGTTGGGGACCGCTGTAGTACACAGTTGCTTTCTCTGTATTTCTCCAATGACAGGTTCTCATAATTGAATATAAACAAGTCTAGTACACAGTTGCTCTCTCTCTCTTTTTCTCCAATGACAGATCCACTTTATTGGATACAGACGAGTGACAAGCTGCATCTGGTGGCCCTCACTCTTTCTCTAATGACAGGTCCTCCGTATTGGATACATAAAAGTCTAGTCTAGTACACAGTTGCTTTCTCTGTATTTCCCCAATGACAGGTCCTCTTTATTGTATACCGAAGTGTCTAGTACACAGTTGCCTGCTTATTAGATAAGTGCCCTCTTGGTGCTTCTTTCTTGGATCTTGTATTTTAGGGATCGGGTTCTCAGGAGACACGGCCTGATCACCTTCTGAATTCCCCCAGTGTCACCTTAGAGAAGATGCAGCCTGAGCCGTGGCACGGAACCTGGCGCTCCTCAGAACTGGCAAGGCTGTGAGATGGGATGGCCTTGTAACATTATTCCCATGTGGGTGGCAGCACAGAATCACTGGACACTGACACGAGCCTGGCATTGTCCTCTTCTTCTTTCTTCTCACCGGTCCCCATTGTCCTGGCAGCCATGCTTTGTTTGGAGATGAATAATATATCAGCACAGAGTGGCGTGCTGTTTGTCCCTTTATCCTACCGCATTGTCTCACCTGGTTTAATGGGGGGGTTCTATTTTGCTTTTAGTTTTTTTCATCTACACAGAAGGGTCACTGGCCGGAGATGATCCCTTTGCTGCAGGATTGAGGTTTTCATGCTATCCGTCATGCTAAATGAACGCTCTCCCATATTCATTCTACCTGCTTACAGGCCAGTAGCTGATCATTTTTGGCTGATCATTGATATTACAGGCCCGGTTCACACTAGTGCTATGCCAGACATCGCATGTGATTCGCAACCGCATTGCTGTTCAGATTACATGCGATGTCTGTGCGATTTCAGCCATAAAAACTGTAGGAAATCGCATCACATTCGCAACAAAATGGTGCAGGACCTTTTTTTTGGTCCGTACTGGATGGGTGTTCTCACTTATGCGATCCGATTCCTGCACCATTTCACAGTTCGCACTGCGATCTGCTGACCAATCTGGGGTGTCATTAACTTTACATTGACACCCGCATCGGTTTGCAGATCTCAGTGAGAACCACTGTGCGATTCAGGTGCGATGCAGGAACCCACACTGGATTTGCAGTTTTCTCGCATCGTACTAATGTGAACTGGCACACAGTGCTAATATGTGCTATTAGGGAAGTATGTTGCATATATAGATACAAGAGATACCAATGCTTTTAACTTGGGTTGCACCAATGCCATTTTTTTTTAAAATCAATTCCTGTCTGAATCGCATGGGATTTCCCCCATCGTGTGTGTGTGTGTATAGAAAGGGAAAAGCACCATCTAGTGGGCAGTTTATTAACTACTTTAAGACCGGGCCTATTTTTTAAACTTGTTGTTTACAAGTTAAAATCATTTTTTTTGTCTAGAAAATTACTTCGAACCCCCAAACATTATATATATATTTTTTCTAACACCCAGAGAATAAAATGGCGGTCGTTGCAATACTTTATGTCATACCGTATTTGCGCAGCAGTCTTACAAGCGCACTTTTTTTTGGAAAAAATACACTTTTTTGAATAAAAAAATAAGACAACAGTAAACTTAGCCCAATTTTTTTTATATTGTGAAAGATGATGTTACGCCGAGTAAATTGATACCCAACATGTCACACTTCAAAATTGCGCCCGCTTGTGGAATGGTGACAAACTTTTACCCTTAAAATTCTCCATATGCATTGTTTTAAAAATTCTACAGGTTTCATGTTTTGAGTTGCAGAGGAGGTCTAGGGCTAGAATTATTGCTCTTGTTCTACCGATCGCGGCGATACCTCACATGTTTGGTTTGAACACCGTTTTCATATGCGGGCGCTGCTCACGTATGCGTTCGCTTCTGCACACAAGCTCTTATTTATTTTCCCTGTTATTTTTTATTTTTACGCTGTCCTTTAAAAAAAAAAAAAAAAAATTGTGTCACTTTTATTCCTATCACAAGGAATGTTAACATCCCTTGTAATAGAAAAAAAAAGCATGACAGGACCTCTTAAATATGAGATCTGGGGTCAAAAAGACCTCAGATCTCATATTTACACTAAAATACAAGAAAAAAAAAAAAACTTGTCATTTAAAAAAAAAAAAAATTTAAGAGATTTTAAGAGATAAGGGAGGAAGTGGCGTTTTGACGTCGCTTCCGCCCTGCATTGGTATTGAGCCATGTGGGGGCCATCTTCCCCTCACTCATCTCCATATCACAGAGGACACAGGATCCGATCGCCTCCGCCGCTACCGAGGGCTCCGGCGTAAGCGGCGGAGGCGAATCCGCCACAGAGACCACTTTTATCTGAAAGCGGACCGCCTGCTGAAGAAGAGGATACCGGAGTCATGGCAGCTAGCTGCTGCCATAACAACGATATTCCTCCTCAAAGTATTGCCATATAATGATGGAGGACGGCCCGTAAGTGGTTAAAAATGTTAGAACTCACAGTACATATCTGGCCAAATGCAAAATCTTATAAGAGTTGTAAAGTCAGGGTTTTTTTTTATCTTAATGCATACTATGCATTAAGGTAAAAAAAAACCTTCTGTGTGTAGCAGCCTCCCCAGCACCCCCTAATTACTTACCTGAGCCCCATCTCTCTCCAGCGATGTCCACGAGTGTCTTAGCCGTCCGGGACTCTCCTCCTGATTGGCTGAGACACAGCAGCGGCGCCATTGGCTCCCGGGGCTATCAGTCAAAGTCAGTTAGCCAATCAGAAGAGAGAGAGGGTGGGGCCAGGTCTGGGCTCCATGTCTAAATGAACACACAGAGCTGTGACTCAGCTCGGGTGCCCCCATAGTAAGCTGCCTGCTTTGTGGGCACTCAACAGGAGGGAGCACCGAAGAGGGACCCGAAAAGAGGAGGATCTGGACTGCTCTGTGTAAAACCAACTGCACAGAGGAGGTAAGTATAACATGTTTGTTATTTTTTTTATTTATTTTTTTTAAACGACTTTACAATCACTTTAAAAGTTGTCCCGCCAACCATAGCAAATCATGGCCGCTGGAGGTGCTTACAGGGCTAGAGGAGAAGTTCCAGGACACTGTGGGTATAGGGCGGAAGTGATGTCAGCTTGGGGGCAGACCCCTCCAGCCCTGTGAGCACCTCCAGCCACCGTGATTTGCTATCATCAGTGGAGCAACTATGAAGATTTTGCATTTGGCCAGGTATGTATTGTGAGTTTTAACATTTTTAATAAACTGCCCACTAAGTGGCGCTTTTCCCTTTCTGCACACACACCATGTGATTTGGACAGGAATTGCACCGCATTCTAGTTCAAATCGACAATTCAATTTGTATTGCACTGCAAAGTACCATTTTAGGTATCGGGAGCATTTGCGCAAGTACCAATACTTGCGCAAATGCTTGTTATTATAAGTAGGTGCATCCCTACTTTTAACCCCCAGAACGGGACTCAATCAATATTCTGACCAAAAGAGGGCTTGTAGCTTTAAAGACAAAAATAGCAGGAGAGAAATAATTAATCCATTACAAAGATAAAATAACAATAATTTGTCTCTTTTATATCTGCCTGGAGTTTAGCTTTAAAGCCTTTTAATGCTTTTAATACTCACCAGGTGAGGTCAAAGGATGCCTTTTTTCAGGGTGTTCACATATGTAAGTGTAGCAGGTACTTCCCCAAGCTGATTGGACTATGATACTCTGGGTGATAGCTCTGAGGAAGTTGTTTTCACTTCAAAAAGGACTCTTGAGGCGCCTGGTTCTTCCACCATGCATTTGGTGGAGGTCAATTCCAACTCACCCCCTGGCACATCTAGCTGGGCTCTACCAACTCAGGTGGCCTGTAGGCAGGACAACCTCCCCTCCTATGCTAATTGGTGGGAGGTTTCTCTGCCAGTTTTTTATGCGGATGCAAACTGTCTGATTTCCTGTACAGACTAACTTGCTTTCTCCGCTTGTATATAAAAAGCATGCAACAGGTCACAGATTTTTTACTTCCTTTGGGGACCAAAGGTTCTTTGGTGGGGGGTGTGTGTAGCAGGTACCTCTCCAAGCTGATTGAATCCACGAAGTAGAGCTGTCTGCTAGCAGCTGCATGGGCTTTTCACCCTCCTTCCTCTCCTCACACACGCACACACAGAGGCTAGTCTGTTCCTTCCCTGTGTTCCTATTGGTCAGCAGACTGAACACCATTGCAACACATCTGCGATTAGGAGAATCATTTGATCGCTCTTCAGAGGATCGCTGAACGTGTATAGGATTGGTGAGGGGGCTCTTGCCCAGGAATCTCATTGCCTTTTATAAATTACACATTTGAACACTGTGCACAGACATCTGTTACCAGGATCGTGTAGAGGAGTGTTATATCACAAGACAGCTATCTTACCCTGTTCCTTATCACTCTTTTACATCAAAGGACCCTTGTTCTTAGAGCTCCAACGTGCCGGTGAAGATAGTGTGAGGCCTTACTTTTAGGACACTGTTATTTACTGCTCTTAAAGGGGACACACCACGTATACCTATTGTGTATTATTCCCAATAGACTTTGAGGTATTATAGGTTGTCCCGGGGTTCCCCTTTAGTGATATATCTACAATTATTCTTAGCTTGCTTAAAGATTTGCTTATTACTGTTTAACATTGTACTCACTGGTGTTACTTTTGTTGTTGCTAATTGCCATTTATTGCTTTAACAGCAATTGATTCAACCAAATCCTGGATACGTATACAAGGCTTGGCTGACTAATATCACTTTAAACCTTTCTCTGGTCCAAGTAAACTTGAGAGAGCAGAACTGTGTCTGTGTGTTATTACTGTGATATTCCATTAATCACATTGCTAGGCTTCCACACTTTAGTGTTCACATATGTAAGCCACACCACTCCATACCAATTACCCCAGTCTTACAATGAGCACCCACACACAAGTATGCCCACACAGCAGGGACGTGCGGTGAGGTCAGTGGCTGGTGAGGCACTGGCTAGTATCAGAGCCAGATACACACAGGTTACATATGCCGCGATTGTTAGAGCGAGAGCAATAATTCTAGCACTAGACCTCCTCTGTAACTCTAAACATGTAATCTGCAAAAAATGTTAAAGCGTCGCCTATGAAGATTTTTAAGTACTGAAGTTTGGCGCCATTTCACGAGTGTGCACAATTTTAGCGTGACATGTTAGGTATCTATTTACTCTGCTTATCTTTAGTGTTTTTATTCATAAACTAAAAAAAAAAATCTCTGTTTGAAAAATTGCTGCGCAAATAACAGTTGAAGCGACCACCATTTTATTCCCTAGGTTGTCTGCTAAAACAATATATATAATGTTTGGGGGTGCTGAGTAATTTTCTAGCAAAAAAAAATGATGATGATTATTACATGTAGGAGAGAAGTGTCAGAATTGGCCTGGGTGGCAAGGGGTTAATTACCATAAGTAATATACAAATAATTATTATATATATATATTTTAAGGTAATTTACTATATTTTCAAAAACTGTACTCAAGCAGGTGGCTTAACGGAGAAATTACTGAAGTTTGAAGTTATAACTCAAACCAGTAATTTCACAGTAAATAGATAAATAATAAATTATTATATTATAACATATAGCATAATCATATATGATTTAGCTTGATTATAACAGTACCTTTTTAACAACAGCAGATTCTCATTCTCCCTCTTAAAGTGGTGTTCCGCCCAAAATTATACTTTTTAAATAAAAATACCCCTGTAATACACAAGCTTAATGTATTCTAGTAAAGTTAGTCTGTAAACTAAAGTCTGTTTTGTTAGTT
This sequence comes from Lithobates clamitans, assembly GCA_037952925.1. Taxonomy (NCBI): domain Eukaryota; kingdom Metazoa; phylum Chordata; class Amphibia; order Anura; family Ranidae; genus Lithobates; species Lithobates clamitans. The sequence continues at coordinate 63,266 of JBBGZY010001854.1, forward strand.
TATAGCAGTAGTTTGTTATTTTATAAACTTACAGCAGGCCGTGGCCATCTTAAGTGTGGGCATCTGAAGCCAGACTGTATTTCTTCCTGGATCTCATCCTTGCAGATCTCGCACATGCTCAGTGCAGCAAAAGCAGTGTAATAGGTTTCAGGTCAGGCTTCCATAGCAACGGCAGTGTCAGAGGAAGTTGCCACCCCTTCCCAGAAGGCATTGCAAACAGGAAATGATGCGATGGGCCACGGCCAGGGAGGAGGAAGTGAAAAATGAATACAGCAGATATACAGTAGGTGCTGAGAAAACTATTTTAAAAACATCCAATTGGTTTACAGTGCACAGTTTAGTGAGGGATGCTGAAGAGTTGTAAAAGTGGGTGGAACTCCACTTTAACTGTGTGAGAAAAACATGGGATTGTGGGTAAATCTTATACACATGAACCCATGTTTTTTCCTTGTAATTAAGAGGGCTGAGCTGGAAGGGAGGATTTGTCTTTTTAGACACATGCCCCTTCTATGACACTGCAGTGAGAGGCGTGCCTCCACTGCAGCATTTTTATTGGACAGCTGGGGCTAATGGTACTTTACCATTGGTACAAGACTCAAAGCTGTCCATTGAGCTCAGTGCTCTGACAAAAAGTGAGGAGAGGCACTGTAAGCTCATCCTCTCAGTCTGCTGCAAACAGAGTGTGCCAGCTTGTCTTTAAACTGGCCGCTCTGTATGTAGCTTCTGACAGGCTGTGCACGGAGCCCCGTATATCCGGAACCATAGGTCGTAGGAGCCCCAGTCCTATCCCAGTTGTGGGGTAGGACTTTGGGGTCTCTGTTACCTCAGGTCGACGAGCTATGACCCTTGAAGCTTGATTTTTTTTTTTTTATGTTCATGGTTCTGTCTTACCTGCCTCCCCTGACTGCACGTCCCTGCCACACAGGCTTCTACACTCCAGTGTTCACATATGTAAGCCAAACCCTGCAAGCCATATCCTCCAATCCTCCACTGAGCATCCACAGAGAAGTATGACCACAAAGGCTTCCACACTCCAGTGTTCACATATGTAAGCCACACCACTCCATGCCCAATACTTTCCAAGCCTTACTTTCTCTGGCCACTGTATATCTGTATATCCTAGAAGGAGATCAGTATTTGACAAATTCTCTCAATTTTTTCTCCAGGAAAATAATATCTATTTTTTTTCCTTTGCCAGAGACGCCTCCAAATCGACATCAAGAGACAGCTGGAAACATTCGCAAGAAGGGAGAGGGTGCAAAGAATTAAGGTAAACATCCAGCCTAAATTTCTCACTGCCTGTGATTAGCGCTGCGCAGAGCCGACTTCCTGGCGGGCTCTGTATGTGGGGTGTGCAAACAGGGTTTGAAACAGGAAAATCTGGATGCCGCACATCGGATAAAGTTGAAAAATCTTCTTTATTGTAAAATACAGGACAATCAGGCAGATAGTACAGGCACAGCTGACGCGTTTTGCACTCTAATTTGAGCGCTTACTCATAGCTGCTCAGGCCGGAGCTCATCCTTAATCCTAGGTATAAATTGCTGAGTGGCTGCCATTTTTATTTTGCATTAAAAAATACATTATAACCCTGTAGTGAAGTTTAAACCTCCAACAATTCTACTTACCAAAAGCTATATTGATTACCATTGTTTGTTTGGTTGGATCTACTTTTGGCTCAGATCTCATACTCTGACCTGCCAAGTTGGGTCTGAAATATTTACCAAACCCTTAGGGCTTAAAAAGGCTAAAATCTAATATGGATTGTTAATCCCTGTGCTAAAAAAAATCCAGATACATGTGAGCATTTATTTTTTGGGCTAATTTAATGCAGCTATGTGTGTCTTACCTGGATTTTTTTTACAGGTTTCTGGATGGTACATGAGCAGAATACATCCATTAGGGGGCAGTGTTTACTCACACACTGTATATCATTCTCTACAAATTCTAGCTGTTTCTTCCTATTTGCTGTAATTGTTGTAATACTCTATTCCGATAAGCATGCACTTTATATTGTTACAAAGGAAAATTATTCCTTGTTCCTCTTGTGTGATGTATTTTTAGGTGGATCATTCCAGCAGAGGCAGAGAAGAAACACTTCTAGCTTTTTTTCCTCGCCCCCCTACGGGTCCTAAAAGTGGGGTGAACCCGCGTAGGCGAAACTACGAACTTTCAGACTCATCTGAATCAGTGAGTGATTGAACAGTGCGAATTACATGGGCTTATTCAAAGTATGCATCAGCCAATCAGATTTAATGTGTCACTGATCTGACCCTATAATTTACCATCTAGAGCCCTGAAACCTGATTGGCTCTGTCCCACATAGCATGCTCTATCATGTACTAAAGTTACAGTCAGGTCCATAAATATTGGGACATCGACACAATTCTAATCTTTTTGGCTCTATACACCACCACAATAGATTTGAAATGAAATCCATTGTGCTTTAACTGCAGACTTTCAGCTTTAATTTGAGGGTATTTACATCCAAATCAGGTGAACAGTGTAGGAATTACAACAGTTTGTATATGTGCCTCCCACTTTTTAGGAGCCAAAAGTAATGGGACAGATTAACCATCATCCATCAAACTTTCACTTTTTAATACTTGATTGCAAATCCTTTGCAGTCAATTACAACCTGAAGTCTGGAACACATAGACATCACCAGACGCTGGGTTTCATCCCTGGTGATGCTCTGACAGGCCTCTACTGCAAATGTCTTCAGTTCCTGCTTGTTCTTGGGGCATTTTCCCTTCAGTTTTGTCTTCAGCAAGTGAAATGCATGCTCAATCGGATTCAGGTCAGGTGATTGACTTGGCCATTGCATAACATTCCACATCTTTCCCTTAAAAAACTCTTTGGTCGCTTTCGCAGTATGCTTCGGGTCATTGTCCATCTGCACTGTGAAGCACCGTCCAATGAGTTCTGAAGCAATATGAGCAGATAATATTGCCCGAAACACTTCAGAATTCATCCTGCTGCTTTTGTCAGCAGTCACATAACCAATAAATACAAGAGAACCAGTTCCATTGGCAGCCATACATGCCCACGCCATGACACTACCACCACCATGCTTCACTGATGAGATGGTATGCTTTGGATCATGAGCAGTTTCTTTCCTTCTCCATACTCTTCTCTTCCCATCACTCTGGTACAAGTTGGTCTTGGTCTCATCTGTCCATAGGATGTTGTTCCAGAACTGTGAAGGCTTTTTTAGATGTTGTTTGGCAAACTCTAATCTGGCCTTCCTGTTTTTGAGGCTTACAAATGGTTTACATCTTGTGGTGAACCCTCTGTATTCACTCTGGTGGTCTTCTCTTGATTGTTGACTTTGACACACATACACCTACCTCCTGGAGAGTGTTCTTGATCTGGCCAACTGTTGTGAAGGGTGTTTTCTTCACCAGGAAAATAATTTTTCGGTCATCTACCACAGTGGTCTTCCGGGTCTTTTGGTGTTGCTGAGCTCACCGGTGCATTCTTTCTTTTTAAGGATGTTCCAAACAGTTGATTTGGCCACACCTAATGTTTTTGCTATCTCTCTGATGGGTTTGTTTTGTTTTTCAGCCTAATGATACCTTGCTTCACTGATAGTGACACCTCTTTGGATCTCATATTGAGAGTTGACAGCAACAGATTCCAAATGCAAATAGCACACTGTTGTGAAGGGTGTTTTCTTCACCAGGGAAATAATTTTTCGGTCATCTACCACAGTGGTCTTCTGGGGTCTTTTGGTGTTGCTGAGCTCACCGGTGTGTCCTTTCTATTTAAGGATGTTCCAAACAGTTGATTTGGCCACACCTAATGTTTTTGCTATCTCTCTGATAGTTTTGGTTTGTTTTTTCAGCCTAATGACGGCTTGCTTCACTGATAGTGACAGCTCTTTGGATCTCATATTGAGAGTTGACAGCAACAGATTCCAAATGCAAATAGCACACTTGAAATGAACTCTGGACCTTTTATCTGCTCCTTGTAAATGGGATAATGAGGGAATAACACACACCTGGCCATGGAACAGCTGAGCAGCCAATTGTCCTATTACTTTTGGTCCCTTAAAAAGTGGGAGGCACATATACAAACTGTTGTAATTCCTACACCGTTCACCTGATTTGGATGTAAATACCCTCAAATTAAAGCTGAAATTCTGCAGTTAAAGCACATCTTGTTTGTTTCATTTCAAATCCATTGTGGTGGTGTATAGAGCCACAAAGTTTAGAATTGTGTTGATGTCCCAATATTTATGGACCTGACTGTATAACACAGTGTCACAGTAAGCTGAGCACCCCAGCATGGGGAGTATGGGTACAGTGCTAGAATGGAGGATTTTATGCTTTTATTCCTCTCCGTGGCTCCGATGGGGGAATTTTTCCTCTCTTCCTGTCTTCCTGTCTGTGCAATCCATACAAAAAATGTGGGAAGCATCGTCACAGGGACAGAGAGGCTCAGACAGCCCAAAAAACATTGTCACAAGTCCTGATCTTTGCCCACTCTATTTAACCACTTCAGTACTGGGCACTTTCCCCCTTTCCTGCCCAGGACAATTTTTAGCTTTCAGCACTGTCGCATTTCGAATGACGATTGCGTGGTCATGCAACACTGTACACAAAGTAAATGTGGCTTAACGGACAAATTACTGAAGCTTAAAGTTATAACTTCAAACCAGTAATTTCACAGTAAATAGATAAATAATACATTATTATGATGGAGCATAATAATATATGATTTAGCTTGATTATAACAGCACTTTTTCAACAGCAGCAGATTCTCATTCTCCCTCTTAACTGTGTGAGAAAAACATGGGATTGTGGGTAAATCTTATACACATAAACCCATGTTTTTTCATGTGACTCTTTAACCACTTTCCAACCAGCTGCCGCAGTTTTACTGTGGCAGAATGGCATGGCTGAGCGAAACAACGTTATGTTACGTCGCTTCGCCCTGTGGCCACTAGGGGCGCGTGCCAATTGCCCCCCTAGATGATGCGGGCTCCCGCGATCGATCGTGACACACCGAGAACCGGGATCTGTGTGTGTAAACACACAGATCCCGGTTCTCTGAGGGGAGAAGAGAGAGATCGTGTGTTCATACAAAATATGAACAATGATCTGTCATCTCCCCTAGACAATCCCCTCCCCCCTTCCGTTAGAACACAGAGAAGGAACACAGTTAACCCCTTGATCGCCCCCTAGTGTTAACCCCTTCCTTGCCAGTGACATTTTTACAGTAATCAGTGCATTTTTATAGCACTGATCGCTGTATAAATGCCAGTGGTCCCAAAAATGTGTCAAAAGTGTCCGATGTGTCCACCATAATGTCGCAGTCCTGATAAAAATTGCAGATCGCCGCCATTTTATTAGTAAAAAAAAAAAAAATAATAATAAAAATGCTATAAATCTATCCCCTATTTTGTAGACGCTATAACTTTTGCGCAAACCAATCAATAAACGCTTATTGCGATTTTTATTACCAAAAATATGTAGAAGAATACATATCGGCCTGAACTGAGGAAAAAAATAGCTTTTTTTAACCACTTCAATAGCGGGCCTATTCTGGCACTCCTCTCCTACATGTAAAAATCATCATTTTTTTGCTAGAAAATTACTCAGAACCCCCAAACATTATATATGTTTTTTTAGCAGACACCCTAGGGCAGTGATGGCGAACCTTGGCACCCCAGATGTTTTGGAACTACATTTCCCATGATGCTCATGCACTCTGCAGTGTAGTTGAGCATCATGGGAAATGTAGTTCCAAAACATCTGGGGTGCCAAGGTTCGCCATCACTGCCCTAGGGAATAAAATAGTGGTCATTGCAACATTTTATCTTGCACGGTATTTGCGCAATAATTTTTCAAACGCCGTTTTTTTGGAAAAAAAAAACGGTTTCATGAATTAAAAAATAGTAAAACAGTAAAGTTAGCCCAATTTTTTTGTATAATGTGAAATATGATGTTATGCCAAGTAAATAGATACCTAACATGTCACGCTTTAAAATTGCGCACACTCATGGAATGGCACCAAACTTCGGTACTTAAAAATCTCCACAGGCTGCGCTTTGAAAATTTTTACAGTTTACCAGCTTAGAGTTACAGAGGAGGTCTAGTGCTAGAATTGTATTTTTTTTGTTTTTATTGTACTTAATTTTTTTTTATTTTTACACTTTTTTTTTACATTTTTTTTTTTTTTTGGATCACTTTTATTCCTCTTACAAGGAATGTAAACATCCCTTGTAATAGGAATTTATTGTGACAGGTCCTCTTTATGGAGAGATGCAGGGTCATCCAGACCCTTCATTTCTCCTCCAGGCTGGAAAGCATAAGATCGAAAAAAAAAATTCACCGATCTCATGCTAACAGCCGTGGTCGTGGCTTTGTTTACTTCCATCATAACGTCGCGCCCAGGCCTCCAGCCGTCATAGAGATGACGTGACCATCTGGTCACCGGAAATCTCTATCGTCGTCATCCGGCACCAGCCAATTCATTCTCCGGGCCCCCGATGGCACGAGAGAGCCCGGAGAAGCACCGGATGGCGGCAGGAGGGGGGGCGTCCCCTCCCGTCGCCTATAAGAACGATCAAGCGGCGGAACTGCCGCTATGATCATTCTTATCGTGCACAGAATCGCCGGCTGGAAAGAATGAGGTTTGAATGATGCCTGTAGCTGCAGGCATTATTCAGATATCCCCGCACAAAGTCAAGGACGTCATATTATGCCCTAAGGTATTGAAGTGGTTAAAAAAAATAGGGATATTTATTATAGCAAAAAGTACAATACTGTGGGGTTTTTTTTTCAAAATTTACGCATTTTTTGTTTATAGCGCAAAAAATAAAAACCGCAGAGGTGATCAAATAGCACGAAAAGAAAGCTCTATTTGTGGCGACGCTTTAAATTTTTTTTTTACAAATGACATGTTTTGAGTTACAGAGGAGGTCTAGTGCTAGAATTATCGCTCTCCCTCTAACGATCGCGGTGTATGTAACCTGTGTGTATCTAGCTGTGATACTAGCCAGTGCCTAACCAGCCACTAACCTCACCGCACAGCCCTGAATTTAAGAGATGGAAAACTCCAATAATATAAAAGCCAACCCGGAAGGCATTTGTACATAAATAATTTCTGAAGTCAGAATGAACCAGCTTTTTTTTTTTTTTATTTGACAAACACCAAGCTCAGATTAACATTCCTACAAACAGGAAACAAAAAGTTTGTGTACCAAGTGATAACTCCTTGGCAACTTGTCATTGATGTATTTCACTTTCCTGGGCCACACCACACATACCACAAATACAAGATCGCTTGATTAAATATTTAACCTTGATCCACTCACAATACATGGAACGTAATGCTTCAGCAACATCTAGGCAGAGAAATTGCCCGCACTCCTGACTTCCTTGTCCATGTGCGGTGAACCGCGCTCAATGCACGTCTACTATATAATGTTTATTGAAACGCTATTATGATAATTCCTCTGGATGGCACACAATAGAGGACCGGTGCCATGAATAAATTCAAGCCGGGTTTCACAATGTACAAGTTGAGGTTCTTGGGATCAGCGCGGAATTGGCTCTATAATATTGTGACGGCTTCGGCGCAGCCATTCTCCTAATTCTCGGACAAGCTGGATGACATTTTGCTTGTAATAAGCGTCTACCGGAGCCACTTGTGTAGTGAGTGGTTTCCCGTCATTGGCCGCGGAATCAGATTTGTCACCGAGGACGTCAAGTGGCCATTGACACAAGATGGTGACTCAAAGGTCAGACCGATCAGAACATTAAGTGATTTGGCTTTTCAAAGATACGTTCGCATAAAGAGACTGATGAGTGTGATTTTTTTTTTTAAGGTGCCAATCGCATAGAAAACACGTGATATATAAAATTATTTTATTTCATGTGAATATTAAAATCATATATAAAAGGGTTCAAATCTGATTTTGCATGACATTCAAATGAGGATCATTAGTAACCCCATATAAACTGGATATTGCCTATTGCTCAGCTACTTTTATATACCTACAAACTTATATTTCCAAAAAATAAATAAATATGCGGGGTGTGACAATTTATTTCCCGGAATGGACTGTGAAAAAGTAGTTTGCTTACTTATACACTAGCAGCTGTTGTCTCCTTCATAACAGTTCCCTTGTGAAGTGACCCACTTTTCTAGATGAAGTAAAAATAAACACAAAAAACTACCGCGCTACTAAGAAAATATGCTACTAATGATTAGTAGGATATTGTAAGCTGCAATCCTAAAGTGAGACAAGCACACATATATACAAAAGAAAATCAGAAAAAGACTGCGCTAAAAATGAAAACACATATTTAACAACATGTATGATAACGTGAATATTCAGAGAATCAATCAATATGGTAATCAAACCAGGTAGATATGAATACAAACAAAATTGTGAAAAATAAATTGATAATACAGTGAACCAAATATGGCCTAAAATTACAATGATTGGAAACAGATAGGTCAATTGACAAAATAATGTCCAAAGAAATTAATGGAAATGTTCAAAGTAAATAAGTCCTTGGAGACAGAGCAGATAAATTAGTGATCCTAGGTAAGCACTCAGCACCCAGTGAGAAATCCTCCACCGTAATAGATGTACGCTTACCGGAGGTAAGCTAGATATTAGCTTATCTATGGATATCCACACGAGGGACACAACTCCCAGGATCTCCGCACAGGAAAGGGATAACCAGGAACTTTCTTACAGCGTACCATAGACAGCATACCAGGGGAACCCAAAAGAATGAAAAGTTTCCTCCATAGTGTAAATCCACAAGATTATTTTTTTAAAATAAGAGTAAATACACTTACATAAAAACTGTGGTTAAAATCAAAGAAACAGCCGGCCGGCTTGCATACACCCGTTCACGAGACTGGGATGGAAACAATGACGTCAGCGCGTCGACCTTCCGACGTACGTTTCGTCCTATTGGACGTCGTCATGGGAACGGGCGACGCACTGACTCATCGCTATTTATAAAGACAGAACGAAACCAAGCCTCGCTATGAAGCTCGGATGGCGTCATCACAGCATCCTATTAGGAGAGGGTGTGTGTGTCTAGTACCAATGGGATAGGCTAACGCTTCACCCGTCAGCCAATCCCAACCTTCCGAAGACAGGGAGGAATATACATTATTAAAAACCATTAGCGAACATGAATGGAAACTCACAGTGCCATCTAGTGGACAAAGTAGAAATAGCACTCAAAGCTACCTACTATATTATAGGATATTAAATCCTAAAAATAATAATGGTTTATACTAAAAAATTTTTTAAAAAATTCAAAATCTGTTATCTAGATGTTAAAAAAATTGACATACTAACGCCACCAGAGCATTAAAGTGAGTTTACAAAATATGATAGACGTCAAAAATGCAATATGTAATATAACCTAAACTAAGGGCCATCCAATGGTTATGTTGGATATATCTCCCCTTTACACCCCAACATAATAAATAGATGGAATAATGGTAGAATATTGGGATTAAGAACATACAGTATGATGTTTTATGAGTTATCTAAAAAAGCGTTTAGATCTAAATCAGCATTGAGCCCAAAGGGAGTATAACACTTCAATCTGTGTATCCAGGTCATCTCAAGCCTGGAGATCCCTCGTATCACAGACCCCCCCTCCAATGTGGGGTGTATCTATCTATACCCAGAAAGATGGTCTTACTGGGATCTCGGTTATGTGCTTCTAAGTAGTGTCTAGAGACTGGATGTTTGGGGAAACCCGTTAAGATATTAGTGATGTGCTCGTTAAGCCTTACAGATAGGGGGCGCTTGGTTCTCCCTACGTATTGTAGGCCGCAGGGGCATTGAAGAAGATATACCACCCGCTTGGTAGAACATGTAATGAATGATCTGATCTCGAATTCCATCAGATTACTGGTGGAAGTAAATTTATGCGTTCTTCTATGCACACAACCACTGAGGGAACACACCCTACACCTCCTGCACTAAAAAAACCAGTCATGGTTTTAAAAACCAGTCATGGATAAAAACCAGTCATGTATTCAAAAAATCCCTTCTTGGTGAGAGGAGGGTCTAAAACGTTCGGGGCCACCCTACTTCTAAGTGAAGGGGCACCCTTATAAATCAGCTGTGGTTTAGCCGGAAGGATAGGACCAAGCACATGGTCATTCTTAAGGACATGCCAATGTTTTTTTATTAGTTTAGCTACATTTTTATGTTGCAAAGAATAAGTAGTAATGAAAGGAATTGTGGGTGTCCTCCCACGATCAGACTTCTTAGTCTCAAGTAAAGTACATCTATCAATATTGGCCACTTCCTCTAATGTATTTCTCAGAGAGGTCTCCACATAGCCCTTCTCTAGGAAACGTTTAAGTAAAATATCTGCTTGGGCTAAAAATTCCCCATGGTTGGAACAGTTACGTTTTAACCAAATGAATTGGCTCTTAGGCACAGACCTCAGCCAGGCCTCATGATGGCAGCTGTCAGTCGGTATATAGGAATTCCGATCTGTATTTTTAAAAAAGGTTGCTGTGGTAAACTCCCCATCCTTGATAGCAATTTTGAGATCCAAAAAGTTGATCTCAGATTGACTAGCCTCGTATGAAAGTCGGATCCCCCTATCATTATTATTCAACCCAGTCATATATGAATCCAGGTCCTCACGACCACCATTCCACAGGAGGAGGATGTCGTCTGTGTATCTAACCCACAACACCACCTGAGGTTTCTGTTGGGCATAGACGACCTCCTCCTCCCATAGGGCCATGAAGAGGTTCGCCAAGCTGGGGGCATATTTGGCCCCCATGACGACCCCCCTATCCTGCCTGTAAAACTGGCCCCCAAACCAAAAATAATTTCTAGTAGCCACGAAGTGGAGTAATTGCATAATGAAGCATATTTGTTCATCGAACAATGACGAGTCACGTCTAAGATAGTATTCAACCGCAAACAACCCCAAGTCATGTGGTATTACGGTGTATAATGAGGCGACATCCGCTGTCACTAGCCACCAACTAGGGCCAGGAGTGTAGTTAGAAAGTAAGTTGATTACATGGCTGTGTGCATAGAAGAACGCATAAATTTACTTCCACCAGTAATCTGATGGAATTCGAGATCAGATCATTCATTACATGTTCTACCAAGCGGGTGGTATATCTTCTTCAATGCCCGTGCGGCCTATAATACGTAGGGAGAACCAAGCGCCCCCTATCTGTAAGGCTTAACGAGCACATCACTAATATCTTAACGGGTTTCCCCAAACATCCAGTCTCTAGACACTACTTAGAAGCACATAACCGAGATCCCAGTAAGACCATCTTTCTGGGTATAGATAGATACACCCCACATTGGAGGGGGGGGGTCTGTGATACGAGGGATCTCCAGGCTTGAGATGACCTGGATACACAGATTGAAGTGTTATACTCCCTTTGGGCTCAATGTTGATGTAGATCTAAACGCTTTTTTAGATAACTCATAAAACATCATACTGTATGTTCTTAATCCCAATATTCTACCATTATTCCATCTATTTATTATGTTGGGGTGTAAAGGGGAGATATATCCAACATAACCATTGGATGGCCCTTAGTTTAGGTTATATTACATATTGCATTTTTGACGTCTATCATATTTTGTAAACTCACTTTGATGCTCTGATGGCGTTAGTATGTAAATTTTTTTAACATCTAGATAACAGATTTTGAATTTTTAAAAATTTTTTTTTAGTATAAACCATTATTATTTTTAGGATTTAATATCCTATAATATAGTAGGTAGCTTTGAGTGCTATTTCTACTTTGTCCACTAGATGGCACTGTGAGTTTCCATTCATGTTCGCTAATGGTTTTTAATAATGTATATTCCTCCCTGTCTTCGGAAGGTTGGGATTGGCTGACGGGTGAAGCGTTAGCCTATCCCATTGGTACTAGACACACACACCCTCTCCTAATAGGATGCTGTGATGACGCCATCCGAGCTTCATAGCGAGGCTTGGTTTTGTTCTGTCTTTATAAATAGCGATGAGTCAGTGCGTCGCCCGTTCCCATGACGACGTCCAGTAGGACGAAACGTACGTCGGAAGGTCGACGCGCTGACGTCATCGTTTCCATCCCAGTCTCGTGAACGGGTGTATGCAAGTCGGCCGGCTGTTTCTTTGATTTTAACCACAGTTTTTATGTAAGTGTATTTACTCTTATTTTAAATAAATAATCTTGCGGATTTACACTATGGAGGAAACTTTTCATTCTTTTGGGTTCCCTTGGTATGCTGTCTATGGTACGCTGTAAGAAAGTTCCTGATTATCCCTTTCCTGTGCGGAGATCCTGGGAGTTGTGTCCCTCGTGTGGATATCCATAGATAAGCTAATATCTAGCTTACCTCCGGTAAGCGTACATCTATTACGGTGGAGGATTTCTCACTGGGTGCTGAGTGCTTACCTAGGATCACTAATTTATCTGCTCTGTCTCCAAGGACTTATTTACTTTGAACATTTCCATTAATTTCTTTGGACATTATTTTGTCAATTGACCTATCTGTTTCCAATCATTGTAATTTTAGGCCATATTTGGTTCACTGTATTATCAATTTATTTTTCACAATTTTGTTTGTATTCATATCTACCTGGTTTGATTACCATATTGATTGATTCTCTGAATATTCACGTTATCATACATGTTGTTAAATATGTGTTTTCATTTTTAGCGCAGTCTTTTTCTGATTTTCTTTTCTAGATGAAGTACCACTACTGGAAATATTTGTGGAATTCATTCTGCAGAATGCTGCACCGTATCTTTGAGGCAGTGCGCTGGATGTCCGGAATGTCTTCAAATCTGTACTCTTTTAAGGCAATTTTTAATTTTGGATACAGCCAAAAAATTGCGGGGTTACATAGTTACATAGTTAGTCAGGTTGAAAAAAGACACAAGTCCATCCAGTCCAACCATAAAAAAATAAAAATAAAAAAAAAACGTACAATCCAATATACCCAATATATATATGCCCAATATAAATCTAGCATACATACAGGGGTTGTAGGGGTTGCCATTGCAACCCAGCCCCCTGTACGCCTGGATAGGAGGGTGGCGGGGGTGGTGGCATGTAGAGGAACCGATCTCTTCATGCGGCCGCTGAATGCCCACTTCTCCTCCTCTCCCTCCAGCAGACATTCAGCGGCTGCAGCAGGAAAATGGAGGTCATTGGTTCATCCATATGCCGCTCCCGCCGCCTCCCTATCCCTGTCCTGCTGCCCCGGGCCCCTGTGTTCTTTCCTGAAACCCCTCACCCCCCTGTAGCATTCCTGGGTTTCCCCCTCCCACCTCCCACTGGCTGCTGCGGAGGATCTGTCAGGATGGAGAGAGGGGAAGAAGCCAGTAAATTTGTCATTTACTGGCTCCTTCCTTGTTTTAATGAATAGAGTCAGTAATCGGTGCCAATCACTAACTGTTTTTTTTTTTTTTTTTTAATTAATTCATAGCGGAGGCATAGTAAACTGTGTTTACTATGCCTCAATTTATGAATGAATAGGAAGCTCTGTAAAGAGCTATTCCTGCTCATTCATTCTGTGCAGCTGTCTCAAAAGTGAGACATCAGGGGTCTGTTTAGACCCCTGATGTTTCACCAAAACCTAAAAAAATATGTTAAAAAATTATAAAAAATAAAATGTATAAAATGATAAAAGATATAAAAAAAAAAACCAACAAAGAATAAAAAACTACTGACACCAGTGGCGGAGCTACAAGGGTCGTAAAGGTCTCACTTGCGACTGGGCTCTGGTGTTCCCCCACCATGGGGGGACCCTGAGATGGCAGGAAGGTGGCCCACTGCGGAACCGTAATAAAGGGTCCCACAATGGGAGTAAAGGGCTCTGGGATAAGTGGGAATGACCCAGGTCGGGGGTCCTTCATGATTTCCTGCACCGGGGACCTGAAGGTTCCAGTTACACCTCTGGGAATAAGGTGGTAGGGTCAAGTTTAGGAATGGATTTCTGGGCCAGGAACTCGCGAACACTTAATGCATCGTGTGCGTAAGCCTTGTCATGGTGGAGAATCCACTTGTCAGTTGTACTCTTTTCCTCTGAACAGATTCCCATAACTTTTTCATTTTTCACGCTTGCTTCCGTCCTTTTGCGTTTTCGGCTGCCCACTTCTTGCATCATCGTGGGCATCTTCCCCACCCCTCTATAAACCGTCGACTAAAGTGCGAGTGGCTGTGTGACTCACTACCATAGTGCTAGGCTGCAGGCATTCCTGGAATTAAATTGTCACACCTTGTAATATAATGATGATATGATGTGAATCCACACTTTGATGCTGATTGATGCAGTAGGATGAGGATGACTTATTGCAGTTCCCAAATCAGAGAATCTGCTTTATCAGGAGTTATAAGGAGGTAGGTGTATGTAAAGTATTATTATATAGGATTTATATTGTGTCAACAGTTTGAGTAGCACTTATAAGGGAGACAGTGCAGTCAGCATTTTTACACGAGAGCGCTCCGCTCCGTTTAGCATGGAATTCACTTACAAAAAGATATTGATAAGACGGAGCAAATTCAAAGAAGGGCAACAAAATTGTTGAAAGGTCTGAGAGATAAAATCTATCAGGAGAGACTTCAAGAGTAAGTGCCGGTTCACACCAGTGAGTGGTGCGAGATTGCATGTGAATCGCACTACACTGCAGTGCAAATCACATGCGATGTTCGTGCAATGCGATTTTCAGCCATACAGATAGTATGGCTGAAATCGCATTTGGACCAAACTCACACAGGACCCTTTTTTTGGTTCGCACCAGGATCGAATCGCATGGGTGCTCACACCCATGCGATCCGATTCATGTTCGAACTGTCAGTTCGCAGTGCGATGTGCGAGCTGAAATGGGGGTGCCATTAACAATGTATTGACACTCCCGGCAGTTCACATATGGCAGAGTAAACTGCTGTGTGAGTCGGGTGCGATGCGGGAACAGTGGATTCGTAGGTTCCCGCATCGCAGTGTGAATCGAGCCTATCTCCACTTTTGTTGAGAATAAAACCATTCCTCTCGAGTTTGGGGTGGAAGAACTTGACAGACCTGAACGCGTTCTGAACGCGGTGACGTAAAACACGTACGTCGGGACTATAAACGGGGCAGTGGCCAATAGCTTTCATCTCTTTATTTATTCTGAACATGCGTGGCACTTTGTGCGTCGGATTTGTGTACACGCGATCGGAATTTACCGACAACGGATTTTGTTGTCGGAAAATTTTATAGCCTGCTCTCAAACTTTGTGTGTCGGAAAATCCGATGGAAAATGTGTGATGGAGCCTACACAGGGTCGGAATTTCCGACAACAAGGTCCTATCACACATTTTCCGTTAGAAAATCCGACCGTGCGTACGGGGCATTACACTGGGATGGCAATAAAGTTTATGTGCGTGTAAAGGCAACCGTCCCAATACTTTTGACAATATAGTGTATCTCCAGTGCTTTCATCGCCCCCTAGTGCTACAATGTAACACATCAGCACACAATATTCTCACCTGGGAAAAGTTATGCTTGCATTAACCTAAAATGTATAAATGACACTCGGATAAGGTTCAGGAATGTATTTAATAATGGGGAAAAATACATTTTACAATTTTTCTCATCAAATTTTCTATTTAACTTCCATTTCATTTCCCCACAATTTAAGTTACTTGGATATTCATAGAAACAGAGAGAGCAGTAAAAGACTAATGCCGCGTACACACGGTCGGACTTTACGGCAGACTTTGCCCGGCGGACTTTTCAACTGACTTTATGACGGACTTGCCTACACACAATCCACCAAAGTCCATCGAATTCGTACGTGATGACGTACGACCGGACTAAAAAAAGGAAGTTCATAGCCAATAGCTGCCCTAGCGTGGCTTTTTGTCCGTCGAACTAGCATACAGACGAGCGGACTTTTCGACCGGACTCGAGTTCGACGGAAAGATTTAAAACATGTTTCAAATCTAAGTCCGTCCAACTTTTGAGAAAACAAAGTCCGCTGGAGCCCACACACGATCGAATTGTTCGACGAAATCCCGTCCGCCGGGCAAAGTCTGCCGTAAAGTCCACTCGTGTGTACGCGGCATAAGTGGTCCATCGAGTTTGAAGACATCTTTTGGACCTCTTACTAGAATAATGTGAGACCGTACAGAAACTGCCTTAGAACCTGTAAGAATATCTCCAGGCACAGTTTTCATTGAAGAAGATTCATCATTTTTAAAGTTGAATTCCAGGAATTCAGACACTTTGTGAAAAGTGAAGGAGCAATATGAGTTAAGTCCAATGAGCTGCATTTTTTACAAAGTAGCTGAAGGTATCATTTCTAAACAAGACCCCCTCCTCACCCATCCAATAATACTAGTAAGAAAAGTTGTACAGCAAGTACTGCAAAGATGAATGGAGGAGGGGGAACTCAAGGCTCCATTCATAAAACAGAAACCTCATTTTCCATCACATTTCTTCTTTCCGTCACTGGACATTGCTAAAAATGCACTTTGCTGGCTTAGAGGAAACCTGTACCAAGAGAAAGACAATGGCTGCAGCTGCTGACCTCCTTTAAATACTACTTGCCTGTTTGTCTTTTTTGTTTTTTAAATAAAGTCTTTATTTAAAGTTATTAGCAGAATGCAAAATACGGTATAAGAATACAAAACAGCAAATCAGCAGGGGGAAACCCACGTTCCAAAATGGAACAAAAAGAAAAGACATAGTTTTTATTATGGTACTCCAGAACAAGACTGTAGAGCTCCTGAAAATGAACCAGAGTATATCAACCTACTACAAGAGGGTTTCCAACCACAAATAAAGCAGGGTCCCCTCCACCACCATCAGGGTTCACCTTCCACTTACATATTGAGCTATAATTCTGGGTCACTAGAGTGCAGAAAAAAAAGAAAAAGAGTGGGGACTGAGAATTGTGCAACCAGAGGACCAACCTCTGGCCTGGCAATACGAACACAAAACCGCCCTTGAGGGCAGAACCCGCAAAGGGGCATGGAAGATGACTTCCCCAATGTACACTTCAAGGCTTCCAAGACTGGGGGACAGAGACTGACCAGTTTCAGGTGGAAAGATCTGCGATATAGCTGGAGGAAAATGTATAGCCTGTCCAGTAGAACCATGTTTTGCGAAACTTCTCCTCTTTGTGATCTGCAGAGGCAAGAATATGTTCCATTCTGTAAATTTCCTAAATTTTGTGTAACCAAACATTGAGTGGAGGAGCAATAGGTTGCTTCCAGAAAAGTGGGATGCAGGTCTTATCAGCTTTAAGTAACTGAATCGTAAGGGACCTTTTGTAACGCTTGGATGACATGGAGTTCAATTAAGCAGATAGGCTGCCGGATCATCTCGCAATTAGACATCAGTGAGTTTGAATATGAGGTCACAAACCCCTTCCCAAAAGGGTTTCAAAACCGGACAACTCCAAAACATATGGAAAGCTTGGCTCAATACTTTCTGAGCCACTGACCGGGAACAAATAGGCTGATCAGAAGGTCAGAGCACAGGCAGAACTGTCATCGTGACAGCCAAGCAACTACCATTTTAAGAAGGAAAAATCAGCAATGGCCATCTCCATAGTCAGCATTCATTTCCTGTAGCCAGCCTGGCGGTATGATTATGTCAGATTTTTGCGTCTCAATGCGGTACATTGTTTTGGATAGAAATATGACGTTTTTATTGTAGGCCTGTAATTCTTAGTAATAACACACTTAAATCTGTCCAAACAAAACTCTAGTAGACATCCCGGGATGATAAAGTTTGAAACACTAAATCATAAATTATAAATAAGTTTATTTAAATAATAATTAAATAATTTAATAATAAATAACTATAAATAATTATAAAAAATAATAATACAATAATAAAATTAATTTACCCACGATTCACTATCGCTCAATTCTGCAATCAATTTTGACGTAAAAGGGACACTTTTTGGATGCCACAGACAATCTCAAGTTTCCAGGCAGAAAGAACAGTATAGATCACATAAAACTGCATGCAGGGCATTGGACAAAGCATTAGGGACAAAAGGGATGTGAAATGATTTCATACAGTAATGTAATCTTACAGATTACAGTGTACTGTATATGTTATGAATTTTGTACTTTTTGAATTTGCCGCCAGGCTCCGCCCCCATGCATCGCACACAGAGGCATCAGGAGGAGGGCAGAGCCCGCACACACATCGGGGGGACATCGCAGGATCCCAGGGACAAGGTAAGTAACCTGGGCCAGGATCCTGAGATGCAATCCCGAGTGTGGCTCGGGGTTACCGCTAATGGTACTGAAATTTAACCCCGAGCCACACTCGGGAAAACCGCCAGGGAGGTTAAACATCACAGTGCGATAAATTATTTCCAAAACAAAGATCGGTGTAAGTCTCTGGAAAAGCAATGTATTAGGACAGGTATGGACTCCAGAGAGAGAGAGAGAGAGAGATATTTTTGCCCCTGTACAAATCATTAGTAAGACCTCATCTGAAATATGCAGTTCAGTTTTGGGCACCAGTTCTGAAAAAGGATATCGGGGAACTGGAGAAAGTGCAGAGAAGAGCAACCAAACTGATAAGAGGCATGGAGGAGCTCAGCTATGAGGAAAGATTAGAGGATGTGAATGTATTCTCTCTGGAAAAGAGGAGATTAAGGGGGATATGATCAACATGTACAATTAAATAAGTGGTCCATATAGTAAACTTGGTGTTGAGTTATTCACTTTAAAGTTATCACAGCTTTGTACAACATCAACGCCATTGAAAAAAGGTATTTCGAAAGTTTATGAAATATTGACAGACCTTGAAGGACAGGGAAGACCCTCCTTTATAGAAAAGTGGGAAAAAGAGCTGGAAGTAAACCTAGAAGACCACCAAGTCGATAGGATGATAGAAGCAGGATATAATCAAGCATGGGACATGAACACCATCGAGATGAACTATAAATTCCTGGTTAGGTGGTACTTGACCCCGTTGAGAATCCATAAAATTAACCAAGATGGATCACCATGGTGCTGGAGAAACTCTGCACAAAAAGCCACGATGGTACACATATGGTGGGATTGCCCAAAAATAAGAGTATTCTGGCAGGAAATAATCAGTTGTATAAAGGAAATAACGGGCGAAAAGATAGATAATAACATACTGACATGTCTGTTTCACGACTCTAACACCCCTTAAAAGCAATACATGAAAATAGTGATGCCAAAACTTTTGAATGCTGCAAAAGGAATGATCCCAAAAAAATGGTTGAATAGTAAAAGACCAGACTTAAGAGATTGGTTTAAACAAGTGGATTACTATAGCAAAATGGAACTCCTAAGCAATAAGGATAAAGGGCAATTAGACAAATACAATAGTATTTGGGGAGAGTGGGGAAAATATAGAACCTCGGACAATTACTGGCAGAAGATGTTGGAAGGCATAGGGTCTTAAAACAGAAAATATTAGGGAAAGAAAGAAAGAAACTAAAGGCGAGAAAGGAGGGGGGTGGGTGGTGGATGGAGAGGCGGGATGGTAGGTGGGTAGGGTAGAATGGGGAATGGGGGGAAAACTTTTCTAGTTTTTGTATAAACATAAAAAAAAATTTTCTAAATAAATTCTTCCTTTTCATCGATGCCACAATGATGTGAAATTGAGAAGGGACAAAATTTGAACGGCAAGTTAAAAAAAGTCTCTCAAAAGTGTTCACTGAAGTGGAAGAAAAAAAAAAAGAAAAAACAAAAAAAACAAACAAAAAAAAAAAGGGCCTTGATTATTTCCTAAGGGTCGGTTCACACTAGGACGACTTGTCAGGCTACCTTGTCGCCTGACAAGTAGCGTCCCGTTCTGTACAATGGAACCGTTCTAATCGGAGCGACGCAAGTCGCTCCGACTTAGAAAAAGGTTCCTGTACTACTTTGGGGGCGACTTGAGGCGACTTGCATAGACTTCTATATAGAAGTCGTTTTGCAAGTCGCCACCCCTGTCGTGTCCAGGTCGCCTGAGGCAGTCGTGCTGCTAGTTGCTCTGCCTCAGTGTGAACCGGGTTTAATGTACATAGTATAACGGGATACTAACATTTATAGGTAAAGTTGATCTAGGGAATATCCAATTGCCACTCGGGGGATCAGGGAAGGAATTTTTTTTCGCCTGCTAGATCATGCTTTGCTGTTTTTTCTTTTTTGCCTTCCTCTGGATCAACTGTGGGCATAGGATTGTATATATAGGATTGTATACATTTTTTATTTAATTTAATTTTTTCCCTTTTATTGGTTGAACTAGATGGATTTGTGTCTTTTTTCAACCAAACTAATGATGTAACTATGTATTTTCTTACCAGACTTTATTAAACACTCTGCATAGTAAAATGTGTATATTTTGCATGTAATGTATACATCTGTATTGTCAGCTACACGGTAAAGTTACTTTTTCTTTCTTTTAACTCCTAAAGGTCTCATCGCCGCGACCAAACACTGCACCGGGTCAGATGCAGCGACCAGTCCGGCTGCAGCCGCTACCAGCACACGCCTCATTTGGAAACGGAATAAAGATGTCTGCGGGGTCCCACCACAAGCATGTTTCTGAAGACGATCATCGCTATCACAGCGGGGTAAGATACTGATATAATTATCTACAAATCTTTATTCCAAAAGAGTTATTAAGTAACAATTTCTTCTTCTTTAGATTCATTTATTAAAATTATATGTAAAGCCAATAACTAAAACCTCTTATACGTTTTTGCATGTCATTGTAGCCTTCAAAGTTATTTCCAATATTTTTAAAGCTGAATTCCAGGTGCTTTTTTGCATAGTTACGTTGGTCTAGCTTGGACCAATGTAACTATGCATGTACCATACCTAGCCAATACCCGTGGAAGCTAGAAATCAGTGTAGTAGGCACCGCTACATGAGTGGTCCTCGCTGTCTTCAGCATCCTGTGCTGAGTGGCTTTCCAGGTGAATAGAGAACACAGGGGGGATGACCACTCAGCTTGGGCACCATTCACAGAACCCCTTGTATTTTTCACAGTGAATGCAAAGTGTTCACTGATTGGATGAGGTAGAGATTTTGATTTTATCACCCCAGCCTCCCTCATAGAGCCAGAAAATCCAGCATTACCTGATGTAACATGCCACTCCAGTGCCTCACACCAGGTCCCGCACACCATCTTCTATACCAGGAGTCTCCAAACTTTCTAAGCAAAGGGCCAGTTTACTGTCCTTCAGATGTTAGGGGGGCTGGACTGTGGCCAGTCGGAGTAAATAATGCCCCATCTTTGGTATTAGGGGAAGAAAAAGTGCCCCATCAACCTGCAGAACATGTATTTTATAAAAATGTTTTTTTTTCAATATCTGATTTTGTAATGGAAAAATATCTAAAGTGTTAAAAGAGGGTGGAGGTTCACTTTTCAAGGATGGGTTCACCTTTGGAACATGGTACATGTTCGACACATATTTGGGGTGGAACATGTAATATGTTCCATCTCCTGCCCCCTTCTTAAAAACAGCACTCTGCCTACACAGCGGCATCATTCATTCACATATTCCTGTAAATGAATAAACTACAAGTACCGTCTGCCAACGTGACAGATGGGCAGTTTCAATAGGCCGTAGGGGCACTGAAGAGTGCTCTTGTAGACCACTGACATGTTCTCCGACTTTCAAACAGAAAGCCCACAGAGGCACGGGCTGAAAGGAGAAGGACATGTCTGCAGAAGCCCACATTGTACCCCTAATCTACTGATTTTGCTGCAATGCTTTTCCAGGCTCCTGCAGAAAAAAATAATAAATGCACATTTTTTTTCTGTAAAGGTGAACTTAAAGGGTAAGTTCATCTTTAGAGAAAATCTGTAAGGTGAACTGGACCCCCTCCCTAGCCCCCCTCAGTCCCATTGTACCGAAGTCCCGCGATCCCCCCTGTCAGGCACCAGGACGCAGTTTCACCGGTCTGGGGATTTGGAATCCTCCTGGCTTTCTCATCTCACAGCACTCATATGACAGGCAAGACAGATTCTAATGGTCAGCGCCGTCCATGTGACTTTGAGAGGTATGGATAGGATATTAAGCCACTGGGATTTTACAGCGGTGCCTGACAGTGGGGGATCGCGGGACTCAGGTACGACGGGACTAGGGGGATGGGGAGGGGTCCAGTGTAAGTTCACCTTACAGATTTTCTAGTTAGAAGTTAGCCAATAGAGGATATTATTTAAAATGGTTCTAAAGCCTGAAGGTTTTTACCTTAAAATCTTCTGTGTGCAGCAGCCCCCTCCCACCCCAGCCCCCCTAATACTTAGCTGAGCCCCATCATGATCCAGCAATGTGCACGAGAATCTCGGCTCTCCGGGGACTCTCCTTCCTCATTGGCTGAGACAGCAGCAAAAGCCATTGGCTCCTGCTGTTGTCAATCACAGTCAGTGAGCCAATGAGAAGAGAGGGGCGGGGCTGAGCTGCAGCTCCATGTCTGAATTGACATGAATAGCGCCTTGGGAGCGAGCCTGCTCGGGTGCCCCCACAGCAAGCACTTGGAAGATGGGAAGGGCCAGGAGCCCTGGTGGGGGACCCGAAAAAAGGAGAATGGGGGCTGCTCTATGCAAAACCACTGCACTGAACAGGTAAGTATAGCATGTTTGTTATTTTAAAAAAAAACTAATTTTAATATCACTTTAAATTCCAAAACTTTCTGCAACAGTCAAAGGCTAATACACTTGTGCAAGACTCTTCTACTTCCATATTTACCAACAATCACTTCCAGGTTGGCAACCTTTTTTTTTTTTTTTTTTTTTTTTTTTTTATTAAACCAGTTGGTATAGGTAAATTAGCATTTTCAGGTAGGAGGTTAAAAGTGTCATTGGTATTAGGCTACATCAGATTTACAAAACCGAAGGATGTCTGTGTCTTACGTCCCAATAAGATTCCAGTTGTCATTTTTCCACTGTAGGTTGAAAAACATCTGATTGGTTGTTTTGGACAATGCCTCCAATTTTTAATATAGCTGTATAATCTACAGATTTACCAAAACTATCCAATATAAGGACAAACCTGCACAATCCATTTTAATTGTATCCAGTCAGGCAGGCCTTCCATTATATACAGTACCTTGAAAAAGTATTCATAGGGTTTGAAATTTTCCACATTTTGTCATGTTACAGCCAAAAACGTAAATGTATTTTATTGGGGTTTTATGTGATAGACCAACACAAAGTGGCACATAATTGTGAAGTGGAAGGAAAATAATACATGGTTTTCAAATTTTTTTACAAATAAATATGTGAAAAGTGTGGCGTGCATTTGTATAGCGCCCCCCTGAGTCAATACCAGGGGCGTAACTACCACCATAGCGACCCATGCGGGCGCTATGGGGTCCGCAGCCGAGTGGGGCCCAGTGAGGATGAGAGCACCGCCGGCACAGTCTGCCAGCCAGGGGAAGAGAGAGGAGAGGAAGAGGCAAGCTGTCCGTATCAGCAGAGAGGTGAATTGCCCGATGTAAGAGCTTTCATTAGAACTTCCAGTGTTCCCAGGGCTCACGTCACATAGCTCCACCTCTTGGCCCGACACCTTTGATAGACAGAACGCCGATCCAATGCGGGACATGTGACGTCATCAAAGGCGTCGGGCCAAGAGGTGGAGCTATGTGACGATGAGCCCCGGGAAGACGGGAAATTCAAATGAAAGCTATTACAGCGGGCAATCCCGCTCTGCTGATCCGGGTGGCTTGCCTTTTCCTCTGCATAGGTGAGGCTGTATGGGGCATAGGCAGACCAGGCTGTATGGGGCACAGGTCACGCTGTATGGGGCACAGGTTACACTGTATGGGGCACAGGTCATGCTGTATGGGGCACAGGCAGACCAGGCTGTATGGGGCACAGGTCACACTGTATGGGGCACAGGTCACGCTGTATGGGGCACAGGTCACGCTGCATTGGCCACAGGTCACATTGCATGGGGCACAGGTCACGCTGCATGGGGCACAGGTCATGCTGCATTGGGCACAGGTCACGTTGTATGGGGCAAAGGTCACGCTGTATGGGGCACAGGTCACACACAGGTCACGCTGTATTGGGCACAGGTACCGCTGCATGGGGCAGAGGTCACGCTGCATGGGGCACAGGTCATGCTGTATGGGGCACAGGTCA
This sequence comes from Lithobates clamitans, assembly GCA_037952925.1. Classification (NCBI taxonomy): domain Eukaryota; kingdom Metazoa; phylum Chordata; class Amphibia; order Anura; family Ranidae; genus Lithobates; species Lithobates clamitans. The sequence goes on from JBBGZY010001854.1 coordinate 87,361, forward strand.
CGCTGTATTGGGCACAGGTCACGCTGAATTGTGCACAGGTCACACTGTATGTGGCACAGCTCACGCTGCATTGACACTAGGGCAGCTGTGGGGGGGCTGTTTGCAGGGGGGCCCCATACAACATTTTGCTATGGGGCCCTGCTATTTCTAGTTACGCCCCTGGTCAATACTCCACCTTTCACTGCAATTACAGCTGCAAGTCTTTTTGGGGATGTCTCCACCAGCTTTGCACATCTAGAGTGATATTTTTGCCCATTCTTCTTTGCAAAATAGCTGAAGCTCTGTCAGAATGGATGGAGAGCGTCTGTTAACAGCAATTTTCAAGTCTTGTCACAGATTCTCAATTAGATTTAGGTCTGGACTTTGACTGGGCCATTCCAACACATGAATATGCTTTAAACTAAAACATTCCATTGTAGCTCTGGCTGTATGTTTAGGATCGTTGTCCTGCTACAAGGGGAACCTCCTCCCCAGTCTCAAGTCTTTTGCAGACTCTAACAAGTTTTCTTCTAAGATTGCCCTGTATTTGGCTCCGTCCATCTTCTCATGAACTCTGACCAGTTTCCCTGTCCCTCCTGAAGAAAATCATCCCCACAACACGATGCTGCCACCACCATGTTTCACAGTGGGGATTGTATGTTTAGGGTGATGTGCAGTGTTAGTTTTCCGCCACACAGCAATTTGCTTTAAGACCAAAAAAGTTCAATTTTGGTCTCATCTGACCAGATCACCTTCTTCCACATGTTTGTTGTTTCCCCCACATGGCTTCTCGCAAACTGCAAACAGGACTTCTCATGGCTTTCTTTCAGCAATGGCTTTCTTCTTGCCACTCTTCCATAAAGGCCAGATTTGTGGAGAGCACGATTAATAGTTGTCCTGTGGACAGATTCTCCCACCTGAGCTGTAGATCTCTGCAGCTCCTCCAGAGTTATCATGGGCCTCTTTTCTGGATAATGCTCTCCTTACCCGGCCTGTCAGTTTAGATGGACATCCATGTCTTGGTAGGTTTGCAGTTGTGCCATACTCTTTCCATTTTCGGATGATGGATTGAACAGAGCTCCGTGAGATGTTCAAAGTTTGAGATTATTTTTTATAACCTAACCCTGCTTTAAACTTCTCTACAACTTTATCCCTGACCTGTCTGGTGACCTGTCTGGTGTGTTGCTTGGCCTTCATGGTGCTGTTTGTTCACTAAGGTTCTTTGACAAACCTCTGAGGGCTACACGGAACAGCTGTATTTATACTGAGATTAAATTATACACAGGTGGACTTTATTTACTAAATAGGTGACTTCTGAAGGCTAATTGGTTCCACTAGATTTTAGTTGAGGTTATCAGAGTAAAGGGGGCTGAATATAAATGCACACCACACATTTTAGATATTTATTTGTAAAAAAAATTGAAAACCATTTATCATTTTCCTTCCACTTTGTGTTGGTCTATCACATACAATCCCAATAAAATACATTTATGTTTTTGGTTGTAACATGACAAAATGTGGAAAATACTTTTTCAAGGCACCGTAGTTGCTGTTAGATCTGATGGTCAGCTTCAGATCGATAATCGTTAAGAAACATCTTTACATCTTACAACATTTAACCAGCCAGTTGTTCCTCTGCCTTTCAGACTGAAAAGGATTTTTTCAAGACAATGAATTCCACAGATCATTCAGTAGGCATCTCACCTTATCGCCTTCCTATAATTAACAACTTTGTGATGCCCGTGCCACCACCACCCCAGAAACAACCAAAGAAGTCAGTGAGCACCATGTCAAGAGGGAGACGGTACCGACCCACCACCGTGCCAAATGAACTTGAGGTTACCGCTAAGGTAGATATTGCCACTGTGTGCAAATTGTTATTTGGTATCTGTAGCATTTTTGTCAATGGGAATACTAATACAATTATCAGGGATACAATAATGCATGCCATTCATTAGGGACATGCCCCACCCTGTAGTTCCCTTTACAGAAAGGGGTTGGGGTGCTCATGACATCAGTGATCAACGTCATTGTGGCCATGTTGGGTCAATAATGTCATGAGCATACTCTCCAAAGTTCAAACCAAACTCAAGGTCATCACTAGTAGAGAAGAAGTAATCTACTGTTAGACCTTTATTGCAGTCTACAATAACCCCCCCCCCCCCCTCAAATGACAAAGATTGCCCTTCACCTCCGGTCCTGGAGACACAACAGGAAGTAACAAAAAATTCCCCTTTAGATAGTTGTCACCAGGACGGGTGTCCCCATTGGAAGATTTCCTCTCCTCTCCTGTTCCAGTGACAATTTCCATCACTTGCTATGTCAATGACAGTGGTCACCAGGTCTAATAGATTGGGCGAATCTCCACACCGGGGTCACAGACAGAAATATAAGGAGGCTGAAAAGGATGACTGCTAAATTTGCTTAGCATAATAAAACAGTGATGTTTTTAGGGCCATAACAAAAGTGTAGAGCTGGGTATAATCCAGTAGAATTTCTTACGGAAATTTGTACGATAATTCTCATTCGAATGGCACCTAAAAGTAGTTCAAGACTTCCTTTGCTTTTAACATTCAATTTTGGATTGTATAGACTTTACCAAACAAAAACCACACACACTGTTAGAAATGGATTTGTTTGAAAAAAATTTTCCATCCTGCTCCTTCTGGACGCTGCAGTCGAAAACAAACGTCAATTTGACCCCCAATAATGATTAGAAAAACAAACAAACGTTCTTACAACATTCTTATAACGAAAGATGGTGAGTGAAATTCTACTAGCATATACCCAGTTTAACACACAAATTAGATTTTTTTTCAGGGTACAAAGAGCAAACAAAATTTATTAAAAGACATCACTTTTTTATACATACGTACAGTATATATTCTTCAACCAATGGTCTACTTCCTCCGGAGGAGTGAAGAAGTTGGGTATTAGAATAGCATAATGTCATAAAATTATTATAAAATCATGGATAGCATTCGTGGATGTGGCCATGAATATATCATTCACCTAAATCCTAACAGGGCCTTCCTCATACCAATTGTACAATAACAATCTACAGCCACATGTACCTCTGTCCTATCTCAAAGGACAAGGAAAAATCCCAGATTGCCGACATGTTGTATTGCACAGCTTTTCCACCACCAGGTGGTCATGCCCTACCAACCAAAAGGCATTCGGTTGGTGGGGCATACCCACCCGATGGTGGAAAATTGTGCAATTTAACACAACGGACATTGGGGATTTTCCTTTTTCTTTTGAGATAGGATAAAAGTATGTGTGACTATAGATTGAGACAGTACAGTTGGTTTTGGAAGGGCCCTGTTAGGATCCAGGTGAACAGTATATTCACTGCAAGTTTTCCTTTAATATGATATTTCAAAATAAGCAATGCATTCATTTGAAGTGTCGTTGAAATAATACATCCCAAAAAATCAGGAAGGGAGATCTGCAGAGGCGGCTCTGAAAGAAGAAGATGGGACTTCTGTATGAAGGAACATACATAAAACATCATCAACGCATTTCATAGTGCTGCACTGGGACGCTTTTTAAGCTGCAGAGTTATTTACTCTGATGTTCTTGATAAATCAAAAACTCTGCAGCTTCAGAAGTGTGAGGAAGTGGCCAGTGTAGTGCTACAAAATTAATTTATTTATGTTTTATATATGTTACTTGACTTTCCTTGATGCACAAGTTCCCTCTTTCATCGCGCCTCTGTGGAGCTCCCTTTCATATTATCTATTGCATTGGAATCCAACTGCTCTTTAGCGCAGGATCATCCAGAAATACCATGCAGAGCACTGAGTGTGACCCACCTCTGCATGGAGACAGATATATTCTCTGCATGCTCCTCCTTTCAGTTGTGTGAGCCCCTTAGGCTGGCCATACACGGTGCAAATTTCTTTCCTGCAACCACGGGCTGCTAGAAAGAAATTAGCACGATCCTCCCATCAATACAGACAGTGCTGACAGGGAAATTAGCAATTGTTTTGTCCCGGCAGGAAGGTGGGGGCGGGCGGGGGAAGCTGTCCCCACTGGGAGAAGACAATGATTATCGCTAGCAACTAATCGGATAATCGTAAGTGAATCCGGCAGGCTGGTTGTACCCAAGTTGATCGATCGATCAACTAGGTACATTCAGCCTGCCCATTAAAAGTGAAAATCTCGGGCTGTTCTTGCTGAACCGGCCAAGATTCGAACTGTGTATGGCTAGCCTTAGGGGCATCCAGCAACCCCAGGAATGTATAAGCTTTCCAATCATCAGGTTTTTTTTTAACCATATTGCCTCCAGATACTACCAGAGTATTTCATTTACACGGTTCTCTCAAATGGCTTTTTGTTCAGTGGCAGCTGGTGCTCAATATTTTTGGGGGGACGGCAAACAAACCCGGCCGCCTCACTCGCACTACCCCCCCCTTACCCTAGCAGGACGATGACGAGGTGGTGGTGTTGGTGCTGGATCCGGGGGGTAGGGCTCCTGGAAGCTGGAAGAGGCTGTTGCTGCCCCTCCACCCCTCCACCTGCTGCTCCTTGCTGCACATGGCCCGCAGCTTGCAGAGGGAAGAGCCGGGGCCATTGCTTCTCAGGACGCGGGTCCCGAGACCCGATTTGTTGGGAGTCTTAGGACTCCAAGGCCAATCGGGTCTCAGGACCTGCTTCCTGTACGGCCAGGAGGAGAAGCAGGAAGACATTAGCAAATATTAATTTGCTATTGTCACACAACTGGGTGCTCTGCGCCCCGAGCCCACCCTTTTTGAAGCCAATTATAGCCTCAGGTTCTAATCATGTGCTTCGGGAAAAAAAAAACCCACATTGAAATCCATCTGGTGCCCTGCTTGGAGATTAGGGGCCGGGCGCATGAATTGGGAGGCGGGGGGCGGTGCCCCTGCGCCCCTAAAAGAGCGGCCTCCGTGGTTTTTGTTCCATTTTTCTTTCCCTTTCTCCAGTTTTCTAAGGATCATCACATACTATTGCAATAATTTGGAGGTTGAATTAAAGTTTTTTTCGAGATATGTTTATTTTAATTTTCAGGGTTTTATACAAAACCAGGCTTATGAAGAAAAAAACACAAAAACAAACAAACCTTGATTAAAAAAAAAAAAACAACAAACTTACAGAGTCTCTTGTGTCTCATTAATAGCACGCACCAAAGGAAGACATATCGAGTATTAGGCCAATTTCACACATGATGATCCGTTATACGGATTCCGCTTGCTCAGCAGGGATCAATCCGCTGATCCCCACTGAGCCGGCGGATGACAGGTTCGTCTATGCTCACTGTGCAGAAACGGACCTGTCAGATCTCCACTCTCCTCTATGGGGAGATCAGATGAAAAAGTCAGTTTTCATCCGATACGCCAGATGGATAGAAAATAGGACCACCATCTGTCTGGACTTCGCGGAGCGGATCGGATGTCAGCGGACATGACACCTCTGACATCCATCGCTCCGTAGAGGTGCATTGAGCGTCCATTCGGGTCTGCCTGAAAAAACTGTCAGGCGGACCTAAACGGTCCACATGTGTGAAAGGGGCCTGGGCCCTTTTCACACCGGTGGACTGATTGCCTAAGGGGCGGTGGATGTCAGCGGACATGTGTCCACTGACACCCGCCGGGCATCCGATCCAATAAAAACTGCTAAAAATAGATGTATGGTGATACGTTCGCCATCCACCCAGAGAATCGGATGACAATCAGCTGGAAATGGTCCTGCAGTCCGTTTCCATCTGATGGCCCTATAGAGGACAGTGGGCTGTGTCCATGTCTGCTCTGCTTAGCGGACACGGACCTGTTATCCGCCTCCTCAGCAGGGAATCAGTGGAAATCCCCCACTGAGCAGGCAAATTCCACTTGGGTGGATCCGCTTCATCTGAAAGGGCTCCACCGATGCCACCATATTTAAAAATCAAAGTACACCAGCACTGAGTAACAGATAGGGCAGATTTAACAACCTGTATCTAGAGAGATTCATGTAAGTGGACTGGAAATCCATTTGCCCCCAAAGTTTATCAAAAATACTTGTCTTTTTCCTGAGTTCAAAAGTTAGCCTATACAAAGGTAATGTATCATTAATTCGTTTTAGCCAGGGGTTTAGTATAGGGAGGGTTGTCCCTTTCCAGGACAATAAAGTTGTTTCTTTAGCGAAGAAATATAAAATGCGTAACAACCTTTACAGCATGTTTAGAAATCCCCAGATCACCAAATATTCCCAAAAGACAATTTTTTGGATGCAGAATATTAGGGAGGCACAACACCAATGAAATAAAGAACCCAACATCTCTCCAAAATTTTTGGATTTGGAATACAGGGCAAGACCAAAAACAGTGTAAGAAATCACCAGTGTGCCCACAGCATCTAAAATGGATGTTCATGTAGGCAGGTGCAGTCTATATTCTCCACTGTCGGTGGCGCTTGACCGCAGCAGCATTGCAGCTGGAGGGGAAGTCAAGGGGAACATGGTTCCTCTATGGTTTCCTAGGTCACTGGGGAAGCTATCTGATTGGATACTGCCACCCCATGTGACTGACTGCCATCTTGAGTCTTGCAGAGCCTATTTAAGGCCATGGTTCCCAGGCTAGGTGCACATTTTGTATGTGGGTAGTGTAGAGACAGGTCACCCATCTGACGGGACAGTGATTAGTGGCAGTGAGAGGTTCCAGATGAGTAGAGAAAGGACGGGGACACGCCAACCTCCTTGAAGACCTCCCCAATTCGGCACGGTCTGGTCAGTCCGCATTCCGCCCCTCAAGACAGATGCTGTCGGCACGTCCGAGACCTGCTCTCCTACTCATCGCATTCTATGAATGTGCCTGGTCAGGCGCGTTCCCGCCGGGCTTGTTGTGAATTGCCAAACTTTAACTTTAATAAAAGCTTTATTTCTGCAACTGGACTTTGTGTGTTTACTGCCGACGCGCCACGCAGCACCACCCACATATTTAGTATATTTGGTAGTCACATTAGGTTTATAGAGGTTTACTTGTCAGACCAAAAAAGAGGGACAACTGGAAAGAAAAGAGGGACAGAGGTTTCTGGTTCCAAAGAATGGCCAGTTGGGAGCCATGAATATGGACACATCCATACCCTGTTCTGGACTTTCATGATGACAAGACATTTTTTTTTCAATGGAGGAAGAGGTGACCTTTAACTTTTTGAACAAGAAACAACAGGTAAAGCATTGTTAAGGAATATATTTCACCCTTGTGGTTTGTATCAGAAAATTTCCAATATGAGGTTCCTTTAATGTCATGGACCGGTATATAATTCAGCCTCTGTCCTCACAAATCACCGGTATTGCATGTCAGGAGCAGCTCCGGATTATTAAAGTTCTTGGAAGCTGGTGATCTGAGACTGTCCTAGGACTGCTTTGTGACACGGATGTTTTATAGCAATAACCAGCCTTCTGCTGATTTGCCGGGAGAGTGACGTGATTTATCTTTTTTTTTTTTTTTTTTCCAGGATTCGGGAAAGTTTCATAAAACGTCCTTGCACAGTAATGTAAAAATGACCATGGTTTATCTAGGAAAAAACGTGCATCTATCACACGACGATGATGACTACAGAGACGAAATTAAGGTCTTTCAGCAGCACTGTGGCGGGGAGAACCTCTGCGTTTTGAAAGGGAGACTTCTGGAAGAAGGTGAGGATTGGGAAATCAATCACTTTGAGTTGGGAAGGTGGGGGGGGGGGGATGGGGCACTAAGCAATGTAGCAGTTTTGCCCACCCCCCCCCCCAATCCCTTGGATTATAGAAAAGCACAGAGAAGCCACATAATTTGCTTTTTCTGTACTAATATGACCCCATAAGGTACTATCTGCCTTCCAATGCAACCCCCTTGACTAGTGACAGGCAGGTGCACAGATATGACCAATTTTATTACCCCCCCCCCCTGGTTACTGTAGGAGCATAATGTTTCTAGCTGGGCCTCCTAGATATCCAATGGGTCCTAAATTCCTTCCTAGGCTGTCTTGTGAATAATCCAACTCTGGCAAGTAAAGTCAGTCAGTGTGCTGGTAAAGTAGATGTAAACCCCAAATAAGTGATATTTAACCACTTGCCAACCCTATAACTTACATATACAGTGGGGACGGAAAGTATTTAGACCCCCTTACATTTTTCACTCTTTGTTATATTGCAGCCATTTGCTAAAATCATTTACATTAAGTTATTTTTTTTCCTCTTTAATGTACACGCAGCACCCCATATTGACAGAAAAACACAGAATTGTTGACATTTTTGCAGATTTATTAAAAAAAGAAAAACTGAAATATCACATGGTTCTAAGTATTCAGACCCTTTGCTGTGACACTCATATATTTAACTCAGGTGCTGTCCATTTCTTCTGATCATCCTTGAGATGGTTCTACACCTTCATTTGAGTCCAGCTGTGTTTGATTATGCTGATTGGACTTGAGGAAAAGATTGGACTTAGGAAAGCCACACACCTGTCTATATAAGACCTTAGAGCTCACAGTGCATGTCAGAGCAAATGAGAATCATGAGGTCAAAGGAACTGCCTGAAGAGCTCAGAGACAGAATTGTGGCAAGGCACAGATCTGGCCAAGGTTACAAAAAAATTTCTGCTGCACTTAAGGTTCCTAAGAGCACAGTGGCCTCCATAATCCTTAAATGGAAGACGTTTGGGATGACCAGAACCCTCCTAGAGCTGGCCAAACTGAGCTATCAGGGGGAGAAGAGCCTTGGTGAGAGAGGTAAAGCAGAACCCAAAGATCACTGTGGCTGAGCTCCAGAAATGCAGTCGGGAGATGGGAGAAAGTTGTAGAAAGTCAACCATCACTGCAGCCCTCCACCAGTCAGGGCTTTATGGCAGAGTGGCCCGACGGAAGCCTCTGCTCAGTGTAAGACACATGAAAGCCCGCATGGGGTTTGCTAAAAAACACCTGAAGGACTCCAAGATGAGGTGAGAAATAAGATTCTTTGGTCTGATGAGACCAAAATAGAACTTTTTGGCCTTAATTCTAAGCGGTATTTGTGTGGAGAAAACCAGGCACTGCTCATTACCTGTCCAATACAGTCCCAAAAGTGAAGCATGGTGGTGGCAGCATCATGCCATGGGGGTGTTTTTCAGCTGCAGGGACAGGATGACTGGTTGCAATGGAGGGAAAGATGAATGCGGCCAAGTACAGGGATATCCTGGACGAAAACCTTCTCCAGAGTGCTCAGGACCTCAGACTGGGCCGAAGGTTTACCTTCCAACAAGACAATGACCCTAAGCACACAGCTAAAATAACGAAGGAGTGGCTTCACAACAACTCCGTGACTGTTCTTGAGTGGTCCAGCCAGAGCCCTAAATTAAACCCAATGGAGCATCTCTGGAGAGACCTAAAAATGGCCGTCCACCAACGTTTACCATCCAACCAGACAGAACTGGAGAGGATCTGCAAGGAGGAGTGGCAGAGGATCCCCAAATCCAGGTGTGAAAAACTTGTTGCATCTTTCCCAAAAAGACTCATAGCTGTATTAGATCAAAAGGGGCTTCTACTAAATACTGAGCAAAGGGTCTGAATACTTAGGACCATGTGATATTTCAGTTTTTCTTTTTTAATAAATCTGCAAAAATGTCAACAATTCTGTGTTTTTCTGTCAATATGGGGTGCTGTGTGTACACTAATGAGGAAAAAAATGAACTTAAATGATTTTAGCAAATAGCTGCAATATAACAAAGAGTAAAAAATGTAAGGGGGTCTGAATACTTGCCGTCCCCACTGTATGGTGGCCATGCTGCGCCAGATCACGTACCTAGTAGGTGATCTGACACTGACATGGGTAGGGGGTGCGCATGCTCGCCGCCGCCGGCCCGCTCCTGCTGTGATTATACACAGCGAGAGCTGATCTGTGGGTACTGAAGACTCAATGTCTGCCGGCACCCGCCGATCATCCAGCACCCTTTGATCGCCCCTGATGTTTAACCCCTAGTGTCACTGGTTCCCACAAAGTGTCAAAAGTGTCTGTGTCTGACTGTCCCCCGCTATAAGTCACTGGTCGCCGCCATTAGTAGTAAAAAAAATAAATATCCCATAGTTTGTAGACGCTATAACTTTTGTGCAAACCAATCAATATACGCTTATTAGGATTTTTTTTTTTTACCAAAAATATGTAGCAGGATACATATTGGCCTAAATTGATGAAGAAATTTGATTTTTTTTTCAAATTTTTTATTGGCTGTGTTTTATAGACTAAAGTAAATAAAATATATATATAATTTTTTTTTTTTTAATTGACAGTCTTTGTATGTTTATAGCGTAAAAAATAAAAACCTCAGAGGTGATAAAATACCACCAAAAAAAAAAGCTCTATATGTGGGGGAAAAAAAAGGACATCAATTTTATTTGGGTACAGAGCTGCATGACCGTGCAATTGTCAGTTAAAGTAAATCTTCCGGAGGTCAAGTGGTTAATTTGCTAAAGCACCTTGTATCATATTTAATTTCCATTTTTGCATTGTTTTGTCACCATTTTATAATTTGTTGCATCTCAGTGCAGCTGATCTCCTTCATCCTTTTTGTATCCCTTGGACTTGCGATGGATACATGTCATTGCTTAACCACTTGCTTACTGGGCACTTAAACCCCCCTCCTATCCAGACCAATTTTCAGCTTTCAGCGCTGACGCACTTTGAATGACAATTGCGCGGTCATACAACACTGTACCCAAATGAAATTTTTATCATTTTTTCCCCACAAATAGAGCTTTCTTTTGGTGGTATTTGATCACCTCTGCAGTTTTTATTTTTTGTTAAAAAAAATGTAAAAATACCGAATTTAAAAAAAAAAAAATATTTTTTTATATTTTGTTATAAAAAATTTAAAACAGGTAATTTTTCTCCTTCATTGATGTACGCTGATGAGGCGGCACTGATGGGCACTGATAGGCGGCAGTGATGGGCACTGATGGGTGGCAGTGATGGGCACTGATGGGTGGCAATAATGGGCACTGATCAGTTACACTGATAGGCAGCACTGTTAGGTGCCACTGATTGGCACTACTGGTGGGCATTGATAGGTGGCACTTGTGGGCATTAATAGGTGGCACTTGTGGGCATTGATTGCTGGCACTTGTGGGTATTGATAGGTGGCACTTGTGGGCTTGTGATTGGCTGACAGCTGATCACATGGTAAGGGGCCGGGACCGGCCCCTTACTCGGATCGGTGATCACTCGAGTCTCAGTGACTCGGTGATCACAGGGCGCATGCAAAGGGGAGGCCATCATATGACGGCCTCCCGGGAATTCAGGTCCGCGCTGTGGCCGTCATTCGGCCATAGCGCGGATGTCAATGGGTTAAATAGAGCAGTGTTTCTCAACTCCAGTCCTCAAGGCGCACCAACAGGTCATGTTTTCAGGATTTCCACTATTTTGCACAGGTGATTTGATCAGTTTCACTGCCTTAGTAATTACCACAGCCGTTTCATCTGAGGGAAATCCTGAAAATATGACCTGTTGGTGCGCCTTGAGGACTGGAGTTGAGAAACACTGAAATAGAGCGTCCTAATGGTGACAACAGTGGACCATTCCTGCTCACTGAGGGTCCATTCACAATGTAGGGTTGGGTTACTAAGGGCAAAAAGGACGTTTACTTTGCAAGGTAATTATCCTCAGAGCTTAGTGAATGGGCCAAAGTTTCAATTCACAAAGAATACCTAATCGCATGCAAGGAAAATTAAAAAAAACAAAGCAGAATTTTTGCTTGCACATGATTAGATGATGGATGGTAGCAGAGCTTCAACTCATTCACTAAGCTCTGGGGCAAATTCCCTTGCAAAGTGAACAGCCTACTTGCCTTTAGTTAATTAACCCACTTGTCCATTGAGCTGAACTATGAAGCCTTGTCCAGCACAGTTCCAAAGCATAGACAAGGCAATTTGCCTTGAGTCGTATGAGTTGATAGGATTGCAGTGGTGCGCACTAGACATGTGCAATTTGTTTTGTTCCGAATTCGTTTTTTAAAATGAATTTCGACACATGCGGTAATTCGGAAATATTTGAGTTAACAAAACTCTGTTTAACACATTTTTCCGAATATTCGTAAATTCAAATATTCGTAAATTCGAAAATTTAGTAAATTTGGAAATTCGAAATTCCAAAACCCGAAAAATTTGAAAATAATGAACTAATAATAACTTAGCTATTACTAACTATTAAGTTATAGGTATTATATTTTCCTTTCAAATTTGGCTGTTAGTGAACGTAACGAATACAAATTTTTTCTGAAGTTATGAATTATCCGAAATAACGAATGCCGTATCTAAACGAATGGAACGTCACAAATTAATAATAATAAATTACAATAATAATAATAAAATGTATTATTATTTATTATTAATTTGTTCCGTACCATTTGTTTAGATGCTGCGGTATTCGTTATTTCGGATAATCGCTAACTTTGGATAGATTCGTATTCGTTATGTTCACTAACAGCCAAATTTGAAAGGAAATTCCAATACCTATAATTTAATAGTTAGTTAAATATTAGTTAGTTAGTTATTCTTTCTTATTTTCGGATTTTCTTTCTTATTTTCGGATTTCTGAATTTTCTAATTTACGAGTTTATGAATTTTCAAATTTACGAATGGCGATCATAATGAATGACCCGAAAAACGAAAAAACAAAGCAAAAACGAATGAAACGAAAACGAATGAATTTTTCTGCAGTGGCAAAAGTAGGGCATGCACCACGTTTTCTCAGCGCAGTGTGTTGTGACGCAATACACTGCACTGCTGCCTGCCGCGGTAAATAAAGAGGAACGAAATGTCACACATTTTGATAAAGTTGAAAAAAAAAGTCAAGAGTGCAACGTGTCATTTCACAGTGCACACCATGTTGTAACCCAGCCACTTGTGTGAAGAAGACCCTGAATGCTGGCATGGCATTGGCTGGGAGCACACAGGCAAATTTCTGTGGCACAATCGCTAAAATCACTAACAATTAAAGGCTAGGAGTGGTAATAGATCACATCACACATCACACTACATCACACAGTGTTCACAAAGCAAATAAATATGTTTAGATTTATTCAAGGTCTGTAATGCTGACAGTCACCGCCTAATGCCACGCCCCAACTGACGCATTTGTTCTTTTTCGTTTCATTTGTTTATTTGCTTTTTTCGGAAATTCGGAAGTTTGAAAATTCGGAAATTTGAAAATTCGGAAATTTGAAAATTCAGAAATTTTCGAATTTCTGAATTTAGAATTTTCGGATTTCCAAATTTTCTAAATTTCCAAATTTCGAAATTCAGTAAAATTCGAAATAATAACTAACTAATAATAACTAACTATTAAATTATAGGTATTGGAATTTCCTTTCAAATTTGTCTGTTAGTGAACGTAACGAATACAAATTTATCTGAAGTTACAAATTATCCGAAATAACAAATGCCGCATCTAAACAAATGGAATGGAACAAATTATTAATAAATAATAGTAATAAAAAGGTTGTATTATTATTATTATTGTTATTTATTATTATTAGATTGTTACGTTCCATTCTTTTAGATACGGCATTCGTTATTTCAGATAATTCGTACTTGTTACATTCACTAACAGCCAAATTTGAAAGGAAATTCCAATAACTATTATTAGTTAGTTATTTCAGATTTTCAAGTTTTCAAATTTTCATGCTTTTGAATTTTCAGATTTTCATTCTTATTTTCAAATTTCCAAAATTTCAAATTTCCGAATTTTCAAATTTCCGAATTTGATATTTTGGAATTTCCGAAATGTCGAATTTTCCAATTTCCGAAAGTACTGTTGTGATGTCTCTTTAGATCTTTTTATAACCTACAACATACAAAGTGTGATGGGGGCCTATTAAGATCCCAATGAGGTGGATCTATAGTTGCCTTTTGAAAGAAGCATACGAGTCCCACATTGCATCTAATACACGTGTTTAGTTATGCTATGCTATACCCAGGCATTTGAGATGTGCAGATCTTGGAGTTCTCCAGCGTGTTTGATGAATGCAGGATAATACTTAACATAAAACAACGGGTTCCCCTAAGTGGACTTTCCCGGCACTTGCACAGAAGTAGAAATTATAAGAGTATAAACTAATATGAAGTATAAAAGAATATTTTTATTTAATAAAGAAATACATTTTTTAAAACAATGTGGATATCCTAAGTAGCATAGTGGTAATACATAATAAACATAATAAACATCAAACAGTAAGCAATGATGGGGTATACAGAGAGACTCTTTTCAAGCCCGACGCGTTTCGGGGTACTTAATATTTTTTTGGGTCCTTCTTCAGGGGCATGATTGAAAAGAGGAGTTCATCTGAAAGAGTTTCATTGGTTACTCTGAAAAGGAGATTTTTTTTAAAAAGACCACATGAAAAGGCAAGATGGAATGGTGGGCAGTTGTAGTACAGTGGGTACAGGTGCTGTTCTTAGGCGATAAAAGCGGCATGTAGAGCGCTCTACATGCCGGATGCTGGGATGCGTGGCCAGCCGAACCTGTAAACAATCTACTCAAGGGGTGCCTCTCTCGACCCCAGTATATCGCTTTGGCTTATGCGCGCCCGGGCCGGGCGGGATAGGTGAACTGTACATCCCCCTGTGGAGACTGCTGCTTACTAACATCTAGCTTTTATCGCCTAAGAACAGCACCTGTACCCACTGTACTACAATTGCCCACCATTCCATCTTGCCTTTTCATGTGGTCTTTTTTAAAAAAATCTCCTTTTCAGAGTAACCAATGAAACTCTTTCAGATGAACTCCTCTTTTCAATCATGCCCCTGAAGAAGGACCCAAAAAAATATTAAGTACCCCGAAACGCATCGGGCTTGAAAAGAGTCTCTCTGTATACCCCATCATTGCTTACTGTTTGATGTTTATTATGTTTATTATGTATTACCACTATGCTACTTAGGATATCCACATTGTTTTTAACAAATGTATTTCTTTATTAAATAAAAATATTCTTTTATACTTCATATTAGTTTATACTCTTATAATTTCTACTTCTGTGCAAGTGCCGGGAAAGTCCACTTAGGGGAACCCGTTGTTTTATGTTACTGATTTATTGGATGTGGCACGGCTTTTTCCTTTTTCCTAGGCGAGTGGTCGCCTTTTCTGTTGTAGGATAATACTTATGGTCATATGAGATGCCCCATTGAGGCTATAGTTTGGGACTTGACTGTTCCCTTGAAGATAATCTAATGTGGATTTTTTTGACATGCGCATTAATTGGTGGTCTGGCCCTAATTTCAGATAACTCAGGATTTCCTAGTTCATACCACCACATCTCATCTTTGTGAACTATATCCCTGGTTCAGGGATTTCATCCCACAATATCTACTGTACATAAACAAGTTTACAGTCCAATTTTTGTCTAGGAAGTGTCTTTTCTTTTTTTTTTTCTACTTGGTGGGATTTTTCTCCGTAGCTGCTGTTTTTTTTCCTGTAAAACTGGGCAATTATGATTTAATATGGTTTTATGGTAATTTATGTGTTGTGTTTTTGACATTTTTAAATTTTTGATGTATAAAAAAAATATGATTATTTTATAAATTGTACTGAGCTGGCTCCTGGGTCTTATGTTTAGATATTAAGGGTTTTGGATATAGTTACATTGACATTAGAGTCAAGGTCTTTTATTCAGTTTTTTGGGGATTGTTCTATATACATGTACCAGCGGCTCCCTCATGATACAACTAGGAGAGAGGTCCTGTTTTTTTGTTTTTGTTTTTCCTTCTCTCTCTCTCTCTCTTTTCTAACATAAAATATGAGTAGACAGCAGAGGATCTTTAGGTCACGTTTTATCATTAGATTTGATTCTCTTTACATAACCCATACTGTTTCTAATATACAAAAAATGTAACTGATTTGTTTAAAAAAAGTATATCAAGAGTATAAAAATAGATATAAATTAGCAATTTATACACATTACAAAACACAAATTAAATTGACCTATAGTCATTAATGTTTACTTTAAACAACAATCTGTGAACATAAACACAGTTTCACCAATCTAAATTTTTAAAGATCAAAATGGAAAACATCCCATGGGTGATCATTATTTTTTCTTAAGAAGTGAGTAGAAAAAATGTGGTCAAAAAGCACAGAAATAAAAAAGGTAAGGTAATAAAAAAAAAAAAAGCAGAAAGGGATAAACAAGTTACTAAATCGAAAGTCAATAAATGTGAAATCCTCTTTATTACATGAAATAGATTTTGCGTTTATGGTCATACCTTCGCGCCTTGTGACAAGTGTGTTTACGGTTTCAGAGTGTTTCAGTTTGGTCTCCAGGCGTCACCGTGGCTTCCCGTTTAGCCTCACCTTCTACATTAATGGGATCCAGGTGGACCGTTTAAGCTCATGCTGTGAGTACAAGCACCGCAAAGGAGCGCGCCTCGGAGGCAAAAACGGGTATTTCAGAATCATCAACGTCAAAGGAGCTTCTCCTTGTTACAGGTAACGCTTGACCTGAGGACAAGTCCTGAAAATAAAATGCTTCAATCTCAGTAAAAGCAATGGAATGGTAAAAAAAATAAAAACATTTTTGTTAGTAACTCATATGCTATGTTACTCTGTGTCTAAATTGAGCTGTTACTGATTAAAGTTCAATGTTTGCCAGGTAAGGAGGCATCAGGCACTAAATGTAGGTGCCTAGAGGTCATACCCACCTATGGATCTCTTCAATATTGCCGCAAGGAGGCCAGATACCCAACACACTTACATTAGAAGTTTAGGCTGCTAAATTCACAGCTTAAAGTAGAACTAAATGCAAATTGTTTTTCATTTTGGATAGAGTAAGGTTGGTTTATAACCCTAAAAAAAAACCAAAAAAATACAATTATAAAACAACCAATTTTATTAAGTATTACATAAAACCATAATAACTGCTGCCCTGGGTAAGCTTTGGGGATTCCATTCTATAATACGCTATGAGTTTATGCATTGTTGTTCTTCTGTGGTTTGATTGGTTGCCCGCTCTTGGACATTAAAACCAATTGTTGCGCAAGATGTTCATTTTAGCAGGCGCTCCTTATTTTTCCCTCTGTCTATTTTCTGTGTGGGTCTTCAGCAATCTTTGTTTTGTGCTGTTTATCTATACTCATGTAGTTGATACTAGTGACTGACCACCCATCTCACCCTGAGGAAGAAACTTTAGGAATGTAAACCCGTCAGACTCGCGTGTAACAATCTGATTGTAAAATTGTATTGATGTAACATGTGTTTGATTGGTGGTTTAACAAACAATAGTGTCAAAAAAACCTTTCTTACTAGATTTGTTTTTATTATGGTTTTATGAATTATTTAATAAAATTGATTGTTTTAGAATTGTATTTTTCTTTTTTGGTGCTTTCAAAAACTCCCATTTTTTTTTGGGACTTTTGTGGGTATTGTGTACACTTGGGATATGGCACCTTGGCTTACCTCAGACTTTTATGTGTAAGGGTTATAACCCCTGTCAGTTTTTTTTTTTTTGCCCACCCGTGTCCCATTGTGGACGTTTCTGTTCACTACCTGTCCCATAGCCACAGCCTGCAGGAAAGAGATCCCACCAAAGTTCCCTGGTAGTCATTAGAGTCATAAGAACTAGTGTCCCCTTTGGTCTTAGTGCTGGGCAACTATTCCAGCGCAGTCCCACAACAAAACTAGGCAAAATGCCATGTCTCCTACCTGACCAGTCTACTCCACCACGTTGTAGCAGTATGCACTAAAAAAAATTACAACATACAGGACTTTTGCCAGTACAGAGCAGTGCGAGGCTATCCACCATGTGGGAAACTATGGGAGCCTAGTATGAAGACAGAATGAGGTACTATTAAAAATAATTTTTGATGTATTTGTAGCCAAAAGCTTTCATTTAGTTTTGGATAGAGCAGGGAATAGATAAAATCTGTAAGGTTTTTATTGCTCTCTGCGTTTCTTTTGGGGAGATTCATCCTCTTATTTGTTCTGGTGACCATTGTCACCAGAGCAGAAAGATGGGAAATCCAAAATCTTACATTTGTTACGTGAATTGGGGAAACTCATGCCATGACAAGATTTGCCCTCACGTTGGAGAGATTCCCCCTTTTCATGTAGTATTTCCGGGAATAGGAAATGACCTCAGCCCACGTTTCATTTACACATTGGTTTTATTGCAGATGTATCATTGCAATGGGCCTAGATAAGAAGCCATCTCCCCCACCTCCAAAGAGCAAGACCACCCTAGACAAGAATGAGGAGGAGGACCAGAATGACAAATCGGACGTAGATAATGAGCCTACAGTAACATACTATGATGAACCTAATGGTAAACCAGAACAGGAAATGTCCGTCCACGAGGATGACGATCCAAAGGAAGATAAGTCTAATATGGACTATGAAGAGGATGGAGAAGAGGAAGAAGAAGAAGAAGACGGAGAGAATAAGGACAAGACGGACGAGTATGAAGCAGATGACGAAGCCAAGGATGGTAAGTTCAAAGAACATTTTTAAGAGGTATAATTTAAAGGAGTTGTAAAGGCAGAAGATTTTTTATCTTAATGCATTTCATGCATTAAGATAAAAAACCTTCTGTGTGCAGCAGGCCCCCCAGCACCCCCCAAACACTTACCCTGAGCCCCTTCTCTGACCAGTGATGTCCCAGATTTATTCGGCCATCTGGGACTCTTGGAAAGGGGAGCGTTTAACATCAAAGAGACATATAAACAAGTACATGTACCATCATCCCAAATGTCTTATACAAGGGCAAGAGGCATGAGGTAGAGAGAGATCGCAGGTAGCTGCCACTGTCGATCAGTATCTCAATACCGCATGCACTAAGGCAAAAACCCTAAAGAGGGAGGGGGGAAAAGAAAACGGGGGGACTATTCCGGTACCTGATATAATCAATATTAATAATAAACAGTAATAGTGACAAAAACTATAATAAGATATAAAAATTCCATTTTAATAGAAAGCATGATTAAAAGATTGTAGCAATAACACATACAGTTGCAATTAAAAACGGGAGCAATGCATACAACCAATTAAATTACAACTTGTAGTGAGGTAGACACAAATAGAGCTTGGATTCTCGACCGGTTTCGCGGTTTCACCGCTTCCTCAGGAGAGCAATATCTGTGGTGCAACATACAGTAATTGTAGTAAATACAATCATACAAAAATTATACAAGGGTATAAGCAAGCAGCAAAACATTAAGTAATACATTATATAGTATACAATATAGATGGAAAAAAGGATGGGCTCACCCGTTCTATGGTTGCCTGTGGGTACGCATGGCCCCAAGTGATTCCCCCTGCGGCGAACACAGGGGATGACTAAACAGACCCTGGATTGATAAATTGTATAATGAGGTAGAATGAATAAATGAGGAATCAATTAAGGGGAGGAGTAGAGTGGGGGGGTGCCAGTGATGTGTTTTTTTAAAAAATCAAACAGTGTGCAAATAAAGAGAGAACCACGGGTAGTGTGTGAATATAGGAAAAGTGGGAGGGAGGGGAAGGGGGGGGGGGGTGGGGGGGGAGAAAAGGGGAGGAGGGGGAAGGGGGGGGGAAAGGGAAGAGGGGGGGCAGGAAGAAGAGGGGGAAGAAGGGGGGCGTAGGAAGGGGGGGGGAGGAAGGGGGGGGAAAGAAGGGAGGAGGGAAGGAGGGGGAGGGGAAGGGGGAAAAAAAAAAAAAAAGGAAAAAAGGGGGGGGAGAAAAAAAGTAAGGGAACGAAAGGGGGAAAAAAGGAGAAAGAGGGGGGGGGGGGAGGGAAAGGGGGGAGGAAAGAGGGGGGGGGGAGGGGGGAAGGAATAGAGGAAAGGGGGGGAGAGGGGGGGGGGGGAAAGGAGGGGAAGGGGGGAAGGAGAAGGGAAGGGAGGAAATGGGGACAGTAAAATAGGTGAGAGGAAATCCCACGGGTGCAGTGTGTGGGAAAAAAATAAAGAAAGGTTGCATACATAGATATGAACCGGCACTCACCCCTAAAATGCATGAACATGCGCATGGACTTGGATGAGGACCAAATGCAGATGATCGTGTAATGGATGGAATGAGGCCACTGATTGTTATTGGGCAGCGAACAGGATCCCCCCAGGGGAAGCTGGAGTGCTTGGTATGCACTCAGAAAGGTTACACTGACAGCTGTAACAGACATGATGATAGAGTCATGTGGGAATTGACTCACCGGTCAGTGAAACTAGTTAGCTAGGGTTCACGTCACCGGACGACAAGTAAAAGTAACAGGGTATATAGACAGTGTTGGGATAACAATATAGAAGGTATAAGGAAGCATGCTCTAAGCATAGTATCAGAGGATAGCTTATTCAGCACAAAATATAGGCTGAAAGAGAGACTGTCTGTCGGCAGGCAAGGAGGAAGGGGGGGGAGGGAGGGGGGGAAGGAAAAACGGCGGGGGATGGGGGGTCACAACACTTACCCAAAGCAGTGGTCCTCAGTTGATCAACGTCCAGGGGCTGTAGGCTCAGATAGCGGCCATGGCTGGCCGCTATAAGAGCACCCCAACCCGGAAGTCAGGGACGGCATCGAGGGCGGTCCCTGACGTCACCGGGTCTGCTCGCCCGCACTGCGCAGGTGCAGTGTTGGCTGCTACTGCGCAAGCGCGCGCTCCTGTCAAAGGGAACAAAGTTCCCAGGCATGGAGACGCAAGCAGCTATAAGGCTGCCAGGGCGGGCATGTGTCCGCCACAGAAAGAAGGCTCGGGGCAAGGCGAAACCACAGGAACCTGATGGGGGAGAAAATGAAGAGCGCATCCTTGTACAGCAAGCGAATCAAAACAATTCAATGGGAATAAACATACATATATATAAATAAACAAAATGTGATATTGCATCTAGACAGTGGGCAGTCAGTAGCAACAGACCATAGGCGTACACCAATGGTAAAGAGGCATCATAGGGTATATTAGGACCCAGGTGCAGGGGAGGGGGGTGGGGGGGAAGGAGAGGAGGGGAGAAAGGAGAAGGGGGGAAAAAGGGGGGGGGAGGGGAAGGGGGGGGAAAAAGGGGGGGGGGAGAGGGAGAGAGAAGAAAGGGAGGGGGGAAAAGGGGAGGGGGGAGGAAAACCAAGGGAAGGAAGAAGAGGGGAAAAGAAGAGGAAAGAAGAAGAGGTACTAGGACCATAAAGGGACTTCATAGGAAGGCCCTATAGGACACCGATTCATTAAGGCCAGGGGAGTAGTGGCGTTGAGCCGCTCAATCCACAGGGATTCTCTCTGTAGTATTGAGCGGTCCCAATCGCCACCCCTGGGATTGGGTTTAACCACCTCCAATACTAGGAATCTAACCACGGAATTATCGAATCTATGATGAAGGCCGATATGTCGGCCGATGGTGGTTAATTTGCCATTTTCTGAGTCATACAAGTGATCCCCAATTCTCTGCCTCAATTCCCTAATTGTTTTACCCACGTAGAAGGCTTTGCAGGCACAGTTCATAAGGTAAACTACCCCTTTCGTACTGCAATCGGCGAAGGTCCGTGGGACCAGAATCTCGCCGTTCGGCAAGACCACAGTTCTGCTTTCGGAGATCCAAGGGCACCTAGGACAGTCTCCACATTGGAAGGTGCCGTTGGAACCACCCCTAGTGGGTCTGGTAGGATTATAATGACTGGCAGTTAGTTGGTCACGTAATGACCGTGCTCTGCGGAAAACCACTTCCGGTGTGTGTCTAATGTATTTGGTTAATACATGATGGTCGGTCAATAAGTGCCAGTGTTTCGTTAAGATATTCCGAAGTATACTGTGATGTACAGAATAGGTCGTAATCAATTTAACAGTTTCTAAGGGGAAAGGAGGTTTATTATTTTTGAAAAGTAAAGAAGTCCGTGGGCGTAGTAGGGACTTATTAAAGGCTTTACGTAAGTTGGTAGCAGAGTAACCCCGTCGTAAAAGGCGTTCACGTAATGCCTGAGCTTGGCGTAGAAAATCACTATGATGAGTACAGTTTCTGCGTAACCGCAGGTATTGGGCATAGGGTATGCTCCGTACCAGGGACTTAGGGTGAGCACTGGTGGCAAACAGTAAGGTATTCCCAGCCGTGGGTTTCCTGTAGAGGTCAGTGCCCAATGTACCATCAGATTGTTTAATGATCAGTAGGTCTAGGAAGGGGATTCGCTCGGTCTCAATTTTGAAGGTAAATTTAAGGTTTAGATCGTTCTTATCCAATAGGTGTAAAAATTGTAACAATTTAACTCTAGGGCCCGTCCAGACCATAAACAAATCATCAATAAAACGGTACCATAGGAGAATACAGTCCAGAAATTCTGTATACTGTTCATGGGCGTGGATGTATCGCTCCCAACCACCTAGGTATAGGTTTGCATATGCTGGGGCACATGACGTCCCCATTGCAACACCTTGTATTTGTAAAAAAAGTTGGTCATTGAAAGTAAAGAAGTTTTTGGTCAATATAAAGTGTAGTAATGTCAGGATAAACTGATTCAAGGGCCAGGTGGTACTGTCTTGTTCAGCCAAGAAGGAGCCAGCCATCCGTACGCCCTGCTCGTGGGGGATACTCGAGTACAAGGCCTCGATATCAACTGCCACGAGCAGGGCGTCCGGAGGGACCTGAATTCCCTCAAGGCGTTGCAAAAGGTCGGTGGTATCTTTGATGTAGGATGGGAGGCTACGAACATGAGGCATTAGGAAGGCATCGACAAATTTGCTCGCATTATCTGTTAGAGAGCCTATCCCAGACACAATAGGTCTTCCTGGTGGGGTCCGTGCCACTTTATGGGTCTTGGGTAGGGAATAGAAGGTAGGAGTGCAAGGAAATTTGGGGACAAGGAACTCTAGGGTATCTTTGTCAATGAGGCCCACAAAGTAGGCCTCAGTGCAAAGTGCCCGGAGTTCCTGTGCAAAGGAAGATATGTGGGTAGGGGGAATGGGTCTGTACCATTGTTTGTTATTGAGGATAGCGAGGCACATAGATTCGTATTGGTGGTTGGTCATCAAAACAATATTCCCGCCCTTGTCCGATTGTTTGATAACAATATCAGAACGTTGTTGCAATGAACGAAGAGCTCGAATCTGACTGGGGTCTAGGTTTGAGGGAAAGTCAGGCCATTTTTGTTTCTTAAGGTCACTTATGGTTGCTCGCAGAAAGGCCCAAATCTCAGGACAGGTATTGAGATCAGGGAATCTCCGAGATCGTAGCCGAAAGGGCTTGATTGACGAAGTTGGTTTAGGGGTAACTAAATCATCACGTCTGTTAGATGCAGGGAAAGTAGAGGAAATTGTCCCTGCCGCGCACACACTAGAGGAGGTGATATCGGGGGCCCTTGAGTCTTGTGAGGGCCCAGGGTCTCCGGTATCACCTTCATCATAGAGGAGCATCAGGTCGCGAAGCGCCCTAAACTCATCCATGGAGAAGCCTTTAGTGCGCTCCGCAAGCTCACGCTCCAGTCCTAGATTGACACGATCTTTATCGTAGATAAATTTAAATGTTAAATTTCGTGCAAAAAGATACAGATCTTTAATTGTTTCGGTGACCTTAAGTGCGTCAAGAGGGCAGAAACCCAGACCTAGTTGTAAGACCGAGATTTCCTCACTACTGAGAGTGTGGGGAGTAAGATTTATAACGTTACGGTCGGTGTGGTCTGGGGAAGAGGGTTTTGTTGAGACAATGAGGGTTTCAGGACGTACGCATCTAGATTGCTCTGTTGTTTTTTCAGATCTAAAAAAATTGCGTCTTCATTAATTTTCGTGTATTTGTTTGCCAGGAGGGTGGAATTAAGAATTTTGGGAATGGTGCCATGCAGTGTAGAATGGCCAGTGGCCCCTTCTGTGGGGGTATTTGTGTCATGTGGGGTTTGTGTAGCAGGTGTTTGAGTGGATCTCGGGCCTTTTGGGCCTTTTTTGTCTTTTTTAGGGTTCGTTGGTGGGGTGTTACCCCCAAAACGAAGTCTCTTGCGTGATGAGTTAAGTGCGGATGAAGTGTTAGGTTGGGTAGTGCTTAGGGAAGAAACAGTGGAGGATAAAGAAGAGTCTGATTCGATATCAGTGGTAAAGTTTCTATTATTAGTACGGGGAGGGCCTCGTCTACCTCGACCTCTGCCTGGCCAGTGATAGGCCAGGCCCTCGGTGAAGGCAGCTTTGTCCTTCCCAAATTTAATCTGTTTTTTAAGGATAATGTCCTTGTTCATGATTTCTAAGCGTTCTCTAAGTTCTTTCCACTTGGTTTTAAAAATCGTATTGTCAGACAGATGAGAGTATTCGACATTGAGTCGTTCGATGTCGCCATCAAGTACGGTCATATCAAGGGTATATTGGGAAATAAGTAGTCCAATTAATTCTAGACTATTTTTGGTTAGAATATCTTCCCAGGTTTTTTTAAAATTCACTGAGGGATCTTTTAGGGTAGGGAATATCTGACCCCTTAGGCCCAAGGGGCAGACTTTTTCGCTCATATATAATTTGAAGTATTCAATGTGCCAGTGTAAGTGCGACTTACGTTTGAGGAGTTTGGACATTCGTGTAAAAAATGTTGAAATATCATCATCAATTTTATGTTCATTCAAACAAACAGTTTTGATGTTAGACATAAAGCCTGACCAATCTGTGCCCAGTATATCCATAGTGTACCTGTCCACCAAAGGCGACCCCCAGAGTAGGTTGTAATGACAGGATGTCAAAGCTAGAAATCACAAGAAGTAACAGTTAAACAAGTTAAACATCTTCTCCTGATTAACTTGGGCACAGCCGCGGTGCCATTGGCTCCCACAGCTGTCAATCAAAGTCAGTTAGCCAATCAGGGGAGAGTGCGGCGGGGCTGAACAGCATCTGCGTGTCTGAATGGACATACAGGGCTGCAGCTCGGCTCGGGTGCCCCCATAGCAAGCTTTTGGTCTATGGGGGCACTCGTCAGGAGGGAGGGGCCAGGAGCACGAAGAGGGACCCGAGAAGAGGAGGATCCAGGCTGCTCTGTGCAAAACCAACTGCACAGAGGAGGTAAGTATACCATGTACTTTTTTATTTTTTTTAAAGCAAGACTTTACAATCACTTTAAGCAGAATTTTAACAAAACAGATAAATACAAAGGTGAAAACACTGTAAAACCATTAGGGTGACACCACTGCTCATAGTTTCAGATGTAGCTTCTTCTATCACCTTCCTGCCCACTGGATGATGAATGAAAATTATTACGCAGGTATGGTCCTTCCTATGGTACCCTTCAGACTGCATTCACACTATAGACTTTTATAAACATGCACAAAATCATGCAATTTTGCCAAAAGCACTTAAAAACCACATGTCACACTTGTGGTGCCATCCATTGTTAATGGCATCCCAAACACGGCAAAGAGATGCATATTTTTTTGTGGCTAAAAACCAGCTTGAAGCTCAAAAAGGTGCATGAGCTACTTTGCCACGTTTGTTGCCTGGTGGACAGCCCACTGAAATGAATGGACTGCTCCATATTCATAGCGCAAAAAATGCACATATGCGTGATGCCCGGCGTTGTGTGTCACAGTGTGAATGGGGCCTCACTCAAAAGCTGCCTAAATACCTCTTCTTCTGCCCCCAGTGCCTGAAAACATGCAATGCTAAACAACATGGATTGCTTCTGAAGTAATCAGATTTTTGCAGTGCATGGGGAGGTGGGGAGATAATATAAATGTAGATCTCAGGTAGTTATACTAGCAATACTTGATAATGCATAATAGTATATTGCACACAATGTTGGAATAATGTGTGTTTGCCAGGAATTCTGGGATAAGTAAAATGTGAGTGTAGAAGTATGAAAGGTGCCATGGTGGTGCAGGCTCCAAAGCTGTCATCCCTATCCTGTCTAAACTACCTGGAGGAGTTTTCTTGTTAAAAAAAACTACCTTGAGGAGTGGCTTCACAATAGCAGTGTGTTTTTGTGAGGTCAATGGTGTTGAGTTGGGCAGCTCATTTATGATGAATTCATAATGAATGGGCTGTACCTTAACACCCCAAAATTTTGGTCATAGTGCATTTTTTTTGCAATGTACAGCAATTCACATTAAGGAAAAAGTTACAATGATCATTGGTGTCAGTGGCTGCAATAATAACCCCCAGCAATGGGTATCAGTGCAGGGACAATGACATTTAACCCACCCTCCAACTGGTGGACAGTGCAGCAGCAGTGGAGCCTAACCTCCAACCCTCCTGCCCCCCTTACTGCCCTGGTGGTCAGTGCAGTGGCATTGAAATTTGCCCCCCCCCCCTTTACCCCCGAACTTATGGTCTTTGCAGTAGTAGCAAAACTTATCCCCCCCCATCTACACTGGAGGTCAGTGAAGTGACATTTAACCCCCCTTACCTGATCATACACTGTAGCCATATGCCCCCTCTCCCCACCCAAGACTTGTACTGTGAGTAAAGATAATTGCTCACCTGACAGTATTGTGTATTTTAATGCCAGGTGCAGGAATGCAGAGCGTTTAAACAACTGGCTCCCCGCTTGCAAATTCCATCAAGGTGCCCCACAGGTACACAGTGGTCCGCATAAAGACAGCCAGCGGTCCGCATGGTGATCACCGGGGACCTAGAGAGTCAATGAGCTGGAACACACTGGAGGTCAGACTTTTTTTAGACTCCACTGTCTGCATGCTTGCACCAACGGTGTCCCAGAAGGTACCAAAACCTAGATTTAGATCACAACCCCTGAAAATGAACCTTTAAAAACGGTCCAGCAGGGGCAGCCCCCACATTCTTATAATCACAGGTTCAAGTTGAGGTCAATTTGCAGTACCTGTTGTCATACTATTTCTTCTTTTCTTTTCTTTTTTTTTTTTTTCTTTTTTAGCTAAATAGGAAGTTGAAAAACACACGTACAAATTTATATACATTGGTGAATATAGTCATTAAAGGTTCCCTGTGTGAGACTTTTTTAGAGCATTCAAGCACTGCCCAATGGCAAACATATATTCATTCTGTATATCTGGAGAGATAGATGGATGTATGCAGATAAACAGTTGTCTTTTTGATACCCTGAACTCCACCATGGGTTCCAAACTCCCAGAGGGACCCTTGTGGAGCTGCATAGTCTGCACACTTGGTATGTCTGCCCCGGCATATATAGGTGCACTGTCAAAAAATCTTCCTCAAGCAATTCTCAAGGTGCTCATCAGATATTTTGGTTCTAATTTTGCCCTTCATGTGCTTCATCATGGAAAATAGTTGCTCACAAACAAAAGTGCTGACGAAAACTGATGACATGAACAAGGCGTGATTGTGAAGAGTGGAAGATTTTTCTTTGGGGAGATAAAACTTAGAAAAGTTCAGTAAAGAGACACTGTAAAAAAAATGTCTTTGTTATTTGTTCATAGCCCTCTTGGGTTGCATGTGGCCTGTGGGTCACAGGTTGGACACCCCTAGACAACAACATCAGAAGACCATATTGGGTTCCACTCATATCAGCCAAGAACAGAGGCTGCAGTGGACACAGATTTAATAAAACTGGACAGTTGACTGGAAATATATAGTCTGATCTGATCTTGATTTCATCTGAGGCGCATAGATGGTAGGGTCAGAATTGGGTGTTGACAGCATTAATCCATGGACCCAATCTGCCTTGGTTCAACAGTCCAGGCTTTTTTAATGGTGTGGAGGGTGTTTTCTTGGCACAATTTGGGTCTTTTAATACCAATCATCACTTGAATGTCACGTGCATCCCTAAAAATTTAGTACAAAGACTCATTCCCAGTTTCAGTCGTTTTTCCACCCTCTGTGGAGCATTTCTTTTTAGAGGGAGGTTATCAGACAGCTAGGAAATTAGATGTCCTCACTGCCTATTTTGACCCTGAAAAGCCTGAAATTACATAGGCAGTTGCAGTGTGGCCCCTCTCACTTGAAAAGGTTGTATTTGACAATGGTACTGCCCACCAAATGTGACACGGAGTATCATTTTTGCCTTGGCCTTGGCTGCAAAGCACAGCAACAGCATGCGTACAACCCCATTTGGCTGCTTTGCAGCTTTCACAACACTTAAAGTTTATTTGTTGAGTATTATACAATTTTGCAAATGGTTCTGATGACCAGGGAGCATAGTTTATTCACCAAAGAGAAATAAAATACAAGCATTGTCTTCTTGACATACATGAGTTGAAATGGCTGTGGTGTAATTTTAGGAAATATAGATATAAGGCTATAGGAGTTTGATTGGGGTAACTGATATTTGCTTTAGAGATAAACCTTAAAGTTGGATTCCAAGAAACTTTTTCCTGTAGTGCACCTGCACTGCAAGGGTTAACTGCTCCTTTATGTCTAAGGGGCATAGAATAGTAGATTTTCATATACTTACCCGATCTTCTGCTCCTCCACACTGCTAGACTGGTCTCCCCCAGTGTTCTAAGCAGTGCCGGGACAAGGTCACCCAGAATTTAGGGCAAAGATTCCAAATTGCGCCCCCCTCCCCGCTCATGATGTGCAAGATTAGGGGATCCTACACCCAACAGTCACTTGCTTGTCAAAATCACTGCTGCTGTCACTACGCCTGTCAACCTTGCAACAGAAGGAGGGTGCCCCCAGTAAACCATTGCGCCCAGGGCAATCGTACCTCCTGCCCACCCCTTGTCCACCCCTTGTCCCAGCCCTGGGTCTAAGGTCCTGACATCCTCAAGACCATGACCCTGCATTAGACGTGAGGATGCCAAGAGACAGTCCACCACTGGAACACTGGGAAGCGTCATCTACCAGGGGGGCAAAGGATCAGGTAAATAAAAGTGCCTAATTTTGGTATCCCTAGTCTAAACAAGCAGTTAACCCTTGCAGCGCAAACGCAGCTCCACCGCAAGAGAGAATTTTTGGGGGTTCCTGGAGTTGGGCTTTAACTAACTGACTGGTTCTCTTTAAACAAGGATTATCTTTAAATCCTGTAAAAGAAGCATTTTTTTCTTTTTGAGTGCATCTTGTGTCTTTTCTTTTCTCTCTCCCTTTGGCAGACTATGATGAAGATTTTGAAGCGGAAGAATACAAACCTGACAATAAGAGTAATAAAGATCGACAGGCTGATGATCAAGTGGATGAAGAGTCAGAGTCATCTTCAGATGATGAAAAAGATGATTTAGACCAAGAGCCGGGAAGGAGCACACCATCAAAAGCAGAGCCCGAGGCCTCTGACAACGACAGAGATGAAAGGGAAGGGCACTGTGACAGCGACTCTGAAGAGCATAAACAAGGTTGGTTTCTGTATTTTTTACTATTTAAATCTATCATTACCAAAATGTATTCAAGACCTCTTCCTGGGTATGGAGTTTCATGAGGCCAAGTACTGCTTTGCCTGTAAATACACATCTCACTTCCAGAGGGAAGACTGGATGTTTTGTAAACAGCGGCGAGGCGTTTCACACGCGGTGAATTTGTGCAGCATTTTATAAAGAGGCAAAATTATTGGTTTTGCCTTCACTTCAAAATCGTTCCTAGCTTTCCTTGTTTTTCTAAAACTTTGATGCGGAAAGTTGTGATGTCAAAGTGACATGTTATTAAACAAGAAAGCAACAAGTACCATTGTGCCTCTGTTTATGCAACCACCTGTAGCAGAGAAAACACCCCCCCGGGTGCTGCCAAACCTGCCCCCCCTTTCCTCCCCAGGTGCCAATAACCACCCCTACTGATGACAGAGACTCACTAGGGTTGATTTACTAAAGGCAACTAGACTGTGCACTCTGCAACGGGCATTTGCACTCTGCATCAGATGCAGTTGCTCCAGAGCTTAGTAAATGAGGTAAAGTTTCACTTTGTAAAGAATACCCAATCACATGCAAGAAAAAAAAGAAAAACAACATTTTTGCCTGCACATGATTGGATGATGGAAGTCAGCAGAGCTCCCAGTCATTTACTAAGCTCTGGAGCAGCTGCTCTTGAAATAAAAGAATTGTCAAAAACATGTGTACTGTCTATTCACTTTTTACACATTTTTGGTGAATGGGTAGGAGTACTATGTACCCCATACTCATTCACATGGGGGGTGGGATCTGGGGGCTGCCTTGGTAAAAGGGGCTTCCAGTTTCAGATAAGCGCCCCCGCCCGCAGACCCCCACAACCACAGCCCAGGGACGTGGGGAAGAGACCCTTGTCCCCATTAACATGGCGACAAGGTGCTTTAGGGCGTTCCTCCACCTGCCTCAGAGCCCCCCCTGCACCCCCCCCCATGTTGAGGGCATGTGGCCTGATATGTTGCAGGCTCAGATAAGGGTCTGGTATGAATTTTGAGGGGGACCCCACGCTGTTTTTTATTTTTTTTAATTTTCTATTGCCGGCATTGTTTTATTTATATTTTAGGTGTCAGTGGGGAAGCTCACTGACAGCTAATGAGTCATTGTTAAGGATGCGACAGCCGGCTTTCCGGCCCACTGCTTAACAACCAGCTATTCTTCACACAGAATTGGAATTGGTCAATCATTTTTCGACCGATCCGAATTGTTCTGAAAATTTGGAATTCCTTTGAAAATTATGAATATTATGAATATGACATAACTAATATATCTGAAACTAAACAAATTTTTCCCTTCTGCACATGTCTAAAACTCTTAAAGCGGGAGTCCCACAAATTTTTTTTTTTTTTTAAGTCAGCAGCTACAAATACTGCAGCTGCTGACTTTTAAAATAAGGACACTTACCTGTCACAGGGTCCAGCGATGTCGGCACCCAAGGCCGAACCTTCCCTCGGTCCTTGGATGCTGCTGTCGCCATCTTCGGTAAGGGAATCAGGAAGGGAAGCCTTGCGGCTTCACTTCCCAGTTCCCTACTGCGCATGTCGCGCTGCGCAATCTGAATGGTCCCTGCTGTCTCTGGGACCCGTGTGTCCCCCAGCAGACAGCGCTGGGGGACGGGAAGTGGCGTAGACTCCCATGGGAGTCTTATACGGGTATCTTCACCCCCCTCCCCCCTGAAAGGTGCCAAATGTGACACCGGAGGGGGGAGGGTTCCGAAAAGCGGAGGTTTATTTTTTGTGTGAACCTCTGCTTTAATTTCAGAGCGCTTTTATGATCCATTGTTAGCAGAGCACGCTGGGCTCTTTAATAAGAAAGCCCAGCACTAGCTTTGCACTTGTTGCCTGCACCTACAGATAGAAAGCCAAGTACACTGTCAAGAGAGAAGGGACTGATGCATGACACTAAGAACAAAAGAATTGTATTGTGTTACTCTCATCATTTGTTTAAGGTGGAATGTAACCCTCTTGATTTACTGATCTACATCCTATGGCACCGTGTACCATGACTCTGCTATAACTTTGTATTGTACAATGCATTGAGTCCTTATAAATAAAGAATGTACACACTGGGGCAGCGGTCTGGGTCTCCAGCAGTCCTACATGCCCCCTGCACAGTGCTCCAATCAACAGTGCTACTTTAATACGCAGTAGGAATATTCACCTGCCTAGAAGCATGAACTTTTCTTGCCCTTTGACCTCTTTTTTTCAGAGAATATCAGTTTTCCTGGCTTGCTATGCATACATCTAATGATGAATGGTGCACACACTCTGACTTCAATAAATCATCTTCCCTTTGAACTCAGAAGCTGCCTTTGATATTGTCTTTTCCATGTTGAATAGGCAAACTTAGCGTAGCTGACGAGGAAATGAATTCAGCTGCCATCAAAATCCAAACTCTTTATAGACAACAGAGGAACCATCAACGAAACGGCAGCGAGAAGAAACCAGGTTTGAAACAGAGCGGTCGCTGACCAAAAATTTATTTTGCTGGCTAATCGAGCTTCCCGATTTGTCATTTTCTTAAATTGTCTTTCCCAAGTCGGCTAAATCTGCATGTTCCACAACCAGCACTTCTCCTCTGATTAAGCCTACTTTTTTTAATTATCCGGCAATTGAATATCTATAATCATGACTGGAAATAGAGTAAGGAAAATTGCATTGCAAATATATATTGCTATGATTTGTGCATGCTGAACTGCTTGGGCGAAAAATACAGTATTTTTTACCTCGCTAGAATAAATGTATCCATAATTTAAGTTACAGTATCTTATAAGATTTTGAGATTTTCCTGTTATAGGTGGATGCATGGTGGCAACATTACAGCAAGCCCTGGCTGACCATGCAGACAGGCCCTCACACCTTCTTCTGTAGTGAAGTCAATAACATATGCTAAAGGAAAATCCAAGAGTGTGTGATGCAGTTCTTGCAGAGTTTGAAACTCTGTTGAAGAGGGTCCCCAAGCAATTAAAGGAGCCCATTAGTGATTTGTCCTTTTCCCATACACTGCAAAGAAAAATACCAGTTTTAGGTAGGATAATCCAGCACTTCTAAATCTTTTTCAGTAACAGCACCCTTTAAAAGTACGCAAAATCTCAACACCCATGATGTAAAATTTTTTTTTACCATCAATGGGGACCCTAAGCCTGGGACAAGGCACATAACTGTCTTGATGAAAATAGCATTACATCAAAAGCCCCGCCTTTACATCAAAGGTCCCCCCTATCACTTTAGAGTCATCCCCACCATCATCAGGTCAGAGTCCACCTCTCATCACATCAATAGCGTCCCCCCATCACATCAGAGGCCTCATAAGCATCAGAAGCCTTCCTATACATAAGGGGCCCCCATCCCAGAGTCCCCTCTTCCCTTCAGAGGCTTTCCTTACTCCAGCAGCATGGCAGAGGGCCGGAGACAGAGCAGGGCTGGGCGGAAGTGCACTTTGTATTCTCCTGCATGTTGCTTGCCCTGTATTAGCATCATTTATTGCTATGGTGCAGACAGGACACTCTGTAGGAGATTTACTAGAATTGGTGGCCTCAGAATCTGGTGCAGCTGTGCATAGTAACTTCAGCTTGTTCAATTAAGCTTTGACAATAAAACCTGGAAGTGGATTGGTTTCTATGCAGAGCTGCACCAGATTCCGTGTGCACCAGTTTTAGTAAATCTCCCCCTGTGTGTCCTGGCCCTAGCGCTTCATTGGTAGTTATGGTTCTAGTGGCCAGCCTGCACCATGACAGAGCATGATGCTGATTCAAGGCAAACTGCATCCCGTGTTCACAGTACCCCAGGGGATCCCAAACGGCACCCTGGTTGAGAAATGCTGGGATTACCCTTTAAACCCACCTGTTGATTATATACTGTAGGATCCATTTGATTGGTTTCAAAGTGGGGAATGTTTTATATATCAATGGATACTAGAGCATAATATAACCACTGCTCATTGGATATTAAGTACCCATTTTCAGTTGTACAGTAATAATTCTATTCTCCACCAGGAATAGACAATACTTATCTACCTGCGCTTATATATCTAATTTCCCGAAAGCTGCTGTATCGGGCACCCTATGGTGTCAGTGTGTTAAACATGTGCAGTGCTAACAAAATATTTTATACATATAATCATATACATACTGTATGTGAGTATCCCAGTGTCACAAAAAATATAAAATATATGCATACTCCATATAACACAATATCCATTACTACTTACAAAAAAGTTCAATGTTTTACATAAGCAAGAACTCATTAGTGGAGGTGTATGCACAGAAGTTACCACAGGTGGAGAGGAGCACTAATTGGATATTGTGTTATATGGAGTATGTATATATTTTTATTTTTTGTGGCACTGGGATAATTACATATGTATATGATATATACAGTATATATATTTACTTTTAAAGAACATTTATAGAAGACAAGTCACAGTGGAATGGTAATGGTAGTCACTGGTGCAGTTATAAATGTTATATATATATATATATATATATATATATATATATATATATATACACATTTATAACTGCACCAGTGACTACCTTTACAGTTCCACGGTGACTTATCTTCTATAAATGTTCTTTAAAAGTAAATATATATACTGTATATATCATATACATATATGTTCTTTAAAAGTCTTCTATAAAGGTTCTTTAACAGTAAATTGGTCACAAAACTGGTCACAAATAGACATAAGCAAAGGTAACATTTAATAAAAAAGTACATTTCAAAATAACCAGTGGATCCATAGACAGCCGAAGTTATGAGCAGATTCTGATGTTTCCTTTCAAAAGTCAACCTGGTTCCACCTCCCAAGTTTTTTTTGTTGGTCAATGTTGTCACCTTACTCATTAAAGGACCAACATAGAGGTTTCGAAGGAAGCTCTTTTACTGAAAAAATCATCATATAAAATGTGTAAACACTCAATTTTATTTTGTCTGGTTATGTAAAATGGTGACCACAGTCATCTTTCTCAAAACTAACTGATTCAACATTGAGATCCAGTTTTGCATTTGTCAAGCCAAGTAGGATTGAGTTATACAAAGTTTGACATGCTTGTTAGGAGTGTCCATTCAAGTCATGTTAGTTGCCCTTAAAGTGAAACTACACTCAAAATTGGATGGGCACAAGTGTGTTACATTACCGAGAGGATACCTATATGTCTCAGAAATTTTAGTGGTGAATGCTCCCTGGAGGCGTTTGAAATTCTGTTATCTATCATTCACCCTTAAAGCAAACCTACTATTTTCCCACTCAGGACAAAGCAACAGGTGGTTTGCTTTAATCCCCCTCCCAAGCAGCAGATACCTTTCCTTCGCTACCCTGTCACTATGTGCAGCAAAGATAACAACCTGTGCTTATAGACCGGAAGAAGCATGTGACTCACTCTTCATACCATCCACACTGTCACATGGAGAACATCCCTAGTCCTGTGTAAGCTAGCAATTGAGCGACTCATAGCTTACACATGGTGACATCTGCTGCTTCCAGCAACTGGATGGAGCAGTTGGGGAGCAAAGAAAAGGGGAGTATGTGCTACTGGTGAGGGGAATTAATCTATTGCTTTGCATTGCAAAGGCAGTACACAAGCTCACTTTAAAGAGCCTCTGGCAAGTCTCCAATCATATAAAAAGGGTCCTTCTTCTGCAATAGAAAATGTAATATACTCAATTCTTCAGTGGCCCGTGTCTACAACCATCCCTCTGTTCAAGTGTTGCAGCCTTGGTATGCGGTACTTCTAGAAATGTTGGATGTCTGGTTTCGTGGTGCCCACTGTGGTTCTTTCATTTGGCCCCTCCACAGCAGTGACACATTCCGATTACAATTTAAGGGGCAATTCTTCCCTCTGATCCCTGAAGAATTGATTTTAGCAGGGGCTACCCTAAAACCTGAAAATTATTTCAAAGGTTCTTCTAGGGTAAAAAGATTGAGGTTGTCTTAGAGAATGACGTAGTCTTTAGCACTGGTAAAGAGGGAAGGTAAGAGACACGGGCTGCCAGAGTGGTGAGTATAATACTTTTTGTGAAGATAATGTTCCTGGTTTGCAGTTGCATCCTCCAGATATTTAGCACACATCATGAAGAATGCAACAACATCTTTGTAACAACATGCTTTGTAAAAGTTGTGGTAGTTCGGATCAACTGGGATTTCTGGTGGGGTATCTCACTATAATCTCCAGAAAATATAGAAATCCAGCATATGAGTCAACTTGACAGCACTATTACAACATCAGAGCTGGGTGTTAAAGCAGATAAATGGGGATAAGGATGTTCAGTGCTGCTTATGAGTAGAGCGGTACATGGTCCTGGATTTCACCACCCTTTTACAGGCATTGCAGATATGACCATATTTTCTTTACAGACTAAAGCTACATTACAATTTCACAATTTTCTCCCATTGTAGATAGGAAACACACAGAGTCCTATTCATCCAACAGTTCTCTAGATAGTAGCTCAAGTGAACATGAGGCAGAGGATGAGGCAGAGGATGCTAAGAAGAAAAAAGAAGTGCGAAGATAATCAGAAGAACTTCCTGAGCCAGATAGCGAAGCCATAGCGAAGGAACCAGAGTTGGAGGATTTGATAGGCAAGAAGGAAGAGACAGCCATTGATGAAGATGATCCGGACGTTTATGACAACATGGAAGGTGATGATGGTCAACAAGACTTGGAGAAAGCAGATGACACTGAAACCAACTTTATAAACCCCGTAGAGAATGAAGAAGGTAGAATTTCAGAACTTAAGGATGAAGACAAGCCAAAGGCAGAAAATGACCTAGTTAGTGAGAATGAAGAGGAAGGTGGTGAGTATAGACTGTGATCTGAGATGTTCCTCTCAGATTTACAGCATACCTTCTTTGCCTTGGTTTTGGTGTGTTCAAACTCATGGAGTGACTTTTCCATTGTCCCAGATGTAATGCAGACTTGGACGCATGGACAGTGTTGCATCGTGGGGATTTATATATTTATATTCCTTTGAAATTCAAAAAAAAAATACTATAATTCTGTATCCTTTAAAAATAATAATTTACAAACTTACATACAAGAGTATTTCCAAAGTAATCTAAAGTAAGACTATTTATATTATATTTGTTGTCTAAAAATGAAAATGAAATTTAAGTGTTTAAAACTAACTCTGTTTCAGTATGGTGGCCACTGGTGGACTTAACACCTTTGGCCTTTTATATCTTGTAAGATTCTAGTGGTTTCCCACTGTAATGTGTGTCTTTGCCTCCTCCTGCAAGCCCAAGCTGTAACCATTATAGAAAATCCACCCCAGGAAGAAATATAATTTCCCAACTGCTGAAAAAAAAATCAGGGATATAACAAGCTAGTGTGTTCAGCACCCCAAAACCTGCAGCTGTATTGTCACGTTGGGTTTTATTTTTCTCATATTTTACACCACTTTGAGTAAAGTTGAAGAACAAATAGGGGAGTTAAAGTGTATGTGTAGGAAAAATAAAGCACACTTCCTCTTGTACATGTATTGTCACTGAAATTTCAAGCAGTGCTATCAGTCCTGCCTGAGTTCTTCCTTGGTAGGCTGCAGTACACCTCCCTCTTATGTTATGGAGATGAAGGGAGAAGTTTTCTAGTCCAACAGGGTGACCTCAGAAAGGGTGACAACTCTTATTGAGATTTCAGTAGAGCAGAGATAATGGGTTGTCGGCTCCCTACAGGAAGTTAAGAGCTTACTAGGTTTCTGCCGTGATCAAAGATACAAAACATGGGGAAATGTGCGTGTATTGCATAGATGGCCATTAGGGGTGCAAAGGATCGTCATCGATCCGTGATCCGATCCGCGGAGGTTGATCCGATCCGCGGAGGTTGATCCGTATGGGACACCTCTGTGGCCTCGGCCATAGGAAAGGCCGCGGCTTTGGCCTAGCTCCGGAGCGGCGGCCATCTTGGTACACCCGGCGGCCATTTAGCACGTCGAATGACGGAGCAATCACTTGTAACAAACCGGCGTCATGTCATGACGCCGGTTCCTCTCTCTCTCTCCCCTCTGTGTACTGATCTGTACAGTGGAGGGGAGAGATCGGATGGCAGCAGTGCCAATACTCTGCAATGCCCTGCCGAAATACCCTGCCGCAATGCCCTGCCAATGCCCTGCCAATGCCCTGCCAATAGGGAGATTGTGGAAATTACTGTGGGGGAGATGTTTTTTTTTTGTTGATCCGAAAATGATCCGAACCGTGACTCCTGATCCGAGGAACGATCCGAACCGTGAGTTTTTTGATCCGTTGCACCCCTAATGGCCATACATGGTCGAGTTTCGAAAAAAGAAAAAAATTTTGAAAATCAGAAATTTTGTTCGTTTTTTGATCCAATGATGCCACCATTGATTTCGAAATTTGGCCAACCAAGCCTTCAATTTCACCTCATGTTGCTACAGAAAATAATTTTGTGGCTGGGAATCTTCTTTTCTTTCCAGGAATCTTCTTTTTCTTTCTGGGAATTTTCTTTTCTTGCACCCATGCGCATTTTTTTTTCGATTACATTTGCCGCACGATTCTCCCATCATTGATTAGAAAATCGTTTGTTTTTCAAAAAATGTCCAACATGGCCGATTACTCAAATTCGATGGCCGCACAAAAATCGGCTGTTGCTGCAGCCCACCAATGATGCGCAATTCAAATGAAAATTCTTTGATACGTTTTTTAAAAGACAATTCTTTCGAAATTCGAGCCCTGTATGGCCTGCCTTGTCAGATGGGGAAAATAATTTCACATTCTGGATTTTTACTGTCTCGAATGTCACTGGTTACCAATTAATTATTATGTTGGCCTCCCATTTAGTAATTTCTCCATTTTCCTAAATAAGAATTGTAAATGTTATAGAAGCAAAGGCTGATCAGACCTGGGGGGAGGGGGGATACCCATTACCCTAAACTCAGCATTAGGTCACATATGCCACAGGATTTCTGTACTGTGGACACCACATTAATCTTCCTTTACTTAGACTCTGAGTTGTCCTGCTCATGGTGCTGTGGCATTAGGGCCATACACTGTATCCCCAAATGATTGCATTATGTTACAGGATTATCAGTGATCTGAGTGCAAGGCACTGACAAATGACAAAGATGTAGCCTGTAGTATCTGTACCAAAGAGGAGACACAAAACACTGTTGCTCACTTGCTTTCCAAGTATAACCACTTAAATTCCGCCCCATAGCAGTTTTACTGCTACAGGGTGGCTCTCCTGTGCAGAATCACGTATATATATATATATATATATAAATATATATATATATATATATATATATATATATATATAGTGAAACCTTGGATTACGAGCATAATCCATTCCAGGAGAATGCCGTGCGCCGTTTAGGAGATATTTACTGTATTTTGTGAGTGAGTGCTATAAATGGCGGCTCCCATGCGCATGCTAGGGAGTGACGTCATGTGGCTCCAGCCAGTCACAGAGCCGGAGTCCACGGCCCCGGAAGGAAGAGAAGCGCACATGGATGCAGCGGGGACGTTGCGGGCTTCGTCTACAGGTAAGTGTCACATAATGTGCTAGTATGCGATGCATACTAGCACATTATGCTTTTACTTTGCAGGGGCAAAGGAAGGAAGTAAAACCCATCAGGGTTTACTTTCTCTTTAAATGTAAAACCCTGCGAAGATTTAACCTTAAGATACATGCAGTATCGTAGCCTGAGTGTCTGCTGGGTAGTTCAGTTCTTTAACCAGGCATCGTTATGCCTCATCAGAAACCACTGTCCTATTTGTCTGTGTTCTGGGGATCATGAAACATACCTTCTGGTAATGTTGGAACACCTTCCCTGCTAGTTCTTATGCCGCATACACACGCCGTGTCGAAATAAACTCCAAAGGTTTCTCCGACGGAATTCCATTCAAGCGGTCTTGCCTACACACGGTCAACCCAAAGTCCGACCAAAGTCCGACCGTCCAGAACGTGGTGACGTACAATACTTACGACGGGACTAGAAAAAGGAAGTTCAATAGCCAGTAGCCAATAGCTTCCGTCTCGTACTTGCTTCAGAGCATGCGTCGTTTTTGGTCTGTCGGAACAGCATACAGACGAGCGGTTTTCCCAATAGGAATTGGTTCCGTCGGAAATATTTAGAACATGTTCTATTTCTAGGTTCGTCAGAATTTTTGGAAAAAAAAGTCCGATGAGGCATACACACGATCGGAATAGATGATGAAAAGGTTCCGTCTGACTTTTTCTGTCGGACATTCCGCTCGTGTGTACGCGGCTTTACACACAAAATAGGTGTTATGGATGCTGAGGATTAGGAGCCATGGGTTTTATGGATGCAGAGGGGTGTATTTCTGACTTTAGTCTAACCAAAGTTGGTTTCTTCAGACAGGAGAGGATGTTAGTGGTTTAATCATCTAATAATAATATCATTTGGGATTAGATTTGCCCCATCCCATTACCATTAGAGAATGGTGACCATGAGACCCCGTCCCCTTCACAAGGTTCCTGGAAGGTGGCTAGAGCTGGGAACCTAATGTTTAAGGTCAACACAGCCACAAGACCTCTTCACAATAGTCCTAGCAGGTGGGTGGAGCTGGGATCCTCAGGTTTTAAGGACAGTAGAACCAGAGTTCCCGAGGAGTACAAAAAGCAAATGCGTGATCCAACCAAGCTAAGACTAAAGCTGGCCAAACACGTGGCAATTTTCAGTCAATTTCTACCACTTGCGAGTATTGGGAACCTCCAGAAACTAAGCAATCTACAGTACTACCCATGAGTTTGATTGGCCACCAGAATGTGTTTGATTCTGAACTCATAACTGGGCAAAACATGGCAATGAAATGGAAACTACAGCAATTTTGCTAGACAAGATCAGAGTTTTCCATCGCTTGTTCAATTACGAAAATGTTAATATATAATAATATAAGTTCCTTGCAACGCATTTTATGTCTTCCATTGTTTTGTGATTTTTTTTATCCAAAAAATATAATTGATAGTTCAATCACGTTCCATTAAATTGCTGTGTGTATGGCCAGTTTAAGGTTTTTGGAGGGCAGCTTGTATTTTAAACAACTGTACAAAAAAATGACATGTAATCATTGACTTTTGTGGTGTTGCTACCATTGAATTGTAATAATGACCGTATTGTATTGCTGGTTTGTTTGTCGATTTGTGTTGTATTTGACCTATTTCAGCATGTTGGAAATAGCATTGCATGTGTGTAATAAATCATGGACTGAGCGGTTTCTCCATTCTCCTGTATATTCTCTCCTGTTCCATCTTGTGTGTTTTGGTTTTTCCTTTGTTTTTTTAGCAATGCAAAGATAATTTGTGAGCTTTTCATGGGCAGAAACCTGATTGTTTTCAGGATTTATGAAGACAGATCTCCGGGAAAGCAACATAAAAATTTTAACATGACAAAAAAAAAAAAAAAAATCCTCATCGTTCCCAAACGTTTAAG
Source organism: Lithobates clamitans (assembly GCA_037952925.1). Lineage (NCBI taxonomy): Eukaryota > Metazoa > Chordata > Amphibia > Anura > Ranidae > Lithobates > Lithobates clamitans. The sequence continues at coordinate 127,887 of JBBGZY010001854.1, forward strand.
GATAAGATAAATCGCTAATTACCGTCATTCTGCCAGACCATATTCCTACTCGTTAAACTCGAAATCTTATCTGTATGATTGATTCCTCAGACTCAGTTTATGGCAGCACAGAATGAAAAGTAAAAGACGCAGAGAGTGCAGAAATCTTTTTTTGGTACAATGTAAAAATTGTTCTGGATTGGATATAAAAAGTAGAAATGCTGCAGAAATGTTAGGGCCTTTCTACAACATGTGCGGTGATCTGGGTAAATCTGCACAGACCAATGCACGCTCATGGCTAGGGCACATAGAAAACATAGATTTTTTATGTGCTTTGTTCACACAACAACTCCGCCTTGAAGTAGGGTCCAGTGCATTGCAGAAAAATACTACATTTTACCGAAAACGCATCGGACCCCATCCTATGTCGCTGCTGGTCACCGCAATATAACTATGCTGTGGTGCGTAGGAATAATTATCATGTCATTTGTGACATTTCAATAAAGTTTAAAAGAAAAAAAAAAAAAGGTAAATAGTGCCCCAAACCACCCATACACAACAGACGCCAGTCCTCATGCTAAAACAGATTGTTTTAGAATGCAGACTGGTGTGAATGAGCCCTTAAAGTAAGCCTGCCACAAACTGAGCACACAATGAGTGAAGGCATAATCTGGGGTTGTCTTCAGTGAAAAATGCAGGTCAAACTAATCAGTAGATCCAAAGATGAAGGCAGCTGAAGTTATAAGCAAATATTGACTTTTCACGTGAAGCTTTGTCCCTCCTTATCTTGCTTAGCCTTCCTACTGGCCTTTAGAAGTCTTTAGAACAGTCAAGCTTTTACAGTAAAAGTTGAGAGTTGCATATAACTTCTGCTGTCTGTATATTGGGCTCTACTGGTCATATTAACATGCTGTCTGTCCCGTGGTTGGATATTTTTTCATCATATGCTTAATTTGACTTGTCCAGGTTTAAGTCATATTTATGTTAGGGCCTCATACATGTGGTCATGGTTTAATCCAATATTGGTCTAAAGGGTGTCAGATTGGGCAAGTATATACAAAACCTATAACAAGGTCAATCAGTTCCTTAAAGCACCTTTTAGTTCCAGTGTTAGATACAGCTGACTATATCTTAATATTAAACAAACTTTTAGCAGACTTTAGCAAGCTATAATCAGGGTTTAGCTTCAAGCTTTGCAAATTGTTGCTGAACAAGGATCAATTTTCACTGATATTTACAAGTCAAGGACACACAACATGCATTTTGATCAATATTACGGTACTTTAATTGTTGGGTTTAGGACATGATTGAACGGACTGGCACCTGGACAATTTCCTTACCTATTCAAGAGTTTCATTGTTTTTGTTTATGGTTTAGTCAACAGCAGGCCAGCACCCACAAATTTGTGCTAACACTTTTTTCCAATGGTCAGCCTTTCTCAGCCTTTTTATCCTAGAGCAGTGGTCTTCAAACTGTGGCCCGCAGCCCAGATGTGGATCTTTTCTTTATCCGGCCCTTGAGGTACCATTCCATCCACTGACACAAATGATCGGGCACTATTCCTTCCACTGACACCAATGATCAGGCACTATTCTTTCCACTGACACAATGATGGGGCACTATTCCTTCCACTGACACCAATGATCGGGCACTATTCCTTCCACGGACACAATGATATGGCACTATTCCTTCCACTGACACCAATGATCGGGCACTATCCCTTCCAATGATCAGGTAATATTATTTCCACTGACACAATGATGGGGCACTATTCCTTCCAATGATCGGGCACTATTGCTTCCACTGACACCAATGATCGGGCACTATTCCTTCCACTGACACCAATGATCGGGCACTATTCCTTCCACTGACACCAGTGATCGGGCACTATTCCTTCCAATGATCGTGCACTATTCCTTCCACTGACACCAATGATCAGGCACTATTCCTTCCAATGATCGTGCACTATTTCTTCCACTGACACCAGTGTTGGAGGCACAATTCCTCCCACAGACACCAATGATGGGACACTATTCCTCCCCTAAATAACAATAGGACACTATTCCTCCCACCTATACCAATGATGAAGCACTATTCCTCCCACTGCTACCAACAATGGGGTACTATTTCTGCCCCTAAAACTATGGAAGGGGCACTATTCCCCACTGACACCAGGGTGTTTTCTAATCCCACTGGTCAGTCTGGCCCCCCTAAAGCCTGAATGACAGTTAACTGGCCCTTAACTTAGAAAGTTTGGAGACCTATGTCCTAGAGGAACCCTTGAAATATATTTTAGCTCCCAGGGAACACTTGCTAACAATTATATCTACAGTACAGTTCATAGTACATTAGTTCTATATGACAAAATTATTTTCAATAATAATTGATAAATAAATGAAATGAAACAAATAATAATACTGATGACCAGAAAATGAACATAGATGTTGAAATTTGTATTTTTCCCCTTTACAGTAGTGCCCATTTGTAAAATGCCCTCTTACACTGGTGGTTGTGGCAAAGTTCCCCCACCATATACTACTGGCCACTTACTGTACATTACATGATGTCAGTGGGAAATTCCCTCTTACATCGAGAGGGAAGTGAAGGTGGGAAAATAATCACCATTATTCACAGCTCAAGGAACCCCTAGGAACCTCTGGATGAGCCTTAGGGTTCCATGGAGCCCTGGTTGAGAAAATCTGGTCTAATTGAATAAAAATGACGTATATAGCCCAAAATATATAAAACATTGAATAAAATGAGCATAAATATTACACACTGGTCTAAAAACAAAGGTGTGCTAATGTCTATGTCCCTAGTCACTGCAACATAATGTTTCGGTCACCATTTTCCTGTCACAATTTCTCATTTGGTGCCACCAATAGTTTATCAGGTCTATTATGTTTTCTAAATGATCTTTATAATGCCAACATTAAAATCAGCCACTGTTTGTGAAATGGTTCCTTAGTAAGTCCTAATACACATACCGTATATATAAAATTTACTCCATTTTTATTTTAGTTCTTGCACAATTAGGAAAGGGTTGAAACCCCTATCAAGTTGTTGTTTTGCTGCCTGTGTCCTGCATGGGAGATTTCCCTTCACTACCTGTCCTAGAGTTGCAACAGGAAATAAGAGAGAGCTCATTTTAGACTGTCTGCATTATAAGATTTATTCCTCTTATCCCTCACCTCTTCCTCTGATAACAGCTGAAATTGTTTGGATTTCCCCTCACTTTTTGTTTTCCTGATGTACAGTAGATACCAAGATAAATGCAGGGGTGAATCTCAGCAGCAATAAATACTTAACAAAGTGTCTAACCCATACCTACTCCATCAAAGCTAAAAAAAAAAAAAATGCTTGTTTTTACATACAGCATAATAAAAGTTGACCTTAAGTGGAGTTCCACCCACTTTTACAACTCTTCAGCATCCCTCACTAAATTGTGCACTGTAAACGAATTGGATATTTTTAATTTTTTTTTCTCAGCACTTACTGTATATCTGCTGTATTCATTTCTCACTTCCTCCTCCCTGGCCGTGGCCCATCGCATCATTTCCTGTTTGCATCGCCTTCTGGGAAGGGGCGGAAACTTCCTCTGACACTGCTGTTGCTATGGAAACCTAAACTGAAACCTATTACACTGCTTGTGCTGCACTGAGCGAAATCTGCAAGGATGAGATCCAGGAAGAAATACAGTCTGGCTTCAGATGCCCACACTTAAGATGGACACGGCCTGCTGTAAGTTTATAAAATAACAAACTACTGCTATAAACTAACAAAACAGACCTTAGTTTACAGACTAACTTTACTAGAATACATTAAGCTTGTGCATTTTAGGGGTATTTTTACTTAAAAAGTATAATTTCGGCCGGAGCACCACTTTAACTCAAAATTTTAATTTCAGGAATGGCGGGGCACTAATGCATTGGATCATCTGGCAGCTTCTTATGTCTCTCAACATTTCAGTGATGAGAATTCCTATATAAGTTTTTTTTAATCTCTTCTTCATCCAATAAAAGGTTGTAATGAGGCAGGAAGAAGGGTATGACACCATCATTCTAATTTCTACTGGCCATTTGTCAGAAATGAGAATTACCGTATCTCACCACTGGTGTCCTCAAGAGATACTTGATTACACACGACAACAGCAGTGAAAAACTGAAATATTCATTTTTGGATTGAGTTTTGAGCATCAAAGGAGATCCTTAGTCAAAACAAAAAGTCAGGAGGTAGTTTAGGAAATGTAAAGTATTCACTTTTATCAATTATGAATTATCTTTTAAACAAAGATGCACATGGGGTAACATGCCATAGGACCCCACTGTGAGACTGAACTGCACCTTCTGCCATTTAAAGTGCCTAGAGAAAGAACAATGGGATGGGGCATTGTTGACCCAAAAACGGGAAAGTGTATCAAATACTTACCATAATTTTCCATTCTTGGAGCCAATCAATGCATATTGCACATATGGGATAGTATCCCTGTATGTTGCCATGGTGGCACCAGGAAAACAGAAAATTGTATCAAATACTTACTATAGTTTTCCTTTCCTGGTGCCAATCCATGGCAGCATACATTTGGGGTGGTATCCCCGCCTACTACATATATGTTGCCATGTTGGCACCAGGAAAATTGTATCCAGTATCCTAATTTTCCTTTCCTGGCCCCAATCAATGGCAGCATACATTTAGTAGGCAAGGATATTATCCATATGTATGCTGCCATGTTGGCCCAGGAAAATCAAATTTCATCATGACAAGCAGTTCGGGATAAGACTGCGACTAAATAGGCATTTTGGGGCAATTAGTGCATCACAAGCCACATTCTAGAGATAAAAAAAGGATAAGCACACAACCTAATTAATACTAGCTGGTGTGCGTTTGACAGGAGCTCTTCAAAGTACATGAATAATAATGTTATGTATGACTACATGTGTAAGCAATCTATGCAGCGCATTGCCCAGGTAATTTTTCCTGCATGTTTTTTGTGCCGTGGATTGGCTTATGAATCATCTGCTTGAAGTTTGCCGCTACCCAGCTTGCTTTGCTGCCGCCTGTTTGCAATCATAAAAAAAAAACGTCAAATTTGCCCTCACAAATATTCTGATACCCCTTGCCCCTTCTTTTTATAATTTGTGATTTCCTAAAGATTGCAAATCAGTTCAGGAGAAAATAGCGGAGGCAATCGGCGGCAAAACATTGGAGGATTCAGATCCAGAGCCCAGCGACTCGAGCACCGATGACGAGGACAACTTAAGAGGAATCGCCAACACGCAGAAACGTAAGATGGCAAATAAAGGCGTATGTTTGGATAAAATATAAATTATTTATATCTAAAGTTTAATTTATCCAATAGTATCGTGAATAATTAATTGACCCCTTGATTCATTACAGTGATGTTGAAACTTTATCTAATTGTTCAAATGTAATTTTCTATGGGCTTTGAGGCTATTTCTCCCCCTTCCTTCACAGCTTTCATTCTTCCCCTTATTTAATTGTTACTAAACCCACAACAGTAAAATCAGTCTGTTGTAAAGCATGCTTGTTATACTTACGGTGGAACCTAGGGGGTTAATCCTCTGCATTGTGTAAAAAGGCTGTTTGAAACCTGTCTTCTCTGTACCCCCCCCCCCTTTTTTTTACTGTCCACAATCCATCTGCTGATAGAACAAAGCCTTGGGGTCACTCTGCACATGCTCAGTTTGGTGTGTATTGCTAGAGAGGTTTTTTTTTTTTTAGGGTTGGGTGCATGTGATCAGCACAGGGCCAATCAGCACTGTCCAGATAGTCAGAGGTCATGCAGCCTCATAGGACAGTCAGAAGAGGATGAAAACTCCTCCTACAAGCTTTAACCAGTGCTCAGCTGGACACTGATAGAAGTCACAAGACTCCTATATACTGATGACGAGAAAAGATATTTAGCAGTTTATTTTTACTAAAATAATTGCATTTCCATGTTCTGTGTACTGTGGGAGACCAGATATAGTGAATGCAGGGCCCTGGGTTTAGTAACACTTTAATTTCATATGACGGCGCCCCAGGACGGCCGCTCTCGCGTGCCCGTGGCCGCGCCGTGTTGCTAGTACACGGCGCGACCCCAATCTCTGTAAAGAGCCACGTCCGTGGCTCTTTAACCATGTGATCGGCTGTATCCAATCACAGCTGGTCACATGTAAACAAGGAGATGCCAGTAATCGGCTCTCCTCGCCTCACACTGACAGAGTATGAGAAGAGGAGAGCCGATCAGTGGCATCTCCTCACAGGGGGACAACTAGGGATGTAATCAGGGCACTGATCATCAGTGCCCCGATTACAATAAATAAATACAGTGTCACAAAACAGTGCCCACCAATGCCAGCATACAGTGCCCACCAGTGGCAGCAATCAGTGCCCATAAGTGCCACCAATCAGTGCCCATTAGCGATCCCAGTCAATGCTGGCAATCAGTGCCGCCTATCAGTGCTGCCCATCGATGCCCATAACTGTTGTCGATCAGTGCCCATCTGTACCGCCAATCTGTGCCGCCTATCCATGCCCATTTTTTAATTATCACATTGTAATTTGCCCAGTGAAAGTGCATGTACATTTGTTTTGTGAGCATATGGCAAAGAAAAGGGTTGAATGTTATGAGGCTATTTTCTTTGCTGGTTGAATGCTTTTCATGGATTTACAGTGGAAAATATTGAATTTGGCCAGTAGATGGTGCTAAGCATCATATGAAAAGGTATTTAGTAGCATCTACCGGACAGATTTGTACTTAGATTAGGTACAAATGTAAAAAGACACATATAGATATCAAATTAATTATTGAGAGAGACATTGGATTTCACCAAGTCCCTGTAAGGTGCCATAATATAGAAAAAAGTGAAAGTCCTGCTTTAGGGGTTCTCAATTTTTAAATTGTAGGGCAGATGTGTGGAAAAGGAGGTAATGGATAGGAAAAGGGGAATATCTACAAGAGAGGAATTCAAGGGATGGTTAGAGAAATAAAGGGAAAGGGAAGAAGGTGGAGGAGGGAGCAAAGGGAGGGTAGAGGATGATGTGGGAGAGGGGATGAAACTCTTGTGGCTTTTCCAATCGAGATATACAGTGCCTTGAAAAAGTATTCATACCCTATGAAATTTTCCACATTTTGTCATGTTACAACCAAAAACGTAAATTTGTATTTTATTGGGATTTCATGTGATAGACCAACACAAAGTGGCACAAAATTGTGAAGTAGAAAAAAAATGATAAATGGTTTTCCAAATTTTTTACAAATAAATATGTAAAAAGTGTGGCGTGCATTTGTATTCAGCCCCCTTTACTCTCATACCCGTAACTAAAATCTAGTGGAACCAATTGCCTTCAGAAGTCACCTAATTAGTAAATAGAGTGCACCTGTGTGTAATTTAATCTCAGTATAAATACAACTGTTCTGTGCAGCCCTCAGAGGTTTGTTAGAGACCCTTAGTAAACAAACAGCATCACGAAGGCCAAGGAACACACCACACAGGTCAGGGATAAAGTTGTGGAGAAGTTAAAAGCAGGGTTAGATTATAAATAAAAATCCTAAGTTTTGAACATCTCACAGAACACTGTTCAATCCATCATCCGAAAATGGAAAGAGTATGGCACAACTGCAAACCTACCAAGACATGGCCGTCCACCTAAACTGACAGGCCGGGCAAGGAGAGCATTAATCAGAGAAGCAGCCAAGAGGCCCATGGTAACTCTGGAGAAGTTGCAAAGATCCACAGCTCAGGTGGGAGAATCTGTCCACAGGGCAACTATTAGTCGTGTTCTCCACAAATCTGGCCTTTATGGAAGAGTGGCAAGAAGAAAGACATTGTTGAAAGAAAGCCATAAGAAGTCCCGTTTGCAGTTTGTGAGAAGCCATGTGGGGGATACAGAAAACATGTGGAAGAAGGTGCTCTGGTCAGATGAAACCAAAATTTAACTTTCTGGCCTAAAAGCATGTGGGGCGGAAAACTAACACTGCACATCACCCTGAACACACCATCCCCACCGTGAAACATGGTGGTGGCAGCATCATGTGGTGGGAATGCTTTTCTTCAGCAGGGACAGGGAAGCTGGTCAGAGTTGATGGGAAGATGGATGGAGCCAAATGCAGGGCAATCTTAGAAAACCTGTTAGAATCTGCAAAAGACTTGAGACTGAGGTTGAGGTTCACCTTCCAGCAGGACAACGACCCTAAACATACAGCCAGAGCTACAATGGAATGGTTTACTTTAGAGCAAAGCACATTCATGTGTTAGAATGGCTCCGTCAAAGTCCAGACCTAAATTCATTGAGAATCTGTGGCAAGACTTGAAAATGGCTGTTCACATCCAATCTGACAGTCTGACAATGTGAAACTAGATGTGCAGAGCTGGTAGAGACATCCCCAAAAAGACTTGCAGCTGTAATTGCAGTGAAAGGCGGTTCTACAAAGTATTGACTCCGGGGGGCTGAATACAAATGTACCCCACACTTTTCACATATTTATTTGTAATACATTTTGAAAACCATTTTCCTTCCACTTCACAATTATGTGCCACTTTGTGTTGGTCTATCACATAAAATCCCAATAAAATACATTTATGTTTTTGGATGTAACATGACAAATGAGGAAAATTTCAAGGGGTATGGAAACTTTTTTCAAGGCACTGTACACATGTAGAGGAAAGAGTTGGCTATATTTTGAGCATAGTCTATACCAGCCTTTCTAAACCAGAGGTTGCCAAGGGTCCCTTAAGCAATTAGCAATTCCTGTCTTTCGGGTGAGTAACCACCAATGATCCTTTTAGCTATCTTTAAGGGGGGCATTCTTCTCAATGACCATCAATGTAAGAATCATTATTCCCAATGATCACCAATGTAAAGAACATTCTTCCCACTGACCATCAATGTAAGAATCATTATTCCCAATGATCACCAATGTAAAGAACATTCTTCCCACTGACCACCAATGTAAGAATCATTATTCCCAATGATCACCAATGTAAGGAGCATTCTTCCCACTGACCACCAATGTAAGAATCATTATTCCCAATGATCACCAATGTAAGGAGCATTCTTCCCACTGACCACCAATGTAAGAATCATTATTCCCAATGATCACCAATGTAAGGAACATTCTTCCCACTGACCACCAATGTAAAAATCATTATTCCCAATGATCACCAATGTAAGGAACATTCTTCTCACTGACCTCCAATGTAAGGGGACATTATTCCAAGTGATCACAAATGTAAGGTGCATTCTTCCCACTGACCTTTATACATGTACTGTGAGCTGTATATATAATGATTATTATCAGAGGTCTCCTGAGACTGGAACATTATTTTAAGGATTCCTCTTTGTTAAAAAGGTGCAGAAAGGTTGGTCTATATAGTCAGTGGAGTCTATGGGCCTAAGTAGGAGTTAAGAGATCCTTAATAGAGGATACGTTTTTGAGCACAATGCACTTTAATCAGTAATTGGCTCAGTTTAGGGATCAAATAAGGGCAAAAATGAAGGATGTGAAGGGAGAGAAATACATTTTATCTCCAAAGCCCACAGAAAGGTAAATCCGGTGAAAATTTTGATGACGTTTAGAGATCAGTGAACAAATGGAAGGATTTAATTTATTTTGAAGAATTTAAGTTTAAATATACATAATAAAGGTTATAGTTTATTGATTATAACCCCATTCAGTTTATTTTTTCCATCTGTGTCTCGTTGGGGCAATATCCCTTCACTTCCTGTCCCATATCCAAACAGGAAGTGAGAGGAAATCCTTGCAAATTAAGAGAATCCCTTGGGCACACCCAGGTCATCAGAACGAGTGTCCCCATTGGAAGATCCCCCCCCCCCATTACTTTTCTGGGGACAACCCAAAATTTGGGGTTTTCTTTTACTTTCACTTTCAATGATACAGTGAGGGGAAAAAAAAAGTATTTGATCCCCTGCTGATTTTGTACATTTGCCCACTGACAAAGAGATGATCAGTCTTTAATTTTAATGGTAGGTTTATTTTAACAGTAGGAGACAGTATAACAACAAAATTATCCAGAAATGATCTGTCTATAATTTTATTGGTAGGTTTGTTTTAACAGTGAGAGACAAAATAGCAACAAAAATATCCAGAAAAACGCATTTCAAAAAAGTTATAAATTGATTTGCATTCTTAGGCCTCTTTCACACGGACGATCTGTTCAGGTCCGCCTGTCAGTTTTTTAGACGGACCTGAACGGACGCTCCATAGACCTCTATGGAGGGTCGGATGTCAGTGGTGACGTGTCCGCTGACATCCGACCCGCTCCGATCCGAAAAAGTGTGACGGAGGAAAAACCTATTTTTCCAACCATCTGCGGATCGGATCGGGTGACGACAGACTCTCCCATAGGGGAGAGCGGCGCTCTGACAGGTCGGTCCCTGCACAGTGTGCAGAGACAGACCTGTCATCTGGCTGCTCAGTGGGGATCGACGGAGCGATCCCCCGCTAAGCAGAGCGGGCTCCGTACACGGCCACGTCCGTGTGAAGGAGCCCTAAGGAGTGAAATAAGTATGTGATCTCCTATCAATCAGCAAAATTTCTGGCTCCCAGGTGTCCTCTATACAGGTAACAAGCTGAGATTAGGAGCACTCTCTTAAAGGGAGTGCTCCTAATCTCAGCTTGTTCCCTGTATAAGACACCTGTCCACAGAAGCAGTCAATCAATCAGATTCCAATCCCTCCACCATGGTCAAGACCAAAGAGCTGTCCAAGGATGTCAGGGACAAGATTGTAGACCTACACAAGGTTGGAATGGGCTACAAGGCCATCGCCAAGCAGCTTGGTGAGAGGGTGACAACAGTTGGTGCGATTATTCGCAAATGTAAGAAACGCAAAATAACTGTCAGTCTCCTTTGGTCTGGGGGCTCCATGCAAGATCTCACCTTTGTGGAGTTTCAATGATCATGAGGACGGTGAGGAATCAGCCCAGAACTACACGGGAGAATCTTGTCAATGATCTCAAGGCAGCTGGGACCATAGTCACCAAGAAAACAACTGGTAACACACTACGCCGTGAAGGACTGAAATCCTGCAGTGCCTGCAAGGTCCCCCTGCTCAAGAAAGCACATGTATAGGCCCGTCTGAAGTTTGCCAATGAACATCTGAATGATTCAGAGGAGAACTGGGTGAAAGTGTTGTGGTCAGAAGAGACCAAAATCAAGCTCTTTGGCATCAACTCAACTCGCCGTGTTTGGAGGAAGAGGAATGCTGCTTATGACCCCAAGAACATCATCCCCACCGTCAAACATGGAGGTGGAAAGATTATGCTTTGGGGTGTTTTTCTGCTAAGGTGATGTGAAGGAATGTGATGTAGATAATAATAATAGTAATCTGAAAATGTCTATTTTCTTATGTGCATACATATTTTTCTCCTTACTCATTATATAAGTATACAGGTTTGCTCTGTTCCTATATTTTCTCAAGATGGCGATTACCCCCTGCATCCCACACATCAAAAGAACGCGGAACTGGAGATAAGACCAAAGAGAGCCAAACCTCGTTATGAAAATTATCCATCTTCTTTTCTGTCTTAACCAATGAGATGTACCTATTAGACTAACATAGCAATGACGTATTTGTGTGTATAAAACATTAGCACCGCCTTGAATAAATTAGAAGTGTAATGAGTTAGCAATTCTGAGCGTGTCTCAGAGTGTTTACTTTTATATGCATGCATATCAACACTTTTCAAATTAGAGACAGCAGCAGATAACCTTGAGCTCGATTGTAGCTCTTAATCATTACCATAACAGTGACAGGACAACTTCACCGCATAAAAGGGATGATGGACGGGGCCATGTACTGTCAGATCTTGGGTGAGAACCTCCTTCCCTCAGCCAGGGCATTGAAAATGGGTCATGGATCGGTATTCCAGCATGACAATGACTCAAAACACACAGCCAAGGCAACAAAGGAGTGGCTCAGGAAGAAGCACATTAAGGTCCTGGAGTGGCCTAACCAGTCTCCAGACCTTAATCCCATAGAAAATATGTGTATGTAGCTGAAGTTTCGAGTTACCCAACATCAGCCTCAAAACCTTAATGACTTGGAGAGGATCTGCAAAGAGGAGTGGGACGAAATCCCTCCTGAGATATGTGAAAACCTGGTGGCCAACTACAAGAAAAGTCTGACCTCTGTGATTGCCAACAAGGGTTTTGCCACCAAGTAGTAAGTCATGATTTGCGAAGGGGTCAAATACTTATTTCACTCATTAAAATGCAAATTAATTTATACATTTTTTGAAATGTTTTTTTCTGGATTTAAAGACAAATGTACAAAATCAGCAGGGGATCAACATTTTTTTTCCTAACTGTAATCATAACAGGACAAATAGAGATGGTGAATCTCCTTAACGGGAGCACAGACAGCAACAATAAATGGCATGAGTTCTAATCCATCTCCACACTATCCAAATCTAAAAAAATAAGTTTTGCCTTTAGTTATACCGCTTGCCGACCGCTGCACACAGACGTACGTCGGCAGAATGGCACAGGCAGGAAAATGGGCGTACCTACAGATCCCTTTAAATTTGTTGCCCGCGCACCGTGGGGAGTGTGCCCACGGGTCCCGGGAACTTGATGTTCGCTGGTGGCCCACGATTGCGGTGAGGAGAGGCAGACCGGGGAGATGCCCATCTAAACAAGGCATTTCCCGGTTTGCCTAGCAACATGACAGAGATCCACTGCTCCCTGTCATCGGGAGCAGTGATCTCTGTCATGTTGAAGTGAGCCCATCCCCCACAGTTAGAATCACTCCCTAGGACACACTTAACCCCTTGATCGCCCCCTAGTGTTTAACCCCTTCCCTGCCAGTGTCATTTATACAGTAATCAGTGGCTATTTATAGCACTGGTCGCTGTATAAATGACAATGGTCCCCAAATAGTGTCAGATGTGTCCTCCATAATGTCGCAGTCCCGATAAAAATCGCAGATTGTTACTAGTAAAAAAATAATAATAATAAAAATGCCATAAATCTATCCCCTATTTTGTAGACGCTATAACTTTTGCGCAAACCAATCAATATACATATGCAATTTTTTTTACCAAAAATATATAGAAGAATACATATCAGCCTAAAATGAGAAAGAAATTAGTTTTTTTATAGATTTTTTGGGAATATTTATTATAGCAAAAAGTAAAAAATATAGCTTTTTTTCAAAATTGACGGCCTTTTTTGAGGTGATCAAATACCACCAAAAGAAAGCTCTATTTTTGGGAAAAAAAGGACGTCAATTTTGTTTGGGTACAATGTCGCACGACCACGCAATTGTACTCACCCTATGGTCCATGCCAATGGACCTTACTTTGTACAGAAATTGTTTATGGGGAACTGTGTAAATGCTTTTGCAAAATCCAGATACACCACGTCTACGGGCCTTCCTTTATCTAGATGGCATCTCACCTCCTCATAGAAGGTTAATAGATTGGTTTGGCAAGAACGATTCTTCATGAATCCATGCTGATTACTGCTAATGATACCGTTGTCATTACTAAAATCTCGTATATAGTCCCTTATCATCCCCTCCAAGAGTTTACATACTATTGATGTTAGGATAACTGGTCTGTAATTCCCAGGGAAGTATCTTGGTCCTTTTTTAAATATTGGTGCTACAATGGCTTTTCTCCAATCAGCTGGTACCATTCCAGTCAGTAGACTGTCAGTAAAAATTAGGAACAAAACTCTGGCAATTACTTGACTGAGTTCCCTAAGGACTCTCGGGGGCAAGCCATCTGGCCCCGGTGACTTCGTTTTTCAAGTCTATTTCTAATTCTGTCCTCTCTATACCGAGGTTGGCTCTCCGGGTGACGTAATTTACCTTTGTGCGGTCCATGCTAGTCTGCCTGGATCCTCTCCACTTCCTGGTTTGGAATCACCCCACACAGTTCCTGATATCATCTGGATGCCTGGGAAACCAGATTGCTGGCACCCCCCGAGGAGGACATCGCTCATACAGATATGCCCTTGATTTCTGTCCTTATGTAAGTGCATTACTTTGCGCATTAAACATGCTATTTTAATACTACACTTAGGTGCGCCGCCCTCCTTTCCTCTTTTTGCATTCTCACAGAGTCCTCTGGATACGCTCTGGGGATGGCTGGCACCTGAACTTTTTGTTACACATCCAAGTTGCCATGGACTACTCCTACCACACTAAGGATTGATATACAGATATATATATATGTGTAGGAAGGAAAGTATGGTGGCCTGAATTTATGGGAGGAGCCCGGGGGGGTATTTAACCAGCCCGCCCGCCTGTGGTCTTTGTCGGTTTCCTGTGTGCGATACTACGTCACTAGGCCGACTATTCGAAACTCAGTGTCCGTAAGTTCTTGTGTTCGTGAGTTCCAGTATTTGTGAGAGTTCCCGTGTTCGAGATTTTCGAGGCCCTCTGTCATGGCAATTAAAACCATTTCACTGTCACGTACCGCGCTCCGATTCGAATCCAGTTGCATCCGTGATGCACCAATTCGTTCCGGTGTGTCCCAGTTGTTTTGGCATCATTTCAGTACATGCTCCAGAGTCCGGATCGTTGTTAGTCGCAGAGGCGGTGCGACCGATCCGCATCTCTATCATGGGAATCAATTATTCATTCATTTCACTCCCACATATCACGCCCCGTTTCGAATCCAGTCGCATCTGAGATACACCGATTCGTTCTGGTGTGCCCCAGTTGTTTCGGCCTTATCCAGTACCTGCATCAGAGCTCGGTTCATTGTCAGTCGTGGTCGCGGTGCAATCAATTCGTGTCTCTGTCAGGGCTAAACATTTCATTCATTTCATTGTTACCTCCTGCGCCCGATTCAAATCCAGTCGCATCTGTGATGCACCGATTCGTTCCCGGTATGCACCAATGTTTTCTGTTCATTTCAATACATGCTCCAGAGTCCGGTTCGCTGTCAGTCGCAGCTGCGGCACGACCGAGTCAGGCCTCTGTCATGGCAAGATGTTTTATTCATTTCATGATCAAGGCAAACATTTCATTCATTTCATTATCGACACACCGCACACTAATTCAAATCTTGGGCATTCGTGAGGCATTGATTCATCCCGGCAGACCACAACAGTCTTGGCTTTGTTTCATGCTATGCCCCACAGTTCAATTCATAGCTTGTCACACTCGCGGCATACCGATTCGTGCCACCATCAAGGCATACACATTTCACTCATTTATTTCGTCCCATGTACCTGTCATTTAAGTCACCATACAATTCACTGCTTCAAGTTAGTTAAGCAAACCCTTCACCAGTTGTCACCTTTTCATTTCCCTCCAGGTCAGTCAAGTTCAGTAGGTCCACCCTGCATCAGGTTGGACAATACTCCCCCAGGTAAAAAAAAAAAAAAAACCCAAAGAATCACCAGCTAGGTATGTATGCCTTTTTAAGGAAAAGAAGCAAACTTGAAATTCATGTCACCCCAATAGGTTTCGGTCGATCAAAACTAGACCCCAAGGACAGGACATTGTATTGAGGGCAGAACCATATCCCGGGCCGGCAACGAAGACCTCACGGCCCCTCTTTCACCTTCTCCGGTCTCAGAGAGAGGCAGTGTGCAGTCCCTCAGGGGATGGACCATCCCCAAGTTGACAGCAGAACTAAGGCGCAGAGGTGTGCCCTTTCCTGCTACAGCTAGGAAGGGTGAGCTCTTCAAGCTCCTCTTCCGTTCACCAGCCGCAGCAGAGCCCAGTACCCAGCAGGCCTCCCTCCAGTCAATATCTTCTGCCATCTCACAACTCCAAACCATGGTCTCATCTTTGTCTACCTCAGTCACGGATGTCCAAACCAGAGTGGCACTCTTGGAGGCTCACCCGGCCGCTGCTATTCCTGACCTTACCGCAACCCAGGTTTTGACACCCCTTCCTGCAGGTACCACAGGGTGGAGCCCCATTGTCTACCCATCCCATTTGGTTCCAGCCAGCATTAGGAAGGACATCCTGGATGGCAGGGACGTCAACCTTGCCTCTCTTCTCATCTCTGTCCACGATCTAGTGGAAAACAAAGCCTACACCTGGGGTGACGTGTCAGTGGTCCTTAAGGCCAAAGACCCCAGGCTCAACCGGAAATTGTCCGTCCCAGAATTCACATTGGCCTTTGGCATGCTGAGGGATGTCCTATGTTCAGCCTCTCCCAGCAGGAGGGAAGAGCTGGACTTATACCTCCATACTGTAGTAGACTTGGGCTACAAGTACGGAGGATTTTCTTTTTACGATTATCATTGTTCCTTCTCCGCCAAGACAGCAGCTAGGCTCACACAATTTCAGACAACCACGAATTGGAGCCTTATGGACACAGAGCTGTTTTGTCGCCACTTTGCCGGCTTGCGCTCACCACTGTGCGCCATTTGCCAGTCCTCCACCCACACCGCCACTTGGTGTGCCAATGCGACAATCAGAGGCCTCTTCGAATTTCCCTCTACCTCTGGTGCAGTTCAAGGCCAGTCGGCTCCGGTCCAGACACCTCAGGTAGACAAATTCGGACGCTCAGTCCGAACCGTGGGAGGAGCAGCTATCTACAACAATTACAACTACGGATCCTGCAACTTCAGTCAGTGCCGCCTGCTCCACATCTGCACCCTATATCAGGGGGCACACCCAAGGAACGTGTGCGAGGTCAAGCAACAAAAGAGAGCATGACTAAGCTGAGGTAATGTCCTGTGATTAGGGCTCTACCCCACCTCACACCCCACTCCCTCCCTGGCCTCCTACCTTATCCAGGAATTTACAGCAGGGTTTCATACCGGCCTCAATACCCTGCCCCATACTACTTACGAATGCAGGAATCTCCACTCAGCGTCCACTGACAAGCAGGCCATAGATCAGCTCCTACAGGCTGAAATAGACCGACATTTCATCATAGTCCCCTTCACTCAGCCCCCTTTCAATATTTGGAGAGTCAGCCCTATTGGGCTTGTCAAGGGCAAGTTCTCTAATAAATTACGCTTGGTGTACAACCTGTCTGCGCCTCATTCTTCCCACATTCCGAGTCTCAATTCCCTAATCCCCTCCGAAGAGTTCTCCCTCAAGTATGCCTCTGTAGATATGGCAATTCAAGCGATTATTAAAGCAGGCACAGGCGCCTGGCTCTCCAAAGCCGACATCTCGGATGCTTTCAAGCTCCTGCCTATCCACCCGTCCCTTTGGTGCTGGAATGGCATTAAGTGGAAGGAGGCATACTATTTTGCCACCAAATTAACTTTTGGTTCGAAGAGTAGCCCCTGGCTCTTCGACACTTTTGCGCAGTCCCTCACCTGGATACTATTGCACAAAGCTCAGTGTCAAGAGGTCATCCATTACCTGGAAGACTTCTTGTTAATCGAATCACCCAGCATGTCCTCAGGAGACCTTGACAAACTGAGAGTCGTATTCAGGAATCTCAATGTTCCCATCACTGAACATAAAGTCGACGGTCCAGCACACACCATCACCTTTTTCAGGGTCAACCTAGACACCTGCTCCATGCAGGCTAGTCTCCCCCCCGACAAGCTGACCCGCATCAGGGCGGTCCTCCGAGACTTCACCCACACTAGGGGGTGTACGAAGAAGCAGCTGCAATCTCTGTTAGGAATGCTTAATTTTGCCATGCGGATCATTCTGCACGGTCGCTCCTTTGTGTCACAGCTGCTGGTATTCCTTTCACAAACACAAGACCTTGAACAGATCCTCAATCTAGATACCGCAGCATTAGCGGACCTATCTATTTGGGAGGAATTCCTTTCCGCCTGGAGTGGTATATCCCTATTTAAACCTTCTATGTCATCCCTATTACCCCAGGTAGTGACAGATGCTGCAGCCTCCACAGGCTTTGCGACAATTTTTGGCCATCATTGGTTTTCGGGTCCCTGGCCTTCACAGATACTTTTAATTCCTGGCTTCACCCGAACATCCTCCCTCTTTGAGCTCTATCCGATAGTGGCAGCTGCACAGCTCTGGGGTCATTGTTTGACAGGACAAACGGTGGCCTTCACCACCGACAATCAGGCCACGGCAGACATTATTAACAAAGGCAGGTCCAAGTCCCTCTCGGTCATGTCCTTCCTGCGCAGGCTGGTACAACTGTCTTTACAACATTAGTTTAATATCCACTGCTCATTTGTTCCGGGCAAGTACAATCTCGCAGCAGACGCACTGTCACGATTTAACTACACCTCCTTTTTCAAACAGGTACCCAGAGTCGATCCAGTCTCAGCCCCTATCCCTGCTTGGTCTCAGCTGACCCTGGATTAGTACAACATCTACATGGAGCGACCCAGCTCATCAACTATTCATTATCCCACAACATGCTAAAAGCCTACCAGACAGCTTGGAGTGCGTTCAAATAATTCCTGGCACACTGCTCCGAGGAAACAGACTTCAAGCACATATTGGCCTTTATTTCGTATTGCCATACCCAGCTGGCCTTATCACATAACACGATTCGGCTATACCTAGCCGGGATCCAACATTTCTTGACTCTACGAGAACCCACAAAACCTTCCTTATTCACATCCCACGCGATCTGGGCCATCCTATGTGGTACTCAGAAACACCAACCGGTGGTCAGTGCCAAACGTTTACCCATAATGAGTGCCATCTTCAGGGGTATGTCGACTATCCAGACTACTTCTCCATTTGGTCTTCTCCCCAGCATGGTCCTACAAGCGGCCATATACTTAGCCTACTACGGGTTCTTGTGACCTGGCGAGTTCACCTATAGCAACCCTGCAGGCCAAGTGCTACGTAGACATCACTTGGTCCGCTACCAAGACCACTTCGTCCTCCACCCGGCAGTTTCTAAAACCCAGCAGGCAGGCTCTGGGGTAGATATCCACCTTTACAAAACTAATAATAGCTGGTGTCCAGTTACCATGCTCAATCACCTTCTATCACTCCTGCCTGAACAGCCGGACTGCAGTCCCCTTCTGCTGTGCCTGTCAGTTTGTGGAACACATAAGGATTCTACTCTGCCTCCTTCACCTCAACCCCAGCCAGTACTCCGGCCACTCCTTGTGTATTAGAGCGGCCTTGGCGGCATCCCGCCACGAGGTTCCAGACCATGTCATTAAGAGACTAGGCAGGTGGAAGTCTGCCTGCTTCGCCCGGTACATCCCCAATCCTCAATCTTGAATGTTTTTGCCCCCTTATTTTTGTATACCATCCATCAGACCAAGGCACACTTTCAGGTTCATTTCATGTGGTAAGTGTTATGTTAACTCTAAATGTTGTTCACATCCATATCGGCCATAGAGCTTCAACCATAAGTAGGAAGGCCAGTATGGTGGCCTGAATTTATGGGAGGAGCCCGGGGGGGTATTTAACCAGCCCACCCGCCTGTGGTCTCTGTCGGTTTCCTGTGCGCGATACCCACCCTCCCATCCCCTTTTTCAAGGCATTTCTCAAATATTAATTTCTCTTCACAAGATATAAATTTCTAATTTAGGGTATGCCCGCCTATTTTGTACTACACCCACCTCCCTCTCTGTCACTCTCCTCTTTTGAAGCACACTGCATTCATCTTTTCACTCCAGTTCCTCTAAGGATAGCTGTGATCTACAGTCTCCCTGGACTAGTATAAACCTTTCTTGAAGACTTTTCTGCCTGGCTACCCTACTTTCTTTCTTATGAAATCCCCACAATCATTCTGGGAGACTTCAACATCCCTATTAATACTAACACTCCTGCCACTTCCAAACTTCTCAGCCTAACATCCTACTTTGACCTGAAGCAATGGATACCTGCTCCTACTCACTCCGAAGGCAATACCCTTGACCTCGTTTTCTCTCACCTTTGCACTCCATGCAACCTCTCTAACTATCCATTCCCTCTCTCTGATCACCACCTTATTAGTTTCACTCTCTCCCTCTTCTCCACCTCGTCTCCCTCCAACCGCCTAAAAGTTACCCACAGAAACCTACGTCATCTCAACCCTTCTCTTCTCTACTCTGCTATCGACAACCTCTACGTCAAAATCTCACGCACCAACCTAGCCATTTTTGTCTACAACACCTCACTTCTAGCCTCACTGGACTCAATGCCCCCCCTCGCTACACACAGAATCAGGCCCCGGCCCCTTCAACCTTGGCAAACAGATGATACTAGAAGTCTGAAAAAATGTAGTCATGCTCACAAGCGCCAGTGGCGTAAGACTAAGTCTCAGAGAGATTTCAACCAATATAAATCTGCCCTCCAAAAATACAATTCCAGCCTCCTCACTGCTGAGCAGACCTACTTTATCACTCTCATTAGCAGCTTATCATCCTGTCCCTGTCAACTCTTCTCTGCCTTCAACTCTCTGCTTCATCCTCCACTGCCTCCATCCGCCAACTCACTCACTGCCCTTACTGTCACTCACTGCCCAGGAGATCGCCAATCACTTCAAACAGAAGATTGATACAATTTGTGAGGAGATCTCTACTGTTTCAATACCCTCCACGCTTCACACTTCATGCCCACAGGCACAATCATTACTTCCCTCTTTCATCCCCACCACTATAGACGAGGTTGCTAAACTACTTGCTAATGTCCACCTTACCACCTGCCCTCTGGATCCTGTTCCCTCACAAATGCTACGTTCACCCTCTGGCTCTATGCTGCACTCTCTAACCCACATCTTCAATCTCTCCCTCTCCCTCTTCTGGCATCTTCCCCAACTATCTTAAACATGCACTTGTAAGACCCATACTTAAAAAGCCCTCACTGGACCCATCCAATCTTAACAACCTACGCCCCATCTCCTTGCTTCCCTTCTTATCCAAACTCCTCGAACGTCTGGTCTACAACCGACTGAGCGTCCACCTCGCTGATAATAGCCTTCTTGATCCCCTTCAGTCTGGATTTCGTCCTTAACACTCCACAGAAACTGCTCTCCTAAAACTAACAAACGATCTACTAACGGCCAAAACCAATTGACACTATTCTGTATTCCTACTCCTGGACCCCTCTGCTGCCTTTGATACAGTTGACCACCCCCTCCTCCTCAAAAAACTCCACGACTTTGGTCTCTGTGACTGTACTCTTCGCTGGTTCTCTTCCTACTTATCCAACCGCACCTTTAGCGTTTCTTATAACTCTACTTCCTCTTCTCTTCTTCCTTTCTCAGTTGAGGTCCCCCAAGGTTCTGTTCTTGGACCTCTCCTATTTTCAATCTACACCTCCTCCCTGGGTCAGCTGATAGCATCCCATGGCTTCCAATACCACCTCTACGCTGACGACACCCAAATCTACTTCTCTACCCCTCAGTTCACTCCCTCTGTCTCCTCACATATCACTAATTTACTATCAGATATATCAGTCTGGATGTCACACCACTTCCTCAAACTCAATCTATCCAAAACAGAACTTATAATCCCCCCCCTCATATGCCCCTTCCCCTGATCTCTCAGGTAAAATCGATGGCACAACTATAAGCCCATCTCTACATGCCAAGGTTCTAGGTGTAGTCCTGGACTCTTTCCTTCAAGCATCACGTCCAATCACTGTCCAACTCCTGCCGCCTCAACCTCCGCAACATCTCCAAAATATGCCCCTTTCTAACCAATGACACAACAAAGCTCTTAATTCACTCGCTGGTCATCTCTCGCCTTGACTACTGCAACTCTCTTCTCATCGGTTTACCTCTACATAGTCTGTCACCTCTTCAATCCATCATGAATGCTGCTGCCAGACTCATCCACCTTACCAATCGCTCTGTCTCTGCTACCCCTCTCTTTCAATCCCTCCACTGGCTTCCAGTCAGCCAAAGAATTACATTCAAAATACTAACAACTACGTACAAAGCCATCTACAATTTAGCCCCCAGCTACATCGCTAGCCTCGTCTCTAAATACCAACCTACTCGTTCTCTTTGTTCCTCTCAAGACCTTCTGCTCTCTAGCTCCCTCATCACCTCCTCCCATGCTCACCTCCAGGACTTTTCCAAAGCCTCTCCAATCCTATGGAATGCCTTACCCCAATCTGTCCGCTTATCTCCTACTATATTAGCTTTTAGACGATCCCTGAGAACCCTTCACTTCAGAGAAGCCTATCCTAACCACACCTAGCAACTGTTTTTTTTAAATTTTCTCAGCTCACCCCCCACAGTTATTACCTTTTGTTTCCACTTGACCCTCCCCTCTAGATTGTAAGCTCTAATGAGCAGGGCTCTCTAATTCCTCCTGTATTGATTTGTATTGTAAGTGTGCTGTCTGCCCTCATGTTGTAAAGTGCTGCGCAAACTGTTGGCGCTATATAAATCCTGTTTAATAATAATAATAATTTTGGTATACCGTCCATCAGACCAAGGCACACTTTCAGGTCCATTTCATATGGTTATGTTGTTGAGTTAAGTGTTATGTTAACTCTAAATGTTGTCCACATCCGTATCGGCCATAGGACTTCAACCATAAATATCTTTTGAACTAACTATGCAGACCCAGCATTGTTGTATGCTGGATGACTTTCTTTTTTCAAATTTGCCCCCCTGCACAACTTTCTTCTCTCCCAGTACAGCTCTCCCCACTAGTGCAGCTATGCCCTGGTACAGCTCTGCCCCCACAGTACAGCTCCCCCCCCACTGCAGTACCCCCCTCACCAGCACAGCTTTCCCCCCAGTAAGCTTATCCCCCCAATACAGCTTCCCCCTTCCCAGTACAGCTCTCCCCACTAGTGCAGTTATTCCCTGGTACGGCTCTTCCCCCTCGGTATCGTTCCTTCCCCCAGTACAGCACCCCCCAGTACAACTCCTCCCCAGTATAGCTCTTCCTCCCAGTACAGCTCTTCCCCCTCCATAAAACACACCTATTAGACCAGGACAGTTCAGAATAAGGAAATCTTCCCTCAGTGGGGTCATGTGGAGCTTTGAAGGTGCAGCCTCTCGATCTGAACTGAGAGGCTGCAGGAGCGGCTCCTGCTTCAGGTCTGTAGACACTGTGGGGGAGGGGGGGGAGAGATGTTGAGCATTCTCCCACACACACACTTAAGTTACTTCCCTGATTACAAGTGGGCTGTTGCAGTGCACATTAAACAGGAATGGTCACCATCAGGAAATCAGCCCAAGGAAATACATTGCAGCCATCACTGGAGTGCATATAGACAAGAAGTGGCAGCATAGAGGCTGCAGGAAATTGGCAGCACTGAGAAGCTCAAAGCACAACAAAAAAGTGAAGACAAGTATATTATTAGAAAATTGGGACCGTTTATGATACACAGTGCTTTAGCAAGCCAAAAGTAATTCAGGCAGGCTTTACATGTGCTGTAATGATGTTTAAGTAATTTATGTTAAGAGTATAGTAGTCAAAAATACATCAAGGCTGACATTTTGGGGCACATAGGGGACAAGGGTGGTGTGTTGGCTTTTCCTAATCTACCCAACAAGGACAATAATAACCAGGCTGAGTTTTTACAAGCTGGCTGCGTAGATTGGGACCTTAGCAATGGGAAAACCATAGTGTCCCCTCAGGTAGTGGTTTCAGCCAGCCCCTTACCCTATATATATACACACGCGTGAGCGTGTTTGAGCTTTGGGGTGCACAACCTAATGCAATTGGCTGTGTGCACCTATGCACAGGGGGGCTCCTGACAGAGAGGGGGACATCCAGGACCGGGAGAAGAGCGGCCCGGACTGTAGCCAGGGCGTGATGGAGGGAACGGTTAGCAAATTGCACTTTCATCTGTGTAGATAAAAATGCACCAACCCTGCTGACCAGAGCACTTTTTGCAATTCGGCACTGCGTCGCTTTAACTGACAATTGCGCGGTCGTGCAACGTTGCACCCAAACAAAATTGACGTCTTTTTTTTCCCCACAAATAGAGCTTTCTTTTGGTGATATTAGATCACCTCTGCGGTTTTTATTTTTTGCGCTATAATCAAAAAAAGAGCGACAATTTTGAAAAAAAAGCAATATTTTTTACTTTTTGCTATAATAAACATCCCCAAAAAATATATAAAAAAAATAATTTTTCCTCAGTTTAGGCCGATATGTATTCTTCTACATATTTTTGGTTAAAAAAAAAAATCGCAATAAGCGTATATTGATTGGTTCGCACAAAAGTTATAGCGTCTACAAAATAGGGGATAGTTTTATGGCATTTTTACTATTAAATTTTATTTTTATTAGTATGTGTAAATGACGTTGACAGGGAAGGGGTTAAACACTAGGGGGCGATCAAGGGGTTAAGTGTGTCCTAGGGAGTGATTCTAACTGTGGGGGGAATGGGCTTCAACTCACATGACATCGATCACTGCTCCCGATGACAGGGAGCAGTAGATCCCTATCATGTCACTAGGCAGAATGGGGAAATGCCTTGTTTACAAAGGCATCTTCCCGTTCTGCGGCTTCGTGACACGATCGCTGGGACACCAGCGGACATCGAGTCCGCGGGTCCTGCGTGCACGGTCACGCTGTACGCGGCAGGTGGGCGTGCCAATTAAAGGGGACGTACAGGTACGCCCATTTGCCCACCGCTACCATTGTGCCGACGTATATCGACGTGCAGCGGTCGACAAGTGGTTAAGGTAGGCTCAATTCATATTTTTACAGTGACATTCCTTTTATTAAGTTAAGCATTTTTTATGGGTACAATAATTTTTTTGTTTTATTTAACTATACCCTTTTAAGCCCCTGCCACTGTTAACGCTATTGGACCACACATACTGTTCACCGTGGCACGCTACTCACCCAAAGGCATCGCAGGTCTTTTCCAATCCTATAGTGTTCCTATAGTTTCAAGCCTCACCTCTGCAGCAGATTAGGAAGGATGTCGCTAGGAAGGAAGAAGAGCATACAGAAGCAAGCCTTGGCTCACTTCTTCTTCCAGTGGCGGCCCTCTTATTCTGCTTAAGGCTGGGTTCACACTGTAGCACGGAGCGGCTCACAGCAGGGGGTCCGGGGCGTCTCCATTCACCGTTTCAGGTTCAATTTCAGTCCTAATTTTTGGCTGAATTCGGACCTGAAACCTGAACTATTAAGTAAGCATCTTCTCCACTCAGCCACTAGGAACTTTTTGAGGAGAAATGGAATGTGGAGAAGGCACCCTAAACATTAGTTCAAACGTTTTAGGCTAACTACTCTAAATTATGAGAAACTCCATGTCCAATTATTCGAACAGATAATTAGGACTTTTAAAAGCTCAGTGGCATACAAAAATGTTTATGGTTATAGTTACATAGTTACATAGTAGGTGAGGTTGAAAAAAGACACAAGTCCATCAAGTCCAACCTATGTGTGATTATGTGTCAGTATTACATTACATATCCCTGTATATTGCGGTCATTCAGGTGATTATCTAATAGTTTCTTGAAGCTATCAATGCTCCCCGCTGAGACCACCGCCTGTGGAAGGGAATTCCACATCCTTGCCGCTCTTACAGTAAAGAGCCCTCCACGTAGTTTAAGGTTAAACCTCTTTTCTTCTAATTGTAATGAGTGGCCACAAGTCTTATTAAACTCTCTTCTGCGAAAAAGTTTTATCCCTATTGTGGGGTCACCAGTACAGTATTTGTAAATTGAAATCATATCCCCTCTCAAGCGTCTCTTCTCCAGAGAGAATAAGTTCAGTGCTCGCAACCTTTCCTCATAACTAAGATCCTCCAGACCCTTTATTAGCTTTGTTGTCCTTCTTTGTACTCGCTCCATTTCCAGTACGTCCCTCCTGAGGACTGGTGCCCAGAACTGGACAGCATACTCCAGGTGCGGGCGGACCAGAGTCTTGTAGAGCGGGAGAATTATCGTTTTATCTCTGCAGTTGATCCCCCTTTTAATGCATGCCAATATTCTGTTTGCTTTATTAGCAGCAGCTTGGCATTGCATGCCATTGCTGAGCCTATCATCCACTAGGACCCCCAGGTCCTTTTCCATCCTAGATTCCCCCAGAGGTTCTCCCCCCAGTGTATAGATTGCATTCATATTTTTGCCACCCAAATGCATTATTTTACATTTTTCTACATTGAACCTCATTTGCCATGTAGTCGCCCACCCCATTAATTTGTTCAGGTCTTTTTGCAAGATTTCCACATCCTGCGGAGAAGTTATTGCCCTGCTTAGCTTAGTATCGTCTGCAAATACAGAGATTGAACTGTTTATCCCATCCTCCAGGTCGTTTATGAACAAATTAAATAGGATTGGTCCCAGCACAGAACCCTGGGGAACCCCACTACCCACCCCTGACCATTCTGAGTACTCCCCATTTATCACCACCCTCTGAACACGCCCTTGTAGCCAGTTTTCAATCCATGTACTCACCCTATGGTCCATGCCAACGCACCTTATTTTGTACAGTAAACATTTATGGGGAACTGTGTCAAATGCTTTTGCAAAATCCAGATACACCACGTCTACGGGCCTTCCTTTATCTAGATGGCAACTCACCTCCTCATAGAAGGTTAATAGATTGGTTTGGCAAGAACGATTCTTCATGAATCCATGCTGATTACTGCTAATGATATAATTCTTATTACTAAAATCTTGTATATAGTCCCTTATCATCCCCTCCAAGAGTTTACATACTATTGATGTTAGGCTAACTGGTCTGTAATTCCCAGGGATGTTTTTTGGGCCCTTTTTAAATATTGGTGCTACATTGGCTTTTCTCCAATCAGCTGGTACCATTCCAGTCAATAGACTGTCTGTAAAAATTAGGAACAACGGTCTGGCAATCACCTGACTGAGTTCCCTAAGTACCCTCGGATGCAAGCCATCTGGTCCCGGTGATTTATTAATGTTAAGTTTCTCAAGTCTAATTTTAATTCCGTCCTCTGTTAACCATGTAGGTGCTTCCTGTGTTGTGTCATGAGAATAAACACTGCAGTTTTGGTTACTGAAGCCCCCCGATTCACTTGTGAAGACTGAGGAGAAGAATAAATTCAATACCTTTGCCATCTCCCCATCCTTTGTAACCAGATGTCCTTCCTCATTCTTTATGGGGCCAATATGGTCTGTCCTCCCTTTTTTACTGTTTACATACTTAAAGAATTTCTTGGGATTTTTTTTGCTCTCCTCCGCTATGTGTCTTTCATGTTCTATCTTAGCCATCCTAATTGCACCTTTACATTTCTTATTGCATTCTTTATAAATTCTGAATGCTGTGGATGATCCCTCAACCTTGTATTTTTTGAAGGCCTTCTCCTTTGCTTTTATATGCATTTTTACATTGGAGTTAAGCCATCCAGGATGTTTGTTCGCTCTTTTAAATTTATTACCCAATGGGATACATTGGCTAATGCCCTTATTTAATATGCTCTTAAAGCAAACCCATCTCTCCTCTGTATTCTTTGTTCCTAATATTTTATCCCAATTTATGCCTTTTAGCAAGGTTTGTAGTTTAGGGAAGTTGGCTCTTTTGAAATTCAGTGTCTTTGTGTTCCCTTCATGTTTCCTATTTGTGTGATTTATACTGAAACTAATTGACCTGTGATCGCTGTTACCTAAATTGCCCCGTATTTCCACATCTGTTATCAGGTCTGTATTGTTGGTAATCAGTAGATCTAGTAAGGTTTTATTTCTAGTTGGTGCGTCTACCATCTGACCCATAAAATTGTCCTGCAAGACACTAAGGAACTGGCGAGCCTTAAATGAATGCGCGGTTCCCTCCACCCAGTCTATGTCTGGATAATTAAAATCCCCCATTATGATAACACTTCCCATCCTTGCTGCTAATCCAATTTGTGATAGGGGATCCGTCTCCACTTCCTCCCTCAGGTTAGGGGGCCTATAGCATACTCCCAGTATTATTTTCCCCTTAGCTTCATCCCTTTGGAGCTCTACCCATAAAGATTCCACCTCCTCCCTAGCCCCCTCAGTGATGTCATCTCTCACATTCACTTGTACATTATTCTTGATATATAGGCATACCCCTCCCCCTTTTTTACCCTCTCTATCCTTGCGGTATAGGGTATACCCTTGAATGTTTGCCAGCCAATCATGAGAGCTGTTGAACCAGGTCTCTGAAATTCCCACAAAATCCAAATCCTCTTTGTACAACAGTATCTCTAGTTCACCCATCTTGTCCGCCAGGCTCCTGGCATTGGTGAACATGCCACATAGTTTAGACCGGTCGCATATTGTCCTCGTATTGGGTGTTTCAAGATTGCAACTAGGACTTGCTACTATACTCACCATGTGTTTTTGTGCTTTGGTTAACCTACCACTAATGCCCCCAATACTACCCTCTGGAATATCTTCTGCGCTGGCTATCACTGTCTCTGGACCCTCCCCCCCATCGCCTAGTTTAAAAACCCCTCTAACTTTTTGGCCATCTTCATTCCCAGCAGATCTGCACCCTCCTCATTTAGGTGCAGTCCGTCCCTTCTATAGTACCGGTTACCGACTGAGAAGTCGGCCCAGTCCTCCAGGAACCCAAACCCCTCCTTACTACACCAGCTCTTCAGCCACTTGTTTACTTCCCTAATCTCCCTCTGCCTCTCTGGTGTGGCTCGATGTACCGGTAGTATTCCTGAGAACACTACCTTGGAGGTCCTTTTCCTCAATTTAGCTCCTAAGTCCCTAAAATCGTTCTTTAGGACACTCCATCTGCCTCTGACTTTGTCATTGGTGCTAACGTGCACCATGACAGCCGGGTCTTCCCCAGCCCCTCCCAGTAATCTGTCCACAAGATCCGTGATGTGCCGAACCCGAGCGCCCGGTAGACAACATACTGTTCGGCGCTTCAGGTCTTGGTTACAGATTGCCCTCTCTGTCCTTCTAAGAATTGAGTCCCCTACCACCAGAATCTGTCTTTCCTTTCCCTTTGCTGCCCCCCCACTCTCACTGGAGGAGTTCTTCCCCTGGCAGCTAGGAGAGGCCCTCATCTCCAGCAGTGCTGGTCCCTGACTGGTTTCACCAATGTCACTCAATGGAGCGTACTTATTGGGATGCTCCAGTCCTGGATCGGCCTCTCTGGCACTTTCCCCTCTACCCCTCCTGACTGTCACCCATCTACTCTTTGCTAGTGCCTGCACCTCTTTGTCTCCACCCGCCTCTGTGCTGGCCCCTGCCGGCACCTGCCGTGTACGTTCCTGGCTCACCTTTAGTATGGAGGGACTTCTCAGTGCTGACAGTTGCTTCCCCAGATTCAGAACCTGGGCTTCCAGGGAAACAATGTGCTTACATTTTGCACAGCAGTATTTGCCCTCGATCGGATGATTAAGGAACGCATACATGCGGCAAGATGTACAAAGAGTCGCCTCTCCACACCCGCCGGGCATCGTACCTATTAAATTTAGTGAGGATTTGGGGATTTTACCCTGTCCAAATTACCTAACAGCTAGCTTCCTGGCACTAATACTCAAGACAATACACAGGTACACGACAATACACAGGCACACAATACACAAGTACTAACGATCCACACACACTACTCAGACAACACTCAGATACTCACACTACACAGGTACTATGACCCCTGTTATAACCTCCTGTTTTAAACTCTTGTTTTTAACTCCCACTTAATCCAGCTCCACTTACACAAAGCTCCACAGCTTCAAACTGAGCACGCTCAGACTGAGTCCTACAACAAGTTAAATAGGCACCTGTGAGCAATTAACCACACCCCTTAATTGATAGACTGATGAAACCAAGAAAAAAAAAAAAAAGCTATTTAAAAAGTGACAGCAAAAGGCAAATTAAAAACTAAAAGGAAAAGTCCCCAAAATGCAACCCAGCAAACACCAACAGACAGCAAACACCAACAGACAGCAAACAGCAAACAAACACCAAGACTTGTATACTCTAACACTTGTTTTTAACTCCCACTTAATCCAGCTCCACTTACACCAAGCTCCACAGCTTCAAACTGAGCACGCTCAGACAGTCCTACAACAAGTTAAATAGGCACCTGTGAGCAATTAACCACACCCCTTAATTGATAGACTGATGAAACCAAGGAAAAAAAAAAAAAAAAAAAGCTATTTAAAAAGTGACAGCAAAAGGCAAATTAAAAACTAAAAGGAAAAGTCCCCAAAATGCAACCCAGCAAACACCAACAGACAGAAAACACCAACAGACAGCAAACAGCAAACAAACACCAAGACTTGTATACTCTAACACTTGTTTTTAACTCCCACTTAATCCAGCTCCACTTACACCAAGCTCCACAGCTTCAAACTGAGCACGCTCAGACTGAGTCCTACAACAAGTTAAATAGGCACCTGTGAGCAATTAACCACACCCCTTAATTGATAGACTGATGAAACCAAGAAAAAAAAAAAAAAGCTATTTAAAAAGTGACAGCAAAAGGCAAATTAAAAACTAAAAGGAAAAGTCCCCAAAATGCAACCCAGCAAACACCAACAGACAGCAAACAGCAAACAAACACCAAGACTTGTATACTCTAACACTTGTTTTTAACTGAGCACGCTCAGACTGAGTCCTACAACAAGTTAAATAGGCACCTGTGAGTAATTAACCACACCCCTTAATTGTTATATGAAAGAAGAAACTTGATGAAGCTTAGAGAGATAATGAGAGAGAAAACGTTTAAAAAATCCATAGCTGGATTAAATTCTGAGAAATAACGATGACAGAAGATTTTCTGACTCAAGAGCTCGAAGAACAATACTTGTTCTCTACTGTGACAAGTGTTACCAGCAAATTGTAGATGGCAAGCTCCATCATCGAGAAGAACTGAGGAGTAAGAATACAATATTCAGTTTGAAGTTAGTGGTGAACAAAAACCCAGACTGGTAACTAAATGACAGAATGCCAGTCAACAGTTTATTTTTAGTAAGTGCACAATTGATTTTTCAAAACAGAACTAATAAGGGTATAAAACACAAAGACCATTTTTTTTGTATCAGTGAATCTAGTGTATCATTTTTTTTTATGGGGTCTCCAAATAGCCAACTCATGTTGGGACACTTCAGCCATGGACCAGTGTTTCACCACCATGCTTTTGAAGGGACAAGATTGGTCTCTGCACCACCCCCTTGTAGACTTGACTAAAAGACAACATATCTTTGAGGGCAAGGGGGTGGCTAGCGGCTCTAAACAGTAAATTTCTATTTGCTTATTCTTGCCTCTGCTAAATGACTTACATCTCTTCCCTTCCTGTAGAAAGAGGCTTGGATGTGTATGGAGGAGCGCTGGTACATAACTTTTTGAAACATTTAGGTTGAATAAAATGTTATTATTATTATATGAACGTAAAAATATATGGGGGGTACAAAATAAAAGAGAGGAGGGGGATATCAGGAAAGATTTGTCATAATTTGAATATCTTCTAACTTGTTACATCAGATATTAAAGCAACCCATTGGAAGAAAAAAAAAAACATTGTAAAAGAAAGAGGGGGAGAGAAAGACCGAATAGGAAATAAAAGTGAAGGAATGAATAGGTTAATGGGTTGGTTGACAAGATGTGGTCTGTAAAAATCGTATGACTATCATAGGTCTCCTCTAGGCGGGTGGGCTCATGGAGAGAATGAAGAGAGAATGAAATGAGGAGAAGGGCAGGAGGAGGGTTATTAAAAGAGAAGAAGGTGGGAGAGGAAGCAGGTAAAGCCAGTTATTTCTACCCTGCATTCAGACCAACCATCTACTTGTCTAAGTGGAAAATCTTCTATGAAACTTTTCCGAGGTAGAATAGTGAAGCCAGATGTACCACGATCTGTTATTTTTTTCCCATGCATCTAGTTCCCTAGCTTGCATTTCCTCCATAAGCATAATGTCGTTCATTAGGTCTACCCATAGATTTAGAGGTGGCATGGTAGCGGATTTCCAGAACCTGGAAATACTGTCTTACAGCTGATAGGAAAAATCTGAGAAGGCTGGATTTCTGAGAATTAACGGAGCCCGGTAACATGGACAAAAGCGCAGTCTTAGGAGAAGGGATGAGAGACTCTCATCTCATTATATACCTAAAATATTTTTTTACAAAATGGGTGGATCCGATCACATTCCCACCATACGTGTAGATATGATCCTCTCACTCCATGACAGCGCCAACATATGTCCGAGGACTCAGGGAAGATCTGCTTAATGGATGCTGGAACCCAGTACCACCTGGATAGCAGTTTGAAATGTATCTTCCGCGCATAGCAAGAGACCGAAGGCTTATGCATGAATACAAATGTGTTGTACCAATCCTTGGGGGATATCTCAATCTCCAAGCCCCTTGACCACCATTTCTTGTAAGTAGGGAGTGTGCAATGGGTATGGGATAGGATCACCTTATATATCAAGGATAATGTATGGCAAGGAATCTTCGAGAGAAGACACAGTCTTCCAAAGGCCGTTAAGGGTCTGTGGATCTGTCTCGATAGGTGTAGTGATTTACAGTATTTCATCAGGCGTAAATTTGGCAGTCAGTCTAAAGAAGCTGAAGGAACATCTGCTTGAGCTTTAAAGAGGCCTAGTGTAGGGTACACAAACAAACGGGCTATGGGCCAGGATAATCTGTCGTATGTGCCATAAACCAAGGTTTGACCACTGTCAGATAAAGCCGGATTATCAAATAACGGAGTTAGTGAGCTTGGCTTAGTGGAAAGGCAATAGGGCCCTTTATTTCTAAAGAAAGTTTATTGAACAAAAAAATAGTAGCATATATCGTACATACTGAGATAGGTACAGCAAAACCAGTCCAGAGTTATTACATCGTAGGAGTGAACAGAGCTGGAATACATCTTAGGCTGGGTTCACACTATTGCGAATTGGATGTGAATTTCTCCGCATCCAATTCACATGTCAGGAGATTGTGATCGGCTCTCTTATGTAGCCTGTTCACACAACTCCGGATGGCTCTGGTGTGAATTGCATTTTTTTGGTCCGTTTCAGGTCCGAATTCAGCCAAAAATGGCTGAAATTGGACCTGAAACAGTGAATGGAGACGCACCAGACCTCTGCTGTGAGCCACTCCGTGCTTCAGTGTGAACCCAGCCTTAAAGTATAACTAAAGGCAAAACCTTTTTTTCCTAGTTGCGGATAGAGTGATGGGTTAGAACACTTGTCAGTTTTTACTGCTGTCTGTGCCCTCATTAAAAGGGTTGTAAAGGCAGAAGGTTTTTTAATCTTAATGCACTTTATGCATTTAGATAAAAAGCCTTCTGTGCGTAACAACCCCCTTTAGCCCCCCTAATACTTACCTGAGGTCCCTCTAGATTCAGTGATGTTGCAGGAGTGTCTGCCCGGGACTCTCCCTCCTCATTGGCTGAGACAGAAGCATGACATCATTGACTACCACTGCTGTCAATCAAAGTCTGTCAGCCAATGAAGGGAGAGAGGGGGCGGGACCAGGCCTCGTCTCCGTGTCTGAATGGACACAGGGAGCAGCAGCTAGGCTAGGGTGCCCCATAGAAAGCTGCTTGCTGTGGGGGCACTCAACAGGAGGGAGGGGCCAGGAACACCAAAGAGGGACCCGAGAAGAGGAGGAACTGGGATGCTCTGTGCAAACATAACTGCACAGAGCATGTAAGTATGTAGGTTTGTTATTTTTACCATTATCATTGAAAGTGAAGGTAAAAGAAAATCCCAAATTTTGTCCCCAGAAAAGGGGAAATCTTCCAATAGGGTCATTAGTTCTGGTGACCTGGGGGGCCCCAGTGAGTTCTCTTAATTTGCAGGGAGTTATTCTCACTTTCTGTTTGGCTATGGGACAGGAAGTGAAGGGAAATCTCCACAGTGGGACACAGATGGCGAAAAAAAATCTGACAGGGATTATTACTCTGACTTGCTCTATCCAAAAATTTAAAAAAGTTTTGCCTATAGTTCTACTTTAACCACACAAGCAGTAGACATCAAGTACTACATGGTGTAGAGTAGCAGGGCCCTAACAGAGTAAATAGAGGGAAGGTCAGCAGAGTTATAAAGCATACCAAAATCCAGTAAATAACAATGATCAACACAATGCAGGAGACACATTATGAAAAGATTATATCCATAACAAGGTCAATGGGTGATAAACCCGACACAGCTAGCCACTCCTCCATAACTTGTCATATTTATTGGGGCAACTTCTATGTTGGTAAATAAGCTTTTCTAGGCAGAGTGTGTCCCCCATGTGATTAATCCATTCTCTATTGGTTGGGGCCTGATCAGTTTTCCAGTGCTGCAAGATAAGCTTTCTGGCCTGAAATAGTGCTCTATGTATGGCTGCCTGTTGATAATTTTATTTTTATCTGGAGTTCTGCTTTAATCATTATAGTAATGTTACAGTATACTATATTTCCTGGAATTATTCAGTGTTATACAGTTCACACACACACATATGTATTTTTTCAATATTTAATTATTTTCACAGTTTTGACTGAAAGCACCATTCAAGATACAGTAGATGAGGCTTCAGAAAAAGAGCAAGAATCTGGACAAGAGCAAGATGAAATAGAAGCCAAAGATAGTGTGGATTCAAAACATGAAGAGGTTGAGGAGGATTTCAAAGCTGACACAGAAGATGAAATAAAAGAGGCAGCAGGAGATTTAGATCAAGAAATGTCTGAGGATAAAGTTGAAATACCAACTGAATGTCATTCAGAAGAATCCATACCCTTCGATTTAAAAGCAGAAGATGCAGAATTAAATAACATCAATGAGGATAAAGTTTTGGAAGAGAACATTGGTAAAGAGGAAGCAGTGGGACTTGAATGTGAAATGAAAACAGATCCAGAAGATGATAAAATAGAAGAAACTCTATCAAGTTCTTCAGCAGAACAACTGAAAACAGAAGGAGACCTAAAGTCTGAAGAGGTTGGGGTCAAATCTGATGATGGGAATAACGAGAACGAAGAGGCATCTGGTGACCTCAGTGTTGAGGGTGAAGATACACTTGCTGAAGAGAATGTGGAGAATCAAGAAGCACCCGCGGGTGTCAGTGAAGAACTTGAAGATGTACCTCCTAACATAAATGCTGAAAATGAAAAAGCATTTGTTACTGTCACTGAAAATGACAATGAAGCACCCACTGCTGTGGATGCAAAGCATGATGAAGAAAGTGCTGATGTCAAAGTGGAGAATGAAGAAGCATCTGCTGATGAGAATGTGGAGCATGTTGAAGAAAGCCCCGATGCCAAAGTGGAGAATGAAGAAGCACCAGCTAATGTAGATGTGGAGGACAACAAAGAAAGTGCTGATGCCAAAGCAGAGAATGGGGAAACAACTACTGATGAGACTATGGAGAATGATAAAGCACCTGAAAATGTGGAAAATGAGAACGTTGAAAAGGAGGAAGCACCTGGTGATGAAAATGTTGAAAAATGAAAATGGTCATTGTCTGACGCGGCGGCAGCGGTGTGGGGCGGCTGTAAGCCATCAACAACCATTGAAACATTAGAGACTCAGATTTATCTGCATGAGGTTGCCACCTCTCACTCTAACCTGGAGCAGATTTTGCACTTCTAGCATATCCGCCTCCTCTGCCTGCCACTGGGCACACTTTTACACATCAATATTGGGACAGCGAATCCCCCTCTTCCCCTCTGATTTCTCGTTCGCTGGGACCTCTTGGGGTAGCGTTGTCCCCCCTTTGTGGCGATACACTGGGACCAGTGTGGAGAAGGTGGGGCCAGTAATACGCCCGTTTCCCAAATTTTGGTTTCTGGGCGTCCTGTGTGTGGTTGCCCCCGAGAGTAGCTCCGACGGTTGGCCTCGCCTCCTGTTCATGCTTGGTGTAAAGTCTTACCATTTGCCCCTGATGAAGGGACCCCAGCAGTCCCGAAACGCGTAGGCTCAGGTAGAAGACTACATGAACACACCTTTTGTTCGCTCACCAGCAGAATATTGTTTTTATTGTCAAACTAATTCATATGCTTGTATTTGCAAAAATTCTTTTCGATATGTATATTTTTTTATATATTTGTATTAATAAAACCCGTTTTTTTATTCTTATTCTGTTGCCTTCAAAGTCCCACCACTCTCTGAGGGGTCTTTTTCCTTTCTCCGTATGCTAGGGATGGTGGCAACTCTTGTGACACCATTGGATGGTACCTTTCCCCTTTTTCCGAATGTTGAAAAGGAGGAAGCATCTGGTGATGAAAATGTTGAAAAGGAGGAAGCACCTGGTGATGAAAATGTTGAAAAGGAGGAAGCACCTGGTGAGGAAAATGTTGAAAAGGATGAAGCACTTGTTGATGCAAATGTTGAAAAAGAGGAAGCACCCGTTGATGAAAATGTTGAAAAGGAGGAAGCACCTGGTGATGAAAATGTTGAAAAAGAGAAAGAATCTGGTGAGGAAAACGTTAAAAATGAGGAAGCACCTGGTAATGAAAATGTTGAAAATGTGGAAGCACCCGGTGATGAAAATGTTGAAACACCCCCTGATGTGAATGTGGAAAATGAAGAGGAGCCTGCTGGTGAAAATACAGAAAATGATAAAGTACCTGAAGAGCTAAACATTGACAATGAGGTGAATGTGGAAGATGAAGAAGCACCTGCTACCGTGAATGCAGAGAAGGAAGAAATACCCAATGAGGTGAATGTGGAGAATGAAGAAGTGCTTGCTGATATGAATGCTGAGTCTGGAGAAGAACCTGAGGAAGTAAAGGTAGAGAATGAGGAAGTTCCTACATCTGATGATCAGAATATGGAGGATGAAACTTCAGCTACAGATGTGAATGCTGAAAATGAAGAAACACATAATGACGCAAATGAAGAGAATGCAAATGTCGAAATGAGTGATGAGAATAAGGAAACATCTAGTGAGGCATTTGTTGAAAATGGACAAGAATCTGTTGAGGTGATTGGTGAACATAAAGAAACAGCTATAGGTGATATTAATGTTGAAAATGAAGATGCACCTAGTGATGTGAATGCCCAGATTGCAGAAACATCTGATGATGTAACTGTTGGGATTGAAAAGGCACCTGCTGATGCAAATGCAGGCAATGAAGAGGTACCTGCTGATGCAAATGCTGAGAATGAAGAAACAACTGGTGATGTAAAGGAGGAGAATGAAGAAGCACTCACTGAGGAGAATGTGGAAAAAGAAGAAGCACCTGCTGAGGAGAATGTGGAGAATGAAGAAGCACCTGCTGAGGAGAATGTGGAGAATGAAGAAGCACCTGCTGAGGAGAATATAGAGAATGAAGAAAACACTTCTGAGGTGAATGTGGAGAATGAAGAAGCACCCGCTGAGGAGAATGCAGAGAATGATAAAGCACCTGCTGAGGAGAACGTGGAGAAGGAAGAAGCACCTGCTGAAGAGAATGCAGAGAATGAAGAAGCACCTGCTGAGGAGAATGCAGAGAATGATAAAGCACCTGCAGAGGAGAGCATGGAGAAGGAAGAAGCACCTGCTGAAGAGAATGCGGAGAATGAAGAAGCACCTGCTGAGGAGAATGCAGATAATGATAAAGCACCTGCTGAGGAGAATGTAGACAATGAAGAAGCACCTGCAAACATGAATATGGAGAATGAGGAAGCACCAGTTGATATGAATGTGGAGAATGAAGTTGCATCTGCTGATAGGAATGTGGAAATTCAGGTAGCAACTAATGACGTGGATGAGCAGAATGATGACTTACCTGGTGAAATAAAAAAGGAGAATGAAGCATCACCCAGTGTAGTGGATGTGGAAGATGAAGACATACCTGGTAAGGTGAATGCGGAGAATCAAGAAGCACCTGTTGATGAAAGTGTGGTGAATGAAGAAGCATCTGGTGAGGTGAATGAGGAAAATGAAGAAGCTCCCAGAGCTATGAGTGCTGCTGATGCACCAGGAGACGAAGCTACAGATAACAAAGCTGAAGGCTCCACTGATGAAGTAGTTGAAATAAATGAACATCCTGGTGATGATACGAATGTTGATGCACCTGATGACTGAAATGAAGATGCAAGTGCACCTGGCACTAGTGAAGAAGTGCAGGAATCTAATGAAAACACTGAACCCAATGATGACAATCAAAACGAAGGGGGCAGAGAAGGTGAACATGCGGCCACTCAAGTGGAGCCTATAGAGATCAATGATGAAACATCTGAAACAAACCAAAAAGCTGATGATTCAAATGTTGATGATGAACCAAGGACAGAGGAAGCCAGCCAGGAGCTGGAGCAGGAGGAAAGAGCCCAGCAAGGGGATGAGGTCACTCAAGTAGTCAATATGGAAGAAGAGAAAAAAGAAACACATACTGACCAGCATGGTGAGGCAGAATCATCAAGCATTCATGACATTGAAATGACGGATGTCCAGTCTAATTCTGAGGACCATGGAGACACAACTACCCAAACAGAAGACTAAGAATGTGTGAAGTTGAAGACCAGCTAGACATTTAGGCTTACCAGGTGAGTATCTCTATTCTAAATCATATAAATCATTAAATCAGGGATCTATACTGAAGTACGATGGTTCCAAGTGGGTGGCTTTCTGGGAATACATAGCCTTTCCAAAGGAAGATATACTACGTTTTAAAAATAATCACATGGTTTTGCTGATTCCTAGCACCCACTTTAGACATTATTACCCCACTAAAGTCACTGCTAATGGGGCTTCACAGTCTGGAATGAACTATTGTCAGCTTGGGTGGATGTCTACACAAGCCTACCATATAAAATTGGCATTTATTTGTAGTGGCTAATAAAGATGAGCAGTTATACTGGCAAAATAGTTTTTGCCCCAAAATTACTGAGCAGGCCAAAAATATTTTATTTGTAGCTGCCTAAAACTGAAAGTGGACCTTCCATGAAAAATGAAAACCCCCTATAACCGAAAGTATAATGACCTACAAAGGTGATTTAAAAATTAAACTAAAAAAAAAAAAAAATACCCCGGCTTCCAACACTTCCAGGATTTCATCAACTCACTACTGCCTCCTTGAGATGCCTGGGCACTTAAAAAGCTCTTCTGCAATGGCCTAGAGTGCATTCTCATGGGATTTTGTGTGTCCAGCTATCACAGGAGACAGCACTGAGGCGTGTTGACACCATAGAACAGTGGTTCTCAACCTGGGGGTCGGGACCCCCTCGGGGGTTGAATGACGATTTGCCAGGGGTCAGCGAATCCTGGGCTGTTCCTGAAGCCTGCACCACTCTCCCAGTCCCTGGACCCTGTGGCCACCCAGCTGGACTGTTCCTGGAGCTTGTGGCCGCCCACTTAGCCTCTTCGCAGCCACCCTTTTAGTTCACGGCATGGCTGGGGGGCAGAGACTAGAGGTCAGCTGACTGGTGAGGAATGTAATGTGGGAGGAGCTCCTGATTTTGGCATAGGTGTTACTGCTGCGAGACACCACAAAGTGGGGGACACAGTAAAGCCGGAGACACAGTGAGTAACACTACCTGTGATTATAGTTGCCATTAAAAGTCCCCACTACAGTTCTCAGATCAGCAGATGACCTTGATCAAGAGCACCTAAGTTGGCTTATCAGAACTTCCCCCAGCACTGCCACTGATCCCAACCCCCCACTACCACCAATGAGTAAGAGAAGGAATAAAAATAGAGAATACGTTAAAGGGAGAGGAAAAGAGGGGGAGGAACAAAGAAAAAGGGGGAGAAAGAATAAGAGAAAGAACAAGAAAGACAGCTAGAGAGAGGGATGGGGAAAAAAAAAAACAAGAAATTAGGATAGAGAGAGATAAAAGGGAAAGAAAGGAGAACAAAGAGAGTGGTACATCCACAATGTACCATAAGGGGCAGGGCCAGATTAAGAGCATCATGGGCCTGGTGCTGAGGATTTTGGTGGGCCTTTTTATGGAAACAAAATGAAAATGCAAACAATTTTTCGCTAAAACGAATTAAATATACTCTCACCAGTAATACCAGCCGTGCAGCCTCTGAGCAGCAGCAACACCACCAATACCACCTGCTATGTGGTCTCTCACCAGCAGCAACATAGGGAGACCACATTTCCAAACTGTCATTTAGGGACAACACCCTCTTCCCAAAAAAAGATGAGGGTGGGGGATGTAGTCTCGGGGTTGGCAGGGAAATCGGCAGTGGAGGTGATTTGTCAGGCAAATAGCTGGTGTTAGTACTTAAAATCAATAACCCTGACACCATGCTTGATATGGTGTCAGGATGAT
This sequence comes from Lithobates clamitans, assembly GCA_037952925.1. NCBI lineage: Eukaryota > Metazoa > Chordata > Amphibia > Anura > Ranidae > Lithobates > Lithobates clamitans. Next base: position 167,769 of record JBBGZY010001854.1, read on the forward strand.
CAAATTCCATTATTTCAGTTACTACATTGTAATATATAGTGAAATAGTTCAACTCACCACCATGCAGAATCAGTGGGAACCTGAGCATGTCACTTGCCACCAGATGCAGCTTGTCACTTGCCACCCATAGCCTGCCACCAGATGTAGAGTATCACTTTCCACAGTTACCTGCCGCTAGATGCAGCATGTCACTTGCCACAAGCAGCTTGCCACCAGATACAGTGTGCCACTTGCTACCCACAGCCTGCCACAGATACAGTGTGCCACTTGCTACCCATAGCCTGCCACAGATACAGTGTGCCACTTGCTACCCACAGCCTGCCACAGATACAGTGTGCCACTTGCCACCAGCAGCCAGCCACCAGATACAGTGTGCCACTTGCCACTAGCAGCCAGCCACCAGATACAGTGGGCCACTTGCCACCAGCAGCATGCCACCAGATACAGTGGGCCACTTGCCACCAGATACAGTGGGCCACTTGCCACCAGCAGCCTTTCACCAGATACAGTGCGTCACTTGCCAACCACAGCCTGCCACCAGATAGTGTGCCACTTGCCACCGGCAGCCTGCCATCAGATACAGTGTGCCACTTGCCACCAGCAGCCTGCCACCAGATACAGTGTGTCACTTGCCACCAGCAGCCTGTCACCAGATACATTGTGCCACTTGCCACCAGATACAGTGTGCCACTTGCCACCAGCAGCCTGCCAACAGATACAGTGTTTCACATGCTACCACCAGCCTGTCACCATATACATTGTGCCACTTGCCACCAGATACAGTATGTCACTTACTACCAGCAGCCTGCCACCAGACAGTGTGCCACTTGCCACCAGCACCCTGCCACCAGATACAGTGTGCCACTTGCCACCAGCACCCTGCCACCAGATACAGTGTGCCACTTGCCACCAGATACAGTGTGCCACTTGCCACCAGCAGCCTGCCACCAGATACAGTGTGCCACTTGCAACCAGCAGCCTGCCACCAAATACAGTGTGCCACTTGCCACCAGCAGCCTGCCACCAGATACAGTGTGCCACTTGCCACCAGCAGCCTGCCACCTGCAGCCTTTCACCAGATACAGTGTGCCACTTGTCACCTGCAGCCTTTCACCAGATACAGTGTGCCACTTGTCACCTGCAGCCTTTCACCAGATACAGTGTGCCACTTGCCACCAGCAGCCTTTCACCAGATACAGTGTGCCACTTGCTATCAGCCACTTGCCACCAGATACAGTGTGCCACATGCCACCAGCACCCTGCCACCAGATACAGTGTGCCACTTGCCACCAGCACCCTTCCATCAGATACAGTGTGCCACTTGCCAACTACAGCCTGCCACCAGATACAGTGCCACTTGCCACCAGCAGCCTGCCACCAGATACAGTGCCACTTGCCACCAGCAGCCTGCCACCAGATACAGTGTGCCACTTGCCACCAGCAGCCTGCCACCAGATACAGTGTGCCACTTGCCACCAGCAGCCTGCCACCAGATACAGTGTGCCACTTGCCACCAGCAGCCTGCCACCTGCAGCCTTTCACCAGATACAGTGTGCCACTTGTCACCTGCAGCCTTTCACCAGATACAGTGTGCCACTTGTCACCTGCAGCCTTTCACCAGATACAGTGTGCCACTTGTCACCTGCAGCCTTTCACCAGATACAGTGTGCCACTTGCCACCAGCAGCCTTTCACCAGATACAGTGTGCCACTTGCTATCAGCAGCCTGCCACCAGATACAGTGTGCCACTTGCCACCAGATACAGTGTGCCACTTGCCACCAGCACCCTGCCACCAGATACAGTGTGCCACTTGCCACCAGCAGCCTTCCATCAGATACAGTGTGCCACTTGCCACCAGCAGCCTTCCATCAGATACAGTGTGCCACTTGGCACTAGCAGCCTGCCACCAGATACAGTGTGGCACTAGCAGCCTGCCACCAGATACAGTGTGGCACTAGCAGCCTGCCACCACATACAGTGTGCAACTTGCCACCAGCAGCCTAACCCCAGATACAGCGTGTCACTTGCCACCAGCCACTCCCTCCAGGACTCTTCCAGGATGGGTAGAAGGGACAGGGCCTGCATAGTCAAACAAATCCCTGGAGCCCCCACCCCTCCTCATCTGGGATGGTATGGTTGTGTGTAAAATGAATGCCAGCAGTATTGATCAGACCAAGTTCTACAGAGGGGGGTGTGTACAAGCCTTTGGGCTCACACTGGTGTGCTGCAGTTTGGGCGCACTGCTTGTGTATCTGCAGTTTTAGCTGCAGACCTATTGCTTTATATCAGGTTGCATATTTTTGCTGCGTTTTCTGACAGTGCACCAAAGATAAGATGCAGCACGCTGGAATTTTGGTTCCCCTTTAGAAAAAACATGCAACCTAATAGAAATCAATAGGACTGTGGGTAAAACGCAGGAAAACTGCGGATACACCAGCAATGGGCCAAAACACAGCAAAGCAGTGTGAACCCACCTAAAAGCACAAGGAGCCAAGTCTACATATTGACTGCAGTTATAAGAGCCATTGCTGAAGATAAAGGTAAAAGAGGGGGAGAGAAGGGAGATAAGAGTCCAGTCACTGAGCTCACACTTGGATGGTCGGAAGCTTATCACTCACATATGTGTTCAGTTCACCTTCTATCTGCCTGTCCTTCTATCACATAGTGTCCGCCCCGTACTGCGCAGGGGCAGCGCTTGTGCAGTACGGAGCAGAAGGAGATGCCGAAAGTGCCCGAAGTTGATCAGCTGACCATCAGCTGTACACGGCGCTTCTGCACTTCTTAGCGATGGCAGTGTACGAGGGCCCCTCGCGGGCTCGCTTCGCTCGCCACGCTTCGGGCACGGCCTCGCTGCGCTCGGCAACTATATATTCTCACTCTATGTCCACTTGGATAGTAGGGAATGATCCTGGACATAGGGTGAGAATAAAAGCGCAGGCGCCGTGTACAGCTGATGATCAGCTGTTAAACTTCGGAGACTTTCGGCGTCTCGTTTGTCCTCCGTACTGCGCCTGCGCAGTTCAGGGAGGACACTATATGATAGGGGACTGTATTTGACAAGACACCGGCTGCAGTTGCTCTGTTCACAATTTCCCAGCCCACACGGCTCCTTCACTGCACACAGAGAGAGGAGAGAGGGGAGGGGGAAGGCAGAGCCATTTGTGTAGGGGGGGAACTGTGCACTGTGACACTGTAATAACCACAGTGAGCCAACACAGATGCAGCCAGACACCCCTACATTTACACACAGCTTCTCCTGTCCCAGAGAAGTTTATGGACAGGAGAAAGTCGGGCTTATACTGCTGACTGGGAGGGCCGATTTTAAGGCAGGGGCCTGGAGCTGCAGCTCCATCAGCCCCTATGTTAATCCGGCCCTGATAAGGGGTTTTAATACTATACGAGTGGAAGGGACTCAGGGAGCGCTAAATATCCATGGGTTAGGGGCGCAAATTACTTGTCTTGCCTTTGGTGCTGACAATCCACGCTACAAAAATAATTTTACTGTTAGGGGTTCCCACAACTTGGGAAATTTTATCAAGGGGTCACGGCACTAAGGGGTTGAGAACCTCTGCCTTAGAAGCATTGGAAGGCCGGCCTGGTATAAGTATTTTTCTCCCTTATTTCCTAGTCAAAATAAATTACCAAAAAATAAATTGCTCCAGCAGCAAAAGGGTTACAGATCACATTTTGGGTAAACAGATTTTTATAAGGGTTCCCAAAGTGGATTTTCTGATTCTATTAAATGAAGTAAATCTCTGTTGACGATTGACTAAAACTGCACTGATCACTTTTCAGCTTCATCGGCAATCCATTTAGAAGAAGATATCTGTGAATGGAAGCCTTGTGTTTTTTATGAAGACATTATGTGACTTTAAAAAAAACAAATATATAAATATATTATACAGTTCCATATGAAAACACATATAAAGAAGATATCTATTTTTTAAACTATAATATATATTTATATAAGCATTTGAATTGTGTAACTGTTTACCTCTATCATAAGTTGATTACACATTCCTATCTAAAGACTTTTAATTAGAACCAAACCAAGCAGAGCTTTTGGATAGAGTGGGGAAGTATTATGGACCCAGACAGGTTTTTTTCTTGCTGTCTGTACCCCCACTGGGAAAATCTGCTCTCAGTGGTGAACAGGACTGCAGTGAAATCAGGTTAGAACCTCTGTGAGGTTTTTATTTTTGTCTGTGCCCCATCTGGAGAGTTTACCCTCTACGTCTTGTAGTATCACTGGGATCACTGGTAAAGGAGAAGGAGTGAGAGAGAGGTGAGAGAGAGGGGGAGGGTGATGGGGAGGTGAGAGAGAGAGGGCAGTAAAAGAGAGAGGGGGGTGAGAAAAAGAGGGGGGTAAGAGAGGGGGGTGATAAAAAAGAGAGAGAGGGGGTGAGAGAAAGAGGGGGGTAAGTGAGGGGTAGGAGAGAGAGGGGGAGGTGAGAGAGAGGGGATGAGGTAGAGAGAGGGGTGTGAGAGAGAGAGAGGGTTGGGGGAGAGACAGGGTGGTAAAAGAGAGAGGGGGATGAGAAAAAGAGGGGGTGAGGGGGTAAGAGGGGGTGGGGGAGAGAGGGGGGCGAGAGAGAGAGAGAGAGGGCAGTAAGAGAGAGAAGGTGGGTGAGAGATAGAAGGGTGAGAGATGGGGGAGATGTGAGAGTGAGGGAGAGAGAGGGGTGAGAGAGAGAAGGGTAAGAGAGAGAGTGGAGTGAGAGGGAGGGTGATAGTGAGGGGGGTAAAGGAGAAGGGCTAAGAGAGAGGTGAGAGAGAGAGGGGGGAGATGAGAGAGACAGGGCGGTAAAAGAGAGAGGGTGGGTGAGAGAGAGAGACAGAGGGGTGAGGGGGGAGGGAGAGGAGGGTGAGAGAAAGAGGGGTGTGAGAGAGAGAGAGAGAAAGAGGGGGTGATAGTGAGGAAGTGAGAGAGGCAGAAAGGAATGAGGAAGAGATTGGGGGTAAGAGAGAGAGAGGGGTATGTGAGAGCGGGATGGGTATGAGAGCGGGATGGGTGTGAGAGAGAGGGACCCTAAGAGAGAGAGGTCCACCCTCTGAAAACATGGCTTTGTTCAAGTAGTCCTGAAGAACTCCTGATGAACGGTTGCTTGTGCCATGAAGGTTGTGCCTTCCCAATTCCCGTCCTGCCAACCATGCCCCACCCCACCACGCTCCATAGCTATACAATGTAAACAGATTACACTGTATGCTGGAGGCAGAGACGGTGATACATTGCATGCTGATTCACCCGCAAAATACTGAGCCAAGACACGCTGACAGTGTAGGCCATTCTTACATTGCATTTCTCAGGACAAAAAATTGGCTGGACAAAAAAATCCATGACAGTACTTGGCAAGTATTCCCTCATGGGGCCCCCTACTGACTGCAGGCCCTTGGGCAGAGCCTGAGTGCCCAAATGGTCAGTCCGCCCCTGAAGGCATAGCAATAGTCATAGAAGCCCACGGGGCTTCTATGGGGCCTAGGGGTGGAGGGAACCCCATTATGGGAGCTGTTGGGGCAATTTAAACATAGAACATCTGTGTACGATAACACTCACCTATCACTGTATTATTAAGGATTACAGAGGTTGCTGCTGACACTATCCATAGCACTGGATCCCCGGCCTGCAGCTCATTAGTCTGGCACTGACAGCTATCTTCTGGGTTCTGTCAAACATGAGTTGAGCCTGAACGGTGGCCGAACCCAAGCTTATCCCAAATGACAGATTCTAATTTGCAAGCCCTAAAGTGAAGTGAATTTGATATTTTAGTAGTATAGATTTATTGCCCTTAGAGCAGGGGTGCTCAACTTTTTGAAGAACGAAGGCCTCCTAAGTGATTTGGTAACCGGTCACCAACCACAATAACAATGGCTTTTACTGTCCTCCAAACCACAAATGTAAATGAGTCCTTAATGTTATGAGCCCCCTATAAGCCAGCTTTCACACCGATGCGCTTTGGTTTACCCGCACTGAATTTGCAGCGCAGTGCACCAACAGCTTTCCTTTGGGTTAGCTGCTCTGAGCCATAGACTTCTATTACATCTTGTGGGTGTGGTGCGCTTTCAGAAAGTGCACCAAACTTGCAGGATATATTAGAAGTCTATGGCTCAGTGCAGGTAACCCCCGCGGTGGTGAACTGCGCTGCACCTTCAGTACGTAAATCACAGCGCATCAGTGTGAAAGCAGCCTTATAGGGGGCTCAAGACAATAGGGGCTTGTTTACATTTGCAGTTTGGGGTGCGGTAAAAGCCAGTTCATTGTGGCCTGCAAACGGTTACTAAATCACTTAAGGGGATCAGTGTGAAAGCAACCTAATAACCATTGAAAAACTGTACTCATTGCTCATATATGCCTCATTGCAAAACTATGACAATAATATGCCTGTTGCTAACCTGTGACATTTAATAAGCTGACCTTTTATTCTTCACTTTTTTTGCTGGCATCGCTGGCTGTTGGAAAAGTTTCTGTCCCAGGCAGTATAGAGGAAACATTGGCGTATGGGCTCCTGCTCCCTCCGCAGCCGCTTGCTTCTTCTGGAGCTGGCTCCAACCACTCTGATGCTCTAGGCAACCCGTGATTTGGGCTTGCCGACCCGCCATCCTAGAACAGGCCACATCAGAGGCCTCCTGGCCACCGGTTGAGCACCCCTGTCTTAGGGCTTCTAGTCATCCTGTCCAGCACTGAAATTAACTCCTTCAGGCTGCAAAAAATCCCAGTGTTTCCTCAGCTAAAATCTGGCTCCATTTATCAATGACTTGTGGTTGAAGAAGATCAATCAAATTTAAATTGGGTTCAAGGTTTCCAGCGAGGCTGCTCTTAGCGCAGACAAGGTACCCCTTAGTTAATGGACCCAGAGTTTGAAATCCACATGCACAAAGCCTAATGAGATCACCAGACCAAGGAACCAAAGTCTCTTAAAGTTGAAGTTTAGATATATGTATATATATTTTTCTGTACATCTTTAGTCAGATTGCCTACCAGTAATAAAGTCCTGTATGTCCCAAGTCATTCAGAGATCTTCACTACAGGGATGCCCTGTCCTCTTCCTGTCTCTGAACTTCTGGAGCTGTGATGGCTAAAAGCTTCAGGCTCTGGGCTGAGCTGCTGTGAAAAAGATGTGCCAGGGACTCGCCCATCCTCCCTCCTCCTCCATTGAGAAAAATGTATTTTATTCTTGACACTGCATGAAACAGAAACTGATTGGGCAGAGTCTGAGGAGCCGCAGAATCCTCCCCAACATTCAGAGGTCGTGCTACAGGCAGCGAAAGTGATAAAATAACCTTTCTCAATGGAGGAGGTGGGAGGAAGGGGATTACTTTGCACAGCAGCTCAGCTCCAAGCTAATAATCATTGCAGAGCTGGAAGTCGAGAGACAGGAAGAGGACGGGGTATCCCTTCAGTGAACATATCTACAGGATCTGGCTGCCTGCAGAGCTTGGGACATCCTTCATTACAGGTAAGTATTGTGACTAAAGCTGTACAAAAAAAAAAAAAAATTACACTAAAGCTTTATTATTGCTGTTCATTCACAACAAGAAAATATAAAACAGCCAATGTGTTTTGAATATTGTACATAGTGAGGAGCAGTCAAAAATGACATTGTCCCCATGTCTAATTATTTGGAAATAAATGAAAAAAAAAAAAAAGGACCCAGGAGCAAATTAGGAGCAGCACCTGGTGAGGTGAAGGTAAATCTTCCTTAGGCGACAGGAAATAAAACAGCAAAAATATATATAAAATAAAAAAATAAAACATTTCACGGTGGTTTAATCATTCCCTACTCTATTTAAAAAAAACATTAATGGCTATATATATGTTATGGAATGGCACAATCGTATCAAAAATGGAGTGTGTGATCCTTTACATCTATTTTTGCAGACTCTCAAATTACAAATTGTATTTCTTGTGGTTTACATTCAAGGAAAAAAAAGCACTTTGGAACTACAATTTATTTTTGTTTGTGAGTTATTTTGGTGTTATATTCCTAAAAATGTTTTGGATCAGTTAAAGGAGACTTCCAGGAATAATGGACAACTTCTGAGACCTTCTGAGTCCTAAAACATGAGTGTCCCCACCTTATATAGCTATTACCTTGTATAAAAGAGCGGGGCCCACGTCCTGCTGTTGTTTTCAGTGATACGGAGCTTTGAAAAAAGTATTCATACCCCTTGACATTTTCCACATTTTGTCATGTTACAGCCAAAAAAACGTAAATGTATTTTATTGGGATTTTATGTGATAGACCAACACAAAGTGGCACATAATTGTGAAGTGGAAGGAAAATGATAAATGGTTTTCAAATTTTTTTACAAATAAATATGTGAAAAGTGTGGCGTACATTTATATTCAACCCCCCTGAGCCAATACTTTGTAGAACCGCCTTTCACTGCAATTACAGCTGCAAGTCTTCCTGGGGATGTCTCTACCAGCTTTGCACATCTAGAGAGGGACATTTTTGCCCATTCTTCTTTGCAAAATAGCTCAAACTCTGTCAGATTGGATGGAGAGCGTCTGTGAACAGCAATTTGCAAGTCTTTCCACAGATTCTCAATTGAATTCAGGTCTGGACTTTGACGGAGCCATTCTAATGCCCTGTACACACGGTCGGATTTTCCAATGGAAAAAGTGCGATTGGATTTTGTTGTCGGAAATTCCGACCGTGTGTGGGCTCCATCTGACTTTTTCCGTCGGAATTTACGACACACAAAGTTTGAGAGCAGGATATAAAATTTTCCGACAACAAAATCTGATCGTTTAAATTCCGATCGTGTGTACACAAATCCGACGCACAAAGTGCCACGCATGCTCAGAATACATTAAGAGATGAAAGCTATTGGCTACTGCCCCGTTTATAGTCCCGACGTACGTGTTTTACATCACCGCGCTCAGAACGATCGGATTTTCCGACAACTTTGTGCAACCTTGTGTATGCAAGACAAGTTTGGCCCAAAATCCATCGGAAAAAATCTGATGGATTTTGTTGTCGGAATATCCGATCAATGTCCGATCGTGTGTACAGGGCATAACACATGAATATGCTTTGATCTAAACCATTCCATTGTAGCTCTGGCTGTATGTTTAGGGTCGTTGTCCTGCTGGAAGGTGAACCTCCACCCCAGTCTCAAGTCTTTTACAGACTCTAATGCCCCGTACATACGGTCGGACATTGATCGGACATTCCGACAACAGGTTTTGTTGTCGGAAAATTTTATAGCCTGTTCTCAAACTTTGTGTGTCAGAAAATCTGATGGAAAATGTGTGATGGAGCCCACACACGGCCTGAATTTCCAACAACAAGGTCCTATCACACATTTTCTGTCAGAAAATCCGACCGTGTGTACGGGGCATAAGAGGTTTTCTTCTAAGATTGCCCTGTATTTGGCTCCATCCATCTTCCCATCAACTCTGACCAGCTCCCCTGGACCTGCTGAAGAAAAGCATCCTCACAACATGATGCTACCACCACCATGTTTCACGGTGGGGACGGTGTGTTCAGGGTGATGTGCAGTGTTAGTTTTCCGACACACATAGCGTTTTGCTTTTAGGCCAAAAGGTTCCATTTTTGTTTCATCTGACCAGAGCACCTTCTTCCACATGTTTGCTGTGTCCTCCACATGGCTTCTCACAAACTGCAAACAGGACTTCCTAAGGCTTTCTTTCAACAATGGCTTTCTTCTTGCCACTCTTCCATAAAGACCAGATTTGTGGAGAGCACGACTAATAGTTGTCCTGTGGACAGATTCTCCCACCTGAGCTGTGCATCTCTGCAGCTCCTCCAGAGTTACCATGGACCTCTTGGCTGCTTCTCTGATTAATGATCTCCTTGCCCGGCAGTTTAGGTGGACGGCCATGTCTTGGTAGGTTGCAGTTGTGCCATACTCTTTCCATTTTTGGATGATGTATTGAACAGTGCTCTGTGAGATGTTCAAATGTTTTTGGTTGTAACATGACAAATGAGGAAAATTTCAAGGGGTATGAATACTTTTTCAAGGCACTGTAGGTTAACGGGTTATGTCGGCTTGTTCAGGTGAACCCGAAGTAACAGATACTAATCAACCAGATATAACCTTTCTCAATAGAGGAGGCTTTTTCACAGCAGCTTAGCCCCAAGCTATTAACCATTTTTTCTCTTGCGTTCAAATATTCTTCATACAGAATCAGGAAAATAGTGCATTATTACCACTAGAGGGAGCTGACAATCACAGTTAATCAGTATTTATTTCCATCTAAAGGCCATAATGTGGTATTTCCCTGATTCACACTATGAAGAACATTCAACCTGGAGAGAAAAATGCCTAATAACATTTGATTTTGTCCCCATTCACACCTAACAAATGTACATTCAGTTTCACAGGATGAATAGCTCTGCAAATTTGTTATAGATACCCCCTTTAGTTTGCTAAAGCACTGTGTATCATAACCAATCATCATGTTTTTTTTTCAAACAATATATTTTTCACATTTTTTTTAGCCTTTTCTGCATTTCACATGCTGCTGATCTCTTCCAGCCTCTTTTAGGCACTTCCTGTCTACATGCTCTCACTCCAGCATTAACTGTACAAGATTGTCCCGACTTCCTGATAGTGACAACACTGGACTATGCTTGTGCAATATGTGTTGGCGCGGCTGCTTGTAGTCTCCATCTCTCCATCAGGGTCACAGGTCATAGGGTGACAATGCAGGAGCATAGTTGGGAGACAATTGTCACATTGAAGCAGGAAGTGCCTGAACAATCACCTTTTTGGTAGGATAACCAGGTATAAATGTAATCAAAGTTGCATTTTGAAAAAAAGAAAACTAAAACACTTTTTAAATTTGCAATAACTTGCTAAAGCTTTTTAGGAGGGTTAAATGATTGGTTTTACATAGGGAAAGGTATGGCATATGGATCATCTAGAAACTTCAAGCAAACCTAGAATCTAAATTAGACATGTGCACTGACAAAAAATTTGTTCGTTTTCGTTTCATTCGTTTTTTTTGCTTTTTTCGGAAATTCGGAATTTGAAAATTCATAAAAACAAAAATTCGGATTTTCAAATTTCCGAATTTTCGAATTTCCAATTTTCGGATTTTTGAATGTCCGAATTTTGAATTTTCAGATTTCCGAACTTTCGAATTTCCGAATTTTTGAATTTCCGAATTTCCGAATATTCATATTTCAGAATTTTTCAATTCCAAATTTTCGGATTTTCAGAAATTCAAAAATTCGAAAATACAAAAATTCAAAAATCTGAAAAAAAGAAAGAAAATCAGTAAAATTTGAAATAATAACTAACTATTAAATTATAGGTATTGGAATTTCCTTTCAAACTTGGCTGTTAGTGAACGTAACGAATACAAATTTATCTGAAGTTACGAATTATCCGAAATAACGAATGCCGCATCTAAACAAATGTAATGGAATAAATTAATAATAAATAATAATAATAATAAAAGGTTTTATTTTCATTATTGTTATTTATTATTATTAGATCGTTACGTTCCATTCGTTTAGATTCTTATTTCAGATCATTCGTAACTTCGGATAAATTCGTACTCGTTACGTTCACTAACAGCCAATTTTGAAAGGAAATTCCAATACCTATAATTTAATATCTATTATTAGTTAGTTATTGTTTCAGATTTTCGAATTTTCAGATTTTCATTCTTATTCTTGGATTTTCAAATTTCCAAATTTTTTAATTTTTAAATTTATGACATTTCGAATATTCCAATTTCCGAATTTCGAATTTCCGAAATTTCGAATTTCCGAACTCCAAATTTCCGAAATTTTGAATTTTCGGAAGTTCATAAATTTGAAAATTCGTAATTTCAGAAATTAGAAATTTCGGAAATTCAGGAGGAGGATTCCTGGGGGCATGGAGGAGGGATGGAGATGTCACCTGTGGCAAGTTTGCCCCACGGGGGACCTTAGCAACTTATTCAGAGCTGGTTACAGCACTAGGGAATATATCTATAACAGGATGGAGATACAATCAAATAACAAGTTTTTTCAAAAAAATTAAACCCCTTCTGAGACCATTAAATACAATAACTAGGTTTGAGAGCCGGTGTGTACACCTGGGGGAAGGCAGACATATGTTGTCCCAGATGTACAGCCTGATACTTAGTACCCAAAAGAAAACAATCCCATACTTTGTCAGGGAATGGGAAAGAGAACTAAATAAAGTACTATCAGACGAACAAATTAAAAAAATGATCCAATCAACTTATTCAACATCCATAAGCTCGTATTCTCAGGAAATGGCCTATAAATTTTTGACAAGGTGGTATAGGACATCAGCAAGATTAAATAGGATATATCCTAACAGCAGATGCCCGATGCTGGAGAGGGTGCGAGCAAAGGGGTACATTTCTTCATCTGTGGTGGGAATGCCCCAGGATTAAGGAATTATGGGATGCAGTTGCACCATGGCTCAAGAGGTTAGCCCCTAGATCTATAGAGTGTACACCTTTGGACTTCTTATTTTATGGAACAACTGGCACAATCAAGGCCTATAGGAGGAGCATTACACCACATTTATTAAATGCAGCCAAAGTATTAATTCCAAGATTCTGGAAGCAGATTACCTGCCCAACATTAGAGGATTGGAAAAGGGAGGTCAACCGGACAGTGGAAGCGGAAAGATGGATTCATGTAGTTAAAGACAAAAAAGGGGAATTTGAGGACATATGGGCAGGCTGGATACAGTGTGTACAGGGGATAGATTAAGAGGGAAATATGAAACGAGAAGGTGCAGGGAGCCAGGGCCATATAAATACCTTGGATTAGTTGCATAGGGGTTTAGCCAGGGAGGAAAAGGAAGGAATTGGGTTTTTTTTTGTTTTTGTATTTATTTATTTATTTTTGTTTAGACTGCTGTCTCTCCCCCCCCCTCCCTGTCCCTTTTACCCGTATAATGAGATGCCTGATTTGGTGAAAAGGGGGAGGGAGGTGGCAAGGTGAATTTTCTTGTGTTTTTTTTTTTTTCTTATTGTTGTTTAATGTGCTGGTTTGTAAGCGCATGGTGTAGGGAACGTCACTAAGGAAGGGGATATAAAGAGTGAAACACACAATCAATGGGAATTATGCTAATCACCTAGGGTCTTTGTTTTTTTTTTTTCTTTCCTTTTTTTTTTTTTTTTTAATTTATTTATTTATTTATTTATTTTTGATGTTATATTTAATATGGCCGTTAGTGGCCTCTTACACAATAGGGGGTAACACATGAAGGTATTTTAGGATTAATTGGATCACTTTAAATAAATTACTTAATAGAAGTGAGGAACTAGGCCATGATTGGCCAATAAATATAATTATGGGATAATTAACAATAACCACAGGGTATGTACAGGTGTGGTGGGTTTTCTTTTTTCTTAGAAGTGAGGAACAATTACGGAATAACAATAATAAACATGGGAATGTATGGACGGGGCTGGGGGTTTTCCCTTTTTTTTTTTTTGGTATGTTTTAGGCTTATTTTAATATGTTGGTTGTAGGGGGTGGGGGTGTCAATGTGGAATTGGATACACAGACCGATACGCACAAATATTGGGAATCTCATCAATCACAGGATATATTTGGTTGTCGAACATATGTTGGGGGAGTGAGGGGGTTGAGACAGGCAGCGGTTTTTTCATTCCCCTTTTTTTTTTTTTTCTTGGGGGGGGGATAGGGTCAGTTGTAAGAGAACGATGTTACCAATTGGTCTCTTATTAATGTTTAATATGTTAATCCTGCGTAGTTATTGTAAAATATGAAATTAAGGATGTTTAATTGTGAATTGTGAAAAGTATAACAGAAAATAAAAAAATTTTGATTATAGAAATTTCGGAAATTCAAAAATTCAATATTCGGAAATTCGTGATTTCAGAAATTCGGAAATTCGGAATTTCAGAAATTCGGAAATTCATAATTTTGGAAGTTTCAGAAATTCAGAAATTCGAAAATTTCGGAAATTGAAAAATTCGAAAATTCAGAATTAACAAATTTGTCAAAATTCATTAAAAAACTAATTTGGAACTAAACGAATTGCACCTGTCTAATCTGAATTCAGTTTTACTATAGGCCTAGTTCATACAGGTGTACTTAAGTGTATGTGTATACCTCTGCCAAGGGCCAGGTTTGCACTCATGGGATACACAGGTGATCTGTGCATTCCCATGCAGGCAGCCCAATTCATATCAATAGGGATACAGCAGATGCACAGACACAGCCACTGGTCCCAAATTCACAGCTGTGTGGGTGCTTGCCCTAAATGCAGACAGTGTGTTTTTGGGGACACACACCCGTGCACACCCGCCCCCCGCACAGCTGTCAAATTGGGAGCAGCAGCCATGTCCTTGCAGCCACTGCCTGGAGAAATGTCATCAGCACACCAAGGATTCCTCAGAAGGGTCCAAAGCCTTATTCACATGGTCACACAGTCATACCTACCAACATTTTGAGATGGGAATGAGGGACACCTACTAGCAAACGTATCTAGGCACGGGACACGCCCCCTGCCACACCCTCTTAAAGGAGAATTAACCAAAAGAAAAAGGTTAAATAAATCCACAAGGGCTTTTTTTTTTACCACTACTATTCCTTTATATTGGCTTTTCAAATTTACAAATGCAGCAATTTAGAAATCAGATGAAAGGTTTAGTGCTGGGAAACACTTTTTGAAAGATAAAAAGTACATCTATATGAATCAGACCAAAATGAGGGACACATGAGGAGGAAAGAGGGACAGAGGGACATTGCTCCAAATCAGGGACAGTCCCTCGAAATCAGGGACAGTTGGGAGCTATGCACGGTACACATACGGCAACGTTTCAGAGCCACGCAGGGCCCCTTCATTAGGCAAGTGACAGTGACTGTTGGACCCTTCTGAGGAATCCTTGGTGTTGAGGTTTCCAGCCGGTGGTCATTACAGCACTCAGCACAATTACAGCCATTTCCATGAATGTGTGCATGGGGAATATTGCATTTAGACTTACAAAAACTGCGTCCCGATTGCCATGAATGGGACTGCCTACACGGGGATGCATAGGACACCTGTGCATCACGTACAGGCAAACACAGCCCTTCACATGGGTATACACTTAAGTACACCTATGTGAACAAAGCCCAAAGGGTACAAAATTGAAATTAAGCTTGTATTCAAGGTATGCATCTAGATTCACTAAAACTGGAACACTCAGAATCTGGTGCAGCTGTGATGAACTGAATGAATGAATGATTTGTATAGCGCTGCACATGCGAACTGAATCGCCTCAAGGCGCTAGATCTCTCCTGTGTTGTCCCGCTCCTTAGAAGAGGTAGGTCTTGACTTTCCTCCTGAAGGCCTGATGGTTTTCTTCCATGCGGATGTGGGTAGGTAGAGCGTTCCATAGCCGTGGTCCTTGGACTGCGAATCTTCGTTCTCCTTTTGTTTTGTAGCAGGTTTTTGGAATAAGGAGGAGGTTTTGGTTTGAAGATCGAAGACTGCGATTGGTGTTTCTATGCAGAGCTGTACCAGATTTTGCATGCTCCAGTTTTAGTAACCCCCCTCCCCCTCCCAATACTTCATCTACAATGACTGAAGTGCACTTTTAATGGTATGTTGCTGTCATAGACTGCAATTATATTTGGTGGTTGAAATACCAGATTTAATCATCAGGTGGCGCTGCAGGTAAAACCTGTAATCACAGCTCCTGCTTTTAAAGTATAACTAAAGGCAACTTTTTTTTGTTTTGGACAGAGGGGAGAGGGATTAGAACACCTGCCCGTTAAGGAATTTCACGCTCTCTATTTGGTCTGTTAACCATTATTATTAAAAATGAAAGTAAAAGCAAGTCCCAAAATTTTGGGTTGTCCCCAGAAAAGTAATGAAGAGGGAATCTTCCAATGCCGACACTAATTCTGGTGAGCTGGGGGTCCCCAAGGAATTCCCTTACTTTTCAGGGATTCCCTCTCACTTCCTGTTTGGCTATGGGACAGGAAGTAAAGGGAAATCTCCACTATTGGACACAGATGGAGGAAAAAGAAAGTCTTGACAGGGGTTATGACCTTCCCTTACTCTATCCAAAATGACAAAAAAAGCTTTGCCTATAGTTCAACTTTAAAACTGCTTTAGGAAGGGGAGGGAGCCATCCAAGTTACAATAGTCAGGGCTCACAAATGAATAGAGAACATCATTTAAGAACCTAATTTATGAAAACGGAGGAAACAATGGACTTCAGTAGTCTGTTGAGTGAGGACCCCCCAAGAAATGGAGTTGACTTCTGATGTAACTAATTGCCTGATAAAAACTTTCACATCCATTGTTTTCTTAGCCGACAGATAGAATTGATATGCAGATCATCATCTTCTCATCTAGAACACTTTTATTATTTTTCATAAATCACCATGGATTCAATTTGCTCTTCGTGAGAAGATTTTAGAAGACGTTGTTTGGTGCCTTAGGAGTTTTCAAGCATTGACCTCATTTGACCTCACTCAAGTGCAACCGGGAGAAAAAAGAAAGAGAATTTGAAACACTTACGGATTATTTCCTAATGATATTAAACAAGCATTTGGTTGAATAGCTTTAGTACAGCTAAATATACAATAATATAAAATGATTTTCTTCCTTGGCATATTCATTGCCATCTGTCCTTGTTCTGCACTTTGGGTTAGGGCCAAGGTGCCGTCTGTTACTTTGTATGAAGCTCAGAAGACACATGGGAACTTTTTGGATTGCAAATGCTCCAGTTTGTAAATAAGTCATATATATAACTAAATATAACACAAAGGAAGCGCGGTTGGCTGCTTCAAAGGGGTACAGTGTAAAGAGTTAAACCCTTTCAACGTACTCGCAGACGGGGCCTCTTTAGTGACTGGCAGTCTGTTTGTTCACAGCTGGGTGCAGATTTCATACCGTTCTCTGTTCTCCCATGGAACTTAGTGAGCTGAGGCTCTGATGTCAGCCAGACAGTATCGGTGGCAGTGGCTAGTCTAACAACCCCTCTATTACAACACAGTTGATTTGAAGGACTTTGGACAACCTTTAGTTGTCATGTATAAGTTAATGAGCTGAGGACTAGTTGCAGTCTAGCTGCAATATTAACCAGAGAACCTACTTTATAAAGTCTTATGAGTACCGAATTTATCGGCGTATAACACGCACCCCAATTTAAGAGGGCGGTTTCAGGGGAAAATTTTTTTTTTTTTAAATAAACCACTTTGAAGCAAAATAATGGTCAGTAAGCATTAATGCAGCCTAATTAGTGCCCATCTGCAGCCTCAATGCAGCCAAATCTGTGCCCATCTGCAGCTTCAGTGCAGCCTGATCTGCACCCATCTGCAGCCTGATCTGCACCCATCTGCAGCCTGATCTGCGCCCATCTGCAGCGTGATCTGTGCCCATCTGCAGCCTGATCTGCACCCATCTACAGCCTGATCTGTGATCATCTGCAGCGTGATCTGTGCCCATCTGCAGCCTGATCTGTGCTCATCTGCAGCGTGATCTGTGCCCATCTGCAGCCTGATCTGCACCCATCTGCAGCCTGATCTGTGCTCATCTGCAGCGTGATCTGTGCCCATCTGCAACCTGATCTGCGCCCATCTGCAGCCTGATCTCTGCCCATCTGCAGCCTGATCTCTGCCCATCTGCAGCCTGATCTGTGCCCATCTGCAGTGTAATCTGTGCCCATCTGCAGCCTGATCTGTGCCCATCTGCAGCCTGATCTGTACCCATCTGCAGCTTGATCTGTGCCCATCTGCTGCGTGATCTGTGCTTATCTCCCCCATCAATGCAGCTCACCATCTCTCATAGGAAATGGCCGAGCCGTCTTCTCCTGTTTACTCGGCTCTCAGTCGGCAGTCACATACACACAGTCCCGCCTCCACCATCAGCATTGGACCAGCTCCTGTGATAGACAGAACACTGGTCCAATGCCGGTGGCGGAGGCGGGACTCTGTGTGTGTGACGTGAGAGCCGAGTTAGAGCAGAGTAAGAGCCGAGTGGAGAGTCGAGTGGAGAGGAGATGACGGCCTGGTGAATTCCGGCGGCACTCGTCCCCCTCCCGCTGTCGGCGTATAACACCCACCTGAGATTTTCCCCCTATTTTCAGGGGAAAAAAGTGCGTGTTATACACCGATAAATACGGTATTTATAACAGTGCCTACCCTACCAACCCCTCTATAACAACACAGATGATTCAAAGGACCTTGGACAATCTTTAGTTGTCATGTATAAATGAATGAGCTGAAGACTAGTCCAAATCTGGCTACTAGTTAAAGTCTGCCAGCAATATTAACCAGAAAACCTACTTTAAAATGGAGTTCCGCCGAAAAAAAAAAATTTTTAAGTCCGCAGCTACAAAAAGTGTAGCTGCTATTTCTTAATAATCAGACACTCACCTGTCCCACGGTCCGGCGATGTGGGCGTACAAAGCCCCGCTCCTCTCCCCCCCTCTCCACGGCACCGGCATTCTTACTGTGGGCGCCTGGCTGTGGCTTTACAGCTGGGCACACACTGCGCATGCGCGAGCCGCGCTGCGCGCTGTGAATGGCTGGGCAAACTTCTAGGACCCGTGACGTGTCCCAGAAGATTTCAGGGAGGGAGGGGGGAGAGGTGAACTTCCTTCCGGTGCCGCGGAGCCCCGGGAGGAAGTGGGAGCTGGATGCCTCTAAAAAGAGGGTATCTGCTCCTCTCCCGAAAAAAAAATGACATGCCAAATGTGGCATGTCAGGGGGTCACCATCACTTAAAGCGGAAGTTCTATTTTTGGGTGGAACTCCACTTTAATAAGTTTTTTTGAGTATCTATGGCAGTGCCTATCCTAACAACCCCTCTATAACAACACAGTTGACTTGAAGGATTTTTGACAACCTTTAATTGTCATGTATAAGTTAATGAGCTGAGGGCTAGTTGAACTCTGGCTGCAATATTAACCAGATTACCTTCTTTATTAGGCTTTCTGAGTATCTATGACAGTGCCTACCCTAACAACTTTGTCTAACAACAAAGTTAAAAAGATTTTGTATATTTAGTTGTCATAGTAAAGTTAAAGTGGGGCTCCACCCAAAAAAACAAAAATACATGAAAAATCCTAAAAAAAACAAAACAAAAAAAAATTGGATATTTTTTTTTTTTTAACTTACCTCTAAATGCCTGTTGCTAGGGGGTCCCTCGTAGTCTGCCCCTTCCAGTGCCTGGACTGGTGACATCACTTCCCCCTGGGCACAGGAAGGGCCCCGCTCTGCTCCCTCCCTCCTGTCAATCATCTGGGACCCATTACAGGTCCCAGGTGACTGAGAGACCACTCACGGTGCGCGGCGCCGCTCGCGCATGCACAGTGGGTGCCAGGCTGTGAAGCCACAGCCCGGTGCCCACAGTTGCAATGCCGGCGCCGCTGAACGGAGGGGGAGATGAGCGGGGCTTCGATCCCCTGCATCGCTGGACCCAGGGACAGGTAAGTGTCCAATTAAAAGTCAGCAGCTGCAGTATTTGTAGCTGCTGACTTTTAATTTTTTTTTTTTTTTTTACTGGACCCCCTGAGTGGAACTCCTCTTTAATGAGCTGAGGGCTAGTTGAAGTCTGGCTGAAATATCAACCAGGCAACCTACTTTATTAAGTTTTATGAGTATCCTAACAACTCCTCTGTTACACCATTGTTCATTTGAAGGACTGCACACAACTTTTCATTGTCTCATTTAAGTTATTGAGCTGAAAGATAGGTGAAGTCTGCCTTCAATATTAACAAATGACCTGCTTTATTAAGTTTTATGAGTATGTATGGCAGTGTCTACCCTAACACACCTTCTGTAATAACCTGGTTGATTTGAAGAACTGCACACAACCTTTAGTTATCTCATATAGGTTAATGAGCTGAGAGATAGGTAAAGTCTGACTGCAATAGCCAACAGAAGACCCGACTCATTAAGTTTTATAAATTTCGATAGCAGTGCCTACCTTAACAACCCCTCTAGAACAACACGATTTAAAGGACTTCAGACAACCTTTAGTTGTCTTGTATAAAGTAATGAGCTGAGGCCTAGGGAAATGTGGCTGCAATACCAACCAGAGAGCCTATCTATGGCAATGCCTACCTTAATCACCTCTCTGTAACAGAGGTAGGAAGGCATTATCATGATACAAGGCGCTTCAAACAGCCCTATCTTCACAAATGAGGCTAACGGTGGCTAAAAGGGTCAGTCCACCCAAAAAAAAGATATTTAATTTTTTTTATATATATATTTAAATTTTTTTTTCAGATGCTGAAATGTTTAACCGGCCCCGACAGTTTCTTCAATGTCCCGGAGACTCTGTTGGTGAGATCTCTGCACTGATTTCCTGGGTCTGCACATGTGCTGTGCCCATTATGAGCTCCCACCATTCCTGTTGGAATTCTACTTATTCTATTTGATGCAGAACGTAACAGGAGGAGCCGGGACACACAAAGGAGGGCGGGAACACCCCAAACTCCCAGGTTGACAGTTAAAAATGATGGCATGGAGATCTCATTACGACAAGATATATAAAAGGCCAGAGGATGACAAGGGGTGGGCAGAAGGGGGGCGGCTGCCCTGGGCTCAGCGTGTATTGTAGGGATGGGGTGTGGCAAGTTCCTTTGAATTTAAGGCTGACAGTAGGAGACGGTGGAGTCGCTACTTCTGCCGGCCCAGCGCTGGAAGCGGCAAGGGAGGAGGAGAGAGGCGGGAGGAGGTGCGGGCTGTGCTCTCTCCCCACCTCCACCTCATAAGCTCGCACATAATGAAGGGAGGGGGCGCGCAATGTGGCATCCTTGCCCGGGGCACTGGATGATCTTGGCCCGGCACTGCCTCCAATACCCCCCATTAACTCGAATATCACTTTTCGGTGGGCTGACTCTTTAAAGTTGTATTGAACTCAAAAGCAATTATTTATTTTTGCAAAATAAACATTTATTTTGGACCGCAGTCCATGAATCCCCATGTAAGAAGACGGCGGCGCTCCAAAAATGAATGGTATTCTGCAGGGCTTATGGTTGCTGTAAATTGTGAACATTACTGTATATCCCAATAGGGGGCATCACCTTTATTGACACATAGGTGCAAATATGCTACTGTCTCTTTTGGGGGTTTTAATTGATTTTATGCTTTTAAATGTGCATTAATAAAAAAAAAAGAGATAGATTTTTTTATTAATATGAGTGTTGTGTGCCCAAAAATTCAATTTGCTCAGGTCCAAAATTATTATTTTTTTATTCCATATACCAATTGGATGTGGCACTTGTACGTTTTAAATAAACGAGAATCCATAGTACCACCCAGTGATCTCTCATTGTTTACTCATTTTTTGTGATTTACTATATTGCATTTTACAAATTCTGAGATGTGATTTCTGCATTAGGTTTCTTTTTTTAGGCTTTTTTTCTTTTCTTTTTACCTGGTGATCCAGCCAGTAAGTCTGTTGATTTTTAACAGAACAAGCTCTCCTGCAAATGTAGTGTTTATAATAAACCATTTACCACTGACAGGGGTGCTTACAATGATCAGCTTTTTTTTTATTCATGTAAAACCTTTATACCACAAAAAATAAATAAAAAAAGCTGGTGTAACTGCTCAAAAAGTGTTAGCTGGAGTTTGGCTTCAATTTGCTAGTGTATCTAAATCTGCTAGTACATTTAACACTCCCTTCCCCCAGACTGACAATGAGGCTGTCCAAAGGTGCCCCCTGTGCTCCTTCATCCAGAGTGGGGGCACTCTAATACAGGAAGTGTATTACTGGCCAGATCACCAGGTGAAAACAGAGGGGGGAAAAGCATAAATCTAATGATGGGTAAGCTGCAATATTTTACATTTTGGGTTTAATAACGCGTTAAAAATGTTTGCACTTTCAAAGCCAAATGATTTTGGTAACAAAATGTCAGTGTGATTTGTTTATTTTTTTTCATTTGCTCTATGTGTGTTGAAAAGGAAGTATAAAAAAAGTAAAAAAAGCAAATAACCTGTATTAGCTACAACATCCAATGTATGTTTGATAGAAGATTATTATAGTCTATTATCGTAATTAAATTATTAAAGAAAATTTTCTACTTTTCACGTTGACTTTTGTGTTATTTTTACTGTGATGCTCCAAATAATAAAACTATGTTTAATAAATCCAAAGTGAGGGTTTGCATTATTCTAGGAAAATTTCCTGTATGGGGAAATTTCATTTTGGGGGGGGAAATTTCTTTTGAATTGTTGCTAAAAACCAGTAGCAAAATTGCAGAAAAAATGTAAAAGTATCTAAAAGCAAAACTTTTTTTTTTTGGATAGAGCATTGTTTCTCAACCATTTTTTTCTTTCAGCCCCCCGTTCACACCTATGCGAATTAGATGTGGCTTACAACGCATCCAATTCGCAGGACATTTTAAACTAGGTTAGTTTGAATGAGGCTGGTTCACATATGTGCGTTGCATTCGCACTGCGCATTGCACAAAAAAAGTGTGCGTTTTCTGGTCATTGCGTTGCGAATTACAAGGCCATTATCTTCTATGGGCATGCTTAAAGTGGTTATCAAGTCAGTGGGGGTTATTTACGAAAGGCAAATCCACTTTGCACTACAAGTGCAAACTACAAGTGCAAAGTGCACTTGAAATTGCACTGAAAGTGCACTTGGACGTGCAGTCGCTGTAAATCTGAGGGGGACATGCAAGGAAAAAAAAACAGCATTTTAGCTTGAACATGATTGGGTGATAGAATCAGCAGAGCTTCCCCTCAGATTTACAGCGACTGCACTTCCAAGTGCACTTTCAGTGCAATTTCAAGTGCACTTTGCCCTTGTAGTTTGCACTTGTAGTGCAAAGTGGATTTGCCTTTTGTAAATAACCCCCATTGAGTACCATTACTACCAGCCCCTCTGTTATAACAAAGTATAATACATAGTGGAGGTTATTTGCTAAAGGAAAATCCTATTTGCACTGAAAGTGCACTTGGAAGTTCAGTAGATCCGAGGGGGACATGCAAGGAAAATAAAAAAACTGCATTTTAGCTTGCACATGATTGGATGATAAAATCAGCGGAGCTTCCCCTCATTTCAGATCTACCCCTCAGATCTAAAGCGACTGCACTTCCAAGTGCACTTGCAGTGCAAAGTGCAAAAAAAAAAAACATTAAGACTGTTGATTACACCTTGTTATAACAGAGGGGCTGACAGTAATGGTACTCACTGACTTTACTGACACACGAAATAGCGGCGGGAGGGGAGGGGCAGGTTTGGAGAGAGGAGAGACTCTAACACAGAGGGATGACAGAGGCACATATACTGTATCGTGGATCAGCAGCCATGATTACCATGGTCAGTTCACATAGGGGACACCAGAACATGCAGGATCAACCAGGTATTTTACAGCATAGAAAGGGACAAGTAACACCGCACAAGCACTATGCTGTTTAACCGCTTGCAGACCGCCCCACGCACATATACTGCAGCAGGGTGGCCGTTTTGTGCCAGATCACGTACCTAGTACGTCATCTGACACTTCCAAGTCTGGCGCGCACGTGCCGCCCACGACCTGCTCCCGCTGTTATTGGACACAGCGGGAGCCAATCAGCAGATCCGCCAACCGATTGGGAGATCGGCAGAACGGCGATCTGCCTATGTAAGCAAGGCAGGCCGCCGTTCTATGAGAGGGGAATGTACTGATCTCCTGTGGTTCTGCTAAGCAGGAACACAGATCTTTACTTTCCCCCAGTCAAAGCACCTCCCCCACAGTTGATGAGCACTCCCTAGGAACACATTTAATTCTTGGTGTTAACTCCTTCCCCATCAGTGTCATTAGTACAGTGACAGTGCATATTTTTTAGCACTGATCACTGTATTAGTGTCACTGGTCCCCAAAAAGCGTCAAAAGTGCCATTTAGGTGCCCGATTTGTCGCAATATTGCAGTCCCGCTATGAGTCGCTCATCACCGCCATTACTAGTAAAAAAAATAAATAAAAATTCCATAAATATATCCCGTCGTTTGTAGATGCTATAATTTTTGTGCAAACCAATCAATATACAGTTATTGGGATTTTTTTGTTAACCAAAAATATGTAGAAGAATACATTTTGGTCTAAATTTTTGCAGAAATTCGATTTTTTACATTTTTTTGGGATGTGTTGTATAACAGAAAGTAAAAAATAAATTTTTTTTTTTCAAAATTGTCAGCCTTTTTTTGTTTCTAATGCAAAAAATAAAAACCGCAGAGGCGATCAAATACCACCAAAAGAAAGCTCTATTTGTGGGAAAAAAAGAACAATTTTAGTTGGGTACAACGTCACACAATAGTGCAATTATCATAGTTATCGTATCACAAAAAATGGCCTGGTCATAAAAGGGGGTAAAACTTCCGGAGCTGAACTGGTTAAAGCGGGGTTCCACCCAAATTTTGAACACTATCTGTATGTATTCTCTTCCTTGCCTAGATGCTGACATGCCGTTTAAAAAAATTAAAATCGCCGTAATTACCTTTTATTTTTCTATTCTTCTTTGCACTTCCTGGTTCTCCTCCCGTGGGAGTAGGCGTGTTTCTAGCCTCTCCCAGACTCCTGGGAGCTAGTCTCAGGCTTCCCAGGATGCCACTGAGCATGTGCGGGAATGAGCGGTGAATGCTGGGAGCACAGCATTCACCACATCCAGGAAATAAATGCTTGTGGGCTTCAAATGCCCACAATGAAGATGGAAACCGCCTGCAGTGAATAATATAAGTTATTCTTTCCGACGAAATCTGACACAGGCGGACATATTACATACAATATGTGAGTATGTAATGCTGAGAAGAAAAGTTTGTGAATGAACTAAAAAAAAACAAAACGATAGATAGGTGGACCCCCCCTTTAACATGCTTTAAAAGGAACAGGATCTTTTTTTTTTTTTTAGGGTTACAACCTTTTTTCAGTCAAGGCACCCTTTAAAATTCTGCACAAATCGCGAGGCACCGAATTCTAAAATGTAAAAAACTAAACGAATGGTTTTACATAACGCAGTAACATCCACACACGTAGTGGAAGTATAATATCCCCACGCCATTAAATAGATAAAAACTACACTGTTGCAAGCACTGAAAGGTTGAACCGAAAACCCCAAAGTAGAAAGTAAAAATAGATAGTGCTGCGCTGTATGATCTACACATAAATATCCATAATGAGGTGAACTAAATTCATACACAGTAAAGTGACAATGTGCTATATATTAAACAACCAGAACTGTGCTGGTAACAAATAAGGTGGCAATGTGCATATGTGCAAGTGATAAATAAACCAGAGTATCACGTTCCTCAGAGCGATGCTCTAATGAGAAAAAAACCTAGAAATGTCCTTATCTTCTTAGTGATAAATAAATAACATGGAATAACATAAAATATCTATAAAATGTCTACAAAGGGAGGAAGTAGATGGGGATTATTGCAGTGCCAGAACGATTCAACCAGAGAGTGTTATAAAAATATATATAAATTTTATTACAAAGTATCAAAATCACAAAAATTACACATGAACAAATAATCAAAATAGATATAAAAAATGGATGAAGGAGCTATTTTGGGTTCAACGCGGGCCAGAGTGGTATGGGCCCATGTATTTGATTAGGTCAGGTCTTCCCTACATGTTTCGCCAAGGTATTGGCTTCCTCAGGGGAACAAGGCATGACCATTATATTTAAAAAATAGCTCTATAGAAGAAAACAGAATAAGTGAAAACAAAAACATAACATAACCATAAGGATATAAAAATATGAAAAGAAAGGAGACATGCTGCATGACATGGGAATGGGAACTGACATTAGCAATTCAACCCACCCACGGTAGGAAAAAAACAGCCACTCCCCATTGACCCGAAGGGTCCCAATACCTACCCCAACACATCCGCCGGCAGACTCGGCGCAAGGCCCACCCCGAGGGTGGCAGCCAAGACACCACCGTAGTGTGGCTGCTGGGGGCAAAAGGCAACCAATAAAACTAAAGTGGAAAAAAGGAATGTTAAATGGAGACATTTAGCTCATAGGAGCCATGAAATATCCCATTTGCAGGGGCCAACATGGCCTCATTACCTACCCAATATGAATGAATGAATGAATGAATGATTTGTAAAGCGCTGCAATTGCGAACTGAATCGCCTCAAGGCGCTAGTCTCAATATATAGAGAAAAATCTGGCGTTTTAAATATGGTGGTGTGTGTCCGTCTTTGGAAGCCAACAACACTCTGCCAGACGTGGCCAGTTCAGCGTGACCTCAGTGGGTGGGTGTTGAGGGTATAAAGGGAAGAAGAGGAGGGGATGCTCGATGGTGTAGTATGTTTTAAAAAGTAGATTTATTAAAGTTAAAAGAACTAGAATACTCACATTTTTTTACATGCACAATTCAAAACAAATACGAGCAGCCAGCTTGCTGACGTCACTTCTGGTGCTTGTATGTCCCAGGCATCAGTGCCACCTAGCAGTGCTGCCTATCAGTGTCATCTACCAGTGGCCAATCAGTGCCCATCATTGCCGCCCATCACTGCCACCGATCAGTGCCCATCAGTGCCAGCTATCAGTGCCACCTATTAGTGCCCTTCAGTACCACCTATCAATGCCCTTCAGTGTCACCCATCAGTGCCACCCATCAGTGCCACCTCTCAGTGCCCACCAATGCCACCTATCAGTGCCCACCAGTGCCACCTCATCAGTGCCCACCAGTGCCACCTATTAGTGCCCATCAGGGTTGCCTTATCAGTGACCATCAGTGTCGCCTTATCAGTACCCATCAATGCAGCCTATCAGTGCCCACCAATGCCACCTATCAGTGCCCACCAGTGCCACCTCATCAGTGCCCACCAGTGCCGCCTATTAGTGCCCATCAGTGCAGCCTATCAGTGCCCATTAGTGTAGCCTCATCAGCGTACATTAATGAAGGAGAAAAATTACCTGTTTGCAAAATTTATTAACAAAATATAAAACAGTTTTGTATTGTGTTAAAAAAAATTTGGCCTTTTTAAATTTTTTTAACAAAAAATACAAAACCCAGAGGTGATCAAATACCACCAAAAGAAAGCTCTATTTGTGGGAAGAAATGATAAAAAATTCATTTGGGTACAGTGTAGCATGATCACGCAATTGTCATTCAAAGAGTGACAGCGCTAAAAGCTGAAAATTGGTCTGGGCAGGAGGGGGTTTTAGGTGCCCAGTAAGCAAGTGGTTAATAAATCTACTTTTTTTAACGTACTACACCATCGAGCATCCCCTCCTCTTCTTCCCTTTATACCCTCAACACCCACCCACTGAGGTCACGCTGAACTGGCCACGTCCGGCAGAGTGTTGTTGGCTTCCAAAGACGGACATACACCACCATATTTAAAACGCCAGATCTGGAGGTCGATGGACACCTGGATACATAGGGAACATCTCCGTTACCCTGAAAGATACCCTTACATGCTGTTACCTTACAGCCGGAAGGTGAGAGGACACCTATACACCACGTATTGCACTGAAGATAAGAAGTCACTCTATGCACTTTCTATAGACTTGGCACAGAAGAAGGAATTTCACGAATTTTGCACATTTTCTTATTATTCACAACAAAGAAGAAAAGGACATTTTATAGATATTTTATGTTATTCCATTTTATTTTTTTATCACTAAGAAGTGAAGGACATTTCTAGGTTTTTTTCTCATTAGAGCATCGCTCTGAGGAACGTGATACTCTGGTTTATTTATCACTTGCACATATGCACATTGCCACCTCATTATGGATATTTATGTGTAGATCATACAGCGCAGCACTATCTATGTAAACACCAAAAATTACCGCGCTACTCTATGCAATGATGATAAACTCTATTATATAACTTAAAAAGCTGCAGTCCTAAAGTGAGGCGTGCACATACTAGACAAAAATAATCAAAAAAGACTGCGCTAGAAAAAATGACATGTGATGTAACTAAACAAACATGATTGAGTATATAAATAAATACAATTCATCGAGTGTAAAAATTATAATAATTAAACACAAAAAATCTATTGAAAGTGGGTAAAGATAAAAGTGACTGAAAAATGAAAGTCCCAAATAAAGTTGAAAAAAGTGACTAAATAGTCAAAAAGCAGACAGTCCTTGGAGCCAAGGCAGATATAATCGGTGATCGTAGACGTAAAACACCCAGTGAAGAATCCTCCACCTATTAAGATGTACGCTTACCAGAGGTAAGCTGTAAATCAGCTTACTAGTGAACATCCACTCAGGGGAAATCAGCTCCTCAAGTCTCCTCACAGGAAAGGGGCAGACAGGATCTCTCAATGCAATAGATTCACTCCGCATATCAGGAGGACCCAGAAGGATAAAACAAATTCTCCATAGTGTAAAACTGTATATCATTTATTGAGGTAAAAAAGATGATCACACTTACATGTAAAATCACGATATAAAGGCACATAAGATGTACAACAGCCGGCCGGCTCGCATGCACCCGTTCAAAACGAATAAGGATAAAACGATGACGTCAGCACTATCTATGTTTACTATCCACACATGTAGGACACCCAACGTTGGAGGTGATTTATTCTTCTAAAGCAAATACACCTCAGCACACCGGTACTGACTAGTATTCCAATGTTTCTCCTTCCAATTCTCTCCCTCACTCAGCCAATATGACCCCAGTGCAGATGGAGAGGGGCAGGGGAGGGGCAAACAAGGATGCTGTACAGGCGCCCAACGTTACCCTTATCAATCGATGATGTAATTGGCTGTTAGGATGACGGTCCCTAGAAGGTTGTAATCGTGTACAATGATAACCTGTGTCTTTGTGTAACTAAAAGCAGGTTTGAGCCACCTGCCGGCTCGTGTAGAGTTTTTGGGCAATTTTTAGGCACGTGCCAAGGCATCCCTGAAGAAACCTGAAGGCACCCCAGTTTGAAAAAGGCTGGGGTAGAGTAGTGAAAGGTTAGGGCCTGTGTTTGTTTGCTATCTGTGTCCCCACTGGGGTTATTCACCCTTTCTATTTGTCCTGGAGACCCCTGAACAGAAAAAGAGTCGAAATTTTCCAATGAGAACAGCTGTTTAAGAGAGGATTTCCCATCATTTTGGATATACTTCCTGTTGTATCTACAAGTGAAAGTGTCAGTAAACCCATTGCTAAATCGCACTATTCCCTTTAGAATAAATACTATTTTTATCAATTTTGTTCTGGTCACGTGACTTTTATCATTTTTCTCTGCTCTACAAAAGGCAAAACTGGAGCATTTACAGGCGGGTGGTAACACTGCAGAGAGAAGATAAGCCTGTAGAGCAACCAACACTTTGGCCACCATATAGAAAGCAGAGTGGAAGCAGGGTGCTGGATGCTAGAACGCTCTCTGTGTTCCAGTACCCAGCACTAAGAGCGACAGTACTGTGGGCAGAGTTATCTCCGCCCACAGTACAAGTAAAGTGCCAGCCTGGGGAGAGAGCGGTTTGGGAGCATGTGATAAGGCAAAGGGGATAGGGGTTAAATTTTCACTGCCATGGCCAGCAATCGAGCAGTGAAAGTGATTGAAAGTGATTGGGGGGGGGGGTAATTTTCACTGCACATGACCTGCAATAGTGGGGTTAACTATAACTGCCACTGACCACCAAAGCAGGTAGTGTGTGTGGCACTGGGGGCCAAATTTCACTGGCAGTAACACAAATATATGTGTATGTGTGGGGTTTAACTTCCATTGCCATGACCACCAATGCAGGGAAGGGTTGGGGAGTTAACTATCACTGTCACTGACCACCAATGCAGGGGGTGGGTTACATTTCACTGCCAGTGACCCCAATGCAGGGGGAATTAACTTTTACTACCACTGTGGGGGCGTATGGGGGGATCAACGCTCACTGCCACTGACCACCAATGGCAATGGCATCAATGGCATTGATCATCTCTGCAGGGGGAGGGATGGGAGTTAAATATCACTGCCAATGACTACCATTGGGGGGGGGGTTAATAGTACACCAGAGTTGGGGGGCTATTATTGTGTTTACTGACACCAATGTTGGGGGTTATTATTGGGTCCACTGACACCAATATTGGGGCTTAGTATTGCTTTCACTGACATCAACGTTGGGGGATAATATTGGGTCCACTGACACCAATATAGGGGGTTATTATTGCGTTCACTGACACCAATGTTTGGTGTTTTTATTATGTTCACTGGCACAAATGTTAGGGGATAATATTGTGTCCACTGACAGCAATGTTGGGGGGTTATTATTGCATTCACTGACACTAACGTTGGGGCTATTATTCCATTTACTAACACCAATGTTGAGGGTTTTTATACTCCAACTTTTTCCGTATGCATTGCATTACCCTTCAAAAAGTGCAGCAGAAATTACATTTTTGGGCTTTCAGGTGCAAAAATGTGGCGCTATTGTGCAGCCCTATGGAAGTGTCGAGGGCAGCACTTGAGGTCCTCCATAATCTTTAGCTTGACCACCACTGCCCTAAGTGACAACTTCCTTCACTATTGTCTATGGGACCGGATGTGAAATCTCCCCAATAAGACAAAAAGAAAACTTGACAAGATCTAAACTCTTCTCTTCTCTATCCAGAACTATACTTGTCTAAAAAGGCTCCAGAGAACAATGATCCTGTCCACCTCGGAATTCGGTGTGGTCCTGCCCACCTGTGTGTTTCAGCTCCTCCTCTTACATTCTCCATAATAATAAATAAATAAAAATCAAGCAGGGAGAGTGGGAACCCCTTATGTAAGTCCCCAAATCTCACCAAAAGAGTTCCAGAGAGATAGAAGAAATGTCTGGTTAAAGTCTTCAGCACCTAACAAAAACTGACATTGCTTTACTTGGACTGACCTCTTGATTCTTCCAGTATCATAAAGGTATGATATCAAAAAGATAGACTCCATAGTTGTGTACCCCCTGCAGTAGACATAGCACTAAGTGAGGACCTGTCTTGGAGGGTATTTCTGTTACTGTAAGTTTTGTTATGGCTTCACAAGCCAAACTCCCATGTAGTAAAGAGCTTGGGTTCGGCATGAACCCAAGGCTGTTGCCATTTCTGGCCTACTCAGCTGCGGTCAGGATATTCCTCACCCCGCAACTACACATACACAAAGAGGCAGGGAAGTTTGTGACATTACTGACCCAATATGCCCATATAGCCACATTAGGTTAATGACATTGATCTGATATGACAAAGACATACCCAAATGCACAGTTCCGCTCAAGGCTTGCCCCTCCTATACATGGACAATTAGGGTGCCGGCCATTGTAGTCCGTCTCCACCCCCCATCAGAAATATGAACAAATTTATTAGTCACACTTTTCTCTTAGCTCATCTTGCTGTAATTATTAGTTGTCAACAAAGTGACCGCATACAACAATGTCTCCACCCGGGAACCAATCTTCCCTGATCCTTCTGAGAAAGCCAGAAGTAGTGAAACATGCCAAAGAAGGTTGGTTCCCAAGTGGAGACATTGTTGTATGCTGTCACTTTGCTGACAACTAATAAATATGGCAAGAGAAGCCAAGAGAGGGGGCGGCTGATACATTTTTTTCATATTGACCTGATATGGCCATGTGGTCATATTAAGTCAATGATGTTACGAACTTCCCTGCACCATTATGGGCATGCAGCTGCGGGGTGAGGAATCCCCTGCCCGCAGCTCATTGGCCTGGTACTGACAGCTGACTTCCAGCTCATCCACACCCAAGATCCTTTTCAAATGCCAAATAAAAAACAAAATCTGGCTTCAAAGCTACATTGCACTAGTGTCCTCAGTACTAAGTCTAGTGGTGCAGACACATCTTGCTGGGCCTGAGTCAAATATACTCATTTTGCCCTCTTGTTAAAACAGCTCTGAGTACAGATGGGTAATATTGCAGACGACAAATAAAAGTGAATGTCTATATTTAGGATTTTGTTGTGCCGTATATGAAGAGTATCTGATTAATCTGATTACAGACTCAGCATCTGGCTGTAGGATGTTGTGTGGGAGGACATATTGCAGCGTTCTGTACAAATGTCGAGCACTCGCGTATGTCTTTGGAAACGGCCTCGTCATTCATGGAAGATTATCCCTTGTTTACAAAGATCTCTTCAACAATAACAGAAATAATTGAATTATTAGAACAGAGTGGGAAACAATTACCGTATATACTCGAGTATAAGTCGAATTTTTCAGCACATTTTTTTGTGCTGAAAGTGCCCCCCTCGAATTATACTGGAGTCAAGCACTTTTCTGCAGCAAAAAATTTCATTTTCCGAACCGACTTTGGGGCCCCGTATCTCAGGCACACTTGGTGCTAGGAACCCCAAATTTGGTGTGCAAACCCAGTAGAACTGGCACCATAACATATCCAAAGATGCAGTTCCTAGCTCTAAGTGGCCCCGAGATACGGGGCCCCAAAATCGGTTCGGAAAATGTCATTCTCTGCTGCAGAAAAGTGCTTGACATTTTCTGAACCGACTTTGGGGCCTTATATCTCAGGGCCACTTGGTGCTAGGAACCCCAAATTTGGTGTGCAAAGCCAGTGGAACTGGTACCATAACATATCCAAAGCTGGGGTTCCTAGCACCAAGTGGCTCTGAGATACAGGGCCCCAAATCTGGTTCAGAAAATGTCATTTTCTGCTGCAGAAAAGTGCTTGACATTTTCTGAACTGATTTTTGGGGCCCTATATCTCAGGGCCACTTGGTGCTAGAAACCCCAGCTTTGGATATGTTATGGTGCTAGTTCCACTGGGTTTGCACACCAAATTTGGGGTTCTTAGCACTAAGTGGCCCCAAGATACAGGGCCCCAAATTCGGTCAACTGTGTCCATCTGCAGCAATGTCATTTCGGGACCCTTTGGGTTCAGAGACCCCAAATTTTGGCTGCAGCTAGGGGGCATCTAGGAACCCTTAACTACCGAGTTTGAAGTTCAGGGGACCTATGGCTGTAAATGGGCACAGTGAGGCTGCAAATGGGCACAGTGATGCTGCAAATGGGCATTGTTGACCCTCTTTTCCACTTACAGTAGCTGTGCATTTCTCACCCTCGTCTTATACTCGGGTCAATAAGTTTTTCCCATTTTTTTTGTGGTAAATTAGGTGCCTCGACTTATACTCGGAACGACTTATACTCGAGTATATACGGTACATTGTGTTCATAATACAAGCATCATTAGACCTATCCACGTTGTTTTTAGCAGTGTTGTACCATGATAGCCATTGATTAATGCACAAAGTTTGGAGTTTTGGTGATACCCTTTAATAAACAATTTGGGTTATTAAAGACGCAAGCTTTCAGGATAACTCAGATCCCTTTGCCAGCCTTTATACATTGCCTTTTAAAATTAATTCATAAATAAAACCAACTATCTTTGTGCTTTGTCAGCCAGGTAAATAGTATGAGTGCAGGCAGGTAGAGGCCGCAGTATATCCACCAACCTGAAGGTGGCACTGTGCCAGTATTTTGAGGCTGGTAGGAGCCCCATGAAGACTATTTGGGGTTGATTTATTAACCACTTCAGCCCCGGAAGGTTTTACCCCCTTCCTGACCAGAGCACTTTTTACAATTCGGCACTGCGTCGCTTTAACTGCTAATTGCGCGGTCATGCAATGCTGTACCCAAACGAAATTTGCGTCCTTTTCTTCCCACAAATAGAGCTTTCTTTTGATGGTATTTGATCACCTCTGCCGTTTTTATTTTTTGCGCTATACGCGGAAAAAGACCGAAAATTTTGAAAAAAAATGATATTTTCTACTTTTTGTTCTAAAAAAAATCCAATAAACTCAATTTTAGTCATACATTTAGGCCAAAATGTATTCGGCCACATGTCTTTGGTAAAAAAAATGTCAATAAGTGTATATTTATTGGTTTGCGCAAAAGTTATAGCGTCTACAAACTAGGGTACATTTTCTGGAATTTACACAGCCTTTAATTTATGACTGCCTATGTCGTTTCTTGAGGTGCTAAAATGGCAGGGCAGTACAAAACCCCCACAAATGACCCCATTTTGGAAAGTAGACACCCCAAGGAATTTGCTGAGAGGCATGTTGAGCCCATTGAATATTCATTTTTTTTGTCCCAAGTGATTGAATAATGACAAAAAAAAAAAAAAAAAATTACAAAAAGTTGTCACTAAATGATATATTGCTCACACAGGCCATGGGCATATGTGGAATTGCACCCCAAAATACATTTAGCTGCTTCTCCTGAGTACGGGGATACCACATGTGTGGGACTTTTTGGGAGCCTAGCCGCGTACGGGGCCCCGAAAACCAAGCACCGCCTTCAGGATTTCTAAGGGCGTACATTTTTGATTTTACTCCTCACTACCTATCACAGTTTTGAAGGCCATAAAATGCCCAGATGACATAAAACCCCCCCAAATGACCCCATTTTGGAAAGTAGACACCCCAAGCTATTTGCTTTGAGGCATGTTGAGTCCATGGAATGTTTTATATTTTGACACAAGTTGCGGGAAAGTGACAAATTTTTTTTTTTTTTTTTTTTTTTTTGCACAAAGTTGTCACTAAATGATATATTGCTCACACAGGCCATGGGCATATGTGGAATTGCACCCCAAAATACATTTAGCTGCTTCTCCTGAGTACGGGGATACCACATGTGTGGGACTTTTTAGGAGCCTAGCCGCGTACGGGACCCCGAAAACCAAGCACCGCCTTCAGGATTTCTAAGGGCGTACATTTTTGATTTTACTCCTCACTGCCTATCACAGTTTCGGAGGCCATGGAATGCCCAGGTGGCACAAACCCCCCCCAAATGACCCCATTTTGGAAAGTAGACACCCCAAGCTATTTGCTGAGAGGCATGGTGAGTATTTTGCAGCTCTCATTTGTTTTTGAAAATAAAGAAAGACGAGAAAAAAATTTTTTTTTTTCTTTTTTCAATTTTCAAAACTTTGTGACAAAAAGTGAGGTCTGCAAAATACTCACTATACCTCTCATCAAAAAGCTTGGGGTGTCTACTTTCCAAAATGGGGTCATTTGGGGGGGTTTTGTGCCACCTGGGCATTCCATGGCCTCCGAAACTGTGATAGGCAGTGAAGAGTGAAATCAAAAATTTACGGCCTTAGAAAGCCTGAAGGCGGTGCTTGGTTTTCGGGGTCCCGTACGTGGCTAGGCTCCCAAAAAGTCCCACACATGTGGTATCCCCGTACTCAGGAGAAGCAACAGAATGTATTTTGGGGTGTAATTTCACATATTCCCATGGCATGTTTGAGCAATATATCATTTAGTGACAACTTTGCGCAAAAAAAAATAAAAAAAATAAAAAATTGTCTCTTTCCCGCAACTTGTGTCACAATATAAATTATTCCATGGACTCAACATGACTCTCAGCAAATAGCTTGGGGTGTCTACTTTCCAAAATGGGGTCATTTGGGGGGGGTTTGAACTGTCCTGGCATTTTATGCACAACATCTAGAAGCTTATGTCACACATCACCCACTCTTCTAACCACTTGAAGACAAAGCCCTTTCTGACACTTATTGTTTACATAAAAAAATAATTTTTTTTTGCAAGAAAATTACTTTGAACCCCCAAACATTATATATTTTTTTTAAAGCAAATGCCCTACAGATTAAAATGGTGGGTGTTTCATTTTTTTTTTTCACACAGTATTTGCGCAGCGATTTTTCAAACGCATTTTTTGGGGAAAAAACACACTTTTTTACATTTTAATGCACTAAAACACACTATATTGCCAAAATGTTTGATGAGATAAAAAAGATGATCTTAGGCCGAGTACATGGATACCAAACATGACATGCTTTAAAATTGCGCACAAACGTGCAGTGGCGACAAACTAAATACATTTTTAAAAGCCTTTAAAAGCCTTTACAGGTTACCACTTTAGATTTACAGAGGAGGTCTACTGCTAAACTTACTGCCCTCGATCTGACCTTCGCGGCGATACCTCACATGCATGGTGCAATTGCTGTTTACATTTGACGCCAGACCAACGCTTGCGTTCACCTTAGCGCGAGAGCAGGGGGGACAGGGGTGCTTTTTTTTTTTTTTTTTTTTCTTTCTTTATTATTATTATTTTTTTATCTTATTTTTAAACTGTTCCTTTCATTTTTTTTTTTTAAATCATTTTTATTGTTATCTCAGGGAATATAAATATCCCCTATGATAGCAATAGGTAGTGACAGGTACTCTTTTTTGCAAAAATTGGGGTCTATTAGACCCTAGATTTCTCCTCTGCCCTCAAAGCATCTGATCACACCAAGATCGGTGTGATAAAATGCTTTCCCAATTTCCCAATGGCGCTGTTTACATCCGGCGAAATCTACGTCATAAAATGCTCGTAGCTTCCGGTTTCTTAGGTCATAGAGATGTTTGGAGCCACTCTGGTCTCTGATCAGCTCTATGGTCAGCTGGCTGAATCACCGGCTGCATTTTCAGGTTCCCTGTTGAGACAGGAGAGCCAGAGAAAAACACGGAAGATGTTGGGGGGGGGGGGCATTCCCTCCCACTGCTTGTAAAAACAGTCTAGAGGCTAATTAGCCACTAGGATTGCTTTTACATGAAAGCCGACCGCTGGCTGAAAAGAATGATACCAAGATGATACCTAAAGCTGCAGGCATCATTCTGGTATAACCACTCAAAGTCGTGAATGGCGTACCTGAAGACAAAAAAATGGTTAACAATGGTTAACAATAAAGCACAGTAAAGTGTAAATAATTACACACCTGAAAAACAAACATGATAAAACATAATAACAATAACAATAACAATAACAATAAAACATTGCAGAATAGAATACAGTAAAAAAGAGCAGAACAATAGAGAGAGAGAATAGAGAGAGAGAGAACAATAAAACAACAACTATTTTTTTTATTTCATATATTTTTTTTTTTTTTACACTTTTTTTGTAACTAACTTTTATAACGGTAACCGGTTCCAGGTTCGGGTCTCTCAAAATGCGATGGCATCTTGGGAGACCCTGTGAAAGTGCGCCTAGTCTGTGCAATGCTGTACCCTACGCTAATAGTCAACTAGTGCATGGTAGCGTTCAAAACATTCACCAATGCAAAGACCAGGATTGTCAGGACAGGAGGGACAATAATAGCGGGTGTCACGTCTATATCCGCGCTTGCTGCAGACACAACATCTTTTTTTGGGGGGTTCGCTGGGTAGGGGTACTCGGGAGGACATAAAAATGCCTCTCATGCAGCCGACTGCATTTGGTTGGGGATGTGAATGGGGGAAGTACGGGCGCTGCAGAAGCGGTGGGTTCCCAATTAGGATTGGCGAATGCAGCAGGAAGGGCACTATGGGCACGACGGGCCTGTGTTTGTCTTTTTGGTGGCAGCGGGACACTACTTGTGCTTGCCACCTCACCAGCTTGAACTGCACTTATGGGACTCGCCACGTCACCACGTGTTACTGCAGTGCTGGTTTGACTACGACCGGGGTGTACTAGGCCGCTGGCGCTTGCCAGTTCACCAAAACGCTACCAAAAAAAACTGTTAGCGATTACAGGGATCAGGCCTGACTCTGCAAACGCTGCAGTTATGCGTTTAGTATTTTGTAAGTGACAGTGATCGATCGATACTGCACTTGGGTGGGCTGGGCCGGGCTGGGCGGAGGGGCAAAACGCAGGTGCTAGCAGGTATCTGGGCTGATCCCGCTAACACTGCGTTTTTGGGAACCCTAAACTGCTGGGGACACTAGTATAGATCTAATCGGATCAGATATTGATCCGATCAGATACTATACCACTAAGGGAGGCGTACGGTGCGTGCGTGGGTGTTAGCGGTACTGGCGCTAATCTGACGCTGCCTGGGGCTGGTGCTTGCCAGTTCACCAAAACGCTACCAAAAAAACTGTTAGCGATCGCAGGGATCAGGCCTGACTCTGCGAACGCTGCAGTTATGCGTTTAGTGTTTTGTAAGTGACAGTGATCGATCGATACTGCACTTGGGTGGGCTGGGCCGGGCGGAGGGGCAAAACGCAGGTGCTAGCAGGTATCTGGGCTGATCCCGCTAACACTGCGTTTTTGGGAACCCTAAACTGCTGGGGACGCTAGTATAGATCTGATCGGATCAGATATTGATCCGATCAGATACTATACCACTAAGGGAGGTATACGGTGCGTGCGTGGGTGTTAGCGGTACTGGCGCTAACCTGACGCTGCCTGGGGCTGGTGCTTGCCAGTTCACCAAAACGCTACCAAAAAAACTGTTAGCGATCGCAGGGATCAGGCCTGACTCTGCGAACGCTGCAGTTATGCGTTTAGTGTTTTGTAAGTGACAGTGATCGATCGATACTGCACTTGGGTGGGCTGGGCTGGGCTGGGCGGAGGCGCAAAACGCAGGTGCTAGCGGGTATCTGGGCTGATCCCGCTAACACTGTGTTTTTGGGAACCCTAAACTGCTGGGGACGCTAGTATAGATCTGATCGGATCAGATATTGATCCGTTCAGATACTATACCACTAAGGGAGGCGTATGCTGCGTGCGTGGGTGTTAGCGGTACTGGCGCTAATCTGACGCTGCCTGGGGCGACGCATATCACCGCCGGGCGATCGGGGGGCTAAACCTTTATTCGGTAATAAACGGCGGGTGCCCTGACACTATAAAAAATAAACAAACTAACCAGCGTCACCCGTAACAGTTATACGGTGATCAGTGGTGAAAGGGTTAACTAGGGGGCAATCAAGGGGTTAAAACATTTATTAGGTAGTATATGGGGGTCCCTGTCGCTATAAAATGCTGACGGCGAACCTAAATATTTACGTTCCTAACTACTGTCACCAGCGACACTAATACAGCGATCAGAAAAATGATCGCTTAGCGACACTGGTGAGGGGGGGTGATCAAGGGGTTAAAACTTTATTAGGGGGGGTTAGGGGGGTACCCTAGACCTAAAGGGGGGTAATACTCACTGCCCTAACACTAACTGTCACAAACTGACACTATGCAGTAATCAGAAAAAAAAAAAATACTGCTAATGTCAGTTTGTGACAGGGGGGGGGGGGTGATTGGGGGGGGATCGGGGGGCGATCGGGGGGGGATCGGGGGTGTAAAGTATGCCTGGCATGTTCTACTGTGTGTGTGAGTGTTGTGTGCACTTACATGTCATCTCCCCTCGGCGCTGGAACGGAAACTGCCAGACCGAGGAGAGATGACATCACATCCTCTGCCTGTGTGAAACGACACACAGGCAGAGGAGCATTCCCATTGGCTGGGAGCGATCGCGAGGGGGGGGCCACGATCGGATGGTCTCCCCCTCGCCTCCCGACGCTCCCAGTCAGATGCCGACCGCCGATGGCACCGGGGGGGGGTCCGACCGGACCCCCCGCCCGCGGGAGGCAGATCACGTATGGGTACGTGATTTTGCCTGCCCGTGCCATTCTGCCGCAGTATATATGCGGTAGGCGGTCGGCAAGTGGTTAAAGGCAAATAAACTCTGAGCAGCAAATGATATCACCTGTGATGTATTTCAGTTATCTTGCAAACCTGGCCTGTTCGTGGGTCCTGAGGACAGGCGTTGAGAACCACTGTTCTATGGGTTCCAGGCAGCCATCCTGGGGACAAGGGCAATTCTATTGGACACCAAAGTTGCACTAGATTTGGGCAGTCATTTTGACTAATGCCACGTACACATGACCGGACTTTACGGCATACTTTGCCCGGCGGACTTTTCGACAGACTTTCCGTATGAACGGACTTGCCTACACATGATCAACCAAAGTCCGACGGATTCGACGTGATGACGTACGACCGGACTAAAATAAGGAAGTTGATAGCCAGTAGCCAACAGCTGCCCTAGCCTCGGTTTTTGTCCATCGGACTAGCATACAGACGAGCGGACTTTTCGACCGGACTCGAGTCCGTCGGATAGATTTGAAACATGTTTCAAATCTAAGTCCGTCAAACTTTTGAGAAAACAAAGTCCACTGGAGCCCACACATGATTGAATTGTCCGACGAAATACGGTACGCCGGACCAAGTATGCCGTAAAGTCCGATCGTGTGTACGCGGCATTAGAATATAAAAAAAAAAAAAAAAAAAAAAAAAGGATTCTGCATCATTCAGTGTGCCCGCCATGTGGGAATAAGATAGGGACCGACCCCTTACAGGTTAGGTAGAGAGTAGGAATGGTGTTAGGGAGAGGTACCTGTTGAGGAGGGAAAGAACAGAAATCGATTTAATATTACAGGGTGTCTCCCACTGGAAACCAGATATCTGCAAGAACATTTGGGGATCACAGTGGGGGTTATTTACTAAAGGCAAATCCACTTTGCACTACAAGTGCAAACTACAAGTGCAAAGTGCACTTGAAATTGCACTGAAAGTGCACTTGGAAGTGCAGTCGCTGTAGATCCGAGGGGGACATGCAAGGAAAATAAAAAATATCAGCAGAGCTTCCCCTCATTTCAGATCTACCCCTCAGATTAACAGCGACTGCACATCCAAGTGCACTTTGCACTTGTAGTTTGCACTTGTAGTGCAAAATGGATTTGCCTTTATTAAATAATCCCCATTGTGAATAAGCAGTATCATAGCCCCTCCTAGAGAGGTGCTCCTCTGGCATTCTGTGGTGTATACAATGCATCCAGAAAGTATTCACAGCGCTTCACTTTTTCCACATTTTGTTATGTTACAGCCTTATTCCAAAATGGATTAAATTTATTATTTTCCTCAAAATTCTCTAAAAACAATACCCCATATTGACAACGTGAAAGAAGTTTGATTAAAATTTTTGCAAATTTATTAAAAATGAAAAATGAAAAAAATCCCATGTACATAAGTATTTAGAGCCTTTGCCAGTACACTCAAAATTGAGCTCAGGTGCATCCTGTTTCCACTGATCATCCTTGAGATGTTTCTACAACTTGATTGGAGTCCATCTGTGGTAAATTCAGTTGATTGGACATGATTTGGAAAGGCACACACCTGTCTATATAGGGTTCCACAGGTAACAGTGCATGTCAGAGCACAAACCAAGCCATGAAGTCCAAGGAATTGTCTGTAGACTTCTGAGACAGGATTGTATTGAGGCACAGATCTGGGGAAGGGTACAGAAAAAATTCTGCAGCATTGAAGGTCCCAATGAGCACAGTGGTCTCCATCATCCATAAATGAAAGAAGTTTGGAACCACCAGGACTCTTCCTAGAGCGGTCCACCCAGCCAAACTGAGCAATCGGGGGAGAAGGGCCTTAGTCAGGGAGGTGGCCAAGAACTCGATAGTCACTCTAACTGAGCTTCAGAGTTTATCTGTGGAGAGAGGAGAACCTTCCAGAAGAACAACCATCTCCGCAGCACTCCACCAATCAGGCCTGTATGGTAGAGTGGCCAGACAGAACCAGTCCTCAGTAAAAGGCACATGACAGCCTGCCTGGAGTTTGCCAAAAAGGCGCCTGAAGGACTCTCAGACCATGAGAAACAAAATTCTCTGGCCTGATGAAATAATGATTGAACTCTTTCGCCTAAATGGCAAGCATCATGTCTGGAAGAACAACTCTGTGAATGTCCTTGAGTGGCCCAGCCAGAGCCTAGAACCCGATTTAACATCTTTGGAGAGACCTGAAAATGGGCACCGACATCCAACCTGATGGAGCTTGAGAGGTCCTGCAAAAAAAAAAAGGAAGAAACTACCCAAAAATGTGCCAAATTTGTAGCATCATACTCAAAATAACTTGAGGCTGTAATTGGTGCCAAAGGTACTTCAACAAAGAATCGACCAAAGGCTGTGAATACTTACAGTATGAACACGTGATTTTTTAAATTTTTTATTTTTAATAAATTTGCAAAGATTTAAAAACAAACTTCTTTCACGTCGGCATTATGGGGTATTGTCTGTAGAATTTTGAGGAAAATAATTAATTTAGTCCATATTGGAATAAGGCTGTAACCTAACATAACAAAATGTGGAAAAAGTGAAGCTCTGTGAATATTTTCCGGATGCACTATAAATGTCTGTAATTACTATTGGAAAGTGGATAAACAGCGCCATCTCCTACCTGAAGAAGTCTCTGATCTACAACATACATTACGTGGTACCATAGCTGTAAACTATCTGTCACAGTCAGGGGTCAGGTTCAGCGACCAGGAGCTAGAGCAATAGAGAGGTTCACAACGACAAGCGGGATAAGTACATAAGCAGGTCACCCTGGCGCAGTGGCGGCTGGTGAAGTTTTAGGATGAGGGTGTGCCACACCCTTCCATTCTTTTTTGACCCCTCCCACTCCTCATAAGCCCCACCCCTTATATAATCCAACCATTCCGTCCACCTGTATTTCCACTTGCTTCCACCCATGGTATCAAGAGTATACAGCTCAGCCTCACAGATCAGGGTATATAGGTGGGCATTACAGATAGGGTATATAGCCCAGCCTTACAGATAGGATGTATAACGCAGCATTACAGATAGGGTATATAGGTGAGCATTACAGATAGGGTATATAACTCAGCATTACAGATAGGGTATATTGCCCAGAATTTCAGATAGGGTATATAGCCCAGCATTACAGATAGAGTATATAGCCCAGCATTACAGATAGAGTATATAGGTCAGAATTACAGATGGTAGTATATAGGTCAGCATAACAGATAGGGTATATAGGTCAGCATTACAGATAGGGTATATAACTCAGCAGACCCCCTATCCCTCGGCGTGGGGCTTGCAGCACTGACGACACCCTCCACCCCCCGGTGCGGGGCTTGCAGCACTGACAGCACCCCCCTATCCCCCCGACACGGAGCTCGCAGCACTGACAGCACCCCCCATCCCCCGGCGTGGGGCTCGCAGCTCTGACAGCATCCCCCCTCATCTACC
This sequence comes from Lithobates clamitans, assembly GCA_037952925.1. Lineage (NCBI taxonomy): Eukaryota > Metazoa > Chordata > Amphibia > Anura > Ranidae > Lithobates > Lithobates clamitans. Next base: position 210,453 of record JBBGZY010001854.1, read on the forward strand.
TCCCCCCGTGGGAGGTCTGGCACTTACCGGGCTGTGGAGAGGATCCTCCTGTGTCACCACTCTCCTCCACAGTGTGGACAGCAGCAGCTGCTTTGGTGTCCACGCCTCATGCTTCCTCCCTCTGTGTGTCCTCTTCCGTCAAAGCGCTAGGCATCCAATAGGATCGCCTGGTGCTTTGGCCAATTGGGAAACAGGTCTCACGACTTGCCTTCCTGATTGGCGGGGAGGCACTGTAGTGTGAAAATAGCAAAAATTCATTTGATATGGTCACACAATTGGGTGGGATCACGGCGTATTCTCTGTGCTCCGAGCCCACCCTTTTTTTGAAGCCTATTAGAGCCTCTGGCCCCCTCCATAGAAATCCATGCACCCGACGTCCTGAAAGGGGCCGGGTGCATGGATAGGGGGACGGCGGCAGGGATAGGAAGGGCGGCGCCCGTGCGCCCTCAATGCACGGGCCGCCACTGCCCTGGCGAATGACGTGGGTTCACGCGAAGAGCAGGGCCTAAATACTGGCTTGTTTTCACCAGAGTCCTTGATGGTGGAGATCTGTTTTGTTGCAAGCTAGTGCCAGATCGCAGTCCCCAGGATCGCCTCACTAGGAGGTGAGCAAGCCAAGGTCCAGTAACAGATGTAGTAAATAGGGATCAAGCAGAAACGTAGTCAGTAAACAAGCTAAAAGTTGGTACCATCTGGTTGCAGGTTGGGAACAAGCAGAAGTGTAAATGAGGAGCAAGTCAAAGGTCTGTAACAAATAGTTGCAGGTTGGGTTTAAGCAGAACTGTAGTTGAGGAACAAGTCAAAGGTTGGTACGAGTGGACAGTTGCAGGTACGCAAAGGAGCAAGATATTGACTGGAGAGAGCATAATGGTCTGCCAGACGGGAAGTGCACAGCATCTTAGAAAAGAGCTACATCCAGACACTGCAGAGGTCCCAGGTTCAGATCTGGACCATGATACTACCATCAGTTTCTACAATGTAGACAAAGTTTAAGCATCCATTTGTGTTTACTGAATTCTTGGGTACACTTATTAGGCCCTGCTTACTTGAGCCCACAGTGATACAGACAGAACCATTAAAAGCAGGTCATTTAAAGGGGTTGAAACCCCCGTGTTTTTTTTCACCTTAATGCATCCTATGCATTTGTCATGATGGGAGCAACGTCTGTGTCTGTGCAGCCACTGCCTCCCAGTTGACATGAATGGGACTGTCAGCACAATAACAATTTACATTTCTAGATATTCACCAAAAAATAACAAAACTCCACTTTTTAAGTTCAGGTCCACCTTAAGGTGTTACTTCTCCAATGAACGCTGATTGAACAACAGAAGATAAAATCTGATTAGATATTATAAAGGCACCTTGTTGTTTTCTTGTTCCAAGCCTGTCTAAGAGCTTTCTATTTATACATTACCATTCAGGCTACAAAAAAAGTGGATTTTTTCCATAATATACTTTAAATAGAATGTGCAAATAACATACCGTATTTGCTCATTTGCATTTTTATACCATTTATTATTTCATTTTTCTAAAGTTGTTATTGAGTTTGGTGAAAAATAGCGCACAAATGTTGTAATTCAAAGCTTGAGCCACATGGCTGAAATAATTAGGGTCCCACAAAATGTTTTATTTTTTTCCGTTAAAAGCGGGCCCCATCAAAATGTTGGATTGAATAGGAAAGAGAATCTTGTCATTCATCAGATTTTCCCCATTCACAGCACAGGGGGTGTTATATGCAGTGTAATCAATGTACGAGTGTAAGGCTGGGTTCACACCATTGCAAATTGGATGTGGGTTCTCCACATCAAATTCGCAATGGAGCCGGTTCACATATCTCAGCTGCGGCTTTGGTGAGAATTTGCACAGGAGCCCTGTGCGTCTTTTGGTCTGTTTCAGGTCCGAATTCAGCCCAAAATTTGCGCTGAAATCAGACCTCAAACAGTGAACCAGGACGCCTCGGACCATTGCTGGGAGCCGCATGTGATGATGGTGTGAACCAAGCCTTAGGCTACTTTCACACCGAGACACCCGCGTTCAGCGATAAAGAACCGCTCGTTTTTGCCGCGCTTTAGCGGTGTTTTTAGTCCTCTAGCGGGGCGCTTTTTACCCCCCCAAAAAGAGTAAAAAGTCCAGTTTTCCGGTGCTTTTGAAGCGCTGCCTATTCATTGCAATGGGCAGGAAGTTTTGGGAGCACTAAATACAGCGCTCTATTAGCACTGATCACTGTATTAGTATCACTTGTGATGTCAGTGTCAGTTATTCCGTTTTCACCCAGTGTCAGTTATTGTCACATCGTCTGCCCACTGTAAGATGATGATCACCACCATTACTAGTATAAAAAATAAAATAAAAATTCCAGTATATATACCATAATTTGTAGATGCTATAGAGAATCTTGTCATTCATCAGACTCTCCCCCATTCGCAGAGGGTGTTACATGCAGTGTAATCAATGTACCAACTTTACTCAATGGAGGAGGAGAGAGGAAGGCGCGGGTCAATGGAAGAGGAGGAGAGATGAAGGGGCGGGTTAATGGAGGAGGAGGGAGGAAGGGGTGGGTCAATGGAGGAGAAGGAGAGATGAAGGGGCGGGTCAATGGAGGAGGAGGGAGGAAGGGGCGGGTCAATGGAGAAGGAGGAGGAGAGATGAAGGGGCAGGTCAATGGAGGAGGAGGGAGGAAGGGGTGGGTCATTGGAGGAGGAGGAGGAGAGATGAAGGGGTGGGTCAGTGGAGGAGGAGGAAGGAAGGGGCAGGTCCCCATTTTTTGCCATAGCTCACAGTTGACTCAGAACTATTAACTCCTTTAGCACCCAAAGTTCAGCAGCAGGAAGAAGACCTGTCATCACTGTATAGAAGATATCCTCTGGATCCAGCTGACTGAAAGACATAGGACATACTTTACTGCATGTATAGGAGCAAAATTACTTTTTGACTAAACTTCAATTTAAAGGAGGACCTAGCACTGGATATTGCTTTATGTTAAGTGCCCACATACTATGTAATGTGTTAAGGTAGCACTTCCAGCTATTTATTATCTCTCATAGAGATCACAGTACTTCCCCTGATAAAGCCTTCATCTGCTTTTCTCACCAAAATAGGAGCACCATCTTTCTTCAGGCATCAACCATCTACTTTTTAGACTTGAATGCTCTCAGAGATGACAAAGTCGTATAAATCCTGGTGTCTATGGCAGTCTCTCACCTTGTGACTTGCTACAAAGTGATGTCCGATCATTAGGCGAGAGGAGACATCCTCTCAGCCCAGAAAAAGTAATTTGGCTAAAACTCAGGAATGGCTTTTTATGGATAAAATGTGAATCTTTTTTGCAAAAAAAATCTTGTCCCTGACACACAGAAAGGAAATAAAAGAGAAACACAGGTACAACTTAAGTTGTCTTTCATCTGCAGTCATCTCTCCTCTACAGCCATTCAAAGTCCAGAATTTACACAGCATTTCTTAGCTCCAGAAGACAGAGGGTGGGGATCTGATGTCACACACTGCACAGCAGAGTGTAATCTGAGACCTGAGTAGAGGGGATGGAAACACCCCCTCTACACAGTCTGTTAGGGGAAACATGCCCAGATGAGGCTGCCAATCACAGGTTGTGTGCTGGAGCTCTCTCCTCTGCCTCCCTGGATCCCTTGAAGTCGGCATAACCTGTCTGAAGTGACTCATGCAAAATCAAACTAGGTGCTTTGAAATTATGCAAGCACAGTGCATCCGGAAAGTATTCACAACGCTTCACTTTTTTAACATTTTGTTATGTTACAGCCTTATTCCAAAATGGGTTAAGTTTGTTATTTTCCTCAAAATTCTACAAACAATACCTCATAATAACAATACGAAAGACGTTTGTTTGAAACCTTTGCAAATTTCTTAAAAATAAAAATGTAAAAAAATCCCATGTACTTAAGTATTCACAGCCTTTGCTCAATACTTTGTTGAAGCTCCTTTGTCACCACTTACAGCCTCAAGCCTTTTTGAGTATGATGCTACAAGCTTGGCACACCTGTTTTTGGGCAGTTTCTCCCATTTACAGGACTTCTCAAGCTCCATCAGGTTGGATGGGTAGCATCGGTGCACAGCCATTTTCAGATCTCTCCAGAGATGTTCAATCGGGTTCAAGTCTGGGCTCTGGCTGGACCACTCAAGGACATTCACAGAATTGTACCATAGCCACTCCTTTGTTATTTTGGCTCTGTGCTTAGGATTGGAAGATGAACCTTCGCCTCAGTCTGAGGTCCAGAGTGCTCTGGCGCAGGTTTTCATCAAGGATGTCTCTGTACATTTCTGCATTCATCTTTCCCTCGATCCTGACTAGTCTCCCAGTTCTTGTCACTGAAAAACATCACCCCAGCATGATGCTGCCACCACCATGCTTTACTGTAGTGATGGTATTGGCCAGGTGATGAGCGGTGCCTGGTTTCCTCCAGACATGACGCTTGCCATTCAGGCCAAAGAGTTAACCTTTGTTTTATCAGACCAGAGAATTATGCTTCTCATTTTCTGAGAGTCCTTCAGGTGCCTTTTGGCAAACGCCAGGTGGGCTGTTATGTGCCTTTTACTGAGGAGTAATTTGTGTCTGGCCAGTCTACCATACAGGCCTGATTGGTGGAGTGCTACAGAGATAGTTGTTCTTCTGGAAGGTTCTCCTCTCTCCACAGAGAAATGCTGGAGCTCTGTCAGAGTGACCATCAGGTTCTTTGTCACCTCCCTGACTAAGGCTCTTCTGCCCCGATCGCTTAGTTTGGCCAGGAGGCCCGTTCTAGGATTCCTGGTGGTTCCAAACTTCTTCCATTTACAGATGATGGAAGCCACTGTGCTCATTGGGACCTTCAATGTTGCAGACATTTTTCTGTACCCTTCCCCAGATCTGTGCCTCCATACAATCCTGTCTCTGAGGTGTACAGACAATTCCATGGACTTCAAGGCTTGGTATGTGCTCTGACATGCACTGTTAACTGTGGGACATTATATAGGCAGGTGTGTGCTTTTCCAAATCATGTCCAATCAACTGAATAAACAGGTGAACTCCAATCAAGTTGTAGAAACATCTCAAGAATAATAAGTGGGAACAGGATGCACCTGAGCTCAATTTTGAGTGACATGGCAAAGGCTGTGAATACTTATGTACATGGGATTTTTTAGTTTTTAATAAATTTGCCAAGATTTCAAACAAACTTCTTTCATGTTGTCATTATGAGGTATTGTTTGTAGAATTTTGAGGAAAAATCACCAGTTACACTTACCAGTAAAAGTGTTTCTGAGAAGTCTTCCAGCATGGCACCCTGAGAGATTACTGATCCTACCTGACAGGAAACACAATCAGCAAAGAGGTTAAAACCCCCGCCCCTCCCTGTGCTCCTCAGTTGTGAAAAAGTATTGACCCACACCAGTGCACGAGAATGAAACACCTTAAAACTCCATACATAACCAACATACCAAAAGAACGGGTGGGAAGTAGGCCTGCCGTCCTGGAAGACTTCCCAGAAACACTGTTACCGGTAAGTGTAACTGGTCATTTTCTGAAGTTGTCTTCCAGGACAGCACCCTGAGAGAAAGCAAGTAGCCCAGGCCTACCTTAGGGCGGGACAACAGCTTGTAGGACCTTCCTACCAAACGCCAGATCCTGAGGTGACAGCAACTCCACCCTGTAGTGTCTCAGGAAGGTGTTCTGGCTTGTCCATGTAGCTGCTTTGCATATTTTCTCCACTGATGCTCCGGCCCTTTCTTCCCAAGAGGTCGCCAGAGACCGAGTAGAATGTGCTTTAAGGTCATTCGGGGCTGCCCTATCAGCCTGATCATAGGCTAAAGTTATAGTCTGCTTGATCCATCTTGTTATGGATGCTTTAGACGCTTGCTGACCCTTCTTCTGGCCAGAAAAATTAACTAATAAGTGGCTGGATCTTCTAAACTCTTTTACTTTATCTAAATAAGCCAACAGACAATGTCTGACATCTAAACAATGAAAGGAACTTTCTCTCTCATTCTAAGGATTGGTGCAAAATGAAGGAAGGACAATCTCTTGAGTTCTGTGGAGCTTAGAGGCAACCTTCGGGAGAAACAGGTGGTCCTGCCAAGTACAACCTTGTCATCAAATAATAGAAAAAAGGGCTCTTTTATTGACAGAGCCTGAATGTCGCTTATCCTCCTGGCCATTGTAACCACCAGCAGGAAGGCTGTCTTTAGGATAAGCAACTTAAGAGGGATAAGAGCTAACGACTCAAACGGTGCACTGGTTAGGGCTTCCAAGACTAATGTAAGGTCCCAGGGTGGGAACTTGCTCATCTGCACTGGGGACATTCTATCTCTGGCTGACAAGAACCTTGTCCAGAGCCAACCTACTGTCCAAAAAACAGGACAAGGCTGCAACCTGAACCCTAAGTGTCTTGGTTGCCAGCCCCTGATCTGCTCCATCCGGGAGAAAATCCAGGATGGCAGGGACTTCCTGTTGGTAAGTTCCCTTCGCGAGAAGACTCCACAGACTTTTGCGTACATACGCCTGGTACGGTCCCTACTCAAAAGAAGGTTGTCGATTACTCTCTCAAAACAACCCCTTTTTCGCAGGCTCTCCCTTTCAAGAGCCAAGCCGTCAGCCAGAAGAAACCGGGATCTGGGTGGCAGACTGGGCCCTGAAGGAGAAGGTCCTGCTGGTCCGGAAGACGCTGAGGGGGAGCTATGGACCAGTTTCCCAGGGAATGGTCAGTCTGCCCTCTGAGGGACTTAGCTTCTGCAGTATCCTCAGGATCAGAACTAAGGGGGAAAGGCATATGCCAAGCGGAAGACCCAAACTTGGGCCAGCGTGTCAACCCCCTCTGAACCCCTCTCTCTCTCTCGAGTGAGAAGAATCTCTTCACTCTTCTGTTCCCTCTGCGCACAAAGAGATCAATCTCTGGGTTGCCGAAGTGCCGGGACACAAGAGAGAATACTTCGGGGTTCAATTCCCACTCCCCCTAGTGAATCGGCTGCCGACTTAGGCAGTCCGCTTCGACATTGAATGCGCCCTTTATAAATACTGCTGAGATGGAGGGGATTCTCTGCTCTGCCCACTCGAGGAGCTCCAGAGCCAGGGTCAGAAGAGCGTGAGACCTGGTGCCTCCCTGATGATTCAGGAATGCCACTGCGGTTGCGTTGTCGGAAAGGATCTGGACCTCCCGGCCCCTGATTCTTGAGAGTTACTAGAGAAGTTGGAGGAAGCGCTCCTCTGACTCAGGCTCCAGGCGCCCTGGGCTCAAAGTTCCTCTAAGTGGGCCCCCCAACCCCAGGCGCTTGCATACATTGTTACCCTGAGGGGTTGGAGTTCGGGCCCAAAGGTGGCCCTCCTTCAACCTGTGATGATAGAACCACCACTGTAGAGACTCCTTTACCCTTGCTGGAATGGGAACCTTGTTGTCCAGTGTTCCTCTTTCCCTGTCCCAGGAGGATAGGAAGAATTGCTGGAGAGTCCTGGAATGGAGCTGAGCCCATGAGACTGCTAGGATACAGGATGTCATCAGCCCGAGAACTCTCATGACCCTTCTGTAAGAGACTTCTTCCACGTCTAGAAGGGACGCTACTGCTAAAAATAAGGCCCTCTACCTTCCCCTGGGGCAAAACAAGCGTCTGTGCTGTTGAATCCATCAGGAACCCTAGATAGATCTTGGTCTGGGCAGGAATCAGTGAGGATCTCTACTGGCTGATGATCCACCTCAGGGATTCCAAGGTACTCATTACCTTGACCAGGTTTGAGAGAAGGAGATCTCGATTCTGATTGTAAACAAGTATGTCGTTGAGATAGGGGATCATCGTTACTCCTTGGAGATGAAGGAATGCAACCACCTCCGCCAGGATCTTTGTAAACACTCTCGCACTGGTTGCCAGTCCAAAGGGTAGGGCAGAAAACCCTACAAAGGCCTGGTGCTCTGGAAAAATAGGGACGTGAAGATAGGCATCTTTCAAGTCTATTGTTATCATAAATACATCCTTCAGAAGGTGCTTTCTGAGAGTATAGACGCTTTCCATGCGGAGCCTTTTGTATCGCAGGAACGTATTTTTCTAACTTCCTTAGATTTATTATGAGGCGGTACTTTCCCAAGGGCTTTGGGACTACAAAGATGTGGGAATAAAATTCCTGCCCACACTGTCCTGCTGGTACTGGCACTATGACCCCCTGCTCTGTCAGCTGTCTGACACTGTGTAAGAGACCCACTGCTTTCTGAGGGTCCCTGGGTAAGTGGCTTAAAAGGAAACTTGGGGGAGGTGAGGAGAGAAACGCCAATCTGTAGCCCTCTCTTACAATCCGAAGGATGTGGGGACTCTGAGTAATTCTTCCCCACTGAGAGAGAAAGTGGGAAAGTCTTCCCCCTACCCTTACGTCACTTGGTATCCTTGTCGGCAGACTTCTGGCTGTGGAAGAGAAGACGCCCCTTCTGCTTGCCTTTGCTAACCCCCCAACGCCTACTAACAGTACCTTCCGTTTTATCTCTAAATCGGTTTTTAGCCTGGGGGACTCGAAAAATGTTTCCCCTGTCCTTCTGAGGTTTACTGGGAAATTTCTTGCCTTTCTCTATAGACCTAAAAAGGGCCTGATCCAGCCCAGTGCCGAAGAGCAGGGAACCCTCAAATGGAAGACCACACAGCCGAGTTTTTTTTTTTAATTTATGGTTGAACTAGATAGACTTGTGTCTTTTTCAACCTGACTATGTAACCATCTGTCCCTGATGTTGCCTGCATCCTTAAATGAGAGGTCGGATTGCTTGAACACCTGAGCCAGGGAAGCATCTAACCTAGGTGTCTTAAAGAATCTCTCTTCCTCTTCCTCCTTGAAGGGGAACCTATTTTTCCACGTTTTAAACTTCAAAAGTTTTCTTTCAGGCTCCTTCCACTCCCTCAGGATGATATCCTTAAGGGCTTGATGGACCAGGAAGACCTTGGATTGGGGCTTAACCAAGCCTCTATACATCCTATCTTGTGCGGACACCTGTGCTGCGAGTTCCTGAATCTCTTCTGACGCATACACTGCCCTAAGAAGGCTCTCCATATTATCGGCAGCAAAGATATGTCTGCCTGGTCTGGAGTCCTCCTCCTGACTGTCCTCAGAGCCCTCATCAGAACCACTCTGATCGGAGAATTCAGCCTTCTCTTCAGAATCCTGAGAGGGGAGAGGTTTCAAGGGTTCTGGATGCCTGTGCCTGCTACCCTCTGCTCGGTTAGAAGAGGGGCGCTCCTGGGAGAAAGAACCCTCTCTGCTAGTGTGAGGTTCAGAGTCCCTAGCTTTGAGGGTTGCTTGGAAAGCTTTAAGGGTCGTCAGCATTTCTGACTGAATGGAGAGAAAGTCTTTCATAACCTGAGAGGTTTCTTTGCCCGCTAGCTAGGATGTGCTTTGTTCATTTTGCATTTCAGAGGTCTAGACAAGGAGGTAGGTATTTATTCTATCACCATAACTTTGGAAACCTTTCCTAACTACAAGACCTGAGATAAATATAAAAATCCTTGTTTTCTGGGTCAAATCCTGAATGTTCCTAGGTATGTCCACAATGCAGCCCGTGAATTATCCTACGTTTCGTAATTACCCACAATTCACTCTGTAAGAATTGGAATGGCTCTATAAGCGAGCCAGGCGTAGCTTACAATAAAAAAGTGATTTCTGCTTATTCCAAGCAACTTGTGTTTGTTATTCTCTTTAGTAATCGAGGACAGAAAATGACTTAAGTACGCAGTCATCTGCAGTGTTTCCTCGGGTTCAGAACAAAGCCACCCTCTCCTTTTTACAGTAAAATCAATATGATGCGTGTACAACAATTTGATCTCAAGGAAAATTCTAGGAGGGATATTACTCATTGTGTAGGAGAGCCTGGTGGTGGTTTACACAAACCATTATCTATACAACTCCCCGCTGGCTTCTAAAAGTGTCTGCGAAGATCTTAAATTTAACATATTTGTACCAGGCCCATGCATTATTACTGGTTTTACTGCTATCTCTGCATTGGAACTCGGTATATAAAATGGTTTGTCATTGTAAATTGTAGGCAAAAACTGCAGGGTCAATGAAAAAAAAAAAAAAAAAGGGGAAATAATAAACACCAACAAGTACGATAAAAAACAAAGTTTAAAGTATATGTAAAGCTTACCTGAATGACATTTAGTTTTCTAAAGCACTGTGTATCATAAACAAAATGGCATTTATTTAAAAAAATTAATAATGCCTCCTCACTCCCTGTTTTAACCCCTCACTAGCACGCTGCAATCATGTGCTTTGCATGCAGTTGCAGGACACTTGTAGAGCAGCACTATTCACTTGACTTTTTCAACAAGGGTATCATTTCTGCTATGGTTGTGAAGCACGGCATAGCAGTAGTGGTGGCATGTGTATACCCCTAGCCTAGAGTTGCCACCTCATCCCTTTAAACCCGAACACGTCTGAATTACACAGGTTCTGAGGCTAGTTTAATGCGGATAAGGCACCAGGTGAGTTTAATTACCACCTTAATCAGCCTCAGAACCTGTGTAATTAATATGTGTTCGGGTTTAAAGGGATGAGGTGGCAACCCTACCCTAGCCACTACCTCCATTGCTAAAGGGGGTAGCAGTTTGGCAGGCAGTAAAAACACTGCTCAACCATGGGTTTTTACATCCCCCATATTTATGGGTAAATGAGCCCTAAGGACTCATTCATCTATGTATTCTGGCCTTGTGAATGAGTAAATTGTTCGCACAGCTGGAGCTGCCTGTAAGGGACGCAGTGGGTGTATGAACACAGCCACAGGTCCAAATTTGACAGGTGTGCAATTGTAGGGGAGTGGTTCTGATTGCACACTTTGTTTGGGGCTGTACACCCGCACTCACACACCTGTCACATATAGTGTAACATTTGCTGCCTGCGCATAAACAAACCAAGGGTTAATATCGGCTCAGTGTGAAACTCCCTCTTCTTTGTCAGTGCCACCTGTCAGTGCTAATCAGTGTTTCCAATCAGTTCCACCTGGCAGTGCCGCCTAATATCAGCGCCAACTAATACCACCTATTGGTGCCAATCAGTGTTTCCAATCAGTGCCAGTGCTTGCAATCAGTGCCTATCAGTGCCACCTATCAGTGCCCATCAGTGCTGCCAATCAATGCCCATAAGTGCCAGCTATCAGCACCCATCTGTGCTGCCAATTAGTGCCCATCGGGGCTGCCAGTTAGTGCCATTAAATGCTGCCTATCAGTGCCATTAGTGCTGCCAATCAGGGCCCATCAGTGCTGCCAATCAGTGCTTTCTATTAGTGCCAATCAGTGCCAATCATTGCTGCCTGTCAGTGCTGCCAATCTGCCAAGCTGCCAAGCTGAATGCAGGGATATGCTTTGATCATTTTGCATTTCAGAGGTCTAGACAAGGAAGTAGGTATTTATCAGTGCCAATCAGTGCCGCCTAATATCAATGCCAACCAATACCACCTATCGGTGCCAATCAGTGTTTCAAATCAGTGCCAATCAGTGCCTATCAGTGCCCATCAGTGCTGCCAATCAATGCCCATAAATGCCACGTATCAGTGCCCATCTGTGCTGCCAATTAGTGCCCATCAGCGCTGCCAATCAGTGCCACTAAATGCTGCCAATCAGTGCTGCCTATCAGTGCCATTAGTGCTGCCAATTAGGGCCCATCAGTGCTGCCAATCAGTGCTTTCTATTAGAGCCAATCAGTGCCAATCATTGCTGCCTGTCAGGGCTGCCAATCTGCCAAACTAAGTTCAGGGATGGGGCGATGAACTCAGCAGCCAGGCACATTGTCCATGGGGGACCGGCCTGGTGGGGCACAACTGAAATCTGTTGATGTTTATTAATTCCACATAGCAATCGTTAATATAATAGGTAATCACCACACTACTATTTACAATAAACTACTGTACTTAATAAAAAAAGTGTCAGTAAAAGGCCTGCCACTAAGTACTGTTATGTGTTTCCACACCACAAAAAAAAAAAAAGGTGCAGCGCTAACTTACTGATCAATAACTTAACAATAATGGTGGAATCCTCTAATGTATGGAAGTCTCAATAGGCTTCAATATTACCACAATACCGGTCTCTGTGATACACAACTGAAAATAAGACATACCGTATAAAATGAAACTTAGCAGGGATGGTGGGAACCCCTCCTATAGATATTGGCTATAAAAAATGTCTTCGTCAATTTAGGCCAATATGTATTCTGTTACATGATTTTGGTTAGAAAAAAAAATCGCAATAAGCGTATATTAATTGGTTTGCGTAAAAGTTATAGCTTCTACAATATAGGGAATAGATTTTTAATCTGATAAATTAAATTTTAGTTATGATATAAAATAATGAATGTGGGGGCCTTTTGGTGGGCATGATTTTTTATTTATTTATTTTTTTTGGGGGGGGGGTGCAGCATTTCATTCTTGGGCCCAGGCAGCACAATGTCTTGGGCCGGCCCTGGAAGTTTAACCACTTCAGCCCCGGAAGGTTTTACCCCCTTCCTGACCAGAGCACTTTTTACAATTTGGCACTGCGTCGCTTTAACTGGTAATTGCGCGGTCATGCAGTGCTGTACCCAAACAAAATTTCCGTCCTTTTTTTCTCACAAATAGAGCTTTCTTTTGGTGCTATTTGATCACCGTGACCATTTTACTAATAAAAACAATATTTTTTACATTTTGCTATAATAAATATACCCAAAAATATTTTTAAAAAACAAATGTCTTCATCCTTTTAGGCCAATATATATTCTTCTACATATTTTTGGTAAAAAAAAAAAAAATAGCAATAAGTGTATATTGATTGCTTTGCGCAAAAGTTCTAGCGTCTACAATCTATGGGAAAGATTTATGGCATTATTATTATTTATTTCTTCTTTTTTACTAGTAATGGCGGTGAGCTACGATTTTTAGCGGTATTGCGACGGACATATCGGACATTTTTGACACATTTTTGGGACCATTGACCCTTATACAGCGATCAGTGCTATAAAAACGCACTGATTACTATGTAAATGACACTGGTAGGGAAGGAGTTAACACTAGGGGGCGATCAAGGGGTTAAATGTGTGTTCCCTCAGTGTGTTCTAACTGTATGGGGATAGGACTGAGTAGGAGAGGAGACACACCGCTGTTCCTACATAGTAGGAACAAACGACATGTCTCCTTTCCTCTGACAGCACAGGGATTTGTGTGTTTACACACACAAATCCCAGTGCTGGCGCTCGTGCACGCGATCGCCGGCCACGCGCATTGGGTCCCCCGCAGTGCACTGGGCGCACGCCCTCTGGCGGCTCTTAAAGGAACCCGTACCAATAAGGGGTTTCGCGCAGGGGATCCATTCTTCCCCTGTAAATAGACGTGAGCCGGTCGGGAACCAGTTCAGGGAGGTCCACCTTTCTGGTACAATAATTTTTATTGAAAAAGTATAACATCATGACAAATGTTCACCCATGCAGGGGCGCAATTTGATGAGCATAACGATTATATAACATTGATAGGTGGGAAGTCCACCTTTCAATCGCTTCCAGTCAGCCAGGCTACCAGAGGTTATTGAAAAGTTAAAAATTCTGGTCCAGTTTGTAGCTGGATTAAAAAACAAACAAAAAAAAAACAAGTAATCGTGAAGGTTCCAGTTGCCCAGAGGAGATGAGGATTCGGTTAACCTCTGTTCCTAGCAAAAAATAAAAATAAAAAATCAGAATCAGGTAATCTGTGCCCAGTGCTAAAGTTGAAGGAAAATAAAACTCAACAATCACAGGAAGTTGGAGTCATGCAAGATGGAAAACCTCCAATCAATTATATTATTCATAAATCTAGAAGACTGGATGCTCTGTAGGTTTATCAGACAACTACTTGTCCCAATTCATCCTCAATTCCTCTACCAGTTTTATGCCTCCCCTTCGGTCTGTACATCTCCCTCAGGATATTCACAAAGGTCTTACAGTCTGCAATAGCGACGGGAAAAATTTTGTGGAACTTCCGCAAGGGAATATCCGTCCTCTGATAGAGAAAGTCAAAGGTGCTGTGGAAGTGAAGTATCTTGCAGCAGAACAGTGCCAGAGTATCCTTGGTTCTTTGTAACTGACCAATTGTTTTCGGATGGAACATCAGACCCCAGCTAGAAAGGTTGGGGGACGCATTTCTAAGAGCAGGCTGCTCAAAGTTATGGGATGTTAAGCTTATGAGGCATAGTACTGAATGCTCTTGAACTGAGTAGTGTTCAACGCACTTCTGTCATTCACTCCTTTTTAGAAAGAGGAGCAAGATTTGTACTGTGCCTAGACAGCAGTTGAAGGGTAGAATTCTTAGACTGTCAGTGGAACTTCCTGTATCAATAATTGCAAATATACCATTTTGGCTTAGGATGCTCTAGTGTCTGTCTCTCCTATACTTAAGCATTGAATCCCCACTGCTGCTGCCAGTGATGACGGATTTGCTCTCATGGACAGTTTTGCCATCCAGAGACTACTTTTGATGGCATGGAAGTTGAGAGACGGAGGCTACCAAGTCAAGGGTGCTCAGTGCAGGTAGTGCCTACCTTGTGTCAATCCAGAGAGGTCTTCATGAATAACACCTACCAAAGAATATGGGAAAATTATGCAGATCTCACACAGCAAAAGCCTGGAGGTACTTTATTACCTAAACCAGCCAAGGTTCCACAGTTTTTAAAACTGGGGCTGAACAGGGGCCTAGGTTCAAATATGTTTTAAAGTTCAAAGTTCAGCCTTATCTGCACTTACAAGGGTTTAAGGAGTCCTTAACCCTTTAGTGATGCAATTCTTAAAAAGGCTTCTATGAAGTTATAGACCTCCCAACTTGATTATGGTTCTCATTTCTATCAAGGCCTCATTTCTATCCTACAAAATTTGCTACACTCTGCAATCTAACCCTGAATACCGTATTTCTGGTTGCTACAACCTCTGTGAAAAAGGGTGTCAGAACAGCAGGCTTTGTACTTAAGGAGCCTCACTTAACGTTCTACCCGGACAGAATAGTCCTAAAACTCGAGACTGCTTTTATCCATGGGGTGTCTTTCTCCTTCCAATTTAACCATCTTTGTTGGTTGAGTGAGAGAACCATATTCTCTAGATGTTGAGATAACTCTGGTGACCTGCTTGGCAGCTACCTTCTCATTCAGGAAAGCTGAAATCTGTACTTGGTTCCAGCGTGGCTTAAGGCAGGGTCAGTCAGCATCAACACGTTCTGTCATCTCCTAGATTAAGACAATTAAAAGAGCCTACTCTTCACAAGACTGTCCTGTTTCGGAGGTCTTAAGAGCACATTCAACTAGGGCAGTGCCAGCCCTGTGGACAGCTCAGTGCTGAGTCTCCTGAGGCTATTTGCAAGTCAGCAATATGGTCCTTCCAGGACACATTCATTACACTTTAATGGGTAAATCCGTCTCACGACAGTAAGATTTGGGAAATTCATGGTGCATATTTACGCTACTGATTACAAAAGTTTTCTTACACCCTCCCGTATGGCGAGTTAGTCCCCATTTTATGCTGCACCAGGAAAACGGAAAATGGTATACTCACCTTTCCGTAATTTTCCTTTCCTGGTGCATCTTCATGGCAGCATACAGATGCCCACCCAAGTGGTGAGAGTTACAGAGAATGCTGTGAGCCGGGTCTGTCTTTGATTTATAGTTAACCAGTCCTATCAGATTGTGGGGGCGGAGTCACAACCCATTGTATGCTGCCATGAAGATGCACCAGGAAAGGAAAGTTACAGAATGATGAGTATACAATTAATCTGTTTCACTGCTGTTGCAAACCAATAAGACATCCTTGCTGTTTATTGAATTGAATTTGTTTATCCAACATAAGTGTTCCACTGCTTCATAGGGCTGTCTTATCCAGCGGCATAGGCATGCGCACAGGGTGTGCCAGGTGTGCCTGGGCACACCCTAATTGCCTTGTGTGCTGCATATTTTCCCCTGTTTTGACCACTGATATTTCATCCCCCCAAAAAAATCTTACACAAGGCCAAAAATTGGGGGAAAAGAAAATTAACTAAATTACACTGTCCACTGCCTTACTGACACCATCAGTACATATACACATGCATATGTATTTGAGCTTTGGGGTGCACACCCTAATGCAAGAGGCTGCGCACACCTATGTCCAGCGGCTGCCCCTGGGCACTGCCCAGAGGCCCCAGGTGCACATGGGGCCCCATCAGGGCCATCTCTGACCTTGGGGGATGCTGCTAGCAGTACTGAGGTCAGGTGGCATGGTAACCATTACTGTACTGCACACCAATACTACCACTCTAGTTCAGTTAGCAGCGGGGCTGAACGAGTGGACACTGGCCCGGCGGCATCTTCTGCTTTCCATCTCTGACCTGTCATTGTCACCGGCTCTGCTCCTTGTCAGTGGGCGCCTCCGCTTTCCCCCACCACCCAGCCAGGAGTCCGTAGCTGGGAACGGCTGCACATCTCCAAGCTGAGCCGTTAGTGCCACCGCTTTCATTGCCAGCTCTGTCTCCACCCGCCTCACAGCCAGGAGTCTTTGGCTGGGAGCGGGTGCACTCAGATGATTCGTCCAGCTAGATGGAACTGGAACCCAATGAAGGATCTGTCTGAAGACTTCCTCTGGGGTCCTGGGAAAGCTAAGAATTCCAGATCTTGTGAGCAGTTGCTTCAGTGCAGTGCAAAAGTGTCTTTGGGGGAGAATTTGGATCTTTGTTTTTTTCTGAGCCCTGGGAGAAGGCCCAGCAACATCAAACTTACCAGAAGCACACAATCACCCCTCCACCTACTATTAGTCTTCAGACGAATCCTTCATTGGGTTCCAGTTCCATCTAGCTTGGCGAATCATCTGAGTCCTTGGCTTCTGGCCAACACATATTCCATTGATCCATCCTCGCTGACAAGTGGGTCTACCGTGTTTGGATCGATTGCCCTCCAGGTTCCAGTCTTATCCTGCTTGGTACAGCATCTGATTCCCAGGCTTTCGGCCAATACGAGCTTGATTGACCCGCTGCTTCTGGCAAGTGGGTCCACCTTATCTGGTAAGAGTAAATATTTACATCTCTTTGGTAGAAGAATTTTCCGTTTTGACAGCTCCATGAATAGTTCATTTCATCTCACCATATCAGTATTAAGGAAGTTCAGTACATTGGTGTTCCTATTTGGTTTTTAACTTTTTGGACTTTATCTCCATTTGAATTTTTTTTGTACATGCTGTTATTGTGTTTATATATCACATGTTTATATTTAAATACTTTCAATGTATTACTGTCACGCTGTTCTATGAGAAATTTTAGCGCTACACTTTTTTTGATATATATTTTGACTTTGTTTTAGTGTTAGCAGCTTCACTCACATTGGTTTAGCACAGTAATTTCCCCAATTTTCTCACATGCATTAAGATTGCCCTGCGCCTGAGCTCATCCTAATGAACAGATACAATCTACCATAAGTGGACAGACACTTTCTCAAGATCCTCTAAATTATACTTTGATCAGACAACATAAGATATCGCAAAACACAAACAGGGAGTAAAACAAAACTCAGGTGGAATGAATTGATATGATAACTGTTAGTTAAAGCTTCATCTTTTTTTTTTTTTTTTTTCCTGCCAGGTGAAAATTGATAAAGTCTCACAGTCTCTCTCATGTAATAAAAAAGGAAAAAACAAGAACATAAAAATGAATTATCTGACATAAATAAAAGAAGAGAGAATCTTTGTGTGTAAACACTTCCCCCTGGGCTGTCAGGTGGCGCTGCGTTTGCCCTTTTACTGGGATCTCGCCACCGCCTGTAACGGCTCCATCTGTCAGTTACTGTCTTCAAAACTGCTGCTCCTGCAGCAACTATGAAATCGCATAGTGCTCATGGGATCAGACACGTAATCTGTCAAGTGAAAAGAAGTAAAATAAATGCAATGTCCTCCATGCGGGTTTATGTAAAAATAGACAGCTGTGTGTTCTGGCAGACAACGATAAACCTAATACTGACGGGTCAGTCTACTACAGAAGTGGTATTTCACAGGGTGACCCCCCCCCCCGCTTCCCACTGGCTTTTTATATAATTCTCTATTGGTGACATGTCAGCACACAAGTGCTCAGATACACTTGACAGGAACAATATTCGCCTTCTTGCACACATACACCAAAAAAAATGCTGCATTTTTAGGCATTGTGGCATTTTTTAAATGCAGCCCATTGGTTTTAATGAGCCTGTGCACACAGGAACATAATTTTGCATTGAAAAAGAAAAAGATAAAAATCTGCAAATCTGTGCTGCTGATCTGTATTTTTATGAGCGTACACGCAAATATGTGCATAGGCCACACTCCCTTGAATAAAATCAAGCTAGAAGGATTTTTACGACACGCAAATACGCACAAGTGCTATACAGCCCATCCTCACGTTTTTTTTTTTCTGCCAGGTATGTCTCATGTTCATGCATCAGTACAGTGTGCAAATACCATAAGGGGCACGGCCTTGCTAGAAGCCTATGCTGCATTATACAGAAATGCAGCAGAAGAAGGGAGATTTTGTGTAAATAAGTAGAAAATCCATATACTTTAGCTGGAAATCTGGCCATGGAAGCCCATTAGTCTCCTATATGACTGATTTATCCCACTAATGAATAATTACTTAAAAAAATAATGTAAGGCTAAGGTTAGAACTTGTAGGGTGGCTTTAATAAGGCTGTACACTTAGGTCCAAAATACACTTTAAGAATAGAAAAGTATTCATACACATTGAAATTTTCCACATTTTGACATGTTACAACCAAAAACGTAAAAATATTTTATTGGGATTTTATGTGATAGACCAACACAAAGTGGCACCGAATTGTGAAGTAGAAGGAAAATGATAAATGTTTTTCAAAATTTTTTTAGTAAGTAAATATCTGAAAAGTGTATCATGCATTTGTATTCAGCCCCCTTTACTCTGATACCCCTAACTAAAATCTAGTGGAACCAACTGCCTTCTGACGTCACCTAATTAGTAAATAGAGTCCACCTGCGTGTAATTTAATCTCAGTATAAATACAGCTGTTCTGTGAAGAGGTTTGTTAGAGAACCTTAGTGAACAAACAGCATCATGAAGGCCAAGGAACACACCAGACAGGTCAGGGATAAAGTTGTGGAGAAGTTTAAAGCAGGGTTAGGTTAAAAAAAATATCCCAAGCTTTGAACATCTCACGGAGCACTGTTCAATCCATCATCCAAAAATGGAAAGAGTATGGCACAACCCAAACCTACCAAGACATGGCCGTCCACCTAAACTGACAGGCCGGGCAAAGAGAGCATTCATCAGAGAAGCAGCCAAGAGGTCCATGGTAACTCTGGAGAAGTTGCAGGGATCCACAGCTCAGGTGGGAGAATCTGTCCACAGGACAACTATTAGTCGTGCTCTCCACAAATCTGACCTTTATGGAAGAGTGACAAGAAGAAAGCCATTGTTGAAAGAAAGCCATAAGAAGTCCCATTTGCAGTTTGTGAGAAGCCATGTGGGGGACACAGCAAACATGTATCAGATGAGACCAAAAATTGAACTTTTTGGCCTAAAAGCAAAACGCTATGTGTGGCGGAAAACTAACACTGCACATCACCCTGAACACACCATCCCCACCATGAAACTTGGTTGTGGCAGCATCATATTGCTGGGGTGCTTTTCTTCAGAAGGGTCAGGGAAGCTGGTAACAATTGATGGGAAGATGGATGGAGCCAAATACAGGGTAATCCTTTTTTTTATTTTTATTTTTTAACAGATACGTTTTTATTTGTCTCTAAGAGGAGAAACATGGCATACAAATTAACATTACAGTACACATACGTTTAACACAAAATACAGTGTATAATCAATCTTCCAGGTCATAGTACTATAAGTACAAAGTATAAAATAATACCGTCAGTAATCTGTTGAAAGGGGTTTCAAGTTATACGGTTATTCACCTATTATTGCAATAGATGTCTAGGTCTGACAATAGATGGTATTGATCTTCCTGTACTAGGGGGGGGGGGGGGGGGGTAGGTAGGAGATCATAGGGGACAGTAGATTAGCAGTGGGGGATGGAGAGGGGGGATGACAGAAATTACACCACAATGAAGACAAACAAAACAATCTCTCAAGGCTCATTCACCCTCCCTTGCTCTCCCCGACTTCATGGGGTCCTCAGCCTATCTCCAGTGTTCAGCTCTTAGTCCAGTTGCCCCATATCTTCTCAATTTTTTTGGGACATTTCCGACTCATATATGTGAGTTTGTATAGTGGTAGGATAGAGTCGATCATGGCTCTCCATTGTGAAACGGTGGGAGGTTGCTTCCAATTAAGTAGGATAGCTTTCCTAGCGTAGAATGTTGCATAGAATATGAATAGCTGTTTGTGTGTACTCGGTGTGATATTATCACAGATACATAGCAGGAGAATAAGCGGATCTAAACCTATCGACAAGCCTCCAACTGAGTTGATCATAGAGCCTACATCCAACCAGAACTTTTGTATGAGAAGGCAGGACCAAACCACATGGAAGAAGGTGCCCATTTCAGTGGTACATTTTGGGCATCTGTCAGATTTTGTAGGGTATATTCTTGACAGTCTTTGTGGGGTATAGTACGCTCTGTGTATGAATTTGAGCTGAATGAATCTGTCTCTAGCAGAAATTATTAAGGGGATATATTGTTGGATCCCTTCCTCGCAGTCATCATCCTTCAAGGCAGGTATATCTTCTTTCCATTTCTGAAACAATTTGGTCCCTCCGCCGGAATCCTTACAGGATATCCGCAGGTATAATGAGGAGAGGATGCGATCTGCGTTGTTGGAGATCAGAAAGCTCTCCACCCCATGTGATTTAAGGGAAACTCCTAGGGGGAATTGTGCTTGCACTGCGTGGCGTAGCTGCAGGTATCAGTATAGCATCCTGGACGGGAGCTGAAAGGCGTCTCGTAGGGAGTCAAATGAAAGCAGCGTACCTTCCGGCATAATGTGTTGTATAATTTTGATATTATACCGAGCCCAGAGAGCTGGGTCAAGGATGGTCTGTAAGTGAAGTAGCTTAGGGTTGCCCCATAGTGGTGTGTATAAAGAGATGGTATTGGCCTTGTTAAGCTTAGCATCGATTTGCATCGAGGTGGGCATTAAATACAGGGTAATCTTAGAAGAAAACCTGTTAGGGTCTGCAAAAGACCTGAGACCAGTGGCGGCACGTCCATTAGGGGATCCCGGGTGCCGCCCCCTCTCTCCTCACCATCCCCCTATATGCAATGGATAGATTGATGCATGAATCTATCCATTGCCGCAGCGGCCGCCCCCCATTTTCATGCGTCCGGCCCCTTTCAGGTCACCGGTCGCATGAATTAGAGCAGCCAGGTTTTTTTCTTGAAGTACCTGATTAGAGCCAGAGGCTTTAATAGGCTTCAAAATCGGTTCGCAGAGAGTGCGCCTCTGATCCCACCCAGGCGTGTTACAACAGCCAATGAATATTTGCTGTTGCAACACTGATCCTCCTCCCGACCAATCGGGTAGCGGGTCTGATACCCATCACACGATTGGCTGAAAGGACAGGCGCTCCTAAGAGGAAGCGAGGAGGAGAAGAGCCCATGCATGGATACCCTGTCCCCACTGCTGCGTCTCGGATGCCCGATCCCCGCCGTTCCTCGGACGTCTAGATGGGGTAAGTGCCGGTGGACCGACCGGCAGACAGCGGCGGGGGGTTTGAGTTGCCGCAGGGGGGGGATTCGGTTGTTTGCCACCCCCCAGATAAAAACCCACCAGCCGCCACTGCTTGAGACTGGGGCGGAGGTTCACCTTTTAGCAGGGCAACAACCCTAAACATACAGCCAGAGCTACAATGAAATGGTTTAGATCAAAGCATAGTCATGTGTTAGAATGGCCTAGCCAAACCTAAATTCGATTGAGAATCTGTGGCAAGACTTGAAAATTGCCGTTCACAGACACTCTTCATCCAATCTGACAGAGCTTGAGCTAGTTTGCAAAGAAGAATGGGCAAAAATGTCCTCTCTAGATGTGCAAAGCTGGTAGAGACATCCCCAAAAAGACTTGCAGCTGTAATTGCAGTGAAAGGAGGTTCTACAAAGTATTGACTCAGGGGGGCTGAATATAAATGTACACCACACTTTTCACATATATATTTGTAAAAAATTTGAAAACCATTTATCATTTTCCTTCCACTTCACAATTATGTGCCACTTTGTGTTGGTCTATCACATAAAATCCCAATAAAATACATTTACGTTTTTGGTTGTAACATGACAAAATGTGGAACATTTCAAGAGGTATGAATATTTTTTCAAGGCACTTTATATCTATTTCTACTGTAATTATAATTAGTGACCTTGGTGCTGGTTACAGTCCTAAAGGTTGTTTAGATTCCCATTATTTGATCCCTAGCACACAAGAACCAACAGAAGAGCAAGCAATAGTTCTGGATGTCGAAAATCAACATTCAAACAACCTCTAAAGCTAGAATGGAGATCTGAACATGCCTGAGCATATGTAAAAAAAAAAAAAAACTCTGAATATAGCAAACAATATAAGAAAAGAGGAAGCCAATAGGCATGAAGCAACACAGCAAGCAAATTTAGTGCTCTGTTGCAAATTGATACTCACACCTGAAAGTACAGCAATTGCCTCAACTGACACCATACCCCATAACCCCTCACCTCCATACCCCACCCTTCTTCTCTCTTCCTTTTCTATTCCTCTTACCCTTTCTAATATTCCTATTTCCATATTTTTTCCATTCTCATTTTCATCAGCAGATTTTGAGGATAAGGCATTACAATTGTTCCACCATTGCCACCGTTAACAAACTTATGTCAACATTTTGTAATATTTTTGTTAATGTAAAGTTCATCTGTATGTTGATTACATTCTCATGCATGGTTTAGGAATTGGCAATGACCTACCCTCATTCTGTGAAATTATATACACTAGTTTTTTTTTCCTTTTTGATCTCTGTTTTCTATAGGCATCAAGGAAATCTTCAACAAAAAATATAATCTTTAAAACTGATTGTGTCACTGTGACTGTGGCTAGATTAGCAAAGAATTCATTTTGATTGGGTTTCTTCAGTTTCCTTTATCGAAGACATTTTATAGATTCTTGCCAAGGTTGGAATTTTTTTTCTGTAATGCTTCTGTAGAATTGTTTGTCATATTTTTATTCTTTTTTCTTTTACTTTTTTCATTCTTTCTGATTTATTATTTTTCTTATAACTTTGAACATAGAAACTTCCAGATGGCTGCCTAATCTGTTTATCTTAAGAGTAGCGGTCCAAGCTTTCAACTGAAAAAACATGCTGTTCTGGTCTTAAAATAAATGTTCAGGCTTTTCTAAGTCCATCTCCATGCAGAAAAATATTGTGATTACATTATTACTGTTACAAGTACATCTGTACTTACCATTCTTGTCTATTGGTGGGTACTGAAAACTTTTCTTCATCTCCTCTAAGGTCAAACCACGGCTGGAGGAGGCTTCTGAGCAGTGGCGTCTCCAGCTTTCAAATTTAAGGGGGGCACATGGGGGGACAGGGACAAAAGTAGGGGGGCAGCTATAAAATGCATATATATATATATATCTATCCTGGGGCCCTTTACTACGACCCCACAACGGGCCCTTTCACATGTTCTGCAGTGAGCTCCCTTCCCACTGTATTGGAGTCCCCCAGGGTGGCAGAAAACAAGAGATATATGTCACCAGCATATCAAGAAAATGTAAGGATCCAAAGCAGTGGGAGAACTATCAGGGTTGCAAAGGTTGTCTTGTCACCGGCCCTGGTGTTCTGTCACTGTGGGGTTCCCCAGCCTCCATTTGCTGTCCTGCCCCTGCTATTGACTGCGCTGGTCTGGCATCTCTTGGAATTTACAGGCTGGTCCTCCTGACCTAAGGACGGGAGAAATCAGTCTGTTTTTTCAGTAACTGAGAGTCCTGGTGGAGTCCTTCCTGCAACTCACTCTTCTCCCTGCCAATGAGGATGCAGGTGAAGGAGCAGATCGGGCGGCCGTGGTTGTGTGAACACTCGCATTATGCAGTGTCAGCGAGCAGGGGGGGGGGGAGGAATCACCCGCAGGAGCTGACTGGGGACTCTCTCCCTCTTAGACATTAATTTTTTATAAAAAAAAAAAAAAAAAAATTTTTTTTTTGGGGGGGGGCACATGGTGGGGCACAGCATAATGTTGGGGGGTCAGGGCCCCCTCTGGCCCCCCCCCCCCTAGGGTCGCCATTGCTTCTGAGCTGAAAAATAACAGCAGAAAAAACATTTTTGTTGTGTTGGCCGCCTGTCTGGAAATAGCTTTTTAAGTTAGTGAACAGAAATACCGATAATGCCTAATCTGAACAATGAGCTTGGCTACCTAAAACATACCTGAGCCTTGCCTATTTGAGAGCCAAGCAATATGTTGGCTTTAAAGCAGGGGTCTCCAATCTTTTGACCTTCAAGGTTCACATTGGGAGAAGAGGAATGGTCTTGGGTCACACATAAAATACACTAACAATAAGGATAGCTGATGAGCAGAAAAAGTCAGGCAGATCACAAGTTAACGTTCACTGATATAGATAATGTAATGTAATAAACTTAATTTAAAAAAAATATATTATAAAAGTAAAAGAGGGAACATAAAACTAGTGCGATATCTGATGCTATTTATGATAAGCTAACACCCCAATATCTGGTTGGATGGATGGAGTAGCAATTTTCAATAAATTGTCAAGGTGCTCATCAAATATTTTGGTTCTAATTTTGCCCTTCTGTGCTCACAAATATAGGTGCTGCCAAAAACTGATGACATGAATATAGCCTGATTGTGAAGAGTTGGAGATTTTTCTTTGGGAAGATAAAACTGATAAAAGTCCAGTAAAGAGACACTATCAAATTTTTCTTCGGCTGCCTGTGTTCTCTAAGAGTAAACATTTAAATTTTTTTAAATTCTCCCCCAAAAATCTGAATTTTTAAGTGAGTTTACAGTTGTAGCGCCACTCCGTGAAGGCTGCTGGAAGCTGACTGACACCAAAGGTTGCCCTGACCTTGTAAGCCTCCTGACACCTTTGACACTGTCGAAATTATTATTATTATTATTCAGGATTTATATAGCGCCAACAGTTTACGCAATGACAATGCAATTGCACAGACACCAGACCACAGCCACCAAGTATTTGACTTAAAGTTCTTAAAGCAGATAAAACAGGAATGGCTTAAGCAAATGTTCTTGTAGTATTAAACTATTATGCCTCGTACACACGATCGGACTTTCCGCCAACAAAACCGTGGAATTTCATCCGAAGGGCGTTGTCTTAAACTTGTCTTGCATACACACGGTCACACAAATGTTGGCCAACAATTAAGAACGTAGTGACATACTACGTGGTTTTTCAGCTCTTTAGCGCCACCCTTTGGGCTCCTTCTGCTAATTTCGTCTAAGTAGAAGTTTAGTGAGTGTTGATTCGTGCTTTTCTTTTTGCGTTTTTCATTTAGTGCTTTTCAGTTCGCGTTTTTCATTTTGTGCTTTTCAGTTCGTTTCTGAACGGCCGTTCGTCAACCAGACATGTTGCGGAATCGGAGGAGATAACGTGTTATTTATTATTGACCTTGGAGTTTTTGCTTTAACATTATTTTTTTGGTTGAATAATGATTTGATTTGGTATATTTTCTATATTTTTGGATGCATAGAATACACTTTTTGGTAAAGTTTAGGGATGAGCTTCGAGTTCGACTCGAACATCGGCTGTTCGCCAGTTCGCTGAACAGCGAACAATTTGGGGTGCTCACGGCAAAATCGAAAGCCGCGGAACACCCTTTAAAAGTCTATGGGAGAAATCAAAAGTGCTAATTTTAAAGGCTTATATGCAAGTTATTGTCATAAAAAGTGTTTGGGGACCCGGGTCCTGCCCCAGGGGACATGGATCAATGCAAAAAAAAGTTTTAAAAACGGCATTTTTTTCAGGAGCAGTGATTTTAATAATGCTTAAAGTGAAACAATAAAAGTGTAATATTCCTTTAAATTTCATACCTGGGGGGTGTCTATAGTAGGCCTATAAAGGGGCGCATGTTTCCCATGTTTAGAACAGTCTGACAGCAAAATGACATTTCAAAGGAAAAAAGTCATTTAAAACTACTTGCGCTTATTAATGAATTGCCGGTCTGACAATACACATAAAAGCTCATGGATAAAAACAGCATGGGAATTCCCCACAGGGGAACCCCGAACCAAAATTTAAAAAAAAAATGACGTGGGGGGTCCCCCTAAATTCCATACCAGGCCCTTCAGGTCTGGTATAAATATTAAGGGGAACCCCGGCCCAATTTTTTTTTAAAAATGGCGTGGGGTCCCCCTCAAAATCTATACCAGACCCTTCAGGTCTGGTATGGATTTTAAGGGGAACCCCGCGCCAAAAAATAAATAAATGGCGTGAGTTCTCCCCAAAAATCCATACCAGACCCTTATCAGAGCACGCAACCTGGCAGGCCGCAGGAAAAGAGGGGGGACGAGAGAGCGCCCCCCCTCCTGAATCGTACCAGGCCACATGCCCTCAACATTGGGAGGGTGCTCTGGGTTAGCATCTTCCTCCGCGGCGCCAGCGTCTTCTTCTGTTCGTCTTCTCGGGCTGCTCCGCATCCAGCATGGTGGGAGGCTCCCGCTGTGTGACGCTTCTCCTCTTCTGATGGTTCTTAAATAACAGATGGCAGGGCCACCCGGTGACCCCGCCCCCCTCTGACATCACGGGGAATGCCACAGGGAAGTCCCAGGCAAGGCCCCAGTGCATCAGAGGGGGCGGAGTCACCGGGTGGCCCCGCCCTCCATTATTTAAGAACCGTCAGAAGAGGAGAAGCGTCACACAGCGGGAGCCTCCCATCATACTGGATGCGGAGAGGCCAGAGAAGATGAAGGGAAGAAGACGCCGGTGCCGCGGAGGAAGATGCCGGACGAGAACACCGGAGGAAGAACCAGAAGAACCAGAGGAAGAAGGAAGATAGAAGATAGAAGAAAGAAGATAGAAGAAAGAAGAAACATTTAAATAAAGGAATTGTCAAAAATTGTCTCTTGTCATTTTTAACATTTTTGACACTTTTTTTGTGAAATGGTAGGGGTACTTTTGTACCCCCTTACCATTTCCCACAGGGGGGAGGGCCAGGATCTGGGGTCCCCTTGTTAAAGGGGGCTTCCAGATTCTGATAAGCCCCCCACCCGCAGACCCCCACAACCACCGGGCAAGGGTTGTGGGGATGAGGCCCTTGTCCCCATCAACATGGGGACAAGGTGTTTTGGGGGGCTAACCCAAAGCACCCCCCCAATGTTGAGGGCATGTGGCCTGGTACGGTTCAGGAGGGGGGGCGCTCTTTCGCCATTTTTTTTTTTATTTTGGCCCGGGGTTCCCGTTAATATCCATACCAGACCTGAAGGGCCTGGTATGGAATTTAGGGGGACCCCCCATGTCATTTTTTTTTAAATTTTGGTTCAGGGTTCCCCTGTGGGGAATTCCTATGCCGTTTTTATCAATGAACTTTTATGTGTATTGTCGGACCGGCAATTCATTAATAGCCGCGAGTAGTTTTAAATGACTTTTGAAATGTCATTTTGCTGTCAGACTGTTCTAAACACGGGAAACATGCGCCCCTTTACAGTCATACTATAGACACCCCCCAGGTATGAAATTTAAAGGAATATTACACTTTTATTGTTTCACTTTAAGCATTTTTAAAATCACTGCTCCCGAAAAAACAGCTGTTTTTAAAACTTTTTTTTGCATTGATCCATGTCCCCTGGGGCAGGACCCGGGTCCCCAAACACTTTTTATGACAATAACTTGCATATAAGCCTTTAAAATTAGCACTTTTGATTATTCATGTTTGTGTCCCATAGACTTTAACGGTGTTCGCGTGTTCGAACAAATTTTTTGCCTGTTCGCATGTTCTGGTGTGAACCGAACAGGGGGGTATTCGGCTCATCCCTGGTTAAGTTCTATTGGCAGATAGCATGTCTGATTTTTTTTTTTTTAATGCAAATTTTTACTTCAAATGACAGTTTGGGAGTAGGCAGTTACATTTTAAAAGATACAATGTAAAATTGACAAGTAACACAGTTGTATCCTTGATCTTATAACATACGCTATAATGGTGTTGTGGTAACTTGCACAAATAAAAAAAAAACATAATAATATTATTCTTGATATCACTAGAAAAAAAAGCCTTTGAAAATTCGTTTGCAATAACTCCTTCAGTATCACCAGTAAAGCAGCGCCATTATTATCCCATTAAAGAAGAAGAGAATTGTGCGCTGCATTTGGAGATTTCATAATTTGCCACGTCACAAATGTTAATTCTCCACTACGAACGCTAGTTTACAAGACCGACCGCTTCTGCTTCCGAGCATGCGTGTTTGTACTTTGGACTTTTGTCCGAAGGACTTGTGTACACACGCTCGGAAAATCCGACAACACACATTTTTTGGCGGAAAATTTGAAAATATGCTAGCCAACATTTGTTGGCAGAAAGTCTGACAACAATTGTCCAATGGAGCATACACACTGTCGGATTTTCCGCCAACAGCCTGACATCCAACATTTCCCATCGGAAAGTCCGATCGTGTGTATGGGGCTTTACTCTTGGCACATATAAAACAGGTATGGAATGCAAACAAAGTTACAATACATCAGACAGTAGTAACCAGTAGACTCTGATAGAACCTATGACCCCAGGTATAAAAGGGAAGAGAATGAACTTTTATGTCAGACTGCTCCTTCAACTCCGGATGCCACAAGCCCAATAAACTCTGTGACACAATTACAGAACAACAAAGTTACCAGAAATGTAACACTTGACCTCTGAGAAGAGTTCCCCTTAATGCGTACAGATATTGTACACAAAGTCCTTTAGATGTGTGTGGGTGGGGGAGGGAAGAGTGAAGAAGTCCTTGTGATGTAGATGTTCAGTGTCTTCAGCTAGCTTAACAAGACCCCAAAGGGATTCCTGTACAATGGTGTCCAGCAGCTGAAAAAAGCATGTGCAAAGTGTCTCCTTGTTGAAGATTTATTGCAAAAGGTGGAATAAAGGTGTCTGCATGCAGTGTCTTTGAGGGGTGTATAGGGGGTGGGTTTATGCCTGCTCACCAATCCTGATGATACCAGGCTCAAGGGAATAGAAGGTCCCAGGACGAGCTCCTGCAGAATCTGCAACCAGAGAAAGGTGCCCGATTGCACACCATGCAACGCTGGGATTCAGCGAGGTCTGTACCGATGACCCCCGACAGTCAATCGGCCAACAGGGAGCTGGCAATGGTGGATCCACTCGCGCATGCGCCGGAGACCCTCCACGCTGCCTAGATCACAACACCTGTATTCAACCCGCTAAGTGGGTCCCTGCTCTCAGCTGAAGGGGTCACATTTTTAACTTAACATTTATACATTTTTGAAGTGTATGTTTTTAACTAATTGCTCAAAATGTTTAATAAATTAACCTTAAATACAGGGTGAACCCATGACACAAAGGGGTGGATTTACTAAAGGCCAATAGACTTTGCAAAGTGCAGTGGTAATTAGAGGTCGACCTATATATCGGCCGATATTTGGCGTTTTTTACTTAATCGGCATCGGCCGATTATGCTGATAAAAAGGCCGATTATAACTTCAGCCGTGACTTGCAAATGACTTCTGTAATAGAAGTTAATGCAAGTTTCCTGAGGTTATCTGTGGAGAGGATTCTCTCCTCCTCTGGGCAGCCTGCCAAGTCTGATAAGAAGATACATTTGTATCTTTCAGGTTCTTTTATCAATAGACTGAACTCCATGGAGAAGTTTTCAGTTTAACCATTTAAAGACTAAATCTTTTCTGACACTTGTTGCTTACAAGTAAAAATCCTGTATTTTCTGCTAGAAAATCACTTAGAACCCCCAAACATTATATATATTTTTTTAGCAGAGACCCTAGGGAATAAAATGGTGATTGTTGCAATATTTTATGTCACACGGTATTTGCGCAGCGGTCTTTCAAACGCAATTAAAAAAAAAAAAAAATACAGTAATGAAAAAAAAAACACTAAGCAGTAAAGTTAGCCCATTTTTTTTCGTCCAAAAGTTTTGATTACCTGTTTTTGTGTATTTAATATTTAAGATAGTTTTTTTTTTTTTCTAAATTATACATACAAGTGAACTGATTGGAGGTTTGTTTTGTTTAATGTTTAAATGAAAAAAAAATTCTGTATTACTTAAGGCTCCTTTCACACTGGAGCAGGCATGCGTTGTTGGTAAAACGCTGCTAGTTTTAGCGGCGCTTTACCGTCATTTTAGAGGCGCTATTCGGCTGCTAGCGGGGCGCTTATAACCCAGCTAGCGGCCGAGGAAGGGGTTAAATGCGCCTCCCTGAAGCGCCGCTGCCAAAACGCTTTGCAGGCGCTTCGGCAGCGGTGCGCATTCATTTCAATGGGCAGGAGTGGTGGAGCAGCGATATACACCGCTCCAAAGATGCCGTTTGCAGGACTTTTTTTTACATCCTGCCAGCGTATCGCCTCAGTGTGAAAGCACTCGGAATATCACACTGAGACTGCGGGGGAACCGTTTTACAGGCACTTTACAGGCGCTATTTTTAGCCCAAAAGCGCCTGAAAAACGCCCCAGTGTGAAAGGGGTCTAACTGTTAGATTTTATGAGATGAAGGGAAAAAAGAAAAAAAAAAAATCGGCCAAATATATTGGCCCAAAAAAAATCGGCATCACATATCGGCCATCGGCCACAGCGATTTCTAAATATCGGCCAGAGAAAAACCCATATCGGTCGACCTCTAGTGGTAATCTGAAAGTGCAGTTGCTTTAGAGCTTAGTAAATGAGCAGAAACTCTGCTGACTTCCACC
Organism: Lithobates clamitans; assembly: GCA_037952925.1. NCBI lineage: Eukaryota > Metazoa > Chordata > Amphibia > Anura > Ranidae > Lithobates > Lithobates clamitans. The sequence continues at coordinate 241,229 of JBBGZY010001854.1, forward strand.
ATCCAACTATGTGCAAGCAAAAAAGCTGTCTTTTTAATTTTTCTTGCACGTGACTGGGTACTTTTTGCGAACTACAGCTTTACCTCATTTACTAAGCTCTGGTGCAACTGCAAAGTGCACAGCCTATTTGCCTTTAGTAAACTTACCCCAAAGTTTAAAGAGCATTGAAGGTCTTCTAAAGAGAACGTGCAGCAGATGCTGTTTGCTTTCATACTTTCTATCTCTGATTAAAACTTTTTATGAAGCCATCTGTATACAGCTAAAGGAAAGCGAAGGGTGGAGTTGGTGCTATAGTGGCTTTCACAGCTGATCTTAGGAGATTTTTGTACTTGATGCAGAAACCCAGTGATGAAGTAGGAACAGGAAGTGCTGCAGGTGGCCTGGGACTCTTGTGATCCAAATCTCATGTTTCAGAGCTTCTGTCAAGGTAGAAAGTGATGACAGGGTCTTTATAAACACCCTGTACAAAACAAACAAACACTGCCCCAACCTATAACTGGCCTTAGCAGCAGGGAGCACATGGAAGGGAGAAGCATGTCAAACAAAAACAAAGAAAAATTCCCAGCTCAACTTACCAGCCAGCCTGCAACAAACTGAATTGCCCTGTCTAACAGTTCACGTTAATAACATGAGTTTAGTTTGCACACATATGCAAATACATGCATAAGCTGCAGAGGGTGCGAAAAGGCACCAGTCCTAACTCTATACATTTTGAGAACCTCAAGAGTAGGAGCACATATATACAGTGGGGAAAATAATTATTTGATCCCCTGCAGGTTTTGTAAGTTTGCCCACTTACAAAGAAATGAAGGGTCTATAATTGTTATCATAGGTGTATTTTAAATGATAGAAACAGAATCAACCAAAAATCCAGAAAAAACACAGGATACAAATGTTATAAATTGAGTTGCAGTTCAGTGAGTAATATAAGTATTTGATCTCCTACCAACCAACAATAATTCTGGCTCCCACAGACTGGCTACAGTATGTGCTCATGTGGTACACCGATTAGTTCTGTCAATTTAAAAAGGTCCTAACAACAACTCTTTATGTGCATAAAAGAATCCTGTCCACAGAATCTCTTTCTTCTATTCAAACCTCACCATTTTGGGCAAGACCAAAGAGCTGTCAAAGGATGTCAGGGACAAGTTTGTAGACCAGCACAAGGCTGGAATGGGCTACAAGACCATCAGCAAGCAGCTTGGTGAGAAGGAGACAACTGTTGGAGAGATTTTTCGCAAATGGAAGAAATACAAAATAACCATGAATCGCCCTCAGTCTGGAGCTCCATGCAAGATTTCACCTCATGGGGTAAGGATGATCATGAGAAAAATGAGGGATCAGCCCAGAACTACACGGGAGGAGCTTGTGAATGATCTCAAGGCAGTTAGGACCACAGTCACCAAACAAACCATTGGTAACACAATACGCCACCATGGATTGAAATCCTGCAGCGGTCCAAGGTCCCCCTCCTCAAGAAGGCACATGTACAGGCCTGTCTGAAGTTTGCCAATGAACATCTAAATGATTCAGAGAAAGTGCTGTGGTCAGATGAGACCAAAATTGAGCTCTTTGACATTAACTCGACTTGCAGTGTTTGGAGGAAGAAAAATGCTGACTATGACCCTAAGAACACCATCCCTACAGTCAAGCACGGAGTTGGACACATTATGCTTTAGGGCTGTTTCTCTGCTAAAGGTACAGGCTGACTGTGCCGCATTAAGGGGCCAATGGACGGGGCCATGTATTGCAAAATCTTGGATGAGAACCTTCCTCCCTCAGCCAAAACACTGAAGATGGGTCGTGGATGGGTCTTCCAGCATGATAATGACCCAAAACATACTGCCAAGGCAACAAAGGAGTGGCTCAAGAAGAAGCACATTAAGGTCATGTCTCCAGACCTTAATCCTATAAAAAATGTATGGAGGGAGCTGAAACTTCAAGTTGCCAAGCGACAGTCAAGAAACCTTAAGGATTTGGAGAAGATCTGTAAAAAAGAGTGGACCAAAATCCCTCCTGAGATGTGTGCAAACCTGGTAAACGACTACAAGAAACATCTTACCTTTGTGCTTGCCAACAAGGGTTTCTCCACCAAGTACTAAGTCATGTTTTGCTTGGGGGATCAAATACTTATTTTACTCACTGAACTGCAACTCAGTTTATAACATTTATATTGTGTGTTTTTCTCTGGGTTTTTGGTTGATATTCTGTCTCTATCATTTAAAATACACCTATGATAAAAATTATAGACCCTTCACTTCTTTGTAATGGACAAACTTACAAAATCTGCAGGGGATCAAATACTTATTTTCCCCACTGTAGTAATGAATAGAGTGAGGGCAGTTTTGCCTGGAGGGAGCCCACTCCTCTTTATAAACACCCTACCTGGCACCTCTCTTGGGGCTGAAGACTGGGGCAGTCCAGATTCAATGCCTACCTGTCTTGCTGCCCCCTCGTTTTCAGGATTAAGAAGACTCGGGATCTGGTGCATCATGCAACCATGAATTTAGTTATTTGGACCATTTACTTTAACTTTTGGTTTAAATCTGCTTGGGAGATTATCTAGAGGAAGTAGGGGGGGGGGGGTGTAAAGTTTATTAGGGGAAAGGGGTACCTGGCTCGAGTTCAGCTTAAACAAATTGGGGAAATTAGAAGCCTCTATTATTAATTAAAAACTACAAGGTCTCATTGCTTTCTAACTAGACAGAATGACCTCTAAGACTGATCCAAGGACATCTGCCTCATCAGCAAAGCAGAGAAGTCAACTTAGACAGAACATTACTTGGTAGTAAAAAAAAAAAGTTATTCTCCCACTTCTACCAACAGTCAATGTACGGTATTGATTTTATATGTTGTATTGCCACGTAGAACCTGTTTAAAAATGTAAGAGCCCTCGTACACACACGGCTTGTGTCCCTCTGGTATAAATATTTTATCAGTCTTGGTGCTATCGAATTGCAGCTAGATGTCTTTGCGGTGGACAAGCTGGCAGCCTGATGATTTGGAGGAACTGTCCTCATCTCTTAGAATGTTTATCGGCATTTTCCAGGTAAGACAAACCTTTATCTTGATTCTTTCTTCCCCTCTCAGATAGCAAGAGATTGCCTGGGGATTTTTACAGATAAAACATAAAAAACGTCTCTCGGCTAAGAATACCAATGCAGGTGACACCTTGCAGACACTTTGCAAATGTTTGGAGCTCTTAACAGTCAAAAAAAGAGAATTGTATCGTTATCAATTTTCAAACTCTCCCTAAAGTCATTTTGAGAATATGTCTGATGTATTTCACTAGCACATGGCAGGTAAGTTGCATTTATTTAGCTAAGAAAATTTATTCTATGTGTGTATATTTGTACGAATACCAACTTCTTATTAGTTAACAGACAAGCAGCCAATTCTTGCATGATTCAGACTTTCATGTTATGATTCTTACTGTCTTTCCTACATTCTTATTATAGTGGTGGGTGGGAAGCATAGAGAACATCTAAAGCCAATTTTAGAGTAGGAAAGGGCTAAAAAAAACATTTTTATCATTTGTGTTCCATTAACGAAGCTTTCTATCACTTCCTGTCTCAGAGAAAAAAAGTGGGTTAAAAGAAAATTTCTCCATTGTAACGTAAATAACCCCCCCAGACAACTTTCAGAAGAAGAGGTGCCCCCATCAGAAGATTTCCTGTTCTGTTAACACAAATTTTTGTACTTTTATTACTTTCAGTCTCGATGACCAGCAGTGTTGCTACACCCTGGCACCTAGGGCATGTGTCGCAGGTCTTTTACTGAGTGCCCTTGATCTCCTTTGGGATGTGGAGATAATATTTTCTACGCATTATACAGTTTTAAAGCAATGGGGCTGATTTACTAAAACCAGGAAGAGCAAAATCTGATGCAGCTATGCATAGTAGCCAATCAGCTTCTAACTTCAGCTTGTTCAATTAAGCTTTAACAAAAAAAAAAGATTGGTTTCTATGCAGAGCTGCACCACATTTTGCACTCTCCAGTTTTAGTAACTCAACCCCATTGCATAATTTGTCTACTTTTCAATATATCTTACGTTGTTATCATAATATGATTGTTTTTGCTTAAATCATTTTTGTTCAGTCAAAAAGTTTTTATTAGTTTTAGATTTGATCCAAAGTGGTCATCATGGTATTTTACCAGCTCCTCAACATTTTCATGGTCTACTAGGCCCCTAGAAATGCCTCTGCTGGTCACAGTTGTCACCAGGACATATAAAGAAAGTGAATCTTCCCAACAAGGACGCAACAATAAAACCCTGGTGGACCCCAGACAAGGTTGATCCACTTTGACACACAAGCTCTTTAGGGCACGGTCTGTATTTTTGATCTCTGAGCCGTAACAAGTTCAAAGACTGAGTGGTACCCATGTTTAGGGCCCTATGCATTAAAGGACCACTGTCCAGATGCAGGTCTTCTACATTCTGGGCATTCGTCCCTGAACACGTAGGGCCTTAAACATGGGTTCCACTCAGTAATGCATTCAGCCCTGCCGAGCTGCAGCCTGCCATAAACCTCAACAGGTTGCAAGCAGTGGAGATAGATGCTGCACTTGTCCTTCTTAGGCAAACCAAATGCCAGGAGGACCCACTGCAGCAAGACAGCCCTATGTGAAACTCTATTAGGGATGTAAGGCAGGTAGACAAACTTGTTTGCAAGGGGCCTCACTTAATACCTCCAAACTTTTTTTTTTTTTGTTTTCAAAAGATTTTATTAAAGGAAAAGTTCACATACAATGAAAATAAGAGTATTCAATACCTTCAGGGTAATATATATGTCATGAGGATATAAGTACAGAGTGATCTGTCACAATATGAACCATTTATCAGACTTGATATTCTCCTGAATTACACAAAGTACCAAAAGGAGAGATTATACCCTAAAAGGTTGGATGTGTAATATCTATAAAACTAAAAAGAAAAAAAAGAAAAATCAAACTAGAAACAACAATTTTGGTCAGGAACGGTCCCTCCCAACTTTTTGAGATGGAAATGAGGGACACCATTTAGCAACAGTATGTAGGTATAGGACACACTGCCTGCCACGCCCCCAAAGGTGAATTATACAGAAAAATGTGGAAAATGGGGGTGGGACTTTACATGAAGCATGTCATTGTAATTAATAAAAGTTTAAAAATAATTAATTTTAATGTAATTTATTGTCATGATCCCCTAGAGGTAGCCCATGATGTTTGTAATCATAATGAATGAATAAATTATATAAAAAGATAATATATCTCATTTGAAATATAATCATGAAAAAATATATACAGAAAAATGATTTTCTTTAATTTTTTTACCACTACTATTCCTTTATACTGGCTTTTGAAATTTACAAATGCAGCAATTTAGAAATTGGAAACACTGGGAAACGATTTTTGAAACATAAAAAGTTATTTCTAAATTATATATACAACTATATAGATCAGACCAAAATGAGGGACAAATGAGGAGGAAAGAGGGACAGAGGGACAGAGGGACATTGTTTCAAATCAGGGACAGTCCCTAGAAATCAGGGACGGTTGAGAGCTATGACATTGGTCTGTGAACAATTACAGACCAGTAATCAATGATAGAAACTTTGTAGACTTTAAAATAGGTCATGCTGCCAAAGAGAAGAGATGAGGATGGAGGATGCGGGAGCAGATACAGACCCATATGGATCCCTGGTGTGTTAATTAAAGTTTTATTTGGTTAGTTGTTTTTTTTATTTTATTTTTTTGCAGCAAAAAAATGCAAAATAATCTTAGAGCAAACTGCACAATGTATTTCCGCTATTTAGAGATTATCAGTATCAATTCCTATGATTTTTTTTTTTTTTTTTATTAAATATTTTCCCCTAATTGATAAATACATCTTATTCTCTAAAATGTTCCCCATGTGGTCCTATTAACACTTTATAAGGGGGCCGGCTTATGAAAATAGCACATTTCCTTTAATCAGAAACTATATTTTAGGTTGAAAAAAATCTTTAATGAAGTCTAGAATAGAATGGTTTATGTCTTTCAGATGGTACGTGCTAATAATGTAGTAGATTTTATACACCATGTTGTGTGATCATAGACATTGATATCATCTCTCTTGATCGGCTGCAGAAATCTATTAACATAATTTTGAAAGAAATCTGTTTGTTTAAGAAACGTCTTCTTTGCAATTATTTTTACACTAAAAAAAAAAACATATATTCTTATTGCAGGTTTGACAAATAGTGATTGGATCATATGACACTTTAACGTTGACCATCTTAAAGTGATTGCAAACCCCTATTTTTTTTAAAATAACAAACATGTTATGCTTACCTGTTCTGTGTAATGGTTTTGTACAGGTTAGTCCCAATAATTCTTTTCTCAGGTCCCCCACTGGTGCTCCTGGCTCCTCCCCCCACTGAGTGCCCACTATAGCAAGCCTCTTTCTATGGGGGCACTCATGCAGACTTGCTCCTGAGCTGGCTCTGTGTGTCCATAGACACACAAAGTGTGGCACAGCCCTGCCCCCTGCTCCCTCCTCACTGGCTGTCTCCAATGTCTATCACTGCTGTCTCTAAGCTTATGAGGAGGGAGAGAGCTGACAGAGCCTCAGCTCTTGTTCACATTGCTAGATCAAGATCGGGCTCAGGTAAGTATAAGGGGGGGGGGGGCTTGTGGGAGCTGCACTTTAGCCTTTAGAACCCTTTAAAGTCACTTGAGGTTAAAAAAAATTAACAAAACAAAAAAAACAGCAATAACCACTTAAGGACCAGAACTATTCTGACACTTTTGTAAAAAAATCAGGGTTTTTTTTTTTTTGCTAGAAAATTACTTGGAACCCCTAAACATTATACTGTATATATTTTTTATAAGAGGCTCTAGAGAATACAATGGCGATCATTGCAGTTTTTTATGTCACAGGGTATTTGCACTTTAATGAATTAAAAAAACACAATATGCAGTGGAGACGGAAAGTATTCAGATCCCCTTAAATCTTTCACTCTTTGTTATATTGCAGCCATTTGCTAAAATCATTTAAGTTTATTTTTTTTCCTCATTAATGTACACACAGCACCCCATATTGACAGAGAAACACAGAATTGTTGACATCTTTGCAGATTTATTAAAAAAGAAAAACTGAAATATCACATGGTCCTAAGTATTCAGACCCTTTGCTGTAACACTCATATATTTAACTCAGGTGCTGTCCATTTCTTTTGACCATCCTCGAGATGGTTCTACATCTTCATTTGAGTCCAGCTGTGTTTGATTATACTGATTGGACTCGATTAGGAAAGCCACACACCTGTCTATATAAGACCTTACAGCTCACAGTACATGTCAGAGCAAATAAGAATCATAAGGTCAAAGGAACTGCCTGAAGAGCTCAGAGACAGAATTGTGGCAGGGCACAGATCTGGCCAAGGTTACAAAAAATTTCTGCTGCACTTAAGGTTCCTAAGAGCACAGTGGCCTCAATAATCCTTAAAAGGAAGACGTTTGGGACGACCAGAACCCTTCCTATAGCTGGCCGACCGGCCAAACTGAGCTATCGGGGGAGAAGAGCCTTGGTGAGAGAGGTAAAGAAGAATCCAAAGATCACAGTGGCTGAGCTCCAGAGATGAAGTCGGGAGATGGGAGAAAGTTGTAGAAAGTCAACCATCACTGCAGCCCTCCATCAGTCGGGCTTTAGGGAAGAGTGGCCCGACAGAAGCCTCTCCTCAGTGCAAAACACATGAAAGCCCGAAAGGAGTTTGCTAAAAAACACCTGAAGGACTCCAAGATGGTGAGAAATAAGATTCTCTGGTCTGATGAGACCAAGATAGAACTTTTTGGTCGTAGCCCCCCTGGCGGTTTTCCCGAGTGTGGCTTAGGGTTAAAATTCAGTCCCATTAGCGGTAACCCCGAGCCACACTCGGGATCGCATTGCAGGATCCTGGGGCGGCGTTACTTACCTTGTCCCCGGGATCCTGCGATGTCCCCCGCAGTGTCCGTGGGGTCTGTCCTCTGCCCAAAGCCTCTCCATGCCAGGCTCCGTTCCCTGCGAGCGTCGCGACGCACGGGGGCGGAGCCTGGCGGCAAATTAAAAAAACTGTAAAAAGCATAACACATACAGTACTGTAATCTTACAGATTACAGTACTGTATGAAATTATTTCACATCCCTTTTGTCCCCAGTGCTTTGTCCCATGCCCTGCATGCAGTTCTATATTATATATACTGTTCTTTCTGGCTGGAAACTGGACATTGTCCATAGCAACCAAAAAGTGTCCCTTTATGTCAAAAATGGTTTTAGACCAGCTAGAAAACAGCGATAGTAAATTAGAACACTTGCAGAATTGAGCGATAGTGAATCGTGGGGAAATTTATTTTATTATTATTTTATTTTTATTTTTTTAATTATTTATTTTTATTTATTATATTATAATTTATGTTTTTGTGTTTCAAACTTTATCATACCCGGGATATCTACTAGACTCTTGTTTGGACAAATTTAAGTGTGTTATTGTTAAGAATTACAGACCTACAATATAAAACGCCAAATTTCCATGCAAAATAATTGTACCGCTTTCAGCACCTAAAATCCGAAAGAATCATACCGCCAGGGAGGTTAATTCTAAGTGGTATGTGTGGAGAAAACCAGGCACTGCTCATCACCTGTCCAATACAGTCCCAACAGTGAAGCATGGTGGTGGCAGGATCATGCTGTGGGGGTGTTTTTCAGCTGCAGGGACAGTACGACTGGTTGCAATTGAGGGAAAGATGAATGCGACCAAGTACAGGGATATCCTGGACGAAAACCTTCTCCAGAGTGCAAGGAGGAATGGCAGAGGATCCCCAAATCTAAGTGTGAAAAACTTGTTGCATCTTTCCCAAAAAGACTCATGGCTGTATTAGATCAAAAGGGTGCTTCTACTAAATACTGAGCAAAGGGTCTGAATACTTAGGACCATGTGATATTTCAGTTTTTCTTTTAAATAAATCTGCAAAAATGTCAACAATTCTGTGTTTTTCTGTCAATATGGGGTGCTGTGTGTACATTAATGAGGAAAAAAAATGAACTTAAATTCTTTTAGCAAATGGCTGCAATATAACAAAGAGTGAAAAATGTAAGGGGGTCTGAATACTTTCCGTCCCCACTGTATAATAGTACAGTAGTAGAGTAAATAGATATCTAACATGTCATTCTTTAAAATTTGAGTACACCCCTAAGTGAAAATGTCCAAATTGGGCCCAAAGTGCCAACATTTTGTGTGGCCACCAATTTTTCCAGCACTGCCTGAACCCTCTTGGGCATGGAGTTCACCAGAGCTTCACAGGTTGTCACTGGAGTCCTCTTCCACTCCTCTATGACGACATCACGGAGCTGTTGGATGTTAGAGACCTTGTGCTCCTCCACCTTCCATTTGAGGATGCCCCACAGATGCTCAATAGGGTTTAGGTCTGGAGATATGCTTGGCCAGTCCATCACCTTTACCCTCAGCTTCTTTAGCGAGGCAGTGGTCGTCTTGGAGGTGTGTTTGGGGTCGTTATCATGTTGGAATACTGCCCTGCGGCCCAGTCTCCAAAGGGAGGGGATCATACTCTGCTTCAGTATGTCACAGTACATGTTGTCATTTATGGTTCCCTCAATGAACTGTAGCTCCCCAATGCCCGCAGCACTCATGCAGCCCCAGACCATGACATTCCCACCACCATGCTTGACTGTAGGCAAGACACACTTGTCTTTGTCCTCCTCACCTGGTTGCCGCCACACATGCTTGATACCATCTGAATCAAATAAGTTTATCTTGGTCTCATCAGACCACAGGACATGGTTCCAGTAATCCATGTCCTTAGTTTGCTTGTCTTCAGCAAACTGTTTGCGGGCTTTCTTGTGCATCATCTTTAGAAGAAGCTTACTTCTGGGACGACAGCCATGCAGACCAATTTGATGCAGTGTGCAGCGTATGGTCTGAGCACTGACAGGCTGGCCTCCCACCCCTTCAACCTCTGCAGCAATGCTGGCAGCACTCATACGTCTATTTCCAAAAGACAACCTCTGGATATGACGCTGAGCACGTGCACACAACTTCTTTGGTCGACCGTGGCAAGGCCTGTTCTGAGTGGAACCTGTCCTGTTAAACCGCTGTATGGTCTTGGCCACCGCAGCTCAGTTTCAGGGTCTTGGCAATCTTCTTATAGCCTAGGCCATTTTTAAGTAGAGAAACAATTCTTTTTTCAGATCCTCAGAGAGTTCTTTGCCATGAGGTGCCATGTTGAAGTTTCAGTGACCAGTATGAGAGAGTGAGAGCGATAACACCAAATTTAACACACCCGCTCCCCATTCACACCTAAGACCCTGTAACACTAACGAGTCACATGACACAGAGGAGGAAAAATTGGGCCCAATTTGGACATTTTCACTTAGGGATGTACTCACTTTTGTTGCCAGCAGTTTAGACATTAATGGCTGTGTGTTGAATTATTTTGAGGGCACAGCAGATTTACACTGTTATACAAGCTGTACACTCACTACTTTACATTGTAGCAAAGTGTCATTTCTTCAGTGTTGTCACATGAAAAGATATAATAAAATATTTACAAAAATGTGAGGGGTGTACTCACTTTTGTGAGATACTGTGTATCTATATATATATATATATATATATATATATATATATTACCAAAAGTATTGGGACGCCTGCCTTTACACGCACGTGAACTGTAATGGCATCCCAGTCTTAGTCCGTAGGGTTCAATATTGAGTTGGCCTGACCTTTGCAGCTATAAAGGCGTCAACTCTTCTGGGAAGGCTGTCCACAAGGTTTAGGAGTGTGTCTATGGGAATGTTTGACCATTCTTCCAGAAGTGCATTTGTGAGGTCAGGCACTGATGTGGATGAGAAAGCCTGGCTCGCAGTCTCGGCTTAATTCATCCCAAAGATGTTCTATTGGGTTGAGGTCAGGGCAGTCAAGTACCTCCACCAAAAATTTGCTCATTCATGTCCTTATGGACCTTTTCATAGCAGGAGTCTTACATTGCACCTGCCATCCTCTGACAATCTTTTTAGGTTCCCGTAAAAAAATATATATATCTATACAATTTTTCCTGCAAATATATGCACATTTGTTATTTTTTTTTAAAAGTTAACTTAGCCTTTACTCAAAATGGTCTCCCAGATAGGGTAGGGTACAAAATATATAGCTCAGGCTACAATACTCACCTTCTGTCTGTAACTGTATCCTGCAGCACTTATTTTCACCACAAGATGTCCTCAGTCTCAGATTGAGGACATCATTTCAGCCTAGGCCAAAGTGACCTGAGCTCAAGGCCAGCTTTGTAATAATAAAAGGTGAAGCTTTTTTGAAAAATGATGGTATTTCCGTACATTGTGACACATCAGGATTCTCCACTTTAAAATCTTTTGTACTCACTGGCTATCTATATCATATATTTTATCATGTATTCAATTCATCATCCCTAGCTGAACGAGCAATCTCTTGATTAGCTGTAAGTGACACAGATCCCAAATGTTTGTGTTCAGCCAGAAATTTGCAATTTCACATTGACAGCTCCGGTATGCTAATGCCGGTTGCTCAGCTGGGTTTCGTCGCGCTCAAATTTTCCCCGACGCAACGTTTTCCTATAGTGTCCAACAAAGAAGAAATAGAAAAGGTGCAATAAATGAAAAAGTTAATTTTGTTAAAAAAGAAAAAAAAACACTGAACTGTATAAAAAAATCTGTTCTTTGGATCCATTCATCAGGCTGGAGCCGGCGCTTTGTGTTGGGATAGATACCGAGGGCTATTGACTTTAAATGCTTCATAAAACTGATGTGAATATTTTGCTCGTGTAGCTTCTTTCCACGTCTGCCTTTCCCGATAATGCTTACATTAACCTTGTGGAGTTTTAGAATAGAATGTCATTAGTCATGGTTTTACTGTCCTAACGCTCGTTTCAAATTTTAATAATAATAAAAAAGAAGCTGGGATAATCAACATACGTTTTTAGGATGCTTGCAGACAATAGCGAGTCAGCACAGTAAAAAGACCAGACTTTGCACTGTAGAGAGCTGCGGGCTGGCACAGTGGATCCAGCACAGCCGGGCGCTTAGAGGAAGCCTGCACTGAGAAAGTATGGAAGTTACCATTGCTGACCTTTGTTCCTGAAAATGCTTGAATAATCCATATGTTCAGGTGCCGTCCACCTCCATCCAGTGAATTGCTTTGTGCACCGGTGCGCAGTCATGTTGGAAAAGGAAGGGGCTATCCCCAAACTGTTCCCACAAAGTTGGGAGCATGAAATTGACCAAAATGTCTTGGTATGCTGACACCTTAATGCCTCGTACACACGGTCGGATTTTCCGATGGAAAATGTCCGATTGGAGCGTGTTGTCGGAAATTCCGACCGTGTGTGGGCTCCATCGGACATTTTCCATCGGATTTTCCGACACACAAAGTTGGACGGCAGGAGATAAAATTTTTCGACAACAAAATCCGTTGTCGGAAATTCCGATCATGTGTACACAAATCCGACGGACAAAGTGCCACGCATGCTCAGAATAAATAAAGAGATTAAAGCTATTGGCCACTGCCCCATTTATAGTCCCGACGTACGTGTTTTACGTCACCGCGTTTAGAACGATCGGATTTTCCGACAACTTTGTGTGACCGTGTGTATGCAAGACAAGTTTGAGCCAACATCCGACGGAAAAAATCCTAGGATTTTGTTGTCGGAATGTCCGAACAAAGTCCGACCGTGTGTACGGGGCATAAGAGTTCCCTTCACCTGAACTAAGGGCCCAAGCCAAACCCCTGAAAAACAACCTCACACCATAATCACCCCCCTCCACCAAACAATTTGGAACAGTGCACAAAGCAAGGTCCATAAAGACTTGGACATTGGAGTGGAGGAACTTGGCTGGCCTGCACAGAGAACTGACCTCAAACCGATAGAACACCTTTGGGATGAATTAGAGTGGAGACTGCGAGTCAGGCCTTCTTGTACAACATCAGTACCTGACCCCACAAATGTGCAACTGGAAGAACGGTCAAACATTCCCATAGACACACTCCTAAACCTTGTGGACAGCCTCCCCAGAAGAGTTGAAGCTGTTATAGCTGCAAATGGTGTGGCAGCACTACTGCTGCTCTCCTGAGCAGTGAGGCCTACTGATCCAAGGAGCTTGATTACTTCCTATACTCAGAGTGGATGCAGGAATCTGGGGTGGACCCAGGGAAGGATCCCCCGGATGGCCAGAGTACATACCAGTGTTTGAGGACCTTGGAAATGGCCCAGCTAAAGGTGAAAGCCTGGCAGCCTACAGAAAGAAGGTTTGTGCTAGGATTGCGAGAGTCGCCAAGGAGGAAGAAGTACTGGCGAAGTTAAAGTTTGACTTCAAGCATAAAAAAATTGCAAGTGACCAGCTTCACAGTTCCAAGAGAAGACAGATGCGGCCTGAGTTAATGGCGTTGGAGGCCAAAGTGGAAAAGCAGTCTGCTGGTGGCCGCATTGAAAGAAACCAGCGGAGCTTTCAAGGAAAAGTATGGCAGCGATGATCGCTTCCTTGCAATGCGCAGAAGGGCCATAGAGGCCAGTGGAGGACAGGCATCACCAGAGTGCGAGAAGCCAAGGTCAGTGCAATGCAAAAATGTTTCTGTGGGCTTGGACTGTGTTTCTGGCCAGCACGCTGCAGAAATGGAATCGCCTTTGACAGTTTGTCGCAAGTTTGCCATGTCTGGACCGTCTGAGGATGAAGAACGAGGATAATGATGTCCCCCTAAAACATCGGGTGACAGAAAACCTGTTTTTGTTCAGGACTTGCCTATTCAATACAATGGAGGTGTAGTTCCTATGGATGGTGCAGTAGAGGGCAGCGGAGAGCAAGCTCATCTCTTGGCTGAGACTCACACCTGTGTACAGAAAGCCAGTGAAGGGTGTGCAGACTTGACTATGAAGAGTGCTGATAAGGACATCTCCACTGTTGGTAACCCTTTAGTTACTGGAAATGAAGTAAGAATTACCAAGGGTAATGTAAATATTTCTGTGTCAGAAGTCTCTGCTCCATCTCTGTTCCTGACAATGTTGTCTCTACCTTATCTAAAGAGGGGTCTGTAACTAAAAGTGATGTGCGGGATGTTTCAAGGAGTGCGGTTATTGCCTTTGCTGCAGCCGTGGCTGCACCTGTCCCGAGGGTGAGTAGGGCCAATTATTCTGCGGTCACTAGGAGTGATGTGAGTGAAGGTCAGGCCAATCTGACACCATCTGGTAGCTCCTTTAAACACCACAATGTGGTCCAATTGAGGTAAACTGGAGAAGGCCACCCTCCCCAAATAGGAGAGATGTGATGGACCATATTCTGGGGATGGGTTTTAAAGCGGAGGAGATTTTTGCCCTTATCAGCCCAATTGGGTCATATGAGTATGACCTCTCCTTTGTCAAGGCAGAAGGATTAGATGTCTTTTGGGAGAGGTATGAGCAGAGGTAGAAGGAGTCCCCAAGATGGGCAGGTTTGTCACCCAAAGTAGTCTCTCGCCAGCCATTATACAAAAACATCACCATTTTAATACGTAATGAGCCCATTCCTGCTGCGGATCTGGTGGTGTGATTGGGGAGATATGCGGATGTCCAAGCCCCCTTAAGGAAAGTTGTAGATGACAGGGGGATATGGACAGGAGGATGGACAGTGTTAGTAAAACTGCATGTCACGGGTAATGTTGTTAAGTACATCCCTTCGTCTGCCTTTATAGGTCGTGACAGGATTATTACTTTTTTATGCCGGACAACCAAAGCTGTGTCATCGCTGTGGTAAAATGGGGCATTTTTCAAGCTCATGTTCTGTGCAGAAAAGTTCCTTCTGTCAGGGCATGTTGCAAATGACTGCAATAGTATTCGTAATCTCTGTAACAAGTTAAGTCACCCCTATAGCCTTTGCCCTGAAGCCCTCCATAATCAGCCGGGGGTGGTGGAAGAACTGCTGAGGATGGAGGAGGAGGACTGTAGGGGGCAGAAAGAGGTTGATGGAGCTGTTTCAGCTAGTCCTGAGGGCCCCCCTTCCCCAGGTGTCAGTTTTCCAATCTGAAGGTGTGACCCCTCTTGTGTCTGCTCCCCAGTCTGTGCCCCCTACTCTGTGTCGGTGTCTACTTCTGCTGTGTGTTCTTCCCCAGTGTTTCAGGTGCCCAGTGGCTGCCAAAGGGGCAGATTCGTGCAGATCTGAGGTGGCAGCTTCATCTGGGCCTTCCCTGAGGCAGTGTTATGCCCCGTACACACGGTTCGGATTTTCCAATGGAAAATGTCCGATCGGAGCGTGTTGTTGGAAATTCCGACCGTGTGTGGGCTCCATCGGACATTTTCCATCGGATTTTCCGACACACAAAGTTTGAGAGCAGGATATAAAATTTTCCGACAACAAAATCCGTTGTCGGAAATTCCGATCGTGTGTACACAAATCTGACGGACAAAGTGCCACGCATGCTCAGAATAAATAAAGAGATGAAAGCTATTGACCACTGCCCCGTTTATAGTCCCGACGTACGTGTTTTACGTCACCGCGTTCAGAATGATCGGATTTTCCGACAACTTTGTGTGACCGTTTGTATGCAAGACAAGTTTGAGCCAACATCCGTCGGAAAAAATCCTAGGATTTTGTTGTCGGAATGTTCGAACAAAGTCCGACCGTGTGTACGGGGCATGAGACTTCTAGTGGACGTTCTAAGGTGTAGAAGGGGGAAGTTGCCACTGCTAATGATGTAGATGAGGCCTTTCAGGGTAATGTTTCAGGGAAGGAGGGAGAGTGGACCAAGGTGGACAGAAGGAGGAATAAAGTAGTCCTTACCTCTGCCACCTCCAATTCATCTTTAGAGGTAGATGATCTACCTCTGGGAAACATGTTTGGGTCCTTATCTGAGTGGGAGGAGGAGTCTTCTAAATCCGTGTCTCAGATCGAGGAGGATGAGGTAGAGTGTTCCCTAAAGAGGTCAAGGTCTCCAGTAAGGGGGGAGGGAGCTCAGGCTAAGAAACACCTACCTCAATCATCCTGATGGCAGTTCCTACGCCGATAAAGATTATAATGATTAATGTTACCAGCATAAAATCTGTAAGGGCTCGTAATATGGCCTTATTTTTGCTCAGCGAGATGGATGCTGATATTTTTTTTTTGCAAGAGACCCGGCTAAATAGCCTTGCTGGTGTTCATCTGGCAAAGAGGGAGTGGAGGCATGGGCCCTCCTTCTGGTCTCTTGCGGCTGAGCCTTACAGCAGAGTTGCAGTACTTTTTACTGACATGGTAACGCGTCGGCGGGTTATCGAGGTAGAGATTAGAAGGTGTATGGTCCTGGACGTCTCTGTGAAGGGGCATTGATTTACATTTAATAAATATTTATGGACCACAAACTAGGTGGGACAGGAAATGCCTCTTTACAAAGATTAAACCTTTCCTTTTTAAATCTCGGCAAGTTGTCTTTGGAGGTGATTTTAACACGGTTACTAGGCCCAAAGACAAGAAAGGCTGCACTGACAGCCTGAGATATGATTCCATCTTTCCTAATGCGATAGCCAGGGAAGCAGGTCTGGAAGATGCGCATATTAAGCGTTGCCCAGACAGCATAGGTTACACATTTAAGCGAGGCAGTTGTGAGAGCAGGATAGATTTGTTTTTTTTTCGGCTCCTGAGTGTCGTATGGTGGAGTTCTCTGATCACGTTATGCTGTCTGTTATTCTCAATGCTTCAGATATGCCACCTAGAGGAAAGGGTATTTGGAGGATGAATTCGGCTCTGCTAGATGACGAGGAGGTAAGACAATTTTTTGAGGATTTTTTTCAGGCTCAGGTAACCATCCTGGATTTCTGCAGCAGTAATGCCGCGTACACACGAGCGGACTTTACGGCGGACTTTGCCCGGCGGACTGGATTTCGTCGGACAATTCGATGTGTGTGGGCTCCAGCGGACTTTGTTTTCTAAAAAGTTGGACGGAATTAGATTTGAAACTTGTTTAAAATTTATCCGACGGACTCTTCTTTCTAGCGGACAAACCGATCGTGTGTGTGCTAGTCCGACGAACTCAAACTGACGCATGCTCTGAAGCAATTACAAGACGGAAGCGCTCGGTCTGGTAAAACTAGCCTTCGTCTTGAAGCTAGCACATTCCTCTTCTGTCGTCTTTTAATACAGCCTTTTTTTAGGATTGATAATGCGAGAGGAATGAAGTTGTTTTTCTGCTTTATATTCACACAGAGTTCTCACAAACTTCTTTCTTCGTGATTTATCCTCCTGCCATGACTAATATAATATTTTGTAACAGCCAGATCTCCATAACTTTTAAATTTTAAAATAGATTTTATTTATTTATTTTTTATTTTTTATTTCAACACTTTAGCTATTTTACAATGTGTGTTAAATGCTAACCACATTTTTGGTGTGTATTTTCAAGTTACCACAATTAACATTCATATTTTGTGTTGTTTTAAAGAACCTTAATGAGGTTGTTGTCCCTTGTTCATTAGACATAGGGGGGTGTATTTAACAAAGGCAAAATCATTTTTCACTCCAATTGCTAATTATACATATAATTCCACATAAAGAGCATTTTGAAGTGTGTTCGCTGTGGATCCGAGGGGCACATGCAAGGAAGCCCAAACCCAAACAATTAATTTTTATTTGACATGATTTTCTGAAAAAATCAGCAGAGCTTCCCCCGAGCTTGTTTTTGACAAAAGGCTTAAATCATTTAAGAATATCAAGTGAAACGTTCACTTGAGAAATTGCACACCAAGTGCACTTGTTGGAAGTGCAGTCGCAGAAAAACTGAGGGGAAGAGCTTAAATTCGGGGAAGCTCTGCTGATTGATTCCTAAAATCATGTAAAATCAAAATAAATTCTTTTTATTTGACAAAAACACACATAGGGGTTGATTTCCTAAAGGTAAAAAGCCTGTGCATTTTGGAAATTGCATTTGCCCTCTGCAAGAGCAGTTGCTTTATTAAATGTGAAGCAGCTCTGCTGACTTCCATCATCCAATCATGTGCAAGCAAAAATGTTTTTTTTTTTTGTTTTACTTGCACAGGATTGGGTACTCTTTGCAAAGTCAAGCTTTTAACTAATTTCTGATGCTCTGGAGCAATTGCACTTGCAGAGGGCAACTGCCCTCTGCAAAGTGCACAGACTATTTGCTTTTCTCAAATCAACCCCATAGTCTTTTCGACCTGTACCTGCCTACTCCCAAACAAAATGGCGTTTTTTAATCAAAAGACATAGGCAAGAATGTAAGGTAAACCCAAAAGTATTTTTTTTATAAACCAAAAAATTAGGAAGGCAACACTGGACACACTTTTAGAATCTGGGAAGCCTTTCGTCCCCCAGGACACACGGACACACATCAAGTTTGAGGACAAGAAAATAGGTATCTTGCGACTATAGGGAGCACAGGGAGCACAGTCAGAACAGACAGAAACCAGGCAATCACTTTCGACTCTTCCGTGTAGCCTTCCCTCCACGCTTCTCTGCAGCCTTCCCTCCACGCTTCTCTGCAGCCTTCCTCGGAGGTTGTGCCTCTGGTGGTGTACTTGGGGCAGGAGGAGGAGGAGTAGGAGTGGCTTCATCTGCTAGATATGTGGTAGCAGTAAGCTCCCCTCTCAAGCCCTTCTGGTAAGCCTGGAAAAATAGACCCTCACAGAGGAGGCGTTGGCCCTTTTCCAACTCCTGTAATCTGCAGGCTATATAGGTGCCATACGCCTCCTCTACATTGGGAGGTTTACTCAGGATCCGGCTTGCTTCCCGTATGAGCTCTAGGGATTCCTGCTCTGTTGCAGTCATCCTCCTGGGCCTTTGGTGGAGAATGCGGAGGGGAGGCACCTGACACTCTGTGCGGCTTCTACTTGGCCCAGCCACAGCCTCCTCCTCTCTCCCACTGGGCAAGGCCTCCTCCTCTCTCCCACTGGGCAAGGCCTCCTCCTCTCTCCCACTGGGCAAGGCCTCCTCCTGGCTGAGGTCATCCTGTGTCAAAAAAAGGGACATAGTTGTAATTTTCTGTTATGCAATCACACACAATTTTCAGCTCCTAACTTTCAAAGATAATTACACAAAATAGTAAAGGCTATCTATTTGACCACACCATTATTTCAGATGATCAACAAGATCTGAAGTTACGTATATATTTGGCCACTACTGTCTAGTGATATGTCTACATATTACTCTTTGTGCAGAAGTGATTTTTGATGAAGCACTTTCAAAATTAACACCTTAAAATCATTAATAACATTTACACAATCCCAAAATCTTCAAAGAAAATATACCTGGCTGAAGCTGGGCGCATCCACTTCATCTATGGTGAAAAGGCCCAGTTCATCCTGGGACTCCTCAGCTGGGGTGGAGGTGGATGGAAGGCTGGAGGGAAGGCTGGAGGGAAGGGTGGAGGGAAGGCTGGAGGGAAGGGTGGAAAGGGATTGCCTGGCTTCGGTCTGTTCATCCAGGAATCGCAGTTTGTGGTAATACCACAACTTGGGTACATAAACTTGGTCAGCTGCTGCCCCGGATCTCAGCGACTCCTGGATTTTTCTGTGTTCCCGCTTATACATATTACGCAAGATACCTATTTTCCTGTCCACAAACTTGAGGTCTGCCTGGGGGAGTTGAGTCTTCACAAACTCTAAAAGTGTGCCCAGTGTTGCCCTCCTAACATCACGATTATAATATTGGGGGTGTTTGACCTCCCAGAGGTTTTTCTTCTGCTCATATAGATCAATGAAATGGGTCAAAAACTCTTCCTCTTTAAAGGGATTCATTCTTTCTGCAAGACAAGACACAAGATCAAAACTTAAATGTCAGTCCCAAATCTCAGGATTAGTTTGTGTTGTAATCTAGGGGACACACACGGGGACACACACAAACACACACACACACACACACACACACACACTTTAATCTTACCTTCGTTTGTGCCGCTCGCTACTTCCGCACGGACATACATAGGCCATCGTACTAGCTTTATATATACACTGCGCATGTGTCATGCTCCGCCTGCGTCGCCCGCCCCTGACGTTCGTAAGTACGATTTGGCCCCGCCCCTTCACTCTTCGTTGCGCAGTGGGAGTAGATAGCAAAAGATGGCGGAGCGATTAAGTGAAAGTAGCGCGGAGGAAAGCCCGGAGCCCCAAACATCCACATCCCGGAGGAGATATAAGGCCACCAACGTGGCTTTTGGAGAGATGGTGGAGATGGTGTCCATATTAAGAAGGGAGGACTACGATGGCAAAAAAGGACCGTACACATGACCCAATCTGAGAAAGGACAAAATAATGTCCTCAATTGTCACCGCTCTGGAAGAGAAATTTGGTACAAAACGTTCGAAAGAACAATTGCGGAAGCGGTGGTCTGACATCAAAAGTCGTGAGCCAGAACAATATTGGCGAATAAAGAAGCTGCTGAAAAAAAGTAAGTACTTGTGTTTTACTATTGAGATACAGAACTTGCATGCTGATCCGTATTTTTGGCGGTTTTTCTGCATCGTTCGTAAATACCGTTCTTTGTAATAGATCGGATACTTTATAAAGTGACGTTATTTTTTCGCCAAATACGATGGGACAGGGTTGGATATACATTTATGGCTTGATAATTTGTCGAATTCCAACAATGAGTTGATGTGGTGTAGATGTGTTTGAAAATATAATGCTTCATCAAAAATGATTCAGTGTAATGTAGGGACAGGACACAGCAGCTGTTTCCACATCTGGACTCACGAGCACTATAGTTAGTGGGAATGATTTAGCAGTCCCACTATTGTTCTTCGATTTTATTTTTTTAAAAATTTACTTTGAATTTTATTCCGTACGTTTTTTGGCTCTGCGTAACTTCTGCATACTTTCAGCTATTAAAACCATTCAACTATTAAAATGTTCGTCTCTTTTAGCTGATGTGTGGTCATTTTCAAATTTTTTAATACCATTTATACTTTATTAAATAATAATTTTTTATTCACTTTTTTCAACATTGAATTCAATGGGAGCATGCTTGAAATCCTCAAATTCTTCTTCCGCTCCCAAAAGTTTCAGGTCCTTCATACTTTCACCTAGAGACACCAAACAAACTTTACAATGTTCACTAAATATTCATCTATCTGGCTATATCCTTTCAGTTTGATATTTTTTTAATTTTGGAAGAAAAAGCTTTTTGTTTAGAGGTCATTTCGTGACATTTTAGACATTAATCAGAGTGTACTGTGTTTGTTTTGTTGCCATGGTTACCAAAGCTTCTGTTATACACAGGGGTGGAGGTGGCTTCAGCATCTCAGCTCTGATTACAGAGCCCGGAGGGAGGGGACAGACACACCATGTACTGATTTATAATATAGGAATATGATGGGGCAGTTTTGATGGCGGTCATTTTAGCCATTTAGCTATTCAGCATTCCCACGCATTTTGCTAAGGAAATGCATTTTCTAGTGTACTATGTGACCATAACTAAATTTTTGAGGGGTAATACACATAGGAGATCATTGAGGTGTCAGCATCTGTGAAAATTGCCCAAAAATATTAACCAACGTTTTACTTTATTAATTAAAACATAAAAGATCAGTGTGTTTTAACTATACCTTTTTTTCAAATCTCATAGGGGAGAAAAGACTCAGACAACAGTCCAAGGATCTCAGGACCCCCCCAAGTCACCAGCCTGAGGCCGAACCTACCCCAAGCCCCAGCCCAAGACCACGCCCACCCGACGACCTTGAGGAAGGAGAGGTGGAGGAAGTGTGCCAGGTTTCAAGCCCACCAAGTGAGTGACTGACACCCCAGCTTCAGTTTTACTGTATTTTGGCGTGCATATTGTAAACCTTGTTTTTATTCACTCGTTTTAGGTGAGTTTCTGGTTGTGGAAGGCCAAGCGGCAGAGCACTTCACCACAGACAGTGCGCAAAGATTAATTGGCCAGATTATGCTGTGGAATGGCCACATAGATCAAATGCGTGAACAAATTCACAGCATGAAACTTCGCCTGGACTCCATGCAACAGGAAATGAAGAACATGATTGATGTTTTGGGCCGAATATAATCACGTTTGGCCTAAAAACATCAATCATGTTCTTCATTTCCTTGTGAAGTTATTTTGTTATCAAAAATTTTTTGACTATTTTGGGGGTATACCCAAATTTACAATGTGTGATGCACACGGTGTGTCATCATGTGCTATCTTCCATCATGGGTTAGCAATGTACTTGTTTTGTGTTTGCAAACCCTTCATCCTGAAAATTCTTTGGTGGTGAGAGGAACCAAAAATGGGATTGCACACACAAAACACGTACATTGCTCTCCCATGATAGGAGATAGCACATGTTGACTTGACCCTTTATTAAAGCTCAATTTTGAGCATCTTATAAATGACCAATTTCTGCAAGGGTGACATTACATGCACCGTTCTCGAAATATTGAACTTTGTAAGTTCATTTATATTGTAAGTTTTGTTTCTAAAAACACTGTTGTGTATGTAAATCTTGTTAGATAAAGGTCTATATATTTGGGAAAAAATGGCTTGAATAATTTACTAAAATATTATTTTTTTACACAACGTAAAATATTTTTGAAAAAAAAAAAAAAAATAAAAATAAAATATGGTAAAAAATGCACCTTTCAATGTGCACCAAGTAAAATTTTTTACCCTATACAATGTGTGTGGCTGTTTCTTGAAGTCAAAATTTGGGGTTTGTTTTTGTGGGCCTGATTAACTAAAGCTAAATGCACTTGACACTACTACAAGTGCACTAGGAGACAGACATAACTTAAAGGTAAACAACGATAAAACCAAGATATTTAGATAAACCAATTTTCTTTTTTATTTTTGAAACAAACTTACAGCTGTTGCTGAATAGCAATGGCCCCCCGACCATTAAAATAATTCACATAACGATCACGCACTTGACGTGCGGTTCGGGGGGCCAAGCCAATACGGCCAATTTCTAGGCCTGTGAAAGTGCTACTAGCCTCTTCCAGTCTGGGCTCAGGCCCAACAGAGGATAAATATGTAGCTGAATGTCTCCTTAAAAAGTTATGCAAGATGCAGCAAGCAAGGATGACGTGGTTGATTTTATAGTCCGCCAAATTAATAGCCGTAAGGAAGATACGGAACCGGCTGGCCAGAATACCAAAGGCATTCTCCACAACCCTTCTTGCTCTGGCCAGCCGATAATTAAATACCCTCCTCTCAGGGGTGAGTGTCCTTTGGGGGAACGGCCTCATCAAGTTCTCACAGAGAGCAAATGCTTCATCAGCAATAAAAACTGAGGGGAGTCCATCCACATTATCGTCATCAGGTGGCAATTCCAGGCCACCGGTCTGGAGACGATGGCACAGCTCGGTCTGTGCAAAGACTCCTCCATCAGACATCCGGCCGTTCTTCCCCACATCCACAAACATAAACTCCAAATGTGCCGAGACCACCGCCATCAAAACTACACTATGGAACCCCTTGTAGTTAAAGAAATAAGACCCCGAATGCGGTGGTGGCACAATCCGGACGTGCTTCCCGTCAATCGCCCCTACACAGTTGGGAAAGTCCCAAAGGTCAGCGAACTGGGAGGCCACAGTCTGCCATTCCTGTGGACTTGTAGGAAACTGTGGAGTGCAAAAAAAATAAGATAAGGACTTTAATAACAAAAATTGTATATCAGATTACACCCAAACATTAGTAAACAACAGCAGTCAAATATTATGAATATGTGTGTTTGTAATTGAAATGTTGAAAAACATAAGGCAAACTTATAAGATTACTCACCCCCTATGATGGCCCATTGATACATTTGAATGTGGGGGGAGGGGTTCTAATTAGGTTAACAAACACACCTGACTGGCTGAAACATTTGTGGGGTGGGGGAGGGGTTCTAATTAGGTTAACAAACACACCTGACTGGCTGAAACATTTGTGGGGTGGGGGAGGGGTTCTAATTAGGTTAACAAACACACCTGACTGGCTGAAACATTTGTGGGGTGGGGGAGGGGTTCTAATTAGGTTAACAAACACACCTGACTGGCTGAAACATTAGTGGGGTGGGGGAGGGGTTCTAATTAGGTTAACAAACACACCTGACTGGCTGAAACATTAGTGGGGTGGGGGAGGGGTTCTAATTAGGTTAACAAACACACCTGACTGGCTGAAACATTAGTGGGGTTGGGGAGGGGTTCTAATTAGGTTAACAAACACACCTGACTGGCTCAAACATTTGTGGGGTGGGGGAGGGGTTCTAATTAGGTTAACAAACACACCTGACTGGCTCAAACATTTGTGGGGTGGGGGGGGGGACAAACAAGACAATGGAGCAGACAATATACATTGTTCAATGGACTATAGGCTAGAGATAAAAATGGACCCAGCATTGCATGGTGGGGAGGTTAATGAAATAAATTAGGCATGTATAGGTCAATAAATGATTAAAATAGGCATGCACAAAGATAAAGGGGACATTCACAGCAGATTGAAAGCATGGCAATTAGGTAAAGAGGACAGTTCTACAATACATCCAAAAACAGTTAATTCATATCATGTAATGTTAAAGGATAAAACTTACCTTCATATATTCCTTCTGCAGGACCTGAATAATAGCAGAACAGGTCTCTGGGATTATGATCCCCAGAGCCTGGGGGGAGATGCCTGTCGAGAACTTTAAGTCCTGAAGACTTCTCCCTGTCGCCAAATAACGTAACGTGGCAACTAGCCTCTGCTCCGCACTGATGGCTTGCCTCATGCAGGTATCCTGCCTGCTGATATAGGGGGTCAGCATAGCCAGCAGACGCTCAAAGATGGGGTCCGTCATCCTGAGAAAATTCCTGAAATCATTAGGATTGTTCTCACGGAGCTCACGGAGCAAAGGCAATTGACAGAACTGGTCACGCTGGCGCAACCAATTCTTGGTCCATGAACTCCTCCTCACCCTGTTCATGGACTGGACTCGGGTCAAAGTAATAACCCCAACACCAAGTCCCCACACAGCACGAACTCGAGAACGAGAACGTCCACTCGACATGGCTTCAAAACGGTCGGCTGCTCAAACAAACAAACTTATAACAAACGCACTGAAGAACAGCAAGGCCTATGAAGAACGACCTGAAAATCAGGAACGAGCGGAGCAGAACGGCCTGCAAGGCAGGTTACGAACTGACCAACACGCACTGAAAAGCAGATACAAACCTCACAAGCACAAACTGAACCGCAGAAAACGAACGAAATAAGCTGAAGTGTGAAAAGCGCGAATCGTCTCTAACCAATCTTCTACTAACACGAGATTAGCAGAAGGAGCCCAAAGGGTGCCGGAGTGGGGCTTGGACTTCCTTTTTCTAGTCCCGTCGTACATGCTATACGTCACCGCGTTCAAAACCAGCGGACTTTTGCAGTGACCGTGTGTGGCCAAATCCGTTCGTTTTTAAGTCCGGCGCAAGGAGCAAACAAAGTCCGACGAAAAGTCCGCCGGGCAAAGTCCGCCGTAAAGTCCGCTCGTGTGTACGCGGCATAAGTCAGAGTGGTGGGAGCTTGCCAAAAGCAGGATTAGTAGGTTTTTCAAGGCCATAGGAAAAAGGAAAAAGCTTGGTAAGTACATCGCCTACCAGCAACTGCGGAGAAAACTTGATCACCTTGTCTCGAGTGGTGGAGATTCAGGGGCAATCTCTGAGGTGAAACTTGTCCTTAGGAAGTATCAGTATGATCGGCATGCTTTTTTGGTTCTGGAAAGGGACTATGGGAAATATCACTCGCCCGACCCTTATCAGAACTGCAAACAGCGCAGCAGTTAAGACGGTTGTTGCGCTAAGGGATTGTACGGGCTCTTTGATGAAATCTAGGTCAGTGATCCTGGAGGTCTCAAGGTCTTTTTATGTGAAGAAGTAACTCGGGGGCAAAGATGTTGAGTTTTCTGGACTCTACACCAGGTCTGGGAAATAACATTCCTCTGGCAAGTTTGGCAGGGGAAACCACAGCAGAAGAGGTACTCGAAGCTATAGATGGTCTGGCTATTAAGAAAATACCTGGGCCAGATGGATTGACAGCTGAATTTTATAAGACTTTCAAATCCAGCTTGGTACCTTATCTTGTGGCGGTATTTAACAGCTGTCTGCAAGAGGGTTCGCTCCCTCCCTCCATGAGACAATCTGCTGTGATTCTGTTATCAAAAAGCAAGGATCCCTCGATGATTGACAATTGGTGCCCCATTAGCCTTCTCAATGTCGATAGAAAGATTTTGGCGAAGATAATTTTCTGGCGCTTGTTGTCAGTAGCAGGCAGATTGCTTTCTCGTCAGCAGCACTGTTCGGTTCAGGGCAGGAGCACTTTTTCAGCGGTGATAGCTGTCCGGGAGCTGTCTGGAATGTTGCAGGGCTTAAGGCTGGGGAAAGTATTTGCTGGCATTGGATCAGGCGAAGGCTTTTGATCGTGTCAATCATGAGTACCTCTGGCTTTTCCTTGACAAGTATGGCCTGGAGGTTGGGTTTATTGCATGGCTTTAAACTTTATACAGGGATGCAGAGAGCATCATGCTTATTAACGGTTGGGTTGGACGGCCCTTCAGGGTTGGATCGGGGGTGCACCACCGGTGTATGCTGAGCCCTTTGCTGTACGTGTTCGCAATTGACCCCTTCATCAGAAGGCTAGAGAGCGGACCGTTGTGCGGGGTGTTGGTGGTCATTACTGGTGAGCCGCCCTTGAGGGTTGTAGCCTATGCTGATGACGTTTCTATCTTTATCTCTGGGACAGAGGAGGTGCAGGAGGTGGTCTCAGTGATAGAGCAGTATTCTGAGGCATCAGGCTCCAAGGTCAACCGTGATAAAAAGTGAAGTTTTTTGGATGAGCGAGGGAAGTGAGAGCTTTGCACTTCCGGACACCTTCCCCAGGCCTCAGCAGAAAATCAAAGTATTAGGCATTGAGTTTGGCCCTGATGATTACAGTAAGGCAAATTGTGAAGCCAGGCTGAATGATGCTGATGTCAAGGTGAAATGCTGGAAAGGGTGGCGGCTCTCTTTGAGGGAAACGGTGGACTTGATTAAGACCTACCTTATTCCTACCTTTCTGTATGCCAGCTTTGTTTGCATCTTGCCAGAGTCCTGCTATACCAGGATTTATAGCTGTTTCTTTCAATTATTATGGGGGAACAGGCTGAATCTTGTGAAGCGGAATGTGACCTACCTATCTAGGCAGAAGGGTGGCCTAGGGATGGTCAACCCGGTTGTGTTCTTCTCTCTGATGTTTTTGAAACATAATTTTGGTAACATGCTAGCAGAGAGACCGCCTGGATGGGTAGGTATTTTCAAGATCTGGTTTAGACCTTTTCTGGGCTGTTGGGAGAGTAGCGGGCCAGTGAAAAGCCTAACAGTCAAGCATGGTAAGCTCCCGGCTTATGTTGCCCCATGCCTGAAAATTCTTAGACGGTGGCATGTGAGAGCGGAGGATATCAGGTCCCTCCCTAGGAGACTCCTGGGTGTGAAGATCGTGGGTACTGTCTTTCATGCGCCACTGGCCTTAAGGGATTGCCCAGGTCATATTATGAGGGAGGGTTTACGTTTGATAAATTCTGAGCTGCTGAGGCTCTATGTGAGGGGGAACGTGAAGTGCTGCTGTTAGGACAATCGTGGCTGTCCAAGAGCGGAGTGTCAGGGTGAAGTGGAAACCATGGACCACTTTTTGCTTCAGTGCCCTTTCAATGTAGAAGTGGAGGAATATCAGGCCTGTACCTGCTGTTTGTTGATATCTGGGTGTTGGGTTCTTCTCCTGTTTTCTCTCTGGGCACTCCTTTAAATTTTAAAGGATAAACATAATTTTGAAGAAAGGCTACGTACACATGATAATCTATGTTTCTTGGTCTGAATGTTAATAAAGTTTGAGTAATGTGTAGAATTTTTGAAGATGTCTGTTGCTGTTTAGCGATATATATATAGTATAACGGAGGAAAAACCTACTTTTCCATCCGTTTTCGGATCGGATCGGGTGACGACGGACACTACGGACCGTCATCATCCGATCCCCCCATTGAGGAGAGCGGCGCTCTGACAGGTCCGTCGCTGCACAGCGTGCAGCGATGCACCTGTCATCTTCCTGCTCAGCGGGGATCGGCGGAGCTATCCCCGCTGAGCAAGCGGATGTTCACGGGGCGGATCATGACTGATCTGCCCCGTGTGAAAGAGGCCTTAGACTTTATTATTATGTTTAGTTGTGTATATAATATGTTATGCATACACAAAAAAATAAATAAATTGTAAATATTTATTTTTTGTGTTTTTGTAAAAAAAAAGTTGAGATGTGTTTCTTGTTTGCAAGATTCTCAAAATAAAAAATTGCCAACTCAATATTGAACACTACAGACTAATGCCCCGTACACACGGTCAGACTTTGTTCGGACATTCCGACAACAAAATCCTAGGATTTTTTCCGACGGATGTTGGCTCAAACTTGTCTTGCATACACACGGTCACACAAAGTTGTCGGAAAATCCGATCATTCTGAACGCAGTGACGTAAAACATGTACGTCGGGACTATAAACGGGGCAGTAGCCAATAGCTTTCATCTCTTTATTTATTCTGAGCATGCGTGGCACTTTGTCCGTCGGATTTGTGTACACACGATCGGAATTTCTGACAATTTTGTTGTCGGAAAATTTTATATCCTGCTCTCAAACTTTGTGTGTCGGAAAATCCGATGGAAAATGTGTGATGGAGCCTACACACGGTCGGAATTTCCGACTACAAGGTCCTATCACACATTTTCCATCAGAAAATCCGACCGTGTGTACGGGGCATAAGACTGGGATGCCATTAAAGTTCATGTGCGTGTAAAGGCAGGCGTCCCAATACTTTATAGTGTAAGTGAATAGTTGAGAGAGAGAAGTAAAGGCTCCAAATTGGTAGTGCATCAAGTGTAGGGAATAAGTATGCTGTAAATGTCAGGACCAAGGTGTGCCCAAAAAATTTTCTTTAGTGTCACCAGAACTGGAGATAAATGGATTGAGTGTGGTTATGATAATTATGCTCCAATTAGTTAAAAAGAGAAACAGCCATAATGTAACAACCAGACCTGTGAGTCCACAAGGGGTAGTCCCAAAGAATGCAGTCACAAAAATCCAACGAAGCAAGTACATGTGTCCACTTTTTTAAACACTGTTAAAAAGTGACTGGAAGTGACGAATAGCCAGTATTACAAGTCATGTCCGGGGAAGCCCCATGTGCCTCTATTCTCCAGAACAATGCATTTTTAGTCTTACCCCCCCCCAGAAATCAATGAATCACAGGGTGCAGGCTCCCACTCCTCCCACTGAGGACTCCCTCTTAGGGTCAACTCCAAGGAACGCTAGCTGATAATAAAGATCCTTATCTTTGTCTTAAAGCTTTGGGAATTGATGTGCAGGAGTAGGTCACAAACACAAGATAAGGATCTTTATGACCAGCTAGGATTTGTTGAAGTTCCCCCTGGAGGGAGGGGGGATCCTTAGCAGGAGGAGCGGGAGCCTGCACCCTATGAATCATTGATTGCTGGAGGCCACATCTTAAAACGTGTTGTCCTGGAGACTAGGGATGCCTGCAGCTTCCCCAGACAAAACTCGTAGTACTGGCTATTCGTCAATTATGGTGACACCATTTCTAGTTCTGTGTCAGTGCACAAGAGTTAGGGTTATAGTGGAGAAATTAGTGTTAGGGTTATTATGGGGAGTTAATGTGAGGGTTATGGGAAGGGGAGGAGATAGCTTGAGGGCGATGGGGAGGAAGGGGTTAGGTTGAGGGTTATGGAGAATAAGGGGAATTTAAGTGAGAGTTATGGGCAGAGTAAGTGTGCGTGTTAGGGTAACAGGAGGGGTTAGTGTTATGGGAGGTGTGAGGCGGTTCTTGGTGCCAAGTTCCTGATGCTAAAAAACGAATGTACTGTATTATGTGTTTGGTATTTAATGGACACCTGACCCATTACAGGACTTGAGTGAATATGTTTAGTATTAGTGCAGAGGACAGAAGGAGAATGAACACTAAGACACTAACAGAAAACGATTTACATTAAACCTATCATTTCTATAGCTTTCAACCAGATATAAATTCCTTATAACAACGAGTAGGGAACATTGCAGTTCATTGGAAAACTATAAAGACTAGTCTAATGGATCCATTATATCGAACAAACATTTATCCCAATAATCACTTGGTAAATATTGAGCCATTAATGTGTCTGCAGCAGGAATAGTCGTGTTCGTCTTCGGGGCAGTCTACCATATGCAGTCATTATGCAGCCGGCAGCAAAGTCCCTGTCCGTGCCGCCCATGTGCCAGGATCAGGAGATGGCACAGATGCTAGTTGGGAAATTGTATCATATTATAATAAAATTATTCTAAGCCACATCATGCTCGACTGGCTGGAATGACACATTAATATTTATGGTAGGCTGGGAAGTGCTCTGGGTGAATGGAGATAATGAGCTGCATTATGAAACAATGCAATCATTGATACTTCACCCTCCAGCTTTCTCGACTTGAGATGCTGAATTTTTATCAAAAGACCTTCTGGCTTTGTATGTTTAGAGAGGTGTTGTCCAATCCACGGCCCTGAAGCTGATGTGTTACCCAGCAGCATTTTAAGTATATCCTCCCTCCCAGTTTGAACTAATGACATTTCCTGGCTGGCAAACTCAGAAAGCCACCGTCAGTGCTTTGGTTATTCGAGCTGAAATACAACCACACATCATGTGACATAGAACTAGTTTCAACGATGAGTTGTTGGCTGACAAGGTCATTTTCCATTGACTTCCACACTGGGAGGATGTTGAAACTGAAAGTTTAGTAAAGGAGTTTAATGATGCACAATTTATTATAAAAAATTTACTTTGGGGATAGAAGCCATTTGTGTGACCCTAGTCATAAAGTTAACCTCTGCTTTGTCTACACAAAGAAACATTGTCACCTTTAGAGCAAGGTGACAGTGCCTGTGCAAAGCCCACCACATGACCACTGATGTTCCTTCCTGATGCAGATCCCACCGATGTACCTGCTGTTGGACAGAGTGATGACACTACTCGTACAGTAGGGAAAGGGAACAGGAGTCCTAGGTATAATTCTCCAAAAATATCACTAGATGTTGCCATAGTTAGGGTTGGGAATCATGTAGTGAAGAGTAGGCAGTGTAGGCACTTAATTAGCCACAAGTGATCCCGAGAGCAGTGAGGGGAGTGTACCATAGTGAGGAAGCACCAGCTCTATCCCTGTCAGTATGTGACCACTTGGATAAAGGGCTCTATATATAAAGGTCTGGTGGGACTACTCCTGGGTTGTTGGTTGGTTATGGGACGCAGTGCATGGACCAAGGCATTAAAGATGTCATCATTGAAGATCTAGCTTCTTAGAACTTTCCTTGACGGGGGTAGGCAAGGAAGGAGAGGTGCAGGACTAATAAGACTACTCATATCACCATCTGGGATTACTGAATGTATATATGTAAATCACCTCTGTTTCAGTAAAATGTTAAAAAGCTGCCATTGTTTGGACTCTTCCTTCTCCTAGCCTCAAAACTGGAATGTCTGGAAATGAAACATGTATTGGGTGGGGCTGCTTTTGGGGTCCATTGCTGTGAGGCATGAGGTAGCTATGGAATGGATTATGGGTGGTGCTGGTAAGGCCTCCCAAGGGTGTCTTAAAATGGGCTCTCAGGAGTGGATCCCGGACTTATACAACCATAATGAGTTTAAGGAGAACAACCTATTCTGGGCAGGCATGGGTTAAAGAGAGTAAGCACTCCCCCACAACATGGCTGTACCCATGCAGGACATGCCACACAACACTTACCTCATGTGATATTGCTCCAATTTAGTGATTGGCTGCTAAACCTGAGAATTATATCTTGTGATGAGGTCCAGTGCTCTCTTATACTCAGGGAATTGGGTAGTTTGCAGTGGCGACAACAGAAAAAAGAGTGGCGAGTATAAAGTAGTCAGGGTGAGGACTGTTTAGACAGTCCTCAAGACAGGGTTTGAACATTGCAGGCTGTTATTATAGACTTCCCTGTGTACCATCGAGGAGTTGTAATCTCTACGTTTTGCTTTTCTCTTTCCTTGGCATGGAAATCTTCTCCCATCCTATTCTCCTGTGACAACCAGTGTGACAATTTGTTTACCCTCTCAAGTGTGCATTTCTTATAAATTCCTATAGTGGGTACTGGCCTCCAAGTGGATCCCCCGTAGGAATATATGGAAAGTAAACGTTGGAGAGGAAACGCAGGGAGTTCTAGCACATACTGGACTTTTCTTACATTGCCCCCTCCCAATGGGCAGCCTCTGGATGCCCATCTGAGACTTCTTTTCAGGATGAGCTGGAAAGAATGCTTGCATAAATTCTTTTGGCATGCACATTGGTTTCTAGCTCCCACAAGTTCCCTTCTGGACCATAGCCTTTCCATTTAATTAAAAACGGAATAAAACCTTGTCTTTTCCTGTAATCCAGAATTGTGTTAACTTGCTATTCCTTATTGCTATCAACCACTGTAGTTTTCTTGTTCTAGTACATACTGGACTTTTCTTACAATTTGTGAATAATAGGTGTAAATGTGTTGATTTTTCTTGATCATCAGGGCCATCTAGTGGCCATCATGCTGAATTTTCCTAATAGGAGGTATTTTAGGAAAAATACTGCAGTATGACCATTAGAAGGAGCTGGCAAGAGGAAATAAACATATTGGGCACATTATGGGGTTTTTTAGACAGCTGTGCAAATGCTGCGATATTCATACAGCTATTTTTTTTTTAAATAGTCCACTAAATCTCTGGCTGTTATAAATTATACAGAATGGAGGATTGTCATTGAACCTTTCCTGACTTTATTCAAAATTAAACTATTTAATTTGAGTTTTGCTTTGAGGCGTGTCCTAATTACAACAGACCTTCTGGGTTCTGGTGGTCCTATCATTCTATTCATTTTAATCTGTTTCTAACTGCAGCAGCCGGGTTGCATGACAAATATTATTAGGGAAAAAAATCACTGTGGCAACTTAGATCATTATTCCAGTAACAGTCGGATGCATCTAACTGGGAACTCTTCCGCCTTGTTTTAAAAATCTGTCTCTTGCGGAGCGCCGGAACAGATGTATCACATACAGGTGGAGAGTCTGCAGGAATTTTTCAGCTTCTTGACAACTAATTCCTTCCCTTTCCCACCTCCGTAAAATAAAACCAAGTTTAATCACCTGTGTTTACTAAGCAATAAAGCCTTGGGTGTAGATTAATAAATAGTAGAGGCGAACGGTGCGACTTATCTCTTCCTCTCAGGCTCTGGCACAGCCCGGTGTGAAGCTGCTTGTCTCCCCATGCTAGAAGATTTAAGATTCATTAATTTCAGCTGACTTCATGGATCTCATTCAGGCCTGTTGAGCGAGTGCAAAACTAAGTAATGGCATACTAAACAGTCTATGTGCTCAGAATGCACGGAGTAAGGTGGGGATAGCTGAATATCATTTCTAAGAAGAATTAATTGACCTAATGTTACTTCATGATGGGCTTCATGACCCAACCTCAGAAATAGATTTTTTTTAAGTGCATGCATGCTAAGTAACAATTCCAGGTATTTATTACCTCTCACAGAGATCACAGTCCCCCCCCCCCCCCCGACAATGCCTTCATCTGCTTTTCTCTTCAGGACAGAGCCATCTTTGTTCAGGCATCATACGGGAGCACCATCTAGTTCCTGGACTGAGATGCCTGCTTAAAGATGGCACAATCATGTAAATCCTGGTATCTGTGTAGTTCTTGGCTGTGTTAACAAATGATCAGCCCCTACTGCAACCTCTCACCTTTGCTCTTGCTACAAAATTACAGTTCGATCACTGGGAGGGAGACTTAAGAAATGTTTCCTCCTGGCTGCAGCAGTCCGATTACATGATCTTTGCCCAGGAAATAACACCGGACTCAAGCTCAAGTATAAAAATAATGTATTATGACACAAAAAACCTTAGGTAACCAAAAAATTCACTCTAATGCCCTGTACACACGACCGTTTTTCCCGTCTGAATAAACTCTGAAGGTTTTTCCGACGGAGTTCCGACAGAATTCCGCTCAAGCGGTCTTGCCTACACACGGTCACACCAATTTCCGACCGTCTAGAACGCGGTGACGTACAACACATAGGACGGGACTAGAAAAGGGAAGTTTAATAGCCAGTAGCCAATAGCTTCCGTCTCGTACTTGCTTCAGAGCATGCGTCGTTTTTGATCAGTCGGAACAGCATACAGACGATAGGAATTGGTTCCGTGGGAAAAATTTAGAACAAGTTCTCTTTCTAGGTCCGTCAGAATTTTCGACGTAAAAAGTCTCCGATGAGGCACACACACGATCGGAATATACGATGAAAAGCTCCTGTCTGACTTTTTCTGTCGGACATTCCGCTCTGGTGTACGCGGCAATAGATAGATGGCTTGCTACTTCTATAGGGCCCAGGGTCAGGGTGGATACTCCGGAAGAAAAAAAGAGAACGGAGAGCGCGGCCATCTAAGTGTAGAGTGTTTATTAGTAGAGGGTTAAAAGAATAAAATGCACTCACAATTACAAATGTGGTATAGGCACATCATCACCCGCATCACCAGGGGAATCCTAGATGTTAAAGCAAAGCATGCCATGTAAGGCGCCACTCTGCACTACACAGCCGCTTCCACGGCATGCTCTGCTTTAACATTTTTTTTTTAAATAGTCCACTAAATCTCTGGCTGTTATAAATTATACAGAATGGAGGATTGTCATTGAACCTTTCCTGACTTTATTCAAAATTAAACTATTTAATTTGAGTTTTGCTTTGAGGCGTGTCCTAATTACAACAGACCTTCTGGGTTCTGGTGGTCCTATCATTCTATTCATTTTAATCTGTTTCTAACTGCAGCAGCCGGGTTGCATGACAAATATTATTAGGGAAAAAAATCACTGTGGCAACTTAGATCATTATTCCAGTAACAGTCGGATGCATCTAACTGGGAACTCTTCCGCCTTGTTTTAAAAATCTGTCTCTTGCGGAGCGCCGGAACAGATGTATCACATACAGGTGGAGAGTCTGCAGGAATTTTTCAGCTTCTTGACAACTAATTCCTTCCCTTTCCCACCTCCGTAAAATAAAACCAAGTTTAATCACCTGTGTTTACTAAGCAATAAAGCCTTGGGTGTAGATTAATAAATAGTAGAGGCGAACGGTGCGACTTATCTCTTCCTCTCAGGCTCTGGCACAGCCCGGTGTGAAGCTGCTTGTCTCCCCATGCTAGAAGATTTAAGATTCATTAATTTCAGCTGACTTCATGGATCTCATTCAGGCCTGTTGAGCGAGTGCAAAACTAAGTAATGGCATACTAAACAGTCTATGTGCTCAGAATGCACGGAGTAAGGTGGGGATAGCTGAATATCATTTCTAAGAAGAATTAATTGACCTAATGTTACTTCATGATGGGCTTCATGACCCAACCTCAGAAATAGATTTTTTTTAAGTGCATGCATGCTAAGTAACAATTCCAGGTATTTATTACCTCTCACAGAGATCACAGTCCCCCCCCCCCCCCGACAATGCCTTCATCTGCTTTTCTCTTCAGGACAGAGCCATCTTTGTTCAGGCATCATACGGGAGCACCATCTAGTTCCTGGACTGAGATGCCTGCTTAAAGATGGCACAATCATGTAAATCCTGGTATCTGTGTAGTTCTTGGCTGTGTTAACAAATGATCAGCCCCTACTGCAACCTCTCACCTTTGCTCTTGCTACAAAATTACAGTTCGATCACTGGGAGGGAGACTTAAGAAATGTTTCCTCCTGGCTGCAGCAGTCCGATTACATGATCTTTGCCCAGGAAATAACACCGGACTCAAGCTCAAGTATAAAAATAATGTATTATGACACAAAAAACCTTAGGTAACCAAAAAATTCACTCTAATGCCCTGTACACACGACCGTTTTTCCCGTCTGAATAAACTCTGAAGGTTTTTCCGACGGAGTTCCGACAGAATTCCGCTCAAGCGGTCTTGCCTACACACGGTCACACCAATTTCCGACCGTCTAGAACGCGGTGACGTACAACACATAGGACGGGACTAGAAAAGGGAAGTTTAATAGCCAGTAGCCAATAGCTTCCGTCTCGTACTTGCTTCAGAGCATGCGTCGTTTTTGATCAGTCGGAACAGCATACAGACGATAGGAATTGGTTCCGTGGGAAAAATTTAGAACAAGTTCTCTTTCTAGGTCCGTCAGAATTTTCGACGTAAAAAGTCTCCGATGAGGCACACACACGATCGGAATATACGATGAAAAGCTCCTGTCTGACTTTTTCTGTCGGACATTCCGCTCGTGTGTACGCGGCATTAGATAGATGGCTTGCTACTTCTATAGGGCCCAGGGTCAGGGTGGATACTCCGGAAGAAAAAAAGAGAACGGAGAGCGCGGCCATCTAAGTGTAGAGTGTTTATTAGTAGAGGGTTAAAAGAATAAAATGCACTCACAATTACAAATGTGGTATAGGCACATCATCACCCGCATCACCAGGGGAATCCTAGATGTTAAAGCAAAGCATGCCATGTAAGGCGCCACTCTGCACTACACAGCCGCTTCCACGGCATGCTCTGCTTTAACATTTCGGGTTCCCCTGGCGATGCAGATGATGATGTGCCTATACCACATTTGTTTATGTGAGTGCATTTTATTATGCTCTTTAATGAAAAAAGGTGAAACTTTTTGGAAGCATGATGCTGTTTTTGCATGCTGTGACATGGCAGGGATTATATTCATGTAGGTTTGCAGAGTTACTGAAAGTTCCACTTTAAAAGATGCTAGAGCAGATGCTAGCAGAGATGAGCACGGGCACCTTCTGAACTCCTCTCTAACTTGAACTTCAAACTTTGCTTTTTGTAC
Source organism: Lithobates clamitans (assembly GCA_037952925.1). Lineage (NCBI taxonomy): Eukaryota > Metazoa > Chordata > Amphibia > Anura > Ranidae > Lithobates > Lithobates clamitans. Next base: position 278,040 of record JBBGZY010001854.1, read on the forward strand.
TCCAATGTGAGCTGTGGGGCTGGAAATGACATGACCCACAGCTCTTTGGAGTACAAAAAAGCAAAGTTTGGAGTTCAGGTTAGAGATGAGTTCTGAGGAGCTCATCTTTACTGTCTAGTGACAGGCTCCCTGAAAAGAGATTCTACGGAAAAGTGTTGAAAAGAACCTGTCAGCATACTGTAGCCTACCCAGCCTCTCAAGCTTTTTAACATGGAAGAACCCTTGAAATAACTTTCACGCCTCAGAGAACTCCTGGTAAAAAAAAACAACATATATCTGCAGCTTATAGTACATCAGATTAAACATTACATTGATATTTAAAATAAATAAAAGAACAGAAAAGCGGTGTACTTGGCATATTTGTCAACTACTCCATATTAGGTTAATTATTATTATTATTATTATACAGGTTTTATATAGCGCCAACAGTTTGCGCAGTGCTTTACAACATGAGGGCAGACATTACAATTTGGTACAAGAGGAATCAGAGGGCCCAGCTCGTTAGAGCTTACAATCTAAAAAATTAATATAACTATATATGAAATAAACTGTAATTTTGGCCAGAGTGCTTGGTTCTCAGTCTTCACTGAACAGGGAGCCGGTGATTGTCAGTCACCACTCTGCCACCCCACCCCCCCTCCAGGGAGGGGGCAGAAGCGGCTGGCTCAGGCTTTCTCGCTGAGATGCTGAGCCAGCTGCTGGTCCAGGAATCTGGGTGGATCCCAACTGTAAATATGGGATTGATCCAGAGCCTGGACTGACTGAGTGACGTTAGCTGACAGGCTGACAGCAGGCTTTAGATCTCTCCTATAGCTGAAAAGAGGGCACACACAGAACAAAGTGCACTCCTGTGATCCACAGGAGAAGTAGGTCCAAAAAAGATTTGGCCCTACTTCTCCTTTAATGGCCAATAGCAAAGAGTCCCCTTATGTTGGTGGTCAGTAACATGATCCCTTACATTGGTATTCAGTGGAGAAAGGAACTCATGGATTGGTGGTCAGTGAGAGAAGGGCCCCCTAACACTTATGGTCAATGGGAAGAATGCTCCTTACATTGGTGGTCAGTGGGAAGAATGCTCCTTACATTGGTGGTCAGTGGGAAGAATGCTCCTTACATTGGGGGTCAGTGGGAAGAATGCTCCTTATATTGGAGGTCAGTGGGAAGAATGCTCTTTACATTGGTGGCCAGTGGGAAGAATGCTCTTTGCATTGGTGGTCAGTGGGAAGAATGCTCTTTACATTTATGGTCAGTGGGAAGAATGCCCCTTACATTGGTGGTCAGTGGGAAGAATGTTCTTTAAATTGGTGGTCAGCAGTTAGAAAGCCCCCTACATTGGTGGTCAGTGGGAAGAATTCTCCTTGCATTGGTGGTCAGTAGGAAGAATGCTCCTTACATTAGTGGTCAGTGGGAAGAATGCCCCTTACACAGGTGGTCAGCAGGAAGAATGCCCCTTACACAGGTGGTCAGCAGGAAGAATGCCCCTTACATTGGTGGTCAGTGGGAAGAATGCCCCCTTATAGATAGCTAAAAAGAGCATTGCTCAAGGAACCCCTAGCAATCTCTGGAGGAACTCTAGGTTACCATAGAACCCTGGTTGAGAAAGCCTAGTCTAAGTATTCCAACAAATGGCAAGTTCCCAGTTTCATGTTTTGAAAGGCATGTTTTTTCCATGTTTTCCAGGGAGAGGGAGAACATTATACAGTCAAAATAGACACCTCTCTAAATAATTAGGTATTTCCTGTGAAGGGTACTTTTAATGCCACAACCTACAAATACATTGTAGACAATCATGCATTTCCAACCTTGTGGTAACAGTTTGAGAAAGGTTTTCTTTCTGTTCCCGCATGTTCCCCTGTATGTAAAGCCAGCTTCCTAAAGACATAGTTTGATGAATATGGTATTGGCGATCTCGTAGCCTGCAGAGGCCCCTGATCACATCCACGTTGAACACCTTAGGGATGGGTTGGTACCCCTACTGTGAGCCAAGTCTTCTCCTTCAGCACACTGTGATGCCAATAACACCTTGACAAATAGACAAATGCAAGGAAGATGTATAGCCTTCCAAAGAGTACCTGTACATCAACTGATGGTTGGATTGAAGGGTAGCCTAAAGAAGTCTATACCTCTCTCTTTACCAGCTTAGGGAAACCCTTGTAAACAAAGCCAGAAGATTGTGGGTCTGTTGCTGGAATTCGAGCTTGTTCTGATCAGAGGTCGGAAGCTTTTTATTTACTGTGTTGTGGAGGGCAAGGGGGTCCTTTGTCGAACATTTTACCATAATTTAAGTTATATTTTAAAGCAATGCATCGCCCCCTCTTGATTAATCTTCTGGACAACATTAGCCGCTGGGGTTCTCTGATTGGCAAGGAAGTTGACCAACTGTCAGTCAGGGCCGCTGAGAGTTGCTTAGGTGCCCAGAATGAGATTTATAGCTTTACCAAGGCACTAGCAGGCTCCTTTTAGTGTCTGTTCTGTAGCAGTGATTTTAATTTAAACACTTAGCGAGTACTGACGGGTTCATTGCCGACTCTTGCTGGTAAGGGCAGTGTTAGAGAGGCGATCTGACATAGATAACCTTTTAATAGAGAAACTTGGCTCGTCTCTCCTCTGCTGCATTTTCTCTGCACTGAAATAAAGGGTATTTCTCTCCCTCTGCTACTCTCTCCCATGATGGTGTCAGGCAAGATAATGATTCCCATTCATTTCAGTGCTGAGCTGTCTTTATTCCTTATTGCAGGTCACATACTTAACCTTGATGTATGCACAGGGTTCTGTGGTCAGACTTTGATCAGAAAGGAGTGCAGGCTGAACAGCTAAGAGTAGAATATTGCCAAGCATATTGCCAAGATATAGAATCTTACGGGGATTTTCTATGTTGGGACATGGGACATGGGTGAAGGTGTTTCTAGGGGGCTCACAAACATGCACTTGCTAAAGATTAAGTCTCAACCAAAGAGAACAGCATCTAAGGTGATAATGGAACAGGGTCCTGAGTGATTTGGCTTAAAGGGTCCCTGTCACCACCTTAATGTATGTCTAGGTAAAAAAAAAACTAAACAAAACAAAATATATACACGTTTCCCATGTTTTATTCCTTTAAACCCTGCAAATACAGAAAAATGCCCATTAGTCCTGCCAAGAATGAACTCACTTTTCTGTTGTGGACTCCCAACACAGGTTCCTGAAATTTGCAAGGGATGGTGTCAACAATGTCCAGTTGTCTTCTGCTGAATTACAGAACACCTGACCTTCACCTTGCTGCAATTTTCAGTGTGATTATGTAGTGCAACTTTGAAGTGACTTTGATGCGACATTGCTGTGTTTTTTCATAGTCTATGGGACCAAGTCACACTGTAAATCACACAAAAGTAGCACAGGAACTGTTCCCAAAATTGCACTGTGCTGAGTGGCATTGATAAGAATGGGCACCATTGTCGTGCAATTCTGTGCAATTCAAGCTGCATCAGACAAATTGCACTAGTGTGAACCAGCACTACAACTTTCTAGACTCGGAATGAATAGAACACAAGACAGCTTTGAATTTTTATTAGGGAATTTTTTTACAATTATCAAATATAAAGAGAACATATTGGGCTGATGGGTAAGTCTTAACACCACGTCCCAATATAAGATATCAATGGTGCCAAAAGTTTTGAATGGGACTTTTAAGGTAATTGTAATCCTGAATAATCCATAGGCTAAATTCCAACTGTTATTAATTTCTTATACCAGTTAAAAATACACCCAATAAAAGCTCAATCTGAAAAAAACATTTGTATAGAACCTATCCTTATATGTTCACCTCTCCCATGTATATGGATACGATCCATCCCTGTATGTCCACTCCCTCCATATATTTGGATATAATCCACCCCTATATCTCCAATCCCTCCATATATTTGGATAGGATTCATCCCAATATTTCCACCAACCCCCCCCCCCCCAATGAATTTAGAATTTAACCCTATATTTCCATGCCACACCCATGACTTTGGATTTTATCCATCCCTACATGTCCACTCCCTCTATATATTTGGATATTATCCATCCCTAGATGTCTACTCCCTCCATATATTTGGATAGAATCCAACCCTATATCACTACTCCCTGCATATACAGTGGGTACGGAAAGTATTCACACCCCCTTAAATTTTTCACCCTTTGTTATATTGCAGCCATTTGCTAAAATCATTTAAGTTAAATTTTTTTCCTCATTAATGTACACACAGCACCCCATATTGACAGAAAAACACAGAATTGTTGACATTTTAGCAGATTTATTAAAAAAGAAAAACTGAAATATCACATGGTCCTAAGTATTCAGACCCTCTGCTCTGTATTTAGTAGAAGCACCCTTTTGATCTAATACAGCCATGAGTCTTTTTGGGAAAGATGCAACAAGTTTTTCACACCTGGATTTGGGGATCCTCTGCCATTCCTCCTTGCAGATCCTCTCCAGTTCTGTCTGGATGGTAAACATTGGTGGACAGACATTTTTAGGTCTCTCCAGAGATGCTCAATTGGGTTTAAGTCAGGGCTCTGGCTGGGCCATTCAAGAACAGTCACAGAGTTGTTGTGAAGACACTCCTTCGTTATTTTAGCTGTGTGCTTAGGGTGATTGTCTTGTTGGAAGGTAAACTTTCGGCCCAGTCTGAGGTCCTGAGCACTCTGGAGAAGGTTTTCGTCTAGGATATCCCTGTACTTGGCTGCATTCATCTTTCCCTCAATTGAAACCAGGCGTCCTGTCCCTGCAGCTGAAAAACACCCCCACAGCATGATGCTGCCACCACCATGTGTTGTAATATGTTGGCCAATTTATGTATAATATTGTATTGGAGTGCCATGCTGACCAGAAATCCAGTTGCATTGTCCAACTGAATTTTAACATATCAAGGGGACAGCTGAAAACCGTTTGATGCGTTAGTCTCATGCAAGTCTACCTAGGTATGTGAGGTATGGGCTGTTAACCTAATTGAACATTTCAAAGGGTACATTGTTTAAAGGACCATAGAAGAAATATTTATTGATGGTAATTAGACCTGAGGGGGTAACAATGGGATCAGGAAGTGTTTTGGGTTGGCCTAGCGGAGGCTCCCTCCTGTGGGGCTAATTTATCAGGAGGGCTTGTGGATATGCAGGAATGTAGGTATTCCAAAAGGTATTCAAAAGGGTGTTCAGGTGGTATACACATATCTAAAGGGGACTTGTTGATGTTGATATGCGGGAGTGCAAATTGAGGTGGTTCACGGCTGTTCACGGCTGGGGGTTGTTGTCTGTTTGAAAGACTAAAGCTAATCAAAGTCCAATCAAATTGCTCAGCCATTCAATATTTAGTGAATATAACACGGCATTCAGTCTATAGGTTTGGGGAAGTGAGGCTTGTCTGTGTATGAGAGGGGCTTGTCTGTGTATGCACACTCGGACCTAAGACATGGGGTTCTGAATTATATCTACTCTGTCGGATTTCTTTGTCATCTGTGGACTTTGGACTTTGTTCTGTGTTGGAAGTCAATAAAGTGCATCTCTCTGGAAGAATTGGGTTGCTGCGGAAGAGTACTTACATCATCATCATTATAATAATACCTAAATATTAATTATCTATACGCCCAATACATATTTATATTCGATCACTACACTGGTGCCGTTCATGTGACCAGAAGAGCATTTTCGGACTTAGTAACAGAAGTCGGTGGTGACAACAATCCTGTGAGTTGGACAGAAGTCTGATGAAGAACCAAGAGCTGTGCTGTGACTCTAATGTCTGGTTGTGACATAAGAGAGTCTGATCTACAAATTTTAACAAGCTGGGAACCCCAGAATTATTGGCTGGAGACTGGAAACAAAAAAAAAAAAAAAAAAGGACTGTGTCGTGTACCAGAAGACCTGAACTGGAAGCTGAAGGAGTAACTAATGCGTCATCTGTGGACTTTGGACTTTGTTCTGTGTTGGAAGTCAATAAAGTGCATCTCTCTGGAAGAATTGGGTTGCTGCGGAAGAGTACTTACATCATCATCATTATAATAATACCTAAATATTAATTATCTATACGCCCAATACATATTTATATTCGATCACTACACCATGCTTCACTGTTGGGACTGTATTGGAGAGGTGATGAGCAGTGCCTGGTTTTCTCCACACATACCGCTTAGAATTAAGGCCAAAAAGTTCTATCTTGGTCTCATCAGACCAAAGAATCTTATTTCTCACCATCTTGAAGTCCTTCAGGTGTTTTTTAGCAAACTCCATGCGGGCTTTCGTGTGTCTTGCACTGAGGAGAGGCTTCCGTCGGGCCACTCTGCCATAAAGCCCCGACTGGTGGAGGGCTGCAGTGATGGTTGACTTTCTACAACTTTCTCCCATCTCCCGACTGCATCTCTGGAGCTCAGCCACAGTGATCTTTGGGTTCTTCTTTACCTCTCTCACCAAGGCTCTTCTCCCCCGATAGCTCAGTTTGGCCGGACGGCCAGCTCTAGGAAGGGTTCTGGTTGTCCCAAATGTCTTCCATTTAAAGATTATGGAGGCCACTTTTTTTCTTAGGAACCTTAAGTGCAGCAGAATTTTTTTGTAACCTTGGCCTGATCTGTGCCTTGCCACAATTCTGTCTCTGAACTCTTCAGGCAGTTCCTTTGACCTCATGATTCTCATTTGCTCTGACATGCACTGTGAGCTGTAAGGTCTTATATAGACAGGTGTGTGGCTTTCCTAATCAAGTCCAATCAGTATAATCAAACACAGCTGGACTCAAATGAAGGTATAGAACCATCTCAAGGATGATCAGAAGAAATAGACAGCACCTGAGTTAAATATATGAGTGTCACAGCAAAGGGTCTGAATACTTAGGACCATGTGATATTTCAGTTTTTCTTTTTTAATAAATCTGCAAAAATGTCAAAATTTCTGTGTTTTTCTGTCAATATGGGGTGCTGTGTGTACATTAATGAGGAAAAAAAATGAACTTAAATGATTTTAGCAAATGGCTGCAATATAACAAAGAGTGAAAAATGAAGTGGGTCTGAATACTTTCCATCCCCACTGTATGTGGATAGGATTCAACCCAATATTTCCAGCCCCCCACCCATGAATTTGGATAGGATCCACCCCTATATTTCCACCCACCCTCCCATTAATTTGGATATTATATGTCTACACCCCCCCCCCCAAATATTGGGATATAATCCATCCCTATATGTCCAGCCCTCAATATTTTTTGGGGAGGAATAATCCATATACGCCCATCCCCATATATTTGGGTAGAATCCATCCCTATATGTCCAGCCCCCCCCCCCCCCATATATTTGGATAGGACCCATCCCTATAAGTCCACCTCTTATATCTTTGGATAGGATTCATCCGAATGTTTCCACCCCCCACCCCCCACCATGAATTTGGATAGGATTCATCCCTATATTTCCACCCCCCATGACTGTGGATATTATCCAACCCTATATGTCTACTCTCTCCATATATTTGGATAGAATTCATATCTATATGTCCACCCCCTCTATATTTGGATAGGATCCATCCCTATACAGTGAGGGAAAAAAGTATTTGATCCGTCTATAATTTTAATGGTAGGTTTACTTTAACATATTTATAATAAGATAAGATTACATATCGGCCTAAACTGAGGGAAATTTTTTTTTTTTTTTTTAACTGGGGATATTTATTATAGCAAAAAGTAAAAAATATTGTGTTTTTTTTACAAAATTGTCACACTTTTTTTGTATATAGCGCAAAAAATAAAAACCGCAGAGGTGATCAAATACCACCAAAAGAAAGCTCTATTTGTGGGGAAAAAAGGACGTCAATTTTGTTTGGGTACAGCATCGCACGCTCACGCAATTGTCAGTTAAAGCGACGTAGTGCCGAATCGCAAAAAATGGCCTGGTCATTGAGCAGCCAAATCTTCCGGGGCTGAAGTGGTTAATGAGTGGAATAAATACAGTATTTTACCCATTCACAAAACATGACTTAGTACTTGGTGGCAAAACCCTTGTTAGCAAACGCAGAGGTCAGACGTAGTTGGCCACCAGGTTTGCACACATTTCAGGAGTTTGTCCCACTCCTCTTTGCAGATCCTCTCCAAGTCATTAAGGTTTCGAGGTTGATGTTTGGTAACGCGAACCTTCAGTTCTCTCCACATATTTTCTATGTGATTAAGGTCTGGAGACTGGCTAGGCCACTCCAGGACCTTAATGTGCTTCTTCTTGAGCCACTCCTTTGTTGCCTTGGCCGTGTGTTCTGGGTCATTGTCCTGCTGGAATACCCATTCACGACCCATTTTCAATGCCCTGGCTGAGGGAGGTTCTCACCCAAGATTTGATGGTACATGTCCATCGTCCCTTTGATGCAGTAAAGTTGTCCTGTCCCCTTAGCAGAAAAACACCTCCAAAGCATAATGTTTCCACCTCCATGTTTGACGGTGGGGATGGTATTCTTGGGGTCATAGGCAACATTCCTCCAAACACGGCGAGTTGAGTTGATGCCAAAGAGCTCGATTTTGGTCTCATCTTTCACCCATGATTCAGATGTTCTTTAGCAAACTTCAGACAGGCCTGTACATGTTCTTTCTTGAGCAGGGGGAACTTGCGGGCACTGCAGGATTTCAGTTTTTCATGGCGTAGTGTGTTACCAATTGTTTTCTTGGTGTCTATGGTCCCAGCTGCCTTGAGATCATTGACAAGATTCTCCTGTGTAGTTCTGGGCTGATTCCTCAACGTTCTTTGGGAAGTTCGGGGACTTTTTGCCCGTGTTTTGTGTGTAATAGACTTCAATGTAACCTCACCAGAAACGCGTGTTGTGTTTGTGATGCGGTTTCTATTTTATAACTGTATAAAGGTGGTTTGCTAAGCAGGGAACCAGCAAAAAAAAAAATTGTGGGTAAAAAATGGCATGGGGTTCCCCCCTCAGGCCCTTTGGGTCTAGTAGGGATTCGGACGGGGACCCCCCCCACGCAAACATTTTTTCTTAAAATGGCGTGGGGCCCCCCCAAAATTCATACCAAACCCTTATCCGAGCATGCAGCCTCGCAGGTCAGGAAAGGGAGGGGACGAGCGAGTGCCCCCCCTCCTGAACCATACCAGGCCACATGCCCTCAACATGGGGGGATGGGTGCTCTGCCCCCCCAAAGCACCTTGCCCCATGTTGATGGGGACAAGGGCCTCTTACCGACAACCATGGGCGGTGGTTGTGGGGGTCTGCGGGCGGGGTGCTTATCGGAATCCGGAAGTCCCCTTTTAAAAAGGGGGCCCCCAGATCCCGGCCACCCCCCCATGTGAATGGGTATCGGATCATCCGATGACATCACTCGGAGAGCCTGCCCCTTGTGATGTCACAAAGAGCGGGCTCTCCAGGTGATGTCATCAGATGGCTACGCCCCATGGCTATGAAAGAAGTTCCACACAGCCGAAACATCACAATGGAGGAAGACAGCCACAGAAGAAGAGCGGCTTTTTTTTGCGGGTAATCGACGGCGAGGAAGAAGACGGCAGCGGGAGAAGATATCACAAGAAGACAGCTCAGGGAGAAGAAAGCACAGGGAAGAGACAGCAGCGGGAGAAGACGGTGGTGGAAGAGACAGCGGAAAGAGAAGATGGCACCGGGAGTGACGGCGGCTAGAGAAGACGGCTCGGGGAGAAGACGGCACCGGGAGAGACAGCACCGGGAGAAGACAGCTCAGAGCTATTTTTTTATTAAAGGACTTGTTAAAAACCAGCTCTTTTTATTTTTTTTTTACATGTCACTGCTTTTTGAGGTGAATGGGAAGGGGTACGATGGACCCAATACCCATTCACATGGGGGGGCAGGTTCTGGGGGCCCCCTTCTTAAAGGAGGGCTTTCAAATTTCGATAAGCCCCCCCACCCGCAGACCCTGACAACCACTGGCCAGGGTTGTCGGGAAGAGGCCCTTGTCCCCAAAGCACCCATCTCCTCCATGCTGAGGGCATGCGGCCTGGTATGGTTCAGGTGGGGGGTCCCATAAGGGTTTGGGGGGACCCCACGCCATTAAAAAAAAAAAAAATTGGCGTGGGGGGTGTTCCCCCTCCAATTCCATACTAGACCCAAAGGACCTGGTATAGACCTGGGGGGGGGGAGGGGGCGCGTCATTTTTCCGCAATTTTTTTTTTTGCCAGGAAATATTTTTTTTTTACATTCAGCTGATGACTCATCAGTTGTTAAGAATCCGGTGGCCGGCTCCCCAGCCCCCTGCTTATCCACCAGCTATATACAGTGTGTTTATAGTGTGTTTAAAAAGAAAAAAAATAATGTAAAACGCAAAATTCTTGAAAACTGCATGCAAAAACGCATAAAAAACTAGGCTGTGAAAACGTAAAACGTGTCTGAAAAAAGCGCAGCCGCATAGATGTGAACCTAGGGTAATTTATTCATATGCATTGCCGTAAGCAGAATTTTGAAGAAAAATAATTTGGGAGCCCCAAAAAAGCGTGAAAACCCATGTGAGAGGCAGGCATGGATACTGATATGTGATCACATATGCATCATAGATGCCACTGCTGCCATTACAGCTTAATGGAAAGGGATACGATACTAATAAATACCGAACACTTAACTCTGGCACATCTTAATTACACAACACATTATGGAAAAATTCAAATGTGTAAATGCTTCATATAGAGTTATGTTTTTCAATTAGGGGCTGTCGTTCACTGTACCAGGAATAATATATATTCTCCGTATTATACATGGCTACTATAATGATGAAAATATTTAATACCTGGTTTGCTTCTCAGCTTATCCCAAGCTATAATGCTTTACTGTATAACTCATATCTGTCTTGTAACTATTTCGCGATAAGCTTTTCAACATTGGCAGATTTCAGTATTTTGAACCATAAACTAATAATCAAAAAAGTGCACATGCACAAGAAAATTGCTTAATTCCCCCATAAAAACATTAATGTGATACTTCCCAGCTGCCAGAATACAATGATCACTGCTGGCGGCTATAGCTGTCGACAGTGATTGCACAAAAAAAAAACTTATTAAGTTCTGTATTTCCCCTGGCAGAAGAAAATCTTGTAGCACCAACTTTATTTTTTGGCTTTGAGATGTCATGTGACTGAATGTAGAGAGCCGCAAAAGCAAGTTGATGCTGAAAGATGTGAAAAGATCTATAAACCATGTCCTTTAGGAAAAGCCACCTTTTACCATGTCCACCATCCAATGTTTACCATGCCCACCATCCATGTTCACCATGCCCACCATCCATGTTCACCATGCCCACCACCAATGTTCACCATGTCCACCACCAATGTTCACCATGTCCACCATCCATGTTCACCATGTCCACCATCCATGTTCACCATGCCCACCATCCATGTTTAACATCCCACCATCCATGTTCACCATGTCCACCATGCATGTTCACCATGTCAATCAATTACCATGGAACACATTGCTTAGTACACTTACTTTAGCCCATAGAAATCTGTTCCCACCCTGAAAGAGCTGGCTGGTTGTGTTTGGCCTACAGGTCGAAGGTTCCCAGTCCACTCCTGGACTCTGGTCATAAGTTTCCAAACCCTTTGTAGGCCAGGAGCCTACTTTTTGTCAGGGCCAATGTTAAACAGATGAAAAAAAAAACCTCTCCGTCTACGCGAACCAGCAGAACTGAACATCCCCAAATCAAATGAACAATGCTCCTTTCACTAGAAAAATGCCTCGTATTTTAATAACCTTAAGATGGTCTTTATAATATGAAAGGCTTGAAAGACTCCTTAAATTCTTCCAAGCTCTCTGTTATTACTATGCTAATTTCCGTTCTTTGCCTTCATATAAGCCAGAGTGAAGCATTGTTAAATGAATGCATCATCTAATAGCACAATGAGCGTATGGTGCTTGTGTTTCCTATAATGGTCAGTTCATCCCAATTATCTGACAAGTGGATTCCGCTGCATGAATAAAATAGAAGTTTTATGTTTTTGCTACACTTGTTGTACCTCATTACTTAGAAAAACTTCAGAGAAGCAGCGTTCACGAAGATGGATGAGAGCAGTCAAAAGAAGTTGGGGAAAAAAAAAGTAAAATATGTTAATATGAAGATTTTAGTTAAAGATGTACTTCACTGGAAGAAATACAGTATGTAGGCTGCCACTGCTGAGCTCTTTTTGGAAATGTTTGTTGCATGGCTATTACAGTCCACAGTGCTTTAACAGGCATGTGCACGATGGCCATGTACTTAGCATTTTCAGAGGCCAGTGGTGGTAGCCTGCAGTCTGTTCTTACTGGATGTGTTACATACTGATATAGAGAGAACTCAGTACAGGATCGCAGCAGGTGGTAAAAACAGCCCAGAGGATTACTGGCGTATAGTTTTTGTCAATCCAGTATATTTATATTATAATTAGGGATGAGCTTCGTGTTCGAGTCGAACCCATGTTCGACTCGAACATCGGCTGTTCGGTCGTTCGCCGAATTGCGAACGATATGGGCCGTTCGCGCCAAATTCGTGTGGCGCGTCACGGCCCATAATTCACTGCGGCATCGCAGTGCATTGCTGGCTGATGATTGGCCAAGCATGCACTATGACCCGCATGCTTGGCCAATCACAGCGCCGTCAGTAGAGAGAGCTGTAATTGGCCAAAGCCAGGGTGGCTTTGGTCAATTATGGCTCAGGGGATTTAGTACACACCCCACACTATATAAGGCCGCCTGCACGGCGGCCCTGTGTAGTGTGTGTTCTGGTGTGCTAAGAGATAGAGAGAGAGAGAGACAGTGTCATTTGATTTGAGTTAGATAGATTAGGCAGAACAGTCAGTCAGTTAGCTGCACTTACAGTGTATTGTGTATATATATGCATCCCAGGTGTTGCATATATATATATACACTGTATTCAGTTTAGCTAGATCCGTTCCTGTTATCTTCTATCTAGACTATTTACATTTAGTGCAGTGCGTCCTGCTCACAGTGTTCAGCTAGATCCGTTCCTGTTATTTACATTTAGTGCAGTGCGTCCTGCTCACAGTGTTCAGCTAGATCCATTCCTGCTATTTACATTTAGTGCAGTGCGTCCTGCTCACAGTGTTCAGCTAGATCCGTTCCTGCTATTTATATTTAGTGCAGTGCGTCCTGCTCACAGTGTTCAGCTAGATCCGTTCCTGCTATTTACATTTAGTGCAGTGCGTCCTGCTCACAGTGTTCAGCTAGATCCGTTCCTGCTATTTACATTTAGTGCAGTGCGTCCTGCTCACAGTGTTCAGCTAGATCCGTTCCTGTTATTTACATTTAGTGCAGTGCGTCCTGCTCACAGTGTTCAGCTAGATCCGTTCCTGCTATTTACATTTAGTGCAGTGTGTCCTGCTCACAGTGTTCAGCTAGATCCGTTCCTGTTATCTTCTAGACTATTTACATTTAGTGCAGTGCGTCCTGCTCACAGTGTTCAGCTAGATCCGTTCCTGTTATTTACATTTAGTGCAGTGCGTCCTGCTCACAGTGTTCAGCTAGATCCGTTCCTGCTATTTACATTTAGTGCAGTGCGTCCTGCTCACAGTGTTCAGCTAGATCCGTTCCTGTTATCTTCTAGACTATTTACATTTAGTGCAGTGCGTCCTGCTCACAGTGTTCAGCTAGATCTGTTCCTGCTATTTACATTTAGTGCAGTGCGTCCTGCTCACAGTATTCAGCTAGATCCATTCCTGCTATTTACATTTAGTGCAGTGCGTCCTGCTCACAGTGTTCAGCTAGATCCGTTCCTGCTATTTACATTTAGTGCATTGCGTCCTGCTCACAGTGTTCAGCTAGATCCGTTCCTGCTATTTACATTTAGTGCAGTGCGTCCTGCTCACAGTGTTCAGCTAGATCCGTTCCTGCTATTTACATTTAGTGCAGTGCGTCCTGCTCACAGTGTTCAGCTAGATCCGTTCCTGCTATTTACATTTAGTGCAGTGCGTCCTGCTCACAGTGTTCAGCTAGATCCGTTCCTGCTATTTACATTTAGTGCAGTGCGTCCTGCTCACAGTGTTCAGCTAGATCCGTTCCTGCTATTTACATTTAGTGCAGTGCGTCCTGCTCACAGTGTTCAGCTAGATCCGTTCCTGCTATTTACATTTAGTGCAGTGCGTCCTGCTCACAGTGTTCAGCTAGATCCGTTCCTGCTATTTACATTTAGTGCAGTGCGTCCTGCTCACAGTGTTCAGCTAGATCCGTTCCTGCCATTTACATTTAGTGCAGTGCGTCCTGCTCACAGTGTTCAGCTAGATCCGTTCCTGCCATTTACATTTAGTGCAGTGCGTCCTGCTCACAGTGTTCAGCTAGATCCGTTCCTGTTATCTTCTAGACTATTTACATTTAGTGCAGTGCGTCCTGCTCACAGTGTTCAGCTAGATCCGTTCCTGCTATTTACATTTAGTGCAGTGCGTCCTGCTCACAGTGTTCAGCTAGATCCATTCCTGCTATTTACATTTAGTGCAGTGCGTCCTGCTCACAGTGTTCAGCTAGATCCGTTCCTGCTATTTACATTTAGTGCAGTGCGTCCTGCTCACAGTGTTCAGCTAGATCCGTTCCTGCCATTTACATTTAGTGCAGTGCGTCCTGCTCACAGTGTTCAGCTAGATTCGTTCCTGCAATTTACATTTAGTGCAGTGCGTCCTGCTCACAGTGTTCAGCTAGATCCGTTCCTGCTATTTACATTTAGTGCAGTGCGTCCTGCTCACAGTGTTCAGCTAGATCCGTTCCTGTTATTTACATTTAGTGCAGTGCGTCCTGCTCACAGTGTTCAGCTAGATCCGTTCCTGCTATTTACATTTAGTGCAGTGTGTCCTGCTCACAGTGTTCAGCTAGATCCGTTCCTGTTATCTTCTAGACTATTTACATTTAGTGCAGTGCGTCCTGCTCACAGTGTTCAGCTAGATCCGTTCCTGTTATTTACATTTAGTGCAGTGCGTCCTGCTCACAGTGTTCAGCTAGATCCGTTCCTGCTATTTACATTTAGTGCAGTGCGTCCTGCTCACAGTGTTCAGCTAGATCCGTTCCTGTTATCTTCTAGACTATTTACATTTAGTGCAGTGCGTCCTGCTCACAGTGTTCAGCTAGATCCGTTCCTGCTATTTACATTTAGTGCAGTGCGTCCTGCTCACAGTATTCAGCTAGATCCATTCCTGCTATTTACATTTAGTGCAGTGCGTCCTGCTCACAGTGTTCAGCTAGATCCGTTCCTGCTATTTACATTTAGTGCAGTGCGTCCTGCTCACAGTGTTCAGCTAGATCCGTTCCTGCTATTTATATTTAGTGCAGTGCGTCCTGCTCACAGTGTTCAGCTAGATCCGTTCCTGCTATTTACATTTAGTGCAGTGCGTCCTGCTCACAGTGTTCAGCTAGATCCGTTCCTGCTATTTACATTTAGTGCAGTGCGTCCTGCTCACAGTGTTCAGCTAGATCCGTTCCTGCTATTTACATTTAGTGCAGTGCGTCCTGCTCACAGTGTTCAGCTAGATCCGTTCCTGCTATTTACATTTAGTGCAGTGCGTCCTGCTCACAGTGTTCAGCTAGATCTGTTCCTGCTATTTACATTTAGTGCAGTGCGTCCTACTCACAGTGTTCAGCTAGATCCGTTCCTGCTATTTACATTTAGTGCAGTGCGTCCTGCTCACAGTGTTCAGCTAGATCCGTTCCTGCTATTTACATTTAGTGCAGTGCGTCCTGCTCACAGTGTTCAGCTAGATCCGTTCCTGCCATTTACATTTAGTGCAGTGCGTCCTGCTCACAGTGTTCAGCTAGATCCGTTCCTGCCATTTACATTTAGTGCAGTGCGTCCTGCTCACAGTGTTCAGCTAGATCCGTTCCTGCTATTTACATTTAGTGCAGTGCGTCCTGCTCACAGTGTTCAGCTAGATCCGTTCCTGTTATCTTCTAGACTATTTACATTTAGTGCAGTGCGTCCTGCTCACAGTGTTCAGCTAGATCCGTTCCTGTTATTTACATTTAGTGCAGTGCGTCCTGCTCACAGTGTTCAGCTAGATCCGTTCCCGCTATTTACATTTAGTGCAGTGCGTCCTGCTCACAGTGTTCAGCTAGATCCGTTCCTGTTATCTTCTAGACTATTTACATTTAGTGCAGTGCGTCCTGCTCACAGTGTTCAGCTAGATCCGTTCCTGTTATTTACATTTAGTGCAGTGCGTCCTGCTCACAGTGTTCAGCTAGATCCGTTCCTGCTATTTACATTTAGTGCAGTGCGTCCTGCTCACAGTGTTCAGCTAGATCCGTTCCTGTTATCTTCTAGACTATTTACATTTAGTGCAGTGCGTCCTGCTCACAGTGTTCAGCTAGATCCGTTCCTGCTATTTACATTTAGTGCAGTGCGTCCTGCTCACAGTGTTCAGCTAGATCCATTCCTGCTATTTACATTTAGTGCAGTGCGTCCTGCTCACAGTGTTCAGCTAGATCCGTTCCTGCTATTTACATTTAGTGCAGTGCGTCCTGCTCACAGTGTTCAGCTAGATCCGTTCCTGCTATTTACATTTAGTGCAGTGCGTCCTGCTCACAGTGTTCAGCTAGATCCGTTCCTGCTATTTACATTTAGTGCAGTGCGTCCTGCTCACAGTGTTCAGCTAGATCCGTTTCTGCTATTTACATTTAGTGCAGTGCGTCCTGCTCACAGTGTTCAGCTAGATCCGTTCCTGCCATTTACATTTAGTGCAGTGCGTCCTGCTCACAGTGTTCAGCTAGATCCGTTCCTGCAATTTACATTTAGTGCAGTGCGTCCTGCTCACAGTGTTCAGCTAGATCCGTTCCTGCTATTTACATTTAGTGCAGTGCATCCTGCTCACAGTGTTCAGCTAGATCCGTTCCTGTTATCTTCCTACTGACAGGCAGGCTTGTCTGGTTACAGTATATAAAGCTACCTGAAGAAAATTACAGGTGTTCTATCCCAGCTTAGTGCAGCTACAGGCCATTAGTATGTCTGGAAGGCCAAGAAGGAGAGGCAGACAGTCACAAGCCAATAAGAGAGGGCAAGCAGGCTCTGTGTCTAGTGCTGGTCGTGGAGACGGTGCATCCTCATCAGCACGTGGCCATGGGACACGCTTGGCCTTTTTTTCGGCAGCTGGCCGTGTTGAGCCGCAACATGCGGAAGACTTGGTCGAGTGGATGACCAAGCCGTCCTCATCCTCCTCATCCTCTCTCACCCATGCCCAGGGTGCTTTGTCTGGCAAAGCAGTGGCCTCTTCCCTCAGCTCAATGTCATCAGTGACTCCTTCCCTAGCTCCACCATGTCCTCATGAGGATTCCCTCGAACTGTTTGACCACAGTGTTGGGTACATGCTCCAGGAGGATGCCCAGCGTTTGGAAGGCTCTGATGATGATACTGAGCTCGATGAAGGCAGTAACATGAGCACGGACAGAGGGGGTGCCCAAGAAGGACAGCAATCTGGCAGTCATGGTCCCCCTGCTGCAGCATACTGCCAGGTTTGCTCCAGTGATGAGGAGGGAGGGGATGATGAGGTCACTGACTCAACGTGGGTGCCTGATAGGAGAGAGGAGGAGGAGGAGGAGGAGGAGGAGGCGGCACATCACCAACGAGGCAGGATGCCCTCCAGGGGCCAGCCTAAGGGCAGCACATTGACTGCATCACACCCCAAAGCTCCACATGTGCAGGGCGCTGCAGTCTCTGCGCGTTATTCAAAAAGTTCTTTGGTGTGGGCCTTTTTTGAGACGAGTGCATCAGATCGCACCGCTGCTATTTGCAACATATGTCTCAAGCGTATCTTGCGTGGCCAAAACATCTCCCGCTTGGGTACCACATGCTCGACCAGACATATGTTGACCTGCCATGCAGTTCGTTGGCAAGCGTATCTAAAAGACCCACACCAAAGAACAAAGAGGATCTCTCCTTGCTCCTCATCAGCTGAGATTTCCAACCCCACTAGACCTTCAGTCCTCTCTGAGACCTGCAGTGAGAGGAATGAAGGTGTAGAATTAGGTGTGTCACAGCCAAGTACTTGTGGGCAATCTGCATTTGGTACACCGACGTCAGATTGTACCAGGCAAATTTCCCTGCCCCAGCTGCTGCACCGCCGAAAGAAGTTTGCTCCCAACCATCCACATGCCCAGCGGTTGAATGCTAGCTTGGCAAAATTGCTAGCACTTCAACTGCTGCCTTTTCAGTTGGTAGACTCTGCCCCCTTCCGTGAGTTTGTGGAATGTGCGGTTCCTCAGTGGCAGGTACCCAAACGCCACTTTTTATCACGGAAGGCGATTCCAGCTCTCTACCGGCATGTGGAAGGCAATGTCCATGCCTCGCTGGACAGGGCGGTCAGCGGTAAGGTGCATATTACCGCTGACTCATGGTCCAGCAGGCATGGACAGGGACGTTACCTAAGTTTCACGGCGCATTGGGTGACTCTGCTGGCAGCTGGGAAGGATGCAGGACAAGGTGCGGTAGTGTTGGAGGTTGTTCCGCCACCACGCCTCCAAAATGCTGATTGTGACACACCTCTCTCCTCCACCCCCTCCTCTTCTTCTTCCTCCATGGCCTCTTCCTCGGAACCAGCGGTGCTCCGTAGGCGTTCAAGGGGCTACGCAAGTACGCAGGCCAAAAGATGCCATGCGGTGCTTGAGCTGGTGTGCTTGGGGGACAGGAGCCACACTGGGGCAGAGGTTCTGTCAGCTCTGCAGGGGCAGGTTCAGAGGTGGTTGACGCCACGCCAACTTAAGGCAGGAATGGTGGTTTGCGACAATGGCACCAACCTCCTCTCTGCCCTCCGACAGGGACAAATGACCCATGTGCCCTGTTTGGCTCACGTCCTTAACTTGGTGTTGCAGCGGTTCTTGGGCAGGTACCCGGGCTTACAGGATGTCCTGAGGCAGGCCAGGAAAGTCTGTGTGCATTTCCGCCGGTCATATAATGCCAGTGCTCGGCTGACGGACCTCCAAAAGGAGTTTAACCTGCCCAAGAACCGCCTAATCTGTGACATGCCCACCAGGTGGAACTCAATGTTGGCCATGCTGCAGCGGCTGCACACGCAGCAGAGGGCCATCAATGAGTACCTGTGCGACTATGGCACCAGGACAGGGTCAGGGGAGCTTGGTTTTTTTTCCCCACGCCAGTGGGCCATGATCAGGGATGCATGCACTGTCCTGTCACCATTCGAGGAGGCCACGAGGATGGTGAGCACTGACAGTGCATGCATCAGTGACACTGTCCCCCTTGTCCACCTGTTGGAGCACACGCTGCGTGGAATAATGGACAGGGCACTTGAGGCAGAACAGAGGCAGGAAGAGGAGGAATTCCTTAGCTCTCAAGGCCCCCTTTATCCAGACAGTGTTCCTGCGTGCCCGCCGATCACACAGGAAGAGGACGAGGAGGAGGAGGAGGAGGAGGAGGAAGATTGTGTCAGTATGGAGGTGGAGCCTGGCACTCAGCATCCGCAGCAGTCTTTAAGGGATCAGTCCCAAGGAACACATGGACTTGTACGTGGCTGGGAGGAGGTGGCTGCGGACGTTGTTGTCCTTAGTGACCCAGAGGACTCCGGACCGAATGCCTCAGCAAACCTACGCTGCATGGCCTCCCTGATCCTGCAAAGCCTGCGTAAGGATCCTCGTATTCGTGGTATCAAGGAGAAGGACCAATACTGGCTGGCAACCCTCCTTGATCCACGTTACAAGGGTAAGGTTGCGGACCTTATCTTGCCATCGCAGAGGGAGCAGAGGATGAAACATCTTCGGGAGGCCTTGCAGAAAGGTCTGTGCATCGCGTTCCCAGAGACTGGGAGGTTACAAACTCCTGTTTCTGGACAACGTGTTGCTGAGGCTTCGGTCAGTCAAAGAAGGAGCGGTGGAGAAGGAGGCCGTCTGACCGATGCGTTCAGACAATTTTTTGATCCGCAGCCCCAAGGTATGATCGGTTCCAGCAACCATCGCCAGCGTCTGTTTTACATGGTGCAGGAATACCTAGGGGCAAGATCAGACTTGGACACCTTTCCCACCGAAAATCCTCTGGGTTACTGGGTCTTGAGGATGGATCACTGGCCAGAGCTTGCACAGTATGCAATTGAGCTACTGGCCTGTCCTGCATCCAGCGTTCTTTCGGAACGCACATTCAGTGCTGCTGGAGGCGTGGTAACCGATCACAGGGTGCGTCTGTCCACCGACTCGGTCGATCGGCTGACCTTCATAAAAATGAATCAGTCTTGGATCACCACCAGCTACCAAGCACCTGATGCAGATGTAACCGAATAATTTTTTTTGAAATCTCAGATCCCTTCAAAGACTGCCTATGCTGATGCTGAGTGACTATCCCTGAGTAATTATCCTCTTCCTCCTCAATCATCACGCTGATAGCTTGTAAGAACATTTTTGGTTCTGGGCGCCACCACCAGTGCCTAAGGCACAATTTTTCAGCCCCTGTTTAACAGGGGCGTGTAATTACAATTTTTGATGTAAAACTTTGCAGCAGGGCTCGTTCCTGCATTCCAACTAGAGTGTCTGTGAGGGGTTGCAGTGTTGTGGCAGAAAGCACCAGTGCCTAAGGCCCAATTTTTCTGCCCCTGTCTAACAGGGGCGTGTAATTACAATTTTTGATGCAATACTTTGCAGCAGGGCTCGTTCCTGCGTTCCAACTAGAGTGTCTGTGAGGGGTTGCAGTGTTGTGGCACCAGCACCAGTGCCTAAGGCCCAATTTTTCTGCCCCTGTCTAACAGGGGCGTGTAATTACAATTTTTGATGCAATACTTTGCAGCAGGGCTCGTTCCTGCGTTCCAACTAGAGTGTCTGTGAGGGGTTGCAGTGTTGTGGCACCAGCACCAGTGCCTAAGGCCTAATTTTTCAGCTCCTGTTCAACAGGGGCATGTAATTACAATTCTTGATCTAATATTTCACAGCAGGGCCCTGTGAGGGCTTACAGTGTTGTGGCCACAGCAACACCTAAGGCCCAAATTTCTGCTGAGTATATAGGGCAGGACCCTACTTTCAAACATCTAACTTACAAACGACTCCTACTTGCAAACGGAAGGAGACAACAGGAAGTGAGATGAAATCTACCCCTAGGAAGGGAAATTCTCTCCTGTAAGAGTTAATATGGGAAAACAATTTCTCCTTTCCACTGATGCTTTCCAATCCTTGTTCCACAAAAAAACCCAAATTTTCAAAAAACATTTTTCATTGGGACAAAAAAGTGAGGTGAAATCTTCTGAAGAGGAGGAAAGACAGCAAAACAAATGTCACAGGGGTGATAACCCTTCCCTATGTTTTCCAAAAAGCTTAGAAAAGATTTTTTGGCTGAAGCTAAACACGTTAAAAATGTTCAAAATTACAAACAGATTCTACTTAACAACAAACCTACAGTCCCTGTCTTGTTTGCACCACCTGTATACTGCTGTTCAGAGTATATAGGGCTTGGTGGCCCCACACCTTTCCTTATTTTAATTTGGGTGCGGGGTTCCCCTTAATATCCATACAAGACCCAAAGGGCCTGGTAATGGACTGAGGGGTACCCATGCCGTTTGTCTCACTGATTTTCATCCATATTGCCATGACCCGACATGACATTAAACCCGCAAGCAGTTTTAAATGAGATTTTTTCCTTTAAAAATGACATTTGGTGCAGGGACTGTTCTAAACATGGGAAACACGCGTCACTTTACAGGCATACTATAGACACCCCCCAGGTACGATATTTAAAGGAATATTTCACTTTTTTTTTTTTTTACTTTAAGCATCATTAAAATCACTGCTCCCGAAAAAACGGCAGTTTTTAAAAGTTTTTTTTGCATTGATACATGTCCCCTGGGGTAGGACCCGGGTCCCCAAACCCTTTTTAGGACAATACCATGCAAATTAGCCTTTAAAATGAGCACTTTTGATTTCGAACGTTCGAGTCCCATAGACGTCAATGGGGTTCTAACGTTCGTGCGAACTTTCGGTCCGTTCGCGGGTTCTGGTGCGAACCGAACCGGGGGGTGTTCGGCTCATCCCTAATTATAATTATGTTCCCCTAAAAAAAGCAGATCATATTTTAAAAGGAGTAGATAGAAAGTAGTTCTGGACAGTCACACTCCGAAAAAATTGTCTTTTATTAAAAAAACAAAATCAAAAGTGCATGCCACAGCAGAACAGGAGAGCTGATGCGTTTCACACTACAAACAGTGCTTAATCATAGCTATGATTAAGCACTGTTTGTAGTGTGAAACGCGTCAGCTCTTCTGTTCTGCTGTGGCATGTACTTTTGATTTTGTTTTTTGAATAAAAGGCAATTTTTTCGGAGTGCGGCTGTCCAGAACTACTTTTTATCTATTGCTATATGCATTGCCAGCACCTGTGGCTTCTAATCTGGTGAAGAGGTTTACTATCGTTTAACGTTCCTGGGGCGGTGATACCTCCCCTTCCCTACCTTGATTCCTATATTTTAAAAGGACTTTTCTCATCCTATAAGGTCATTTTTCTCCATTCTGGTAAGCGGCTGAGGACTATCAGCATACAGTGTGCACATCCAGGTTGAAATTCAACAGTTATAAGATTTTAAATAGACAGTGATTGCATTTTTCTTATTTGTTTATTATTGCTGACCACCCACAGTATATATATATATATATATATATGTAGGAAGGCCAGTATGGTGGCCTGAATTTATGGGAGGAGCCCGGGGGGTACTTAAGCAGCCCGCTCACCTGTGGTGCTTGTCGGTTTCCTGTGCGCGATACACGTCACTAGGCCGACTATTCGATATACCAGCGTCCGCAAGTTCTTGCCTCGCAGATTTCCGTATTCGATACCGTACTCAGAACTTTCGAAGTCCGCGTTTTTCGTTCGTAGTTTGTACCACGCGGCTGGCTTGGCTGTCGCAGGTAAGGTCCCGTCGGACTTTTCGTTTTTCATATCAAGTCACTAAACCGTAATTTCAAATTTTTCGTTTCACTCGCTTTTCATAAACGGCAATGTATATCGCATTTTTCGTTTCATGTCATGTCACTAAACCGTACTTTCAAATTTCGTTACTCGCACTTCACGATTGCAATGTATATCGCTCGTACTTTCGATATGTTACCATTTCGGCAGCACCGCGACGCAGACGTCGCTTCATTGTTAGCATGTCGGTGTTTGAAAATATGCATCGGTAAACAGCCATAGCAAGTCACAATTTGCAGGTTATCGGATCAAGTCAGTTCGATATCAATCATTTCTCATTTCTGAAATATTCTAGAACTCATTTCTGACATTTCAAATCATTTCAAAACATTTCTCATTTCAGTCACCTACCGCGCTCCGATTCGAATCCAGTCGCATCAAAGATGCACCGATTCGTTCCGGTGTGCCCCAGTTATTACGGCCTCATTTCTATACATGCTCCAGAGTTACGTTATTGTCTGTCAATTGTATCTCTGTCATGCTTATCATTTCATTTCCACGTATCACGTTCCGACATGAATCCAGTCGCATGCTAAATGCACCGATTCGTCTCGGCGTGCCCCAGGATTGGCCTCATTTCTATACATGCTCCAGAGTTACGTTTGTCAGTCATTCGTACCTCTGTCATGGTTTCATTTCAATTCCACGTATCACGTTCCGGCATGAATCCAGTCGCATGGCAATGCACCGATTCGTCTCGGTGTGCCCCAGGACCGGCCTCATTTCTATACATGCTCCAGAGTTACGTTTTTCAGTCATTCATACCTCTGTCATGGTTATCATTTTATTTCCACGTATCACGTTCCGACATGAATCCTGTCGCATGGCAATGCACCGATTCGTCTCGGCGTGCCCCAGGACCGGCCTCATTTCTATACATGCTCCAGAGTTACGTTTATCAGTCATTCGTACCTTCTGTCATGGTTATCATTTCATTTCCACGTATCACGTTCCGACATGAATCCAGTCGCATGGCAATGCACCGATTCGTCTCGGCGTGCCCCAGGACTGGCCTCATTTCTATACATGCTCCAGAGGTACGTTTATCAGTCATTTCGTACCTTCTGTCATGGTTATCATTTCATTTCCACGTATCACGTCCCGACATGAATCCAGTCGCATGACAATGCACCGATTCGTCTCGGCGTGCCCCAGGACTGGCCTCATTTCTATACATGCTCCAGAGGTACGTTTATCAGTCATTCGTACCTTCTGTCATGGTTATCATTTCATTCCCACGTATCACGTTCCGACATGAATCCAGTCACATGGTAATGCACCGATTCGTCTCGACGTGCCCCAGGACCGGCCTCATTTCTATACATGCTCCAGAGTTACGTTTCATCAGTCATTCATACCTCTGTCATGGTTATCATTTCATTTCCACGTATCACGTTCCAACATGAATTCAGTCGCATGGTAACGCACCGATTCATTACGGCATGCCCCAGGGCTCGGCCTCATTTCTGATACATGCTCCAAAGTCCGGATCATACCTAGTCGCAGACATCGGGGGATTAATCCATGTCTCTGCCATGCAATTACTACCATTTCACTCCCACAACGCATCACCGTTTTGGAACCAGTCGCATCTGACATGCACCGATTATTTACGGAATGCCTTGCTGGTTCCGACAGCGTTTCATACCATACCAGAGCTCGGTTGGTTGCCAGTCGCAAACACGGCACAACCAATTCGAGCCTCGGTCTAATAATCATTTCTCTCATTTCATTTCACACTGTGCTCCGATTCGAATCCAGATGCGTCAAACAGGCACCAGTTCGTCCAGGGTGCACCAATGTTTTCACTTGCCTCATTTCAATACATGCTCCAGAGCCCGGTTCTCGGTCGAATTAATGATGACGACCAGGCCGGACCTCTGTCATGGAGTCCATTCATAATCAAGGCAAACGTTTCGAATCATTTCATTGTCATACAAATCCTTGCTTCAAAGTCAGTTAGCAATCCCTTCACGAATTGTCACCTTTTCGTTTTTCTCAGGTCAGTCAAAGTTCAGTAGGTCCACCCTGCACCAGGTTGGACGATATCCCCCCAGGTAAAAAAAAAAAAAAAAAAGAGGGAAGGGAGAATGAGTCGGGTAAGTATGACTCAGCGGATCAAAAGAAAAAAAAACTTGAAATTTATCTCACCCCTAATAGGTTACAGTCAACCAGGAAATAAAAGCTCAAAAGATCTTCACCAGAGCAACCATGTCTCAGGCCGGCAGCGAAGACTTCACGGCCCCTCTGTCACCTTCTCCGGTCTCAGAAAGCGGCAGCGTGCAATCCCTTAGGGGATGGACTATCCCCAAACTGACGGCAGAGCTCAGACGCAGAGGTGTCCCCTTCCCCGCCACAGCAAGGAAAGGCGAGCTTTTCAAACTCCTCTTTCCCCCACCAGCAGCAGGACCTAGTACCCAACAGGCATCCCTTCAGTCGATATCATCCGCCATTTCGCAATTACACACGATGGTGTCATCTCTATCCACCTCAGTTGCAGACGTCCAAACCAGGGTTGCACTTCTGGAGGCCCGACCGGCCACGGCTGTCCCCGACCCAACTGCAACTCAAACCGTGACACCTCTTCCTGCAGGTACCTCAGTCTCAAGCAACATTGTCTACCCCTCCCACCTGGTCCCAACCAGTATCAGGAAGGACATCTTGGACGGCAAGGACGTCAACCTGGCCTCTCTCCTCATTTCCGTCCATGATTTGGCAGAAAATAAAGCCTACTCCTGGGGTGACATATCGGTGGTCCTTAAAGCCAAAGACCCCAGATTGAACCGCAAGCTAACAGTCCCAGAGTTTACCCTGGCCTTTGGCATGCTCAGAGATGTCCTGTGCTCAGCCACCCCTAGCAGGCGGGAAGAGCTGGACTTGTATCTCCATACTGTGGTAGACTTGGACCACAAGTATGGAGGTTTTGCATTTTACGATTATCATCGTTCCTTTTCAGCCAAGGCCGCGGCCAGACTCATACAGTTCCAGATCATGACAGATTGGAGTCTCATGGACACAGAGCTCTTCTGCCGCCACTTTGCCGGCTTACGCTCACCTCTGTGTGCGATTTGCCAGTCTTCCACCCACACTGCCACCTGGTGCGCCAATACGACAACCAGACGGCCATTCGAGTTTCCCTCTACCTCAGGTTCAGTACAGGGTCAGCCGATCCCTGAACCAACGCCTCAGGTGGACAAACTCGGACGCCCAGTCCGAACCGTGGGAGGGGCAGCCATCTGTAATAACTTTAATTATGGATCCTGTAACTTCAGCCAATGCCGTCTACTTCACCTCTGCACCTTATGTCAAAGAGCACACCCTAGGATTTTGTGTGAAGTCAAGCAACACAAGAAGGCGTGACTAAGCCGGATCAACCTCTTATGGTTAGGATGGTATCTCACTTCACATCCCACCCCTTCCCTGGCCACCTACCTTATCCAAGGCTTCACAGCAGGCTTTCACACCGGCCTCATTTCACTACCCCATACTACCCACGAATGTGCCAATCTTCGTTCGGCAGCCATTGACGAACAAGCCATAGATCGGCTCTTGCAAGCAGAGGTGGATCGAGGTTACGTGATAGGCCCTTTCAGTTGCCCCCCTTTCAGCACATGGAGAGTCAGCCCTATTGGGCTTGTCAAGGGCAAGTTTTCGAATAAATTACGTTTGGTGTACGACTTGTCTGCGCCTCATTCTTCCCACATACCCAGTCTCAATTCCCTGATCCCCTCCGAAGAGTTTTCCCTAAAATATTCTTCCGTGGACATGGCAATACAAGCGATCATCAAAGCAGGCACAGGCGCCTGGCTCTCCAAAGCCGACATCTCGGATGCTTTCAAGCTCCTGCCCATCCACCCATCCCTTTGGTGCTGGCACGGCATCAAATGGAAGGAAGCATATTATTTTGCTACAAAGCTCACCTTCGGTTCAAAGAGTAGCCCATGGCTCTTCGATACGTTCGCCCAGTCCCTCGGTTGGATACTATTACACAAGGGTCAATGCCATGAAGTCATCCATTATCTAGATGACTTCCTACTGATAGAACCGCCCAGCAAGCCCCCAGGAGATCTCGACAGACTTAGGGTAATTTTTGGAAACCTCAATGTTCCTATCGCCGAGCACAAAGTCGATGGCCCAGCTAATAACATCACTTTTCTCGGGGTCAGCTTGGATACATGCGCAATGCAAGCCAGTCTCCCCCTCGACAAACTAACACGCATTAGGGCAGTCCTTCACGAGTTTACACACACCAAGGACTGTACCAAAAAACAGTTGCAGTCTCTCCTGGGTATGCTCAACTTCGCTATGCGAATTATTCCACTAGGTCGCACATTTGTATCACGCCTACTCGTAGTTCTGTCAGAAACTCAAGACCCTGATCAGATTTTGAATTTAGACTCCGCAGCTATAGCGGACCTATCCATGTGGGAGGAATTCTTGTCCGCCTGGAATGGCATATCTCTATTCATACCGATAGTTTCGGTCCATTCACCCCAGGTGGTGACGGACGCCGCAGCCTCCACAGGTTTCGCGGCAATTTTTGGCCATCATTGGTTTTCAGGACCCTGGCCTCAACAGATACTATCGATACCCGGCTTTTCCCAAACATCTGCCCTCTTTGAGCTTTACCCCATAGTGGCAGCCGCACAACTCTGGGGCCACCACTGGACAGGACAAACTGTAGTCTTTAGCACCGACAACCAGGCCACGGCAGACATCATCAACAAAGGCAGGTCCAAGTCCCTAGCAGTCATGTCCTTCCTGCGCAGGTTGGTTCAACTGTCTTTACAACATCAGTTCAATATACACTGTGTATTTATTCCCAGCAGATACAACTCAGCAGCTGACGCACTGTCACGTTTCAATTATTCCTCCTTTTTTAAACAGGTTCCCGATGCCGATCCAATGTCGGCCCCTATCCCTGTCTGGTCACAACTGACCCTGGACTAGTTCAACATCTACACGGAGCTACACAACTTATAAATCATTCCCTCTCCTACAACACACGTAAAGCCTACCAGACAGCCTGGAAGGTCTTTAACAAATTCCTCACGTCCTGCCGTAAAGGACCAACAGATATCAAGCAGGTACTGGCCTTCGCTGCACACTGCCACACGCAGCTGGCCTTATCCTACAATACCATCCGGCTATACCTAGCCGGCATTCAACATTTCATGGTGCTTGAAGACCCCACAAAATCTTCACTATTCTCATCTCACGCTATACGAGCCGTTCTAAGGGGAATTCAGAAACAACAACCAGTCATCAGCACTAAGCGCTTGCCCATTACGGGACCCATCTTTAGGGACATGTCAACGGTTCTGGCTACCTCGCCATTCGGTCTGCTCCGCAGCACGGTCTTACAAGCAGCTATATATCTAGCGTACTATGGGTTCTTGCGCCCTGGCGAATTCACCTTTAACAAATCCACAGACCGAGTACTATGCAGACGACACTTACTTAGATACCAAGACCACTTCATCCTGCACCTCGAGGTCTCTAAAACCCAGCAAATGGGCTCGGGAGTGAACATTCATCTCTACAAAACCGACAACAGCTGGTGTCCAGTCGCCGTACTCAACCGGCTTCTGTCACTCCTGCCTGAACAATCAGACAGCAGTCCCCTTCTACCATTCCCAGTTAAACCCTTAAACGCCTCTCAGTTTGTGGAACACATAAGGATACTTCTCCGCAATCTTCACCTCAACCCTAGTCAGTATTCCGGACACTCTTTTCGTATCGGAGCAGCCTCCGCGGCGTCCCGCCACGGGGTTCCAGACCACATCATCAAAAGACTGGGCAGGTGGAAGTCAGCCTGCTTCGCCCGGTATATCCCCAATCCACAAACAGAGATGGCACAAGCATTCTCCAAATTGGCTCAATAAATAATTGTAAATCAATAAAATCATAACCCTACCTGAATGTTTTTGCCCCCTTATTTTGGCATACCGGCCATTAGACCAAGGCACACTTTCAGGTCCATTTCATATGGTAAGTCCACACTTTCAGGTCTATTTCCGATGGTAAGTCCTATCTTTACTATAAGTGGTATCCATGTACATACCGGACATAGGGCTCCAACCATAAGTAGGAAGGCCAGTATGGTGGCCTGAATTTATGGGAGGAGCCCGGGGGGTACTTAAGCAGCCCGCTCACCTGTGGTGCTTGTCGGTTTCCTGTGCGCGATACCCACCCTCCCATCCCCATTTCACAGCATTTCTCAAACTATTCATTTCATTCATTTCTCTTACAGAATAATCATTTCTTAAACCAGGGTATGCCCCCTTATTTTGGCATACCGGCCATTAGACCAAGGCACACTTTCAGGTCCATTTCATATGGTAAGTCCACACTTTCAGGTCTATTTCCGATGGTAAGTCCTATCTTTACTATAAGTGGTATCCATGTACATACCGGACATAGGGCTCCAACCATAAATATATATATATATATATATATACGTCATGACGTTAACGTTTAATACAGGAGTTATGGCAGCCATAACCCTGGTATAATTTTTTTCTGTGGGCAATCCGGCATCTGCTACAAGTGATCCTGGCAGCGGATTCACCACAGGATCACTTTTAGAGGTGGTGGGAGAGGTCCCTCCCCCCCCGCCGTTCTCTGGTCGTTTCCCCGTTTACCAGACCCGTCGATAAACCCGGAAACGATCCGATCCATTTGCTAGATAAGCAAGAAGTCGAGTGAGGGCAATATGGCCCCACTCAGCTCTATACCCTTGGTGGGCTGGAGCGACCTTCAACGTCTTTGGTCAGATAGACAGGATTTTTTATTTTAGAAGTCAAAATGTAATTTATTTATTTATTTCTTTTAATTTTATTTTTTGCTTTTAAAGGTAAATGAGAGATCTGGGGTCTTTTTGACCCCAGATCTCCAAATTAGGGGACCTGTCATGCTTATTTCTGTTACAAAGGATGTTTACATTCCAACTATTCAGTTCTCCTTCAGAGATTCATATTTATGTGTATTGTATACTCCCTCTTTTTAGGACCTTTTTAATCATGTCTTTGTCTCAATAAATGTATATATTTTTATACAAATGTGTATGTAAGTCCTTACTGTACCATGATAGTCCACAGTTGCCTTAGACCAGTTATGGCGAACCTTGGCACCCCAGATGTTTTGGAACTATATTTCCTATGATGTTCATGCACTCTGCAGTGTAGTTGAGCATCATGGGAAATGTAGTTTCAAAACATCTGGGGTGCCAAGGTTTGCCATCACTACCTTCGACCCTCTGCCTTTTGTTTTTCAAGAATTTATAGGACAACAGTACATTATCATACTTTTACTATTAGTAGCGATAATTAATTTAATTCCTTGAAATAGGAATAAAAGTGATAAAAAAACTAAATAAATAAAGGGAGAGTGTAAAAATAAAAAGTAAAATAAATTTAGGAAAAAAAATAAAATGTAAAGCACTGCTCCTTGCTTCCACCCCCTACAAGCAACAATAGCCCCCTCGAGCAACAATAGACCCCCCCCAGCCACAACAAATAACCCCAGCAACAAAAAACCTCCCCCAGAGCAACAACAGATCCACCCCAGGAACAATAGACCCGTACCAGCAACAATAGATCTCCCAGGAGCCAGCTTAGTAGACCCTCCAGCAACAATAGGCCACTTCCTCAAAAGTAGATTATTTCCAGCAACAATTGTCTCCTCTCCCAGCAATATAAGCCCCCCCCCCCCCAGCAACAATAGACCCCTCCCTAAACAGTAGATCCCTCCCAGTAACGATAGATTCCCCCAGCAACATCAGATCCCCCCAGCAGTCAGCATCAATGGACCCTCCAGCACACCCCAACACACCTTGCCATTACATACATTCAGTGCTGGAGGTGCTGGAACTGCGTTCCCATGCATTCCTGCTAAAAAAAAGCACTGGCTAAATGTATTGGATTTTTTTAGGAATTCTATGGGAATTCCTTTAGGGTGTATAAGTATTTTAGCCCTCCACTCATTTCCTTCAATATTATAATTAATCCCCTGTAGTGGGTGAAACATGTTAGAGAAATGAACGTGTGGATTTTCTCTCTGCCATTTGCACAAGAAAGGTTTATATGCGGCGGAAGAAGAGCAGCTCTGCCTTTGTTTCTTTTTCTTAAAAGGGGAAGTGATGGAGCCCTAAGTTTTGCTGGCACCTGTGGCAGGAGTGTGGCAGGAACGTTGTTGGTAGACATGTGCAATTTGTTTCGTTCCGAATTAGTTTTTTAATGAATTTCAACAATTTTTTTAATTCGGAAATATCCGAATTAACGAAAACCATTTTAACAAAATTTTCTGAATATTCCTAAATTCGAATATTCCAAAATTTGTAAATTTGTAAATTCGTACATTCGTACATTGGTAACTTCGTACATTCGTAAATTCATACAGTCGTAAATTCGTACATTCGTAAATTCGTAAATTAGTAAATTAGTGAGTTCGTAAATTTGTAAATTCGGAAATCTAAAATAATAATTAACTAATAATAACTTAACTATTACTAACTATTAAATTATAGGTATTGTAATTTCCTTTCAAATTTGACTGTTAGTGAACGTAACACATACAAATTTATCCGAAGTTATGAATTATCCAAAATAACGAATGCCGTATCCAAACGAATGGAACGTAATGCATTAATAATAATAATAAGTAACAATAATATCGATAAAAACTTTTTATTATTATTATTATTATTATTAATTTGTTCCATTCCATTTGTTTAGATGCAGCATTCGTTATTTCGGATAATTCGTAACTTCAGATAAAATCGTATTTGTTACATTCACTAACAGCCAAATTTGAAAGGAATTTACAATACCTATAATTTAATAGTTACTATTTCAGATTTTCAAATTTTTGGGTTTTTGGATTTTCAAATTTCGAATTTACAAATTTCCGAATTTTCTAATTCACAAATGTACGAATTTACGAATGCACGAATTTACGAATGCACGAATTTACGAATGTACGAATTTACGAATGTACGAATTTACGAATGTACGAATGCACGAATTTATGAATGTACGAATGTACGAATTTACGAATTGTGATCATAACGAATGACCCGAAAACCAAAATAAAAAAATAAACGAAAGAAACGAAAACGAACACATTTTTTGGCAGTGCACATGTCTAGTTGTTGGGGGATGGTCGAGGAAGAAAACACCCATAAAATTTCAATGTGGAACACGTATGGAGAAGAATATTAAGACTGGGTTCTCTTCTTTGCATTGCTGTTTTCATGCATTTTTAAACATACTTTTTTAATACGCTTTGCAGCATGTTTTGCACATGTGATGCATGTTTTTCATGCTGGCTAATGGAAAAATAAAATAAAATTTAGGCCTGATACCAGGGGCTGAAAACACATGGAAAAACACATCAACGCATTAAAGTGACAGCTGGAACCTTATTGGCTGCTGTAGGCCACGCCTTCCCTTTCTCTCCATAATTACAAATCAGCGTGTGTGCCAATTTCCAACCATAATTGCAAAAGCTGTAAAAACATAGGCTCAAATCCCGATATCCGTGTTCTGCTGTCACACGACAGGGTGATAAATCAGTGCGGTAATAATTTTGGTGTCTGTCTGCTACATTTGCTTATA
This sequence comes from Lithobates clamitans, assembly GCA_037952925.1. NCBI lineage: Eukaryota > Metazoa > Chordata > Amphibia > Anura > Ranidae > Lithobates > Lithobates clamitans. The sequence goes on from JBBGZY010001854.1 coordinate 310,516, forward strand.
AAAGAAGAGTTTTTTCTTTTGCTTCCTCTAAGAGATCAAAAACATAACGCGTTTGGGGAATTTTCATTTTTAATTACGTGGTGAGAATAAACAGGGCGGCTGAGAGTACAACATGAATAATTGATATGAGATGAATAACAAAACTCTGCAGGTAGGAATTAATAAAAACATTTGCAAGAAATTGACTGACCCGCGAGACGTTACCTCCAAATAACCCCATGATTTTTCCCCGAACACGCGGGCATTCCAGTGTTTTACCTGGTCCTTTTCTGGAGGACTGTGGCAAGAAGAATATTCATACGGCTTTAGCGTTTGAAATTTAAAAAAAAAAAAAAGTCTCTTAAAGGGATAATCCACCCAAAAGTAACATTTTGTCCTTGTGTAGTAGTGGCCAACTTACTTGATATGGGGGGGCCTCATGTGCAGCCCCTGACATCATCAGAGGGCCGCACATAAAATTAAAGTGGTTTTACAAGCTGAAGATTTTTTACCTTTATGCATTCCCATGTATGAAGGTAAAAAAACTTTCTGTGTGCAGCAGCCCCCCCTTGCCCCCCAACCCTTACCGGAGCTCCCTCCGATCCAGTGATGGTCACGATAGCCTCGTCTGTCCTGGGATTCTTCCTCATCACTGGCTGAGACAACAGCCCATTGGCTCCCATTTCTGTCAGTCACAGTCAGTGAGCCAATGAAGAGAGAGAGTGGGGGTGGGGCCAAGCTGCGGCTCTATGTGTCTTATGGACGCATAGAGCAGTGGTTCGGGAGTAAGCACGCAGCGGTGTCCCCAGGGCAGTGACTTTCTCTGGGGGGCACTGCTCAAGAGGGAGGAGCCAGGAACACTGGCGGGGGATCCGAAAAGAAGCTGCTCTGTGCAAAACCACTGCACAGAGCAAGTAAGTATAAGATGTTTGTTATTTAAAAACAAAACACAAAGCTTTAATACCACTTTAATGCATTCTCTGCATTAAGGTAAATTAATCTTCTATTGTCACCTCCCCCTCCCAAATATTTACCTGAGCTTGATTTCAATCCAGCGTTATGCCCGAGTGCAGCTGCTCACTCTCACTCTCCCTCCTCACTTGACTCAGTGGTAGTAGCAGGAAGAACTGGCTCCTGCTGCTGTCAATCAAATACAGTGAGGAAGAAGGGGGACGGGGCCAAGTCCCACTGTGTGTGTGTCAATGGATGCCCACAGCCAGGCTTAAGAGCAAGGAGTATCGGTGCAGCTCTGTGCAAAACCATTGCCTAGAGAAAGCAAGTGTAACATATTTGTTAATAAAAAGATAAAAAAGAAAAGAAAAAAAGTGCAATCACTTTAAGTGAATGGATAACAAATGTCAAAGACAGTAGACAGTCACACAACAGGATATAGTCAAAAACTATGGGCCTGATCTAAGAGATGGTCCGAGACTGTGGACCTGATTCAAGAGATGGTCAGAGACTGTGGATATGACTCAAGAGAGATGGTCAAAAACTGTGGACACAATACAAGAGATAGCTAGAGACTGCTAACATTATACGAGAGATGGTCAGAGACTGTGGGCATACTACAAGAGATGGTTAGAGAATGCGAACTAATATAAAAGATAGTTAGACTATGGACATGATACAAGGGTCATCAGAGACTGCAGACATGATACAAGAGATGTTCAATGACTGGGGAGATGATACAAGAGATGGTCAGAGGCTGTGGACACCCTGCAGGAGGCTGTCAGAGACTGTGAATGAGATATAGGAGTTGCTGGAGACTGGGAACATGCTTCAAGAGAGTCAAAGACTGGAGACATTACATGAGACTGCTAGCGATCACTGCTATAACAGAGAAATAGGGAGGCACAGATTAGTATCTACAGGGCCCTGAGGGCTACAAAAAATATGCCAAAGGGCCGCATGCAGCCCCAGGACAGCAGGTTGGGCACTAGGGGTGTACATGGTAGCAAGTTCAATGGCTTAGCAGCTAATTATACTTTTTAAAGCAGTGGCGGCCCGTCCATAGGGGCGCATGGGCGCCGCCCACCCAGTCAAAAAAAAAAAAATATGTCCCTTTAGAAAAAAAAAGTTCCTTTAAGAAGTGCACTGTGTTCCGGGCGGGCGCCGGACACGGTGCACTATGGAAGCGTCATGCCAATGCAATCCCGTGATTGCAGGCAAAATGCTTCATTTGTTGTGTTTTTTTATGCTCTGTGGCGCTGTGCAGTGCGCCTCTAGATGCTGATTGGGGGATTCTCCTTCATGTCTTCATTTCTGGGCGGTGCTGTAACTTGGCGGCGCGTCACTTCCTGTTTCTGCTCGTGAATGGAGAAGAAATGTAAGGTAATGTGTTACTAACAGCCTTTAATTGTCTGTCCACCCTGGCTGTTATACTCTTCTTAGTCTGTGATCAGAGGGTGGAGGGAGGCATGCTTCACCTCTGCCCTGCCTGGAATCAACCTCTGCTCCAGCCCTTCACCCGACAATCTGCTGGAGCCTTCATTACACATCTGCTGTATGTGTATATCAGGAGGGCTCCCAGTCTCTCTCTCTCTCTCTCTCTCTCTCTCTCTCTCTCTCTCTCATCATGGGCGAGTGTGTGGGGGGGTTGGTTGAGATTTTGTTTGCGCCCCCTAAAAAATTGGAGCACCAGCCGCCACTGTTTTAAAGTCTCCAGTAGACAAACTTTGTCTTCTAAGCCCTGAGGACCCCTTATCCGCCATGAACATTATGAAATGACTGCTGAATTGTTCATATCTCTTACATTGTGAATAATGCAGCAAGAGAAGTGCAACCTTTTTACAATGCCAGGGGTGGGGAGGGTGGCACTAGATGAAGAGTTAAGAGGAAAATCTTGCAACTGGACCAGCCAAGTGATATTTCTGCCTGAAACCTGGACACATGATTGAAAACCCTGACTGTCCAGGTGAATCCTGGATAGGTGGCAACCCTATCTGCTCCATCAAAGTGCACTTAGAACTGAAATATCAAATTTTAACTCTTTAAATATATAAGACATATGCATTGTTCATAGAGATGTGCATGACGACAAAAAATGAGTTTTGCTGTCATTCGTTAAGGCAATCATTTCTTTTTGTCATATTTGTTATGCCGCGTACACACGACCGGTTTTTCCGTCGGAATGAACCCTGAAACAGACTTGCCTACACACGATCACACCAAAGTCCGATCGTTTAGAATGCGATAATGTACGACATGACTAGAAAAAGGAAGTTCAATAGCCAGTAGCCAATAGCTGCCCTTGCGTCATTTTTGGTCTGTCGGAACAGCATACAGACGAGCGGTTTTCCCGATAGGAACTGATTCCGTCGGAAAGATTTGAAACATGTTCTATTTCTAGGTCTGTCAGAATTTTCAAAAGAAAAAGTCCGATGAAGCCCACACACGATCGGAATGTCCGATGGAATGATTCCGTCGGACCTTTTCTGCCGGAAAGTCCAGTCGTGTGTACGCGGCATTAGAATTATTTGTTTTCGGAATTCATTTCGTATGTATTCTTTGTTCGGAATCGATTTATATTTTCCGCAGTTATTTCGGAAGATTGGGATTCCTTTCTTATCTTCCAGTGCGACTTTACATTGCGACTTCAATACAGAGTATGACATATATTATTGAACTTACAAAACCCTCTGAAGTCGCAAGCGAATGAAACAAATGAATACAGTACAAATTAATTTGTTGTTTCTGTTATATATTTCGGATTCGTTGAAATTTGGTACTATTGTCATTTGGAGATTCGGAAACATCTGAATCGCCACATAACAACAATTTGGTTCAATCACACATGCATGCATGCTCCTTTTTGAACATAATGTGTCTTTTTGTAAGTTAAGGAAACTTTCCCAAGAAGTTTCTGCACCCTTTTGTCCCCCCCCCCACTTTAAGTAGGTCTAGCCCACCCTTATATCTCCCCTTCACCCCAAAAAGGTATACTTACCTGGATCTCGATTAAAGGCCTGCAGAGTTGTTGACATCCCTCAACTGGCTACTTGATAGGCTGTACAGGAGTGGATGTCGGATGAATAAGCTGATGGAGGAATGTAAACAATGCCGCAGGCCTTGGAGCAAGATCTAGGTAAGCACAGTGATCCAGGCGGCGGGTGGAGGGAAAAGGGTGAAAAACTTTCTCTGAAATATGGGAAAATCTTAATCTACATACAGGGAGCCGGACGCATGGATTCCAATGGGGTTTTTTTTTTTAGAAGCACATGATTACAGCTAGAGGCTCTAATTGGCTTAAAAAAAGAGTGGACTTGGGGCGCAGAGCACTACGCCCTGAACCCACCCAGTTGTGTGACAATAGCGAATTAATATTCTCTATTGTCTTCCTGATTCTCCTCCCGGCCAATCAACATACCCCCCAACCTTTTGAGGTGGGAATGAGGGACACCTATCAGCAAAAGTATGCAGGTATAGGACACACCCCCTGCCATACCCACTTAAAGGAGAATTGCACAAAAAACAAGATTAGTTAAACCCACAAGTGCTTTTTTACCACTACTATTCCTTTATATTGGCTTTTGAAATTTACAAATGCAGCAATTTAGAAATTGGATGAAAGGTTTAACACTGAGAAACACTTTTTGAAAGATAAAAAGTGCATTTTATATACATCTAGATAGATCAGACCAAAATGAGGGACAAATGAGGAGGAATGAGGGACAGAGGGACATTGCTCCAAATCAGGGACAGTCCCTCGAAATCAGGGACAATTGGGAGCTATGCAATCAAGAAGCCGGTCTTGAGACCCGATTGTCCAGGGAGTCTTGGGACTGGAGGAGGGGGTGGGTGGGTGATTGCCCCTTACCGTCTGCCGCCGCCCTCGTGTTGTCTGGCGTTAGTTTGCCGTCCCCCCCTGAAGTATTTAGCACCAGCCGCCTTTGTTACCGTATCAACACAACGAAGATCATAAGTTTGATCTCTATACAACGTCACTAACCTCTGAGGCCAACCAGCATAAGCTCTTGAATTCAAAGCGTACTCCAGCTCAAAACGCGTCCTCAAAGCAGCCACATGGCTACGCCCCGGCCCACTGCGAGCAACCAGACAGTCTGAAGAGGCGGAGGGCGAAAGGGAACCACTGCTGTTACTGGACGCTGGAGACATCAACTGCAATGAGAAGGCACTGCAAGACAGTTAAAGCTGAACGCCAAGCAAATACATAGACAAAATAAATATCAGGGAGCGGTCTCACCTGCCAAACGGTTTGTATTTCTGTCCATCCAGCTCTGAGATTTACACAAAATCAGGGAAGAATACACAATGGCTCTTGTATTTAGACAACATTTGCTTATTGTGGAGTTCAGCCGTTATACATGGAAAAGTATTCTCAGAGAACTATGGGTTAGCTTAAAAGACAAACAGAATCTGCCTGTATTGAGCCTCATTTTGTCTGACTGACTGTTGTTTATCAAAGGAAGCTCCCGCACAGAGGCAAAGTACAGGAGGTTGTTTAGATCACTGCACAGGCTTAAAAGAAATACATAAATTAAAGTGGTTGTAAACCCATGAAATGAAAAAATGAATAAAGCACATCCTTCTATAGTGTGTACTCGCCTCAACCCAAAGCACCTAGTGTGATTTCCGTCTGCTCTCTCTTTCCTCTGCTATCTGCATGAGTCACTTTTGACAGTCTATGCCAACACCAAGCAATCCTGGGAGAAAGCCCATTCCCTTCCCAGCACACAGCATGTGATTGACAGCCTCAGTTGTGCATGCCTCCCTGTGGTGTCCATTCCCTCCACGCTGGTCTCAGATTACACACAGCTGTGCAGTCTGTGACATCAGATCCCTGCCCTCTGCCTTTTTTGGTGAGAAATGTGGTCTAAATTCTTTACTTTGAATGGCTGCAGATTTATTTATTTATTTAAGGAACTTATATAGCGCTATCAATTTACGCAGCACTTTACATATACATTGTACATTCACATCAGTCCCTACCCTCAAGGGGCTTACAATCTAAGGCCCCTAACTCACCTTCATACATACTAGGGACAATTTAGACAGGATCCAATTAACCTACCAGCATGTCTTTGGAGTGTGGGAGGAAACCGGAGTACCCGGAGGAAACCCACGCAGGCACAGGGAGAACAAGCAAACTCCAGGCAGGTAGTGTCGTGGTTGGGATTTGAACGGAGAGAGTGCTACCCACTACACCACTCCAGATAAACAGGTACAACTTATGTAGGAGGATTTGTTTCATCTCTGTGTATCACCTGAGGCCAGTCACTTCACTGGGTATATGGAAGGGTTTACAACCACTTTAACCACTTGACTTCTGTAAGATTTATCCCCCTTCCTGACCAGGCCATTTTTTGCGATACGGCCCTGCATTACTTTAACTGACAATTGCGCGGTTGTGCGACACTGTACCCAAATAAAATTGATGTCCTTTTTTCCCCACAAATAGAGCTTTCTTTTGGTGGCATTTGTTTACTTCTGTGTTTTTTTGTTTTTTTTGCGCTATTACCAAAAAAGTACCGGCAGTTTTGAAAAAAAAATATTTTTTTACTTTCTGCTGTAAAACATATCCATTAGAAAAAAAAATGCAAAAAAAAAAATCTAATTTCTTTATCATTTTAGGCCAACATGTATTCTGCTACATATTTTTGGTAAAAAAATCCTAATAAGCGTATATTGATTGGTTTACGCACAAGTTATAGCGTCTACAAACGATGGGATATTTTTATTTATTTATTTATACAAGTAATGGCGGCAATCAACAACTTACAGCGGGACTGCGATATTGTGGTGGACAAACTGGACACTAACTGACACTTTTTGGGGACCGGTGACAATAATACAGTGATCAGTGCTAAAAAAAATATGCACTGTCACTGTATTAATGCCACTGGCTGGCATTAATACATTAATACAGGGGGTTGACATCAGGGGCGATCAAAGAGTTAAAGGAGTTGTAAAGGCAGAAGGTTTTTTTTTTTTATCTTAATGCATTCTATGCATTAAGATAAAAAGCCTTCTGTGTGCAGCAGCCTCCCTTAGCCCCCCTAATACTTACCTGAGCCCCAACTCTATCCAGTGTTGTTCATGAGTCCCTCGGCCTTCCTGATTGGCTGAGACACAGCAGCGGCTCCATTGGTTCCCACTGCTGTCAATCAAAGTCAGTTAGCCAATTAGGAAAAAGAGGGGACGGGGCCGAACGGCAGCTCTGTGTCTGAATGGACACAGCGTGCTGCAGCTTGGCTCGGGTGCGCCCATTGCAAGCTGCTTGCTGTGGGGGGCACTCGACAGGAGGGAGGGGCCAGGAGTAATGAGGAGGGACCCGAGAAGAGGAGGATCTGGGCTGCTCCATGTGGTGGTTTTGCACAGGGCAGGTAAGTATAACATGTTTGATATTAATAAAAAAAACAAGACTTTACAATCACTTTAACTGTGTGCCTAGGTTGTGCTTACTCACTGTGGGGGAGGTGCTTTGACTGGGGGAAGGCAAAGATCTGTGTTCCTGATTTGCAGAAACACAGAATAAATGCCTTCCCTTCTGACAGAACGGCAATCTGCCTTGTTTGCATAGGCAGATTGTCGTTCTGCCTGTGTCCTGTCTAAATGGCGGGTGCTGGTGGACATCGAGTCCGCGGTACCTGCCGCTGGGCTCCTGCTGTGTGTCATGACACAGCGTAAGTGGGTCGCCGGTGGCGCACGCACGCGCCCCAGACCCGGAAGTGTCAGATCACATACTAGGCACGTGATCTGGCACAGAGCAGCCGCAGTAAATGTACGGTGGGCAGTGCGCAAGTGGTTAATTAAAGAACATTCGCTCAGAACAGAAATAGCCTAAGGAACATTCGTTTCTGTCCGTCATTCACACAGAATGGATATACAACCACTTTAAAGGTCAAATTAAAAAAATCACCAAGGTGGGGAAGGGTTACTGACGCACCTGGGCCTCTACCTTGCAGAGGAGCACACGTACACTGGGAATGGGATTTCAACCTTGGCAGTCATGAATACTATGGCGTCGTTATGTCATGTAAACTGTAGCTGTTGTAAAAATTATGAAAAAGTCATTGAGAATTATGGGCTCATTTCATTTTTATAACACACAAGCCTTTAAAAAGTAGCCAGCTGTAACAGAATCTTTTTAATAAAATCTTCTCTGCAAGACACGTTTGTAAGAAACACATCCAAACATTATGTCTGGTGTTATTATTCATCTACTGTTGCTGTGCAAAGTGCAAAAAGTGTTCTAGAAGAAAAATATTCTGGCAGAAACATTCAAGTAATAGACAGCAGCATAGAGGCACAATATTGGAGCCGGCCTCTCATTTATAATATTCGACGTACAATTTGCCCGCTGCGAACAGGTGAGTGGAGCCCGGCCATAAAAATGAATGGCTCAGTCTCTCATGGAAAGTGGCAACAATGAGAGCCCTGATGTTAAATTAAGGAACACGGCGCTGGCCGGCGGTCAAATTAGGTGAGCTGAAAAATATCTTTAATTTTCGCTGTCATTTTTCATGACCTCTCTTCCCGAAAACATTTCAGCTGTGTTTTGGCTGAACCAACCTTTTATTTATTTAGGCCATTGATTGTTAAGAGATAATTCTATATCGGTGCTATAATCATTATTTTTTTTTTTTTTTGCAGACAGAAAATCAGCTGTAGGACTTGAGGCTTGAAAATAGTCATCTGTTCCCAATGCCGAGATAAATAGATTTAATGGAACTGAATTTTTCATTTTTAAAGCTACACTTCAGGGGTTGCAGGGGTCGCAATTGAGACCTGACCCCCTGGTCCAGGGGGCCGGTATGGCTCCCCTGTACACCTGGATAGAGGCGACATATATAGGAACCGATACCCTCCATTTTCCTCCTGCAGCCACTGAAAGCCTACTTCTCCTCCTCTCTCTCTCCCACAGGCATTAAGTGGCTGCAGGAGGAAAATAGAGGGGATTGGTTCCTCTAAAGGCTGCCCCCACCGCCTGTCCTATACAGGTCCTGCCGCCCTTGGGCCCCTATGTAATCTCCTGGCCGCCCCCTCGTCACCCGCAGCGCTGCTGGCTTCCCTCCTCCCCTTTCCTAGCTGCTGCGGGGGATGCTTTCAGGATGGAGAACATGGAAAGGGTCGGTAAACATGTAATTTACTGGCCCTTTCTATGCTTCATAACTGAAGCATAGTGAACTGGGTTTACGAACCACTGAAGGGGCTGCAAGTGAAGAGGCAAAGTTCCTGCCAGTCAGCCCAGAGTTGCCCGCTAGCCAGCCCAGAGTTGCTGCCTAAACGTAAGTGGATTACTGTACAGTACTATAGACTTCACTCCCCACTACAGCCCTTGGCCCTCCACTATAGGCCCTGATCCCCAAACTACAGCCCCTGACACCACCACTACAGCCCCTGACACCCCCACTATAGCCCCTGACAACCCCACTATAGCCCCTTACCCCCCAGAAGTGAAAAAATGTATTGCTTCACTTTCAGTACATTTTCGTTTTACATATATGCTCTGGTCCCATTGTGTACTTAAAAGTGGATAAATAAAATAAAGTGACAAAAAATTACAAAAAAATAAAATAACAAAAATTAAAAAACTACTAACACCAGTGGCAGAACTACCAGGGTCACAAAGGACGCACCTGCGACCGGGCCCCGGCGTTCAGCCACCGTGGGGGGGGGCAAGATGGCAGGAAGGGGGGCCTCTGCAGAACATGTGAAAGCGCCTCGCTGCAGGACCATAATAAAGGGTCTCGCGATGGGAGTAAAGGGCCTTGGGATCAGTGCGAAGGGCCCCGGGCTGGAGGGAAGGACCCTGGCTGGGGGCCAGGGGGGGCCATCATGGTTTCTTGCACTGAAGGGTCTAGTTATGCCTCTGATGTACTGATGCTGGATGAAAAGACCAATATTCCAATTTATCATAAAAGCACAGCTGTCAACTGTCTTTCATTTTGAGGGATCAACCCTCATTTGGAACCACATAACTAACACCTTCTTTTCTTCTTATTTTTCCCTCGTTTTGGTATAACATTTAGAGTTTGTTGTCAAGACTTTACGAGGTCACTCAAGTTCTGTTGTGTAAAGGAAGAGCACGTCTATTTCTTAACCCTTTCCTGCGGGGCCTATGGTGGATTTCAGTGGCGGCTGATGCTCAAAATTTTTTTTTGGGGGGGGGGGCGCAAACTGAATAATTAAACTGTTAGTAATGCAGGGCTGTAAATTAATCAGGTGATTATGTATCATTACTGCTAGGTAAAACTGTGCCCATCAATTGTAGCCTCACTGCCTATTATGAGGGGTTCCCACCATCCCTGTGCCAAATTCCCGGGTCTGTACACCTACCGTGCTCATTATGAGGGGTTAATTTTGTTTATTAAAAAAATCTTACAAGCAACAACTTATATACAATAAAACCACAATAAATAAATAATACATATTTACAAAATAATTGAATATGACTATACAAAACAAAAAAACAAGAACATAATAAATGGTGCAAACCAAATTGCGCACAACATAATCCCTACGAAAGAGCCAGCCACTCCTCCATACTCCACTGTCAGGCAGCCCCGATCACTCGTGGAAAGAAACTTCAAGTTGCCCTTCACATATAGTTCTCCATGAAAGGCAAGCCAAGCCTAATCTCTAAATGTCATTGGGATTCTCTCCAAATTAATCAATCGCAAACCCACCCCCAAAACAAGGCTTGGGCAATCCCTTAAGGCCAGTGGCTCGCAAAAAGCAGAGCTCATGATCCGCTTCTCAAGAAGTTTCCTTGGAAGAGATCTGACTTCTCCTGCTGATACTTGCCACTGCCAAAGCATTTTCAAACACAGGGCAACATAAGCCAGGAGCTTATCATGCTTGCCCCCCAGGCTTTTCACTGGCCCACCATTTTCACAGTCTCGCAGAAAGGACCTAAACCAGGACTGGAAAATACCCATCCACCCAGACGGTCTCTCTGCCAACATGTTACCTAGATTGTACTTCACAAACATCAGAGAGAAAAAGACAACAGGGTTGATCATCCCTAGACCACCCTCCTGCCTAGGAAGGTAAGTCACATTCCTTTTGACAAGGTTTATTTTGTTCCCCCATAACAGCTGGAAGAAACAACTATAGACCCTGGCATAGAGAGGAACTGGCAAAACGCAAACAAAACTGACATACAGAAAAATCGCAATCAGGTAAGTCTTGATCAGATCAATCTTTTCCCTCAAGGAAAGCCGCCAACCTGTCCAGCTTGCCACCTTGACATCGGCATTCTTCAGCCTGTTCACCCAATTTGCATGACCATAGTCACCTGGGCCAAATTCAATGCCTAGAATTCAAATTTTTTGTTGGGGCTCCGGGAAGTCATCCGGGAGAACAAAGCACCTTCCACGCCCATCCAGAAAGCTTCACACTTGTCCTGGTGGACCTTTGAGTCTGATGCCTTTGTATACTGCCTTATCACTGAGACCACCTCCTGCGCCTCCCCAGTCCCAGAGACAAAAACAGAAACATCATCAGCATAGGCCACAACCTTCAAAGGAGGCTCACCAGCGAAGCCCAAAGGTACCCCACAAAATGGTCCACTCTCTAGCCTTCTAATGAAGGGGTCGATTGCAAACACATATAGCAGAGGACTCAATGGACACCCCTGACGCACACCCAAGCCAACCACAAAGGGCTGCCCGACCCAACCATTAACCAGAGGAAAGCTTTCAGCCCCTTTGTACAAAATCTTGAGCCAATCAATGAAACCCCCCTCCAGGCCATATTTGCCAAGGAGGAGCCATAAGCACTCAAGATTAACCCGATCAAAGGCCTTAGCCTGATCCAATGTCAGCAAAAATGTAACCCAACCAGCAGACCTACAACGCTCCAAGGCCTCCCGGACAACTAACACTGCTGAGAAAGTGCTTCTACCCTGGACCGAGCAGTGCTGGTGGTGGGATAACAAACTGCCTGCCACTGGTGATAATCGCCAGAAGAAAATCTTTGCCAGTATCTTTCTATCGACATTAAGAAGATTCATGGAGGGAGAGAACCCTCATACAAACAGCCATTAAAAACTTCCGCAAGGTAGGGAGCCAGGATTGTCCTAAAGCATTTATAAAATTTGCCTGTCAAACCATCTGGCCCTGGCGTTTTCTTGATGGCTAGTTTATCAATAGCCTGGATTACCTCATCTGCAGTGATTTCATCCGTCAAATTCAAAGGAACATTACTTTCCAGACTTGGTGTAGAGTCCAAAAAATCCAACATCCTTGTCCGATCAAGGTTCCTTCCTCCCAGGAGATTGGCATAGTATGACCTGACAACCTCCAGGATCGCTGACCTAGACTTCGTCATAGAGCCCGTACTGTCCTTCAGGCCATTGACCATCTTAACTGCTACGCTCTGTTTATAGTTCTGGTAAGGGTCAGGCGAATGGTATTTCCCGTAATCCCTCTCCTGAACCAAAGAGGCGTGCCGGTCATATTGATGTCTCCTAAGGAGGAGCTTCTCCTCAGAGATCGCCCCAGAATCTCTTCCTTTCGAAACAAGATGATCAAGTTTCCTCCGCAAACGCTGGTAGGTGATATACTTATCTTGCTGCTTCCTTCTTCCCATGGCCTTGAAAAGCCCAACAGTCAGTTGTTTTACAAGCTCCCACCATTCTGACTTACTTTTGCAAAAGTCTAGGATAGTTACCTGTGCTTGAAAAAAATCCTCAAAGGATTGTCTTACTCTCTTGTCTTCCAGGAGGGCCGAATTCAATCTCCAGATACCCCTCCCCCTAGGTGGCATATCTGAGGGATTCAGAGTCACAGATAGAATACAGTGATCAGAAAACTAAACTGCCCGACACACAGGTGCCGAAAAAGCAGAGTATCCCTTTAAAAAAAAAACTATCTATCCTACTCTGACTACTACCTTGCTGAAAAGTGAACCCTGTGCTGTCTGGGCAGCGTTTAATGTGCACATCTACCAGACCTGCTTCCCTAACTATCACATTGAGAAAAAGGCTGTCATAGTCCAGCTTATCTCTGAAACCTCTCCTGTCTTTAGACCTAGTAATGGTGTTCAAATCACCTTCAAAGATAACCTGCTAGGCCGAAAAAAGAAAAGGCTTAACCTTTGTAAAAAGGCATTTCCTGTCCCATTTCGTTTGGGGACCATAGATGTTAATCAGGCGCAGGTCCTGCCCCCTCACAGAGATGTCCAAGACCATGCATCTCCCAATCTCCACCTCAATTACCCGCCGGAACGTTACCATACCAGAACAAAGGACCGCAACCCCGCTGTAAGGCTCGGCCGCAAGAGACCAAAATGAGGGACCACGTCTAGACTCCTTCTTTGCCAGATGTATAATGGCAGACTACTCAGATGGGTCTCTTGCAAAAACAAAATGTCAGCATCAAACTCGCTGAGCAAAAATAAGGCCATATGAGGAGCACTTACTGATCTTAAGCTGGCAACATTAATGGTTGCCACTTTTAACGGAGTGGGAACTGCCATTAGGGTAGTTGAGGCAGCCGTTTCTTAGCCTGACTACTCCCTCTCCCTGGAGAACCAGCGCGCTTCATTGCAGCCTGGCACTCATTATTCATAGAGGATGCTGAACTCAATGAGTCCCATTCATCATCATCATCTGACAGGACCCCAAACTTATTTGCCAAAGGCAAAACCTTAGGATCTAGGGTAACTGAACCCCCTTTTTCCTTCTTTTGCCCTTCCTCCTTCTATCCTCCAACCACTCCATATCATCCTTAGACAAACCGGAATCAACATTTTTCCCTCTCCTACCCTCCCCCCACTCTTACCCTCCCCCCATTCTCCCTTCCCTTATCTACCACCAGGCCAGCCTCTTCACTATTTTCCCACTCCTCTGCACTCCACGATCCTCAATAGAAACCCTGCAACGTTGGGGGGGGGGGACTGGCACTGCAATAAACGCACCTGCCCCAGCACCACTTGCTGCCTCTGCAATTTTGAAACACATAGACACAAAAGGTTTGGACACATTCTCGGCAACTGATACCTTATATACAGACTGGGAAGACACTGACACACTAGGCAAACACACAGACTGGATAGACACAGGCACACGCACAGACTGGGGTACCACAGACTGGGAAGACACAGACATATTGCATCCTCCATGTCCAGGCGGAAGAACTCTCTCATGAGCTCAGGCTTGTTGTGCATTGCCTCAGGACACTGACTCTAAGGATGTCCCACCGCATTGCACAGATTGCACCTTATGATGTTACAATCCTTTGCCAAATGTTCTACGCCCTGACACAGAGAGCACTTTATCACCAGACAGGAGAATGCAAGATGCCCTTTATCCCTACACTTGTTGCATAGCTTTGGCTGGCCAGGATAGAAGATGGTTAGCCTGTCCTTCCCCAGGAAAGCTGACGATGGCAGATGCTGGACGACATTGTCAATAACTTTCAATTTCAACTGCACAGACCACCCCCCATCCATATTCCCTGATCATTCAAAATCTTCTTTAGGGGGCTCGGGACGTCTCCATACCTCCTCAACCATACAGATAAATTCCCTTGTGGTATGGATTCATTGCGGACAAGAATTGTCACCATTTTAATGAGTGGATTGCGTGATACAAGCTTGAAAATGAGCCCTCTCCAGTCCGGCAGGCCCCTACACATGTGCTCATATTTCTCCCAAAATATGTCCAAAGACTCCGGACAGATAAAGGACAAGTTGTACTCATAGGAACCGGCCGGACTGATCAGGTCCAAGATGTCTGTGGGGCTAAACCCTATCTGCAGAATTTTATCCACCAACTGCCCTTCTATGCGGAGGAAGTCCTCCACCTTCCCAGTGGGGCTGCACAACATTCCTCCTTTTAAACATTGATGAAGATAAAACATTTCCATGCTCCTTCCCTGCTTGTTCCCCCTTCCCAGGTCCTGTAGCAGCAACACCAGCATATGTTTTTCTTACAGACACAAAAAATTGCAGTTTTGTGCTTAGACACAATGAAACCAGCTCACAGAAAGTCTGATTCAGCTGGGATAGCAGTCTTTGGATCAACAGAGGTGAGACCCGCCCTCTTCCTCTGCTCTGAACATGCAGCTTCTTTCCTGGGTTCAAGCACAGTCCTGTCCACTGTAGACTCCTAGAGAGTTGTAGCACTACTGCTCCCAGCATCTCCTCAACCATTCTCAGGAACAGCCGCTGTTTCTGGTCCAGGCAAAGTCACTGTATTGTCCATGGCGCTCCTCTTTGCAGACCCTTCCCCAAAAGCTGACAGTTACTTTCACCAATTTCATTTGAAGCTTTGTTTTCAGCAGGTAATTCAGACTGCATTGCATGCTTTACATTGTCTTTGGGTCTGGGCTGATTGCCCGTAGAACTACAACCCTCAGCAAGCCCATTGTCATTAAAGTTCACACCACCATCTTTCACACACACACTGTTCCTGTTTGCTGTGCTGTTACTTCTGCAATGTCATGGCCGACGGTGAGATGAGACTTCCCCCCAGTTGTTGCAGACTTCATGGTGGATTTTGCTCTCTCCACAGGTCTCTCTACCACAGGGCTAGGAACGGTATCCATCTTCTCATCATCATCTGGGGAAGCCGCATCCAAAGGGGATTCCAGCTTAGCGATAAACTCAAGCATGCTAGTACTTCCCCCAACCTCCTGCTCAGCTGTTCCATATTGCTGCTGCAGAGGGAGGGGGACAGAGGCCTCCGCCATTGAGGGCTCAGCAGATGCCTGAGCTGTTGAAGAGCTGTGCTCATCCTCTGGGCCCACTTTATCACTCTCTGCTGACTCTGTTGGTACCTGCATCTCCTCACTGATTGGGTCACTTTCCATGCAGGAAGTGGCTCCTCTTCTCATTTAGCTAAACCATTCCTCATTCCTATATTTCTCTTTAAATGCTCCACTATTCTCCTTCAGAGAACTCACCAGTTCTTTCTGCTTCCGCGCAGCTTGTTCTAAGCCTTTCAACTCAGGCCCCAGATACGGTCTCTTCTTGCTGAACACTTTGGCACAAACCAGCTTTTTCTTCTTAAATTCAATTGTCAAAGCTACCAATTTCTCCTCTTATTTCTCAATCCGCTTCAGCGTTTCAACAATCCTCCATCTAAAGGCAGGCAGGGACTCATCTCTCCTTGGCCCAGGCCCAGGCCCAGTGTCTTCCACAGGCTAAGGCATATCCAGGGGGCCCCCACCAGGGTCCCCCCCAGGATCCAGCATCCTTCCTGGGGCAGAGAAGCAACTCTAGCCCCTGGTCTCTGGAAGCACAGGAGCTAAGGAACCAGCAACCTCACACCTCACTGTCAAGGAGCAGAATGGTAGTTTTCCACCATCCTTGTGATGAGTTCTTCTTTACAAGTGTGGCCTGAGATCTGGGCATTCCTCTCTAGGGGTCTAATCTCTGACTGTCTGCCTGACACCCTTTCCATCCCACATCACTTTTTATATCTTCCAAACTGTTCAGCAGATCAGTATATTCTCTGCACTCATTTAAGGTGGCCATAGAATAGATGATTCCTTTTTAATTTCATTCCTACTATGGTCACCTTAAATGAGTGCAGAGAATGTACTGAGCTGCTGAACAGTTTGGAAGAGATAAAGAGTAATCTAGGATGGAAAGTGTGTCAGGCAGTGATTGGAATGGTCAGATCTGAGATGGAGGCTTCAGGATGTGAGCAGTGAAGATATATGCCAGGGGAGAGCAAACAGGAGATAGTGAAGGGGGAGGAGGATCGGTGTGATAGGGAAGGTATACATGCATGGAGAGAGGGGAAGTAAAGTTGTGCTGCTGTAGAGTCACTCAGGACACAGTACAAATAGCATAGCAGGTGCCCCTTCTCCCCCCCCCTCCAGTCCTGGCCCTGCAGCATGTACTATACCTGGAGATTTCTGCATGATCCCTCTTATGCACTGCTGGTTGCCGAGTCCCTGTCATTGTCACAGGGAGATGAATGGACTGCTGCCTCTGCCTCTGCACAGACCTATTGCTCCCTGTCTGCCCTGAGCCTGCCACCTTTCTTCTTCTGCTGATTCCCCTCACTTGCTGAAGGAGACAGGCAGTGTGCGAGCCAACGACGCCACGGGTCCGATAAAAGCCCCTGCCCTATGGACCCACCAATCAATAACAACCACAGAAAACCTAATGCTAGAGGTGGAGTGTTGGGGCGCAGAGCTCATAGCCCCAAGGACACTGTAAACTTTTACAAATGCGTCATTCCTCTAATAGCACCCCTGTGTCCGGTGCCCTTAACACACACACACACTTACAGGGACACTTTATTTATTTTTTTAATAAGTAGCTGGGGGGGGGGGGGCGGTGCCTCTGTGCCCCCTATAGACGGGCTGCCACTGATGGATTTCCTTGATCTGGCTGAGTACTATGAGCATCTGGCCCTCAGGTGATGAGCAGGGCTCAAGACACACTAAGCTGTACCCACAGTGCTAGCAGTGCCATTTAGAATAAACAGAGGCCTGATTCTGACAAGGGTTTGGGACCCTGCCCACATGTAGGCAGGTGCAGATATTCTTTCCTGTAGGTGCTAAATCTGCAGGGGGGAGTCTGTTAAGGGAAATTACCCCCTTAGTGACTCTGTTAGTCTTCTCTGGGTAGGTATCTGATTCAATGCCAAATTCCCATGAAAGTCCAGGTGGACATCTTAATGAGGGAGCCTTTAAAAAGGGGATTCTGCATCATTTGGACACATGTAGTAGTGAGTGGTAGGTTCGGGAGAGGAACCTGCTGGTTAGAGACAGTGCTTAGTGCAGGGAAAGGTTCCTGGGGAGTAGAGACAGTGGGACATCATCCTGTGCTGAAGAACCTCCTGAGGATCCCTTTCAGTAGACCAGTACAGTGTGCCTCCAGCATAGGCCATCCTCTGGGAACATTACCATAATTCATAATAAAGTGAGCTGTATTGATATTATCTTGTTCACCAGGGTGCCATAATGTTCGACCATTGTTAGTTTTACAAAGACTGAACTGTTACTATAAAACTACTACAGTGCCACGACCCAAATTGTGTGGAGTCCCTCCCGAGCAGGTACTTTGGCTTTGACCTACACAAAGCCCCAACTGCGCCCATATTAAATATGATGTGTCACAGTAAACAGAGGCCTCAGAATAGAGGCCTGATACTGACACTGTATTGAGACTGCCCATAGCCCCGACAGTGTCCATAGAGATGGGGCATGTCACTTCAGAGGAAGTATATCAAATCACCACTGGGGCTGACACAACTCTGCCCTACACTAATCGGCAAGCTTCCAGATATGCATAATACCTCTCTGCTCCCAGAAACTTCACTTTTTTTTTTAACAGAGGTTACAATTAGAGACACCTTTTATCTGGCCTCCTGATAGTGAGGACTGTCCCTGGAAACTGAAGACTTTTGGTCACCTTAATTTAAGTATAAAAACTGACCAACATATGCAAATTCAGTGTGGAACCACAGACATGTAGTAAATGGTATAACAACCACTGGGTTGGCCACACATAAACAGTGGTAACCAGTGCCATGTGTATTGGCAATAACAAGCATTCCCAAGCATGTATACTATTTACTACAAGTCTATGGTTCCCCACTGAATTTGTTGTATGATGGGCAATTGGTATATTTTTGCTTTTATCCTGGACTCCTTGGTGTCTGATCCAGTGGTACCTAAGACAGAGGGATCTCTCCCTTTGTGGTCCAGCATATCATGGTCCATTCTTTTTTCCATTATTTTTGGGTTTAACCATGAGAGTTAATATGAACACTATTGATAATTGTTATTGTTTATGGGCTTGACCTAAGTTCTTGTACTCCAAATCTTGCTGCCATCTCTATACTGTTCTCACCTAAATGAAGACTACTTGTGGGGAGGTGCAGATGTGGTGTGGCGGCAGTAAACACACAGAGTCAGATTGCAGAACTTGTGTTAATGCAGAATCCAGAAATTCTCAAACCTGGTGAGAAGACACCCGACCGGGAACACTCACAGTTTCTGCGCGGGATGTGGAAACCTTACAAGGAGACCTAAATTAAATAACGGGTTGGGCAACTACATGGCAAATGAGGCTTAATGTTGAAAAATGTAAAGTAATACATTTGGGTGCTACAAATATGAACTAGGATGGAAAACGATCTGGGGTCTTAGAAGATGAAAGGCTGAACAATGGCATGCAATACCAAGCTGCTGCAAGCAAACCAACAGAATATTGGCATGCATTAAAAAAGGGGATTCACTCCAGAGATAAAATGATACTTCTCCCACTCTACAAGACTCTGGTCCGGCCGCATCTTCAATATGCCATCCAGTTCTGGGTACCAGTCCTCAAGAAGATTGTGCTGGAACTTGAGAGAGTCCAGAGAAGGGCAACAAAGCTAATAAAGGGACTAAAGCATGGGTGCTCAACATGTGTTCCTCCAGCTGTTGCGGAACTATAAGTCCCATGGGGCATGGCAAGGCTATCAGTTACAAGCATGACTCTCAAAGGCTGAGACATGATGGGACTTGTAGTTCCGCAACAGCTGGAGGGCCACAGGTTGAGTACTTATGGACTAGAGGATCTCAGCTATGGGGAAAGACTACAAGCATTGAACTTATTCTCTCTGGAGAGGGGAAGCTTGAGAGGGTCTATGATAGTGATGTACAAATACCGTACTGGTGACCCAGGCATAGGGAAAAAACATTTCAGTCAAAGGGAATTTTAGAAGACAGGCGACCATTCACTGAAATCGAAAGAGAAGCAGTTTAACCTTAAACTGCATAGAGGGTTCTTTACTGTCAGAGCGGTAAGGTTGTGGAATTCTCTTCCACAAGCAGTGGTATCAGCAGGGAGCATTGATAGTTTTAAAAAACTATTAGATGGCCACCTTAACGATCACAACATACAGGGATATACAATGTACTATTGACATAAACACAAGCACACTCACACAGCCCAGGTTGAACTGGATGGACCGGTGTCTTTTTTCAACCTTACTGACTATGTAACTGTAACAGAAATATCAGCAATGTGTAGCAGTGCAAGTCTCATATGTGTCGACAGTGTCTGTCTTGAGGGGTGGAATGTGGCCTGGCTGGTTTGAGCCCAAATGGGGAGATCTCCAGAAGGGAGGAATGTCCCTATCATTTCCCTGTTCGACTGGAACCTCTCCCTGTCGCTAGTCACTGTCCCTTTCAGACTGATGACCTGTCCCTTCACTACCCATGTGCGAAATGCGCACCAAGCCTGGGAGCCAGGGCCTTAAAATGAGGTGGCAGCGTCCAATCGCATAGCTTCTCCAGTGTCCTTGGAAACCATAGAGGAACTATGTTCCCCCTGACTTTCTCTGCCCCTGCAATGCTGATGCGGATAAGCGCCATCTGCAGTGGAGAAAGTAAACTGCACCTGCCTACACTGCGGTGATTTCACTGCAAAACAAAGAGTAGAAAAATAACAGATCAACTGGAAGGATCAACAGGTAATAAAACTATGTGACGGGGAGACAGTTGTGTTAATATTAGTGGCAGACTGCATAATATGTCATTTTTTGATTTTGCCCATATCATTGTTTTAACAGAAATGTGTTAACATCGCCCAAAGTTACAAAGAAGAAAGAACACAATATTGTATGATTTTCAAAAGATAAACTAACACTTGAATATCCCACTATATTATCAGCATGTAGCATCTTAATAAGGACGACCCAGGCTTAATACACTATATAAAATCAATATGTGTTATAAAATGTCAATGCCCCATGTTTAATAGGTGCAACATTTCTTAATATTGCCTTAGCCGCGTCGGCGTCTCATGACGGCCAAGTGATGTATGGCACTTGCGGGAAGAGCGGAGACTGCATTTATCACGCAGCGCAGACACTAACAAAATACACAATTTGTTGTTGCAGAGAATAGTTACCTGAGATTATTTATCTGGGGTGACACATTGCTAGTTACTGCGTTTTCCTAAAGCCGTGTCTGCTGTCACTTTCATTATATTTCCTATGAATAATCCTGGACGAGCCCGATGAATCGGAGATGGCGTTCAGTAAAATAAAAAATCACTTCGGTTTTAATAAATTAAACAAAATGTATCAAATCTGGCATCTCGTTAAGAGACACACTTATTTGTTGGAGACCGGTCTAATGAGTTTATTTTTTCCTGGTGGAAAGGATTTTTATGCCTGTTGACTTTTAGGTGGGCTCCACACCTATAGATCTCTGTTTTCATGCCATTTTTTTACCTGCTTTGGGCAGGTGCATTGGCATGGGCTGACACTCCTAACAGACATTCCATTCTTTATTGTACAAACGGACATTGATCTTGATAGAGCAAGTTATAATTTACCCACACAAGTGAATGAAGTAACCCCTCTCTGTTTGGATGGATCCTTCTGTGAATTCAGCATAGGCGTACACACGGGGTGTGCCAGGTGTGCATGGGCACACCCTAATCACCCCATGTGGTGCAGAATCCCCCTGTGTAGACCCCTGATATTTCACCAAAGCTCCTTAATTGGAGCTACTAAAAAAAGTGTAAAAAGTCTCTCTTTAGCTAACCCATAGTGCTCAAGGAATCCTTTTCCATGTATTACAACTGAACTGCAGGATAAGTAAATATTGTCTAAATACAAAAGCAACGTGTATTGCTACTGGAATCTTGGTGTGCTTTGTGTATTTCTTCCAGATCTGTGCAGTAATCCACTGTGAGACTTTCCCTCTGTGCAGGAGCTTCCTGTAATAAAGACCGCTCACTGCTGCTCTCTCTCCTTGTGCAGGTTAATTGGTCTTGTATCCGCCCCCTTCCCCTACTTTTCTGCAGACAGCCTGTAGTGGGTGGAGCCTGCTGGGTCCCTCCCACAGCACTGCTCTCTGCGCAGGCCATACAGTGATGATGTCACCACTACTTTTACAAGGTAATATCTGCATTTGCAAAGGCTTTTGATGCGTTCAGAGTGGATTTTCACTCTCTGTGGCTGTTGAATAATATATCTAGGGATTTGTTCACAGAAGTGGCCACTGGTATGTAAAGGGAGCAGTGCTGATGTGCCACAAATAACGCATTGCACTGTTTACTTTTTCAACTTTATTGATATGTCACAAAGGGGGAAACTTACTAAAAATGGAGAGTGCAAAATC
Source organism: Lithobates clamitans (assembly GCA_037952925.1). Lineage (NCBI taxonomy): Eukaryota > Metazoa > Chordata > Amphibia > Anura > Ranidae > Lithobates > Lithobates clamitans. The sequence continues at coordinate 332,547 of JBBGZY010001854.1, forward strand.
TGGTGCAGCTCTGCTCAGAAACCAATCAGCTTCCAGGTTTTATTGTCAAAGTCTAATTGAATAAGCTGAATAAGTTACAAGCCGATTGGCTACCATGCACAGCTGCACCAGATTCTGAGTTCTCCAGTTTTAGTAAATCTTCCCCTATATGACTGTAACGCAACGGTGTGAACTGAACTCATAGGGCTCAAGGCAAATTGCCTTGTTTATGCATTAGGACTGCTTTGGGCAAGGCTGCCCAACGCATCAGAATGGATATAGGTTGAAAGAGCCCTAAATGAAGGTTTTTTTTGTGCCTAGGCTGTAGATGTTCATTTGTAAAACAGAATTTGTACATCTATTTATACAGTAAAAAAAAAAAAATTCAACACTATAATACTTAGTGCCATCTAGAGGGCAAAATGCAGTATGTTCTGCTTTAAATCAATGAAAAACATTTGGCCAGCACAAGGAATAGCCTAATAACGTTCATTTATTGCCCCATTTGCACAGAACAAATGTACATTAATTTAACTGGGCAAGTGGATAAGCAACATTTTTTTTTTTACTATACTCCAAAGTGTACACTCTGTCTCTCGGTCATGAATTTCTATTTTGCCCAAACACATACTGTACTTAACTTTCTTAATGCTACTGAATGCCGCTCTGATCCTGAGAAATAGTGCACCTAAGTCTGCTGGGAATACAATATTTTTAACGGTTTCAATCTCTGAACTTGAAACTTGGTTAACCACCTGCCCCCTGGAAGATTTACCCCCCTTCATGAGCAGGCCATTTTTTTGCAATAACGGCACTGCGTTATTTCAACTGACAATTGCGCAGTCATGCAACACTGTAGTCAAATACAATTATTTTTTTTTCCCCAACAAATAGAGCTTTCTTTTGGTGGTATTGGATCACCACTGAGTTTTTTTTTTCTTGCGCCGATCGATAATTAAAAAATAAATATATATATATATATATATATATATATATATATATATATATATATATATATATATATATATATATATATATATTCACAGGGAGGAAGTATGTATGGGGCCCCATGATTTCTAATAACAGTCCTGGGTATGTGATCCAGCACAGAGCGGCCAACCTGCCACATTAAAAGTACCCGAGGAGGTCCGCAAGCAGTTAAAGCCTGCAGACTAGGGTTGCCACCTGTCTGGGATTCACCCGGACAGTCTGGGTTTCAAATCACGTGTCCGGGTTTCAAACCCGGACACATTATTCAGACCAGGCTGTGGCTCCCCACGTAACCAAGATAGTCACACACAAATCTGTTGCCATCTGCGAGCTGTGAGCGACTATCTGGGAGCAGGTTGATGATGTCAGCAAGAGCAATTTGGCCACACCCGCATTTTGCTGCGGCAAGCACTGCATTACTACTCTCCTTGGGGCACCCAAAGGTGTCCCCAGCTGTTAAAGTGTTCGGGTTTGGCTTGAAGAGAAGGTGGCAACCCTACTGCCGACATGCCAACATTCTCCCACATGGAAGACAGCAGAAGAAACCAGTGAGAGATTTGGGAGACCCCAGTGATCAACATTACAGGAGGTGTTGGTTTCCCGGCAGATTTCGGGGGACTATTTCTCAGGATCGGAGCACCGCTCAGCAACCCAGGTGGCTGGAAAGGTAAATATATACACCCTGCTTTGAGCAGCATATAAATGAATGACAGGGTCACTTTAAAGTACCGAAGTCTGAGAGAGCCAGCTAGCATTTTTAGGTCAGCAAAACTAGCTTTTATACAGGTTTCCTTTATTTATATCTTCCACATACATTTTATTGCTGGATTAGGACTCAACAGGGCCTTGAAAAAGTATTCACACCCCTTGAAATTTTCCACATTTTGTCATGTTACAACCAAAAACATAAATGTATTTCATTGGGATTTTATGTGATAGACCAACACAAAGTGGCAAATAATTGTGAAGTGGAAGGAAAATTATAAATGGTTTTCAAAATGTTTTCAAATAAATATGTGGAAAGTGTGGCATGCATTTGTATTCAGCCCCCTTTATTCTGATACCCCTAACTAAAATCTAGTGGAACCAATTGCCTTCAGAAGTCACCTAATTAGTAAATAGAGTCCATCTGTGTGTAATTTAATCTCAGTATAAACACAGCTGTTCTGTGAAGCCCTCAGAGGTTTGTTAGAGAACCGTAGTAATCAAACAGCATCATGGAGGCCAAAGAACACACCAGACAGGTCAGGGATAAAGTCGTGGAGAAGTTTAAAGCAGGGTTAGGTTTTAAAAAAATATCCCAAGCTTTGAACATCTCACGGAGCACTGTTCAATCCATCATCCGAAAATGGAAGGAGTATGGCACAACTGCAAACCTACCAAGACATGGCCGTCCACCTAAACTAACAGGCCAGGCAAGGAGAACATTCATCAGAGAAGCAACAGGCCCATGGTAACTCTGGAGGACATAGTTGAAAGAAAGCCATAAGAAGTCCTGTTTGCAGTCTGCGAGAAGCCATGTAGGGGACACAGCAAACATGTGGAAGAAGGTGCTCTGGTCAGATGAGACCAAAATTGAACTTTTTGGCCTAATAGCAAAACACTATGTGTGGCAGAAAATTAACACCTCACATCACCCTGAACACACCATCCCCACCGTGAAACACGGTGGTGGCAGCATCATGTTGTGGAGATGCTTTTCTTCAGCAGGGACAGGGAAGCTGGTCAGAGTTGATGGGAAGATGGATGGAGCCAAATACAGGGCAATCTTAGAAGAAAACCTATTAGAGTCTGGAAAAGACTTGAGACTGGGGCGGAGGTTCCCCTTCCGGCAGGACAACCATACAGCCAGAGCTACAATGGAATGGTTTAGATCAAAGCATATTCATGTGTTAGAATGGTCCAGTCAAAGTCCAGACCTAAATCCAATTGAGAATCTGTGGCAAGACTTGAAAATTGCTGTTCACAGACGCTCTCCATCCAATCTGACAGAGCTTGAGCTATTTTGGAAGGAAGAATGGGCAAAAATTTCCCTCTCTAGATGTGCAAAGCTGGTAGAGACATCCCCAAAAAGACTTGCAGCTGTAAATGCAGTGAAAGGTGGTTCTACAAAGTATTGACTCAGGGGGGCTGAATACAAATGTACCCCACACTTTTCACATATTTATTTGTAAAAAAAAATGAAAACCATTTATCATTCCACTTCACAAGTATTTGCCACTTTGTGTTGGTCTATAACATAAAATCCCAATAAAATAAATTTATGTTTTTGGTTGAAACATGACAAAATTAGGAAAACTTCAAGGGGTATGAATACTTTTTCAAGGCACTGTATATTAGGTATAGGGCTCTTTATATATTACATTTATTGTATAATATTCTAATGTTAGAATCTCTCATGTAACAAACAGACAAAAAAAAATTACCTCAATGTTACAGAGGCATTCCTCTAAGTTAGATACGACTTCTGAGAAATCAGGACGACCCTGCAGAGAATAAAAGGCTACAATAAATATACATTTTTTGTTTAATGCGCAATTTCATTTAGGGCCCGTTTACATTTTTTGTGGTGCGTTAACGTGTGCTTTGTTAAAGCAGCCTATTGAAAATAATGGAAAAAGGAGCGCCAGACCAAAACTGGATGAAAGAGTACAAGATCATTTCTTATACTCTGCGTTATCTTGGACTCTTTCATTCGGTATTGGTCTGGCGCTCCTTTTTGTATTTCTACAGCCGTATTAAACCCCAAAGCAAACATTCTATTATATTGCAGCTTAACAGTGTTAAATTTTGTTGACAAAAATATTTTCATCAAAGTTTCATTTCAGCAGCATTCTTCCAGTGACGAAAACGAAAGGAAATTACTCAGAATTTTCGTCAATTGACGAAAAACTATGAAAAAAATCAATTCCAGTTTTTGTCAACGAAAGTAGAAGGAATGAAAATGTGGGAGGGACGTTTTACTTAGAAAGACGTTTTCTAACGGCTAAATCTGTGTCTGTGCAGTTTCTTCAAACCTTAATACCATAAATAATAATGTGTTATTAGATTTTTTTTCTACTCCAGGAGTATATACTGTATATACTTGCGTATAAGCCGACCCAAATATAGGCCGAGGCACCTAATTTTACCACAAAAAACTGGGAAAACATATTGACCCGAGTATAAGCCTAGGGTGAGAAATGTGCAGCTACTGTAAGAGGAAAAGAGGGTCAACAATGCCCATTTGCAGCCTCACTGTGCCCATTTGCAGCCTCACTGTGCCCATTTGCAGCCATAGGTCCCCCAAACTTCAAACTCGGTAGTTAAGGGTTCCTAGATGCCCCCTAGCTGCAGCCAAAATTTGGGGTCTTTGGACCCAAAGGGTCCCGAAATGACATTGCTGCAGATGGACACAGTTGACCAATTTTGGGGCCCCGTATCTCGGGGCCACTTGGTGCTAGGAACCCCAAATTTGGCGTGCAAACCCAGTGGAAGTAGCACTACAACATATCAAAAGCTGTGGTTCCTAGCATCAAATGGCCCCAAAAAATGTCAAGCACATTTCTGCAGCAGAGAATGACATTTTCCAAACCGAATTTGGGGCCCCGTATTTCGAGGACACTTGGTGCTAGGAACCCCAGCTTTGGATATGTTGGGTTAGCATACCAAAGCATACCAAATTTGGGGTTCCTAGCACCAAGTGGCCCTGAGATACGGGGCCCCAAAGTCGGTTCGGAAGATGTCATTCTCTGCTGCAGAAAAGTGCTTGACTGGAGTATAAGCCGAGGGGGGCACTTTCAGCACAAAAAAATGTGCTGAAAAACTTGGCTTATACTCGAGTATATACGGTAATACGTTTAGAAATAGAGATATCGAGAAACGCTTAAATAATGCACTACAATATAACTAAACCCATTTGATTTTAGTCGACTAAAATGTACTGCAGATTTTTAGTCGACTAAAATACAACTAAAACAATTCAGATGACTAAAATACAACTAAAACTTAAATGGCATTTTAGTCAAAAGACTAGGACTAAATCGAAATTTGACGTCCAAATTAACACTGCAGCTTATCAAGTCTTAGATGTGATGGCCGTATTAGTTTTCCTTTTTCTATTTTCATCGGGTGATCTGGCCAGTAAGTCTCTTATTTTTCAAAAGAACAAGCTATGCAGAGGTATCAGTTATACTCAGGGATGAAACAAACTATTCGACAATGGCAGGATGCTTACAATGGTCAGCTTTATTTATTATTTATTTATGTAAAATCTTTATCCCAAAGGAAAAAAAAAACTGTTTGCTGTAGCCACTTATAAAGTCTGTTTGTGTATTTAAATCTGCTACATCTAATGCCGCGTACACACGGTCGGACTTTGCAGCTACAAAAGTCGGACAGCCTGTCCGACATACTTCCGGCGTACCTTCGGCGGACTTGGCGCAGACTTTCTTACGAACGGACTTGCCCACACACGACCACACAAAAGTACGCCAGCTTAGTACGCTGTGACGTACACCAAGTCCGACGAGACTATAAAACGGAAGTTCAATAGCCCGTACGACACCCTTTGGGCTCCTTCTGCTAATCTCGTGTTTATCTCGTGTTAGTAGAAGTTTGGTGAGAGACGATTCGCGCTTGTGAGACTCGTATTTTTCAGTTCGTTTTAACTGTTGTTCAGTCTGTGCTTGTGAGGTTTGTATCTGCTTTTCAGTGCGTTTGGTCAGTTGGCATTGAGAAATCTTTGTTTTATTGGCCGCTCGTTCCTGATTTTCAGGTCGTTCTTCACAGGCCTTGCTGTTCTTCAGTGCGTTCTGTTTAGTGCGTTCTGACCAGCTGACCGTTTTGAAGCCATGTTACCTGTACGTACTCATCGTCGAGCTCGTGCATTGTATGTGTTTGGTGCTGTAGTTTATTCTTCAGCCCAAGACCAGTCCATGAACAGGGCGAGGAGGAGTTCATGGACCAAGAATTGGTTGCTTCAGCGTGACCAGTTCTGTCACATGCCTTTGCTCCGTGAGATCCGTGAGAATAATCCTGAGGATTTCAGGAACTTTCTCCGGATGACGGACCCCGTTTTTGATCGTTTGGTGGCTTTGCTGACCCCCTATATCAGCAGGCAGGATACCTGCATGAGGCAAGCCATCACTCCGGAGCAGAGGCTGGTCGCTACCTTGCGGTATTTGGCCACAGGGAGAAGCCTGCAGGACCTTAAGTTCTCGACAGGCATCTCCCCCCAGGCTCTGGGGATCATTATCCCAGAGACCTGTTCTGCCATCATACAGGTCCTGCAGAAGGACTATATTAAGGTAAGATATTTTTATTTTATTAGCATCTCATGTTCTTTTATGTAATCTTTGATAATGTAATGTATTTCTTGCTTCAAACACTACTTCCCATCATTGCAATATAGTGTGAATGTCCCCTTTTTATCCTCACACATGCTGGGATTTTTTCCTGTTATTTTTTGTCATGCATGTATAGTTTCCTTCAATAACCTTCCCAGCATGAAGTGATGGGAACATATCCACCTAGTCTACTCATTTTGAATGTATTTTGTTGGAGTGTATTTAGTGTGCTTAGAATTAGCAATTAGCTAGATTTCACAACCCCCCCCCCCCCCACCTGAACTCACTCCAAATAGTGTGCTGCTAATTAGCAATTAGCTAGATTTCACAACCCCCCCCCACCTGAACTCACTCCAAATAGTGTGCTGCTAATTAGCAATTAGCTAGATTTCACAACCCCCCCCCCACCTGAACTCACTCCAAATAGTGTGCTGCTAATTAGCAATTAGCTAGATTTCACAACCCCCCCCCCACCTGAACTCACTCCAAATAGTGTGCTGCTAATTAGCAATTAGCTAGATTTCACAACCCCCCCCCCCCCCACCTGAACTCACTCCAAATAGTGTGCTGCTAATTAGCAATTAGCTAGATTTCACAACCCCCCCACCCCCACCCTCGTTAAAATTTGCTTGAATGTTCTGTGGTGTTGATTTGTCTAAAGCAAATCTATGTTGCACTTTGCAAAATGCATGTGCACTCTACAAGTGCATTTGTTCCAGTGCTTTAGTAAATGAGCAGAAGCTCTGCTGATTTCCATCATCAAATCATATGCAAGCCTCAAAGTGTTTTCATTAATTGCCCTTGCATGTGATTGTGTACTCTTTGCAACATGAATGCCTTTTGACATTACCTCATTTACTGTAAGCTGGTTAGCAACTGCACCTGCAGAGTGCGACAACTGCAGTCTTGTAGCCTTTGTTATCCCTAAATTCCTGCGTGTTGTTAAAGTAATTTTTTTTTGGGATTTCACAACCCCCTAAAATGTAATCAATGTTCTATCAGAGGGGGTGAGCAATCTGATAAGTGTGCCTTTTTCCATATTAGTTATTCCAGAAGAATTAAATTATTGAATGTTAGACAGATGCTGGGGAATAATGTTTTTAATTGTCTAATTTTCTTGCAATGTTAGCTTCCAAATTAATTGATTTTGGTTTTCTTGTTTGATTCCCCAGTTTCCTTCAACGCCACAGGAATGGCAGACTGTGGCATCCCATTTTGCCAGCCGTTGGGACTTTCCCAATTGTGGAGGGGCTATAGATGGGAAACATGTCCACATTGTGCCACCACCCCATTCGGGGTCATATTATTTTAATTATAAGGGGTTCCACAGTATTGTTTTAATGGCGGTGGTGTCGGCACACTATGATTTTTTATATGTGGACGTGGGGAAGAATGGCCGGATGTCGGATGGAGGAGTATTTGCCCAGACGGAGTTCTGCCAGCGTCTCCAGAGTGGTGGCCTGGGATTGCCACCTGATGAGGATAACGTGGAAGGACTCCCCTTTGTCTTCATTGCCGATGAAGCCTTCACTCTGAGCAAGCACCTCATGAGGCCATTCCCCCAAAGAACCCTCACCCCGGAGAGGAGGGTTTTTAATTACCGGCTGGCCAGAGCTAGAAGAGTGGTTGAGAATGCGTTTGGAATTCTGGCCAGCCGGTTCCGCCTGTTTCAAACAGCCATTAATTTGGCGGAATACAAACTTAATTTTATAATTTTATCATGCTGCATTCTGCACAACTTTTTAAATAAGCATTCTGCCAATTATATAGGCACAGTTGGGCCTGAGGCCGGACAAATAGAAGCCAACCTTACAGGCCTGGATACTGTCCGTACTGGCTTGGCCCCCCAAAGTTCCCGTCAGGTTAGACAGCAATATGTTGATTATTTTATGGGTAGGGGGGCCATTGCAATGGGCCAGGATATATAATTTTTTGACAATAAAAAAAATATTGCTGAAATCTGGCATTATATTTATTGCTTGCCTTTCTTTTGGGCTGTCTCCTAGGTTATGGTCGAGCAGTTGTAGTGCCAACTGTATTAGAATTTTAAAAATGTCTAAATAAGCTCCATTGCCACTGTAAACAACTTTTTGACAATTATAACCAAACTGATACTGAGCCTTGAAATAACAAACCACACATTTGTTAAAATCCTATAAAAGGAGATGTTTTTATTAATGGTTGTTATGCATTCAGTTCTGCATTTAGTATAAAATGTTCATAGACAAAAATATAATGGTATCTTAATGATGTAGCAAAATATAATTATATTTTAATATTTCTACCTAATCCACAAAAAAATATTTTGGGCTTTTGGATTTTCGAAAACAGGCTTTTTTTTTGGAAAATCAAGTTTTTTTTTTTTTAAAAAGCAAGTTTTTTTTTTTTTTTTTTTTTTTAAATCAATTTTTTAAATTTTTTTGGTTTTTTAACATTAATTATTTTTTATTTTTTTGGTGTTTTAAAATCAATTTTTTTACTTTTTTTGGTTTTTTAACATTAATTATTTATTCGATTTTTTGGTGTTTTAAAATCAATTTTTTTTTTTTTTTGGTGTTTTTTTAAATCAATTTTTTTTTTGTTGTTGTTTTTTAAAATCAATTTTTTATTTTTTTTTTGGGGTTTTTTAAAATCAATTTTTTAAATTTTTTTGGTTTTTTAACATTAATTATTTTTTATTTTTTTGGTGTTTTAAAATCAATTTTTTTACTTTTTTTGGTTTTTTAACATTAATTATTTATTCGATTTTTTGGTGTTTTAAAATCAAATTTTTTTTTTTTTTTTTGGGTTTTTTTAAATCAATTTTTTTTTTTTTTGTTGTTTTTTAAAATCAATTTTTTAAATTTTTTTGGTTTTTTAACATTAATTATTTTTTATTTTTTTGGTGTTTTAAAATCAATTTTTTTACTTTTTTTGGTTTTTTAACATTAATTATTTATTCGATTTTTTGGTGTTTTAAAATCAAATTTTTTTCTTTTTTGGTGTTTTTTTAAATCAATTTTTTTGTTTTTTTTTGGTGTTTTTTAAAATCAATTTTTTATTTTTTTTTGGGGTTTTTTTAAATCAATTTTTTATTTTTTTTTTGGTGTTTTTTAAAATCAATTTTTTTTTTTTTTTTGGTGTTTTTTAGAAAATCAATTTTTATTTTTTTGTGGATTTTTGACAGCCCTCCTTTTTGACATTAGGTTAAACAGCCATTTATGTTATGCCAAAAAAAGAAAGAGAAGGCCCAGAATGGGGTCAGCAAAACAGGAAATGAAGGACATGATTGATGTTTTGGGGTTTAAAAAAGGGCATTTAGATTCGACCCAAAACATCAATCATGTCCTTCATTTCCTGCTGCATACGATCCAGCCGATTCCGCATTTCATCCATGTCCTTATTCCAGGCCATTATTTGACCAATTAGCCGTTGGGCACTTTCTGAAGTGAAATAGTCACTTCGTGTACCTAAAGTGGAATGAAACCAAAAAATGTCTTTAGAAATATGCACACATACATAGTTTACCTTACCAGAAATAAAGCTGTTGTCTCAGACACTGACCTGGTGGGGTGGCCATGTAGCCTAATTCCTCCACATCCTCGGGGGTGTCACTGTTGCTTGAATGAAGCACAACCAGATCCCCTAAAATAGAGTAGCCAAATTCAATTAAACAAAAGGGAGCCATGCATAGATTAACGTAAGCTGGTGTGTCAGACACTCACCTGGTGGGGTGCCCATGTCGCCCACCTCTCCTTCCTCCACATCCTCAATGGGACTTGGGCTGATTGCCCAATCATGTTTTGCTTGGGGTGGACTGTGTTCTTGTGGTTGGCTGAGTGATTTTTCCCCTATGTGAAACAAAAAATTAGTAATCTAATTAGCACACAGATATTTTAGGACATAATAATTTTCCCACATTTGTAGTGAAGTGGTTTGTGTAGAGTTCCTATTTTAGTTCAATATTTAAAATTATAAAGACATACCGGATAGATAGATATCAATATCTCAAAATATAGTTAATAATCTTTTGATCTCTCTCTATATCTGGAACAAAATCTCTAAATATCTAACTAAATGTAAATCCTAAAAAATTAAGAGAACTTCAAATAGATATATATATATAGATATAGATATATATATATATCTATATATCTATATCTATATCTATATATCTATATCTATATCTATATATCTATATCTATATATATATATATATATATTTCTATATTTATATATCTATATTTCTATATTTCTATATTTATATTTATATTTATATATAAATATATTTATATATATATATATTAATATATATATATATATTAATATATATTAATATATATATATATATATATATATATATATATATATATATATATATATATATATATATATATATATATATATATATATATATATATATAATATATATATATATATATATATATATATTAATATATATATATATATATATATATATATTAATATATATATATATATATATATATATATATATATATATATATATATATATATATATATATATAAATATATATATTAGATAGATAGATATGGATATGTAACGAGGTTTATTAAAAGATCGTTTAAAACGATGAACAAAAATCGTATAGGAAGGAAAAGCACATGGAGCAGTATACAAGGTAATAAACACAAGAGAAAAACACGACAAGTACTTACTTTTTTTAAGAACTTTCCGGATACGTCGGTATTGATCCGGCTCCCTGAGTTTCAGGTCAGACCATCTTTTGCGCAATTGATCTTTGGAGCGCTGGACCCCAAATGATGCCTGCAAAGTCTCCACGACCTTCGCCATTATTTTGGCCTTGCGCAAATTTGGCCGTGCGTACGGCCCATAATTGCCATCATAGTCGTCTTTGTGAAGAATGGCCACCATCTCCACCATCTCTTTGAAACTCATATTAGAGGCCTTAAATCTAGGCCTCATAGATTTGGTTGACGTTCCAGACGTTCCAGCCTCCGGGCTGTCTCCACTACCTGAGGTCGTCAACATTTCAGGTGTCTCCGCCATTCTTTAACTCCACTACGCGCCGTAACAAAAAAGGGGCGGAGAACATGAGTTCATTTCGAACGTCAGGGGCGGGCGACGCAGGCGGAGTTTCACACATGCGTAGTGTATAAAGGAGGGCCTTTCGCGCGTGTCGTACGTACGTTCTGTGCGTCAAATTAGGGGGCGGAGAACATGAGTTCATTTCGAACGTCAGGGGCGGGCGACGCAGGCGGAGTTTCACACATGCGTAGTGTATAAAGGAGGGCCTTTCGCGCGTGTCGTACGTACGTTCTGTGCGTCAAATTAGGGGGCGGAGAACATGAGTTCATTTCGAACGTCAGGGGCGGGCGACGCAGGCGGAGTTTCACACATGCGTAGTGTATAAAGGAGGGCCTTTCGCGCGTGTCGTACGTACGTTCTGTGCGTCAAATTAGGGGGCGGAGAACATGAGTTCATTTCGAACGTCAGGGGCGGGCGACGCAGGCGGAGTTTCACACATGCGTAGTGTATAAAGGAGGGCCTTTCGCGCGTGTCGTACGTACGTTCTGTGCGTAGGTGATAGTGGACCAGGACGTTCCAAAACGAAGGTAATTTGAGATATATATATATTTTTTTTGGGGGGGGGTTTATGGTCATGACTTTGTAGCAAGCGGCCTATATGGCTTGATAGATTGATGAGGCCTACATAGGGAGAAGATGATGAGGGGTTAGCAGAAACATATAATAAGTTTTTTTGGTCTTGTGACTTTCTCTTTTCCAGATATAATGAATCCCCTATTGAAGGATCCAGAGTTCCTTACTTCTTTTATTTCAAAGTATCGAGAGATGAGGAATTTGTGGGAGGTGAAACACCCTCAGTATTATGCCAAGCATGTGAGGAAGTCAACGCTGGAGAGACTTCTGTCCTTTGTCCAGGAGACCATCCCGGGAGCAACAATGGAGACAGTGCACAAGAAAATTGGGGTCTTGAGGAACATGTATAAAAGGGAGCATAGGAAGATCCAGGAATCAAGGAGATCAGGAGCATCAGCAGATGATGTTTATGTACCCAGGCTGTGGTACTACAATCAACTCCGTTTTCTTGATGACCAGAATGAAGCCAGGGCATCACTTTCAACCCTTCCCTCCACCCTTCCCTCCACCCTTCCCTCCACCCCAGCAGAGGCTGATGAGGAGCAAGCTGGGTCTTCCATCCTGGATGAACCGGATATGACCATCTGGAGTCAGGTAAATTATTTTAACAAATATTTACTGTACTAATATTAATGATGTTAACTGGATGTTATAATTGTCTCAAATAATTTAGCACTCCAAATTGTGTATACATATCAAATGATAGTAGTGACTAAATATGTTTGGCACCTGCTTGAAATAATTAGGGTGTCTGATTAGACTCTTTTATTAAAGAGATGTATTCACATTGAATTTGCTAGTCATGAGAAGCAAACTGTGTGTCATTGATGAACCCAAAAAAAGAAACTACAACTATTGTCCTTTTTTTATACACAGGATGAGTCCATCCAGGAGGAATGTGGGGAAAGTGTCAGGCAGGAGGAGACCGGGCCCATGGACAGCCTGGAGGAGGCCGGATTCACCATCATCCTGGAGGAGGCTGGGCCCAGTGTCAGGCAGGAGGTGGCTGCTCCCAGTGAGGTGGCTGGGCCAAGTGAGGTGGCTGGGCCCAGTAGGAGCCTCACCCAATCCCAAGTGCCTCCCCTCCACCTTCCCAAAAAAAGGGCCAGGAAGGGGATGGTCACACAGGACGCGTCCCTGCGCCTCATGCAACAGGCCACCCGTTTTTTAACAAGCCCCCCCGAAGCGGAAGAAGCCTATGGCTGCTACTTAGCCAGCAGGCTTCTTCAGATGGATTGGGAGCAGCGCCTCATTTGTGAGCGCCTATTTGGGGAAACAATCCATAAGGGGCTGCAGGGCACGCTAACCAAAAACACCCAACTACATGAGGCAGCCCCCCCCCTCCTCCTCCTCCTCCTCCTCCTCCTCCTCCTGCCACAACTGAAACACCAGAGCCACAGCCTCAAAAGAAGGCTACAGGGAAGGCTACAGGGAAGGCTGCAGGGAAGGCTGCAGGGAAGGCTGCAGGGCAGCGTGGAGGAAAGGCTGCAGGGAAGAGAAGAAAGTGATGACCTGGGTTCAGTCTGGTCTGACAGAAGACGCAGGCTGTTGTAGGACCACAGTCTGGGGACATCTAGATCATCTGCTGGTGCTGTTGATCTCTGGGATTCTTGGACCAGATTGTGCTCCCTCTTATATGGACTCCTCAAGATCCCAATTTTCTTGTACACCGACTTTTTCCAGCGTTGACTTCCTCTTTATTTTATTTTGACCATGAATAAATGGATCTTTTTTGAGTTTAGCAAAAGACTTTATGTGTTTTCTTTTAAATCATTGATTTTACACACAATGTTAAATTAACAAGGGACAACAATCTCATTGAGTTTTAAAAAAACACACCAAAAATACATTACTAATGTTAATAATGTTCAAGTGGTAAGTCTTGAAAATAAAAAAATATACATAAACAAAAACGGTGCTTTGGGTTAACTTTATCTAAAAAATAAAAAATAATCACTAGAAAAAAAAAAAAAGAATAATGGGTTCTTTGTGGTAACTTTACAAACCTAAAAAAAAATAAGTGAAAAAGTATTATTAGTATGGAAACATTGTTTATAAAAAGCATACTATATCATTCATGAGATCAAAGAGACAAAGAATTCAGAAATCAGTTTGGGAGAACTCTGATTATGAACAGCAAAACACCTTCGTTCTTTAGAGCATTCGTAAAGAAGAAATAAAATGCGCTGCATTCAACGATCACAGATTTTGCAGCGTGATGAATGTGCTACCTACAATACGAACACTAGTTTTACTAGACCGAGTGCTTCCGTTTAGTTTTTGCTTATGAGCATGCGTCATTTTTTTGTCCGTAGGACTAGCATACAGACGAGCGGACTTCGGGGTCCGTCGTAGTTACGACGTAAAGATTTGAAGCATGTTTCAAATCTAAAGTACGTCGGATTTGAGGCTAAAAAAGTACGTTGAAAGTCCGAAGAAGCCCACACACGATCGGATTACCAGCCAGCTTTAGTCCGTCAGCGTCCGTTGGACTTTTGTAGACGAAAAGTCCGACCGTGTGTACGCGGCATAACACTCCCCTCCCTCAGACTGACAATGCTACTGTCCAAAGGTGCCCCCGGTTCTTCTTCATCCAGAGTGGGGGCGCTGTAATACAGGAGGTGTGTTACTGGCCAGATCACCAGGTGAAAAAAGCTTGAAAATAAGAAAACTGATGCAGCCACCACATCTAATTATTATACACGATTTAATGATCTACATCTAATCTAACAATCTAACATCTAATGATCGGTAAGCTGCAAAATATTACATACTTGGTGCCAGCCCCTTAAGAGGTTTTACATGCCGGGAGGCGGGGCTTAACGTCATGTGAACACTGTGATTGGCTGTCACGGCAGTCACATGATCGGAAATCTCCTGATCGCAAGCAGCGATCAGTTGTTTTCCGTCAGCCGGCGGTAACTGTGCCGGGAGCGTGCAGGGTGCGCACTCTCTGCACAGCGCTCTTTGCACTAATGCACACAAATATGCGGCCGCTCAGCGCCAAGGCCCGGCCGCCGAGAGGCTGCATATTTGCGTGTGGCCGGCGCCAAGGAGTTAATACCGATTTAAGTTACTATTGGTGCCCATTGAGGGAAGCCTTGCTATGTGGGAGCCGCCTCACCAGAGCTATTGAGCTTGTCTGAAGTTTTCCTTCATATGACTACATATGCAGGAAACAGAACAAGGGTACACACACCGCTTCAGGCAAAAATGGACACACCTGTTCCAAGGTGCTAATCCCGGCTCATCGCCATAGGCAAAATCAAGAAGAGAAGAAAAGATTGATCGCACACTTGAATCCAAAAGTTGCTGTAGAGATTTCTTTATTGTCATGAGCCAGGCAAAATTGCAATGATGGTCAGTTGACGCGTTTCACTCGAAAAGAACCGTGCTTGTTCACAACCGTGAACCATTCTTGTTGTTGAAACTTCTACAGCATCTTTTGGATTTAAGCGTGCGATCAATCTTTTCCTCTCTTCTTGACTACATATGCAAGTGTAAAAGTTCCCAGCACCTCTTTGAGTACGTTATTGAAAACAATGGGCCTCCAATGCACCAAAATGTCCTAAAATTGGACAGGTCATAAGATTTTTAATGCAACTCACAGCAACAGGACACATTGAGGTGCATTGCACTTGCAGCACATGTGGTTTGCCTTAATTTATTGGGGTGCCATTCAAAATTGATGGCAACAGGCAGGGCAGCTGTTAGAAATCACGGGGCCCCATACAGCCTACCCGACAGAGCCCCCTTTTCCCATCTGAAAATGTTACTGAGGACATTGATTTATCAGTCCCTTTCTCTGTAGCCTCAGCTGCAGAGATGAATGAATAGGAAGCGCTCTGAGGCTTCCCAGCTCATTTGCAAACGGAGCCATAGTTTACTATGCTTCACTGATGAATGGACACGGGAGTGATTGATACAGATCGCTCACTGTGTTCATTCAGGAAAGGAAGGGGCCAGTAAATGACATATTTACTGGTCCCTTCCCCCGCTCTCCATCTTGAAACCTCCCCTTGTGTGCCCGAAGCAGCTGCCGGCAGGAGAGGTGGGGAGGGAAGCTGGCAGCGCTGCGGGGAAAAGGGGCACACAGGGATGGGGGGGCTGGACAGCAAATGGAAGGGGTGCATGTGCTAGAACTATTTCCCCTACAGTGCAGCCGGAGGGGGAAAGAAGAGGAGAAGCTGGTAGCACTGCAGGGGGAGGAAGATGAGGATCTAAGGATCTGTGTTTGCAATAAGACAGTACAGCAAAACCTCTTGCTCAACAGGTGCCTGGGCCCCCCTTTTCAAACTGATGGGGCCCAGGCCCAGTACAGGAGAGCTGGCTGTACTGCCCTATCAGCAGTCCTGGCAACAGGCAACGCACACATTACTGCAATGCAAAGATATAAATGGGCCCTTAGACCTTGTACACATGGGCTTTGGCTTGTGTGAGAGCAGTGCGTACAGCAAGCTTTTTACAAAGCATTTGGAAAGTGAGCTTCAAACAACTTTCTTCGAGTATTTGAAGTACCCTTCAGCTCCAGTATGGGAATGATAAACACAGATCTTAATGGGAATGCCGCCCGTCACAAACAAGCTGCTAGCAGGCTTTCAACAAGTTTCAAGTCGTTCAAACCCTTTACTGAATGCCTGCTGAAGCCTGATAGCAGCAGTCTTTGAAATGTGAGAAAGCAGCACCCCATGTACCCCAAAAAATTGCACATCACGTAGTCACTGAACTTCATTTTTCTCGGCTCGTCGTACGTGTTGTATGTCACCGCGTTCTTGACGTTCGGAATTTCCGACAACATTTGTGCGACCGTGTGTATGCAAGACAAGTCTGAGCCAACATCCGTCGGAAATAAATCCAGGATTTTGTTGTCGGAATGTCCGATCGTGTGTACAGGGCAATAGTCTAGATAGACAAAGACAGACATGGAGGACTGTACAGGGATTGCATACCTCCCATGTTCCTGAGATAGGAAGGAGGGACACCTTTGTATGTATGTAAAGACATAAAGAACGGATGGAAGAGCATAAAGAATGAATACACAGAAAATGATTGGGTAAACGCATAAGTCTTTTTTTTTTTAGCATTAATTCTTTTTCTTACTAGCTGTTCAAAATAACACATGTAATGCCGCGTACACACGACCGGATTTTACGGCAGACTTTGCCCGGCGGACTTTTCGACGGACTTTCCGAATGAATGGACTTGCCTACACACGATCAACCAAAGTCCGACGGATTCGTACGTGATGACGAACGACCGGACTAAAACAAGGAAGTTCATAGCCAGTAGCCTGCATATCCTTACCGCTCAATGATTGGTTGCAAGAGGTTAGTGCACAGCATTACTGCTTATTGATTGGTTGCTAAAGGTTACAGCACAACATCTGCTCACTGCCTGCACACCATGGACTGAGGAGGTGAGGGGACCCATTAATAGACAGAAAACTCATAGGGATCCTAGGCTCCTGGGATCAGTGGCAGTCCTGGGGGGTTGATGGGATCACTGGCAGTGGTGGTGGGGGGGGGGTGTGGGGTGGGATTAATTAGGAGGCAGTACACTGTGGCAAATTCTGAATCATGTAGAGCAAAGCTGGAAATCTTTGGCAAGTATATAGTGGGGGATTCTACCAATGTAATGGGTAATTTACAATGACCACCAATGTGAGGGGGGATTTACACTGACTATCACTTTACACTGAGATATCGGGAGACAGCATGGGACTAAAACTTCATGGGATAAGGGAATTTAAACTGGGATAGCTGGCAAGTATGAGGCAGCTGCTTTGGGCCCCACAACAATGATGGAGCCCAGGGCAACTGCCCCTTTTGCCCTGCCTTAAAAACAGTCCTGCCTATTGAAAATATCTCACGAAAAATGACATTTTTGTTGCAGGGGATGCCTGAAATTTGACTTGTATCTTAGGCAGACTTCTGGGAAAATCAGTGAGCCAATCACACAAGCAGGAAATGATGTTAATGGGGAGTGGTCAGTACACATCCTGTGTACAGAACAACTCCATGTAGCCATATTGCTTTGCATTTATAGAAAATTATAGCGGCTGCAGATTGAAAAGGAAAGGTAATTTTTAATAACATTCAATTATAAAATGACTTGTATGGCAATTGTATAGACTGTATTATTTTTTCTTTATTTGCTATTTTTTTTCCTACCACAAAAGTGGAGTTACCCTTCAACAGAAAATGACAGAGCTGCAGATTGAAAAGGAAAGATCATTTTTATTAACATTCAATTACAATACGATTTGAGTCTCAATTGTATACGCTATATTATTTTTATTTTGTGATTTTATATAAAATATTTATGTATTACTATTTTATTTGCATTTTTTTCCCTACGAAAGTGGAGTTACCCTTTAAATGAAAGCCGCAGCTTTAAATGACTTTTGAAATGATATGAACACGTTAAAGCTTGTGGGAGATTTTTAGCGATTGGGTTTACAATTTCTTTGATTTCCACCCCCCAAAAAAAAAGATGGCATCGACCCAACGCTCCATTAAAATGGCGCCGCTTTACTCTGCCGCAGCAAACATAATTCTATGAGACAGAGTCATGTTGTCCTTCCGTCGGTGACACGGATATTAGATTGTATGATCTAGTGTTCCGTGTTCTCAAAAGCACAGCCATGAATAATGAGCCGGTAGATTCATTCCTACAGGGGATAGAAGTGACAATGTCCTCTGAGTATTAATCAATCATTAGGACTTTCTCCACTAATGGCTGCGGTGACAGAAGTATCTCTAACCTGATGTGTGTTGCAGGTGTCATCTTCCTCCTGATCAGCGCTTGCCTTTATTTAGTGAAGACCTGTCCTTCTTCCTGTGCCGTTTGTACAGAAGAGGCCACAATCTGTCAAGGATTGGCGCATATAATAGGTAAGAACGATGTCAATGTTCCGCAGAGGGGAGAGGGCTGACGGAGCGTTAGATGTGGAGGACTCTGATCTTTCTACACACATACAACTCTCCCAGAGACACCAATGTCACGACTCTCAGAGCAACGCAGATTTCAAATATTTCATGCCACAGTAAGATATGCTGTCAGGGTGGATAAAAATCTATTATTTAAAAAAAAAATCAGATTTTTTTTGGATATAAATCATTTTTTTTTTAATTTAAATCAGATTTTTTGGATTTTTATGAAATTTATTTTAATAAAATGCTTTTGGAGTTGGAGATAGTTTTCTATTTAGGATATATTAATAATTTAGTTTATGCAGCATGAAATGGAGCTTAGTTACCATATATACTCGAGTATAAGCTGGCCCGAATATAAGCCGAGGCACCTAATTTTACCACAAAAAACTGGGAAAATTTATTGACTCGAGTATAAGCCTAGGGTGTGAAATGCAGCAGCTACTGTAAGTGGAAAAGAGGGTCAACAATGCCCATCTGCAGCCTCACTGTGCCCATTTGCAGCTTCACTGTGCCCATTTGCAGCTTCACTGTGCCCATTTGCACCCTCACTGTGCCCATTTGCAGCTTCACTGTGCCCATTTGCAGCCTCACTTTGCCCATTTGCACCCTCACTGTGCCCATTTGCAGCCTCACTGTGCCCATTTGCATGCCTCACTCTGCCGTCTCCCTGCCTCACTGTGTCCATCTGCAGCCTCATATACCTGATCTCCAGGCGCTGTGACATGCAGTCTAGTTGGCGGACGTGCAGTGTAACAAAGCCCCGCCTCCTCCTCGTCCTCATCTGTGACGGAACACTGATTCAGTTTCCCAGCAGTGAGTCAGTGTTCCGCCTATCACGGACGAGGACGAGGAGAAGGCGGGGCTTTGTTACACTGGACTAGACTGCATGTCACACTGCCTGGAGATCAGGTACATCAGGCTGCAGATGGGCACAGTGAGGCAGGGAGACTCGGGTATAAGCCGAGGGGGGCGTTTTAAGCACAAAAAAATGTGCTAAAAAACTCAGCTTATACTCAAGTATATACGTATATAGCATGAGGCTGTGTATTCTGCAATATTTACATTTTTGGTAAACTCGTTCAATGAGATAACATGCACTGCATTGGTGCATTCACACAATTTTACAGCAACCATGAGATAAAACAAAGTTCAGGAATATTTGTTTATTCCATTTTTCCAAATCTATGTACACTACAAACTGTATGATTGAATCAGTTCTGATATCGCTGTTTTACTAACCTGACAGCTTATTATTCTAAATAGGAAACCTTCATTTTGTTTGCAAATATTAAAGATTCTAACTACCAGCAAGAATAAGTCCTTACATTTAAAGAGCACCTGTCATTTCACATCCATCATAGCATCGGCTGTTAGCGGCATCCACGTCCCTCACCTTGTTGTGTCCGGTTATCCTGGACATTACATTATTATAATTCCTCTGCACTGATCAGCCCCCTTGTCGGTCAGTGAGTCGGCTGATGAGTGTATGGGTCGGTCGGTGGGTGGTACTCACACGGTCGTGCTCTGGCTTGTGTGTTGGTGGCGATGCAGAGCAGCTAGATCACTCCAATGAGGACGGCCATCTCCCGGATCTTCTCGTAAATCCTCCCCAGTTCTGGCCAATACGGCCGCTTCTCCTCTCGGCCAATCGGGTCTTAAGACTCGATTCCTGATTGGCCGGGAGGAGGAGCCAGAAGACAATAGCGAATATTGATTCACTATTGGCACACAACTGGGTGGGCTCAGGGCGCAGTGCTCTGCGCCCCGAGCCCACTCTTTTTGAAGCCAATTAGAGCCTCAGGCTCTAATCATGTGCTTCAAAAACAATAAAAACCCCATTAAAATCCATGCATCCGGCGCCCTGCATGTAGATTAGGGGCTAGGCGCATGGATTAGGGGGGCGGCACCTCTAATGGAGAGGCTGCCACTGTTGTAAACCCTCTCTTATACCAAGTAAAGTGAACAGCCTCAGATGATACGCAGAGATGAAACAAATCTCCCTACATAAGTTTTACATGTATATCTGCTGTCTTTCCCTTTCTATATTGTTTAGAAAGTGTACATTGTGTTACAAATCTTTCTTCCTCATTCAGCAGTGGGAGGGGAGTCTGGGCATACACTGTGTGAGAGCTGATTGGGGACAGGCAACCCCCCCCCACCCTCCACATAGGCAGAGGAACGAAGGAACATGCAGAGCTGTACTGTGAATAGACAAGCTCTCTGCCTGTCTACCTCTAAGCACCCTCCCTGACACAAATTTTCAGGTGCTGTGATCTCATGTGTTGGAGAGCTTGTCAGAAGTAACTCTGCTACTAACAGAGGAATGAAGCAGCAGAAAGACACACATGGCACCTAGAGCTTTGGAGAGAGATCATTAAACACCACAGATATACACTATGTTACCCAAAAGTATTAGGACACCTGCCTTTACACGCACATGAACTTTGATGGGATCTCAGTCTCAGACCATAGGGTTCAATATTGAGTTGGCCCAGCCTTTGCAGCTATAACAGCTTCAACTCTTCTGGGAAGGTTGTCCACGAAGTTTAGGAGTGTGACCTTGCCTTCCACACTGGTCCAAATCATTTGGTGGAGGGGGGATTAGGGTGTGGGGTTGGTTTCAGGGGTTGGGCTTGGCCGATTAGTTAGAGTGAAGGGAACTCTTAAGGCATCAGCATACCAAGACATTTTGGATAATTTTATGCCAACATTGTGGGAACAGTTTTGGGATGGCCCCTTCCTGTTCCAACATGACTGCACACCAGTGCACAAAGCAAGGTCCATAAAGACATGGATGAGCGAGTTTGGGGTGGAGGAACTTGACTGGCCTGCACAGAGTCCTGAGCTCAACCTGATAGAACACCTTTGGGATGAATCGGATCACAGATCGGATCACCCTTGGGACCATACACTGGGACCACCCTGATGCCGGATCACCTTCCCCACACACTTGTTGAATATTGAGTTGGCCTACCCTTTGCAGCTATAACAGCTTCGACTCTTCTGAGAAGGCTGTCCACAAGGTTTAGAAGAGTGTATATGGTAATGTTTGACCATTCTTCCAGAAGCGCATTTGTGAGGTTAGGAACTGATGTTGGACGAGAAGACCTGGCTCGCAGTCTCCGCTCTAATGCGCTTCTGGAAGAATGGTCAAACATTACCATAGATCCGATCTGCAACAAAAAGCCCCAGCCTGGCCAGCAGAGGGGAGCCGCAGCAGAGGAGACACCAAGAGAGCAGCCATGCTGCCGGGAATGTGAGTCCCAGAGGTGACGTCAGCAGGAGGTGACCAACAACCAGCGTGGACCGCAAACTGGAAATGAGGTAACAAGGGGTGGGACGCATTTTGGAACAACTGATTGGTTCCTTCTTCATGAAGGAGGAACCAATTAGTTGTTCCAAAACGCATCCTGACCCTTGTTACCTCACCTTCCATGATGAGCTCCCATTCATCTAGTATCTTGTAAGTGTTTTTAACCCTTTTGGGCCATTTAAGTCTTTTTATGCTACACTTAGAGGCGCTTCCTTTTGTTTTGCCTTATTAGAGATTTCTTCCCTCATTGGGCGCTGCCCTAGTGTATGAAGACCTGACATTGCCTGAACTGTATCCACCATAGACAACCGTCTGCCCAGTCATATTATTCAGAACGCCCTACATACACACTTTTTTTTTATCCTACTTAATATTGAACCCTACGGACTAATGCCACGTACACACGATCGGGAAATGTTGGATGTGAGCTTGATGGCGGTAAGTCTGACCGTTTGTACGCTCCATTGGACATTTGTTGTCGGATTTTCCTCCAACTAATGTTGGCTAGCAGGTTCTCAAATTTTCCGCCAACAAATGTTTGTTGCCGGACTTTCCGATCGTGTGCACACAAGTCCGTCGGACAAAAGTCCACGCATGCTCGGAATCAAGTACGAGCTGAAAGCGCTCGGTCTTGTAAAACTAGCATTCGTAATGGAGATATCACGTACGTCTTGTAGGTCACATCACTCGGAATTGTTGGCCAACATTTGTGTGACCGTGTGTATGCAAGACAAGTTGGAGCCAACACCCTTCGAACAAAAATCCGCGGTTTTGTTGTCAGAAAGTCCGATCGTGTGTACGGGGCATAAGACTGAGATGCCATTAAAATTCATGTGCGTGCAAAGGCAGGCGTCCCAATACTTTTGACAATATTGTGTACATCAGCCCTACCACTGTTCTTTATTTATTCAACCCTGCAAGACTGATGAGCATGTTTTAAAATGTTGCTGTGTGCACAGGTACTCTTTGTTTTCAGCTCTATTTATCTATGGTCTGCAGGCTGCATGTTTGAAAGAGAGGCGCCATTAAGCAATTACATATGGGCGGATAATGTTCTGGCGATAGCGCAGCTTATTCTTAATGATTTATTTCTACAACTTTAAAAAACAATCTGCGGCATCATTAGGACAGTGGGGAGAACAGCTTGTGAGATTGGTGTTAGTGCATTACTTTCCAGTATATTTTTAATGTTAGTCTATTTTTTGCTGTTTTCTAAATGAACGTATTGAGAAGATGTGATTTCTGTCTTATTACGAGCCATTTCCTTCAGCGCGAGTTGGAAACCATTAGCTGTTTTCATTTATCCAGACTGAAATAAAATGAAATCAAATAAAAATCAACACACAGGGACGATGGGCTGTTTTTACTGAGCTGGAAACATGATGGAAGAATTAAAATTTGGATGTCTACCTTTTAGGTCAATTGGAAAAAGATGAGATAAATGCATTGTTGCCATCAAAACAGACCAGGGGGTGTCTGCGTAGTTCCCAAAATCAACTGTCAATCTGCAGCAGTTGGTCAACATAAAGCAGGATCGGTGGCTTTTTCAACTAGTTTGGGACTAAATGCCCCATCATTTCTTGCAATGCTTATGGCCACAATCACCTCGAGCACAATGCTTAATTAGAAGGTAGTTCCCTCTGTGTATCGCACTGGGGTTATAGGTTCTTAGCAGGACTGTATTGATCAGAAGTCACTCATGGGTCGTTGCCTAGGGCAAAAAGATAGACATATTTTCCATTTATACAGGTCACAGAATACCTGGTAATAGTTAATAATATTCAGGTAGACCTGCATTGTAATGATGAAGACATTTTGCTACTTAACATAGAGCTGGAGAAGCTACTTGAGGACGAGTAGCAAAACATCTCCAACATTACAAAGCAAGTTCAGTTGAAGGTGACTAATTGCTGCAAGGTTTCTTGCTGAAGTTATGTTTCTAGACTAATTCTTTTTTAGATTTTGTGGGTTTTTTTGTGACTTTCATATTTTAGCTTGTCTACTTTCTACATTTTCTTCACTTCAACTTTGCAACGTTCCCTTTTAAGTTAGAACAAAAAGTTAGTAGTTAAGTTGGGTATGTTTCAGCATTAGTTTCAGTACCTTCAAATAGGCCACTATAACTCCACCAGGCTTGGCAAAATGGCCGGATATACAGAATATGAGCTGCCTGGTTTTTCATGCCAGGGCTGCTTATTTATTTCCGGGCAAGGCTTTGTGTATATCTATTGTGTGATTAGGCGTGTGCACAGGGTGTGGCTGGGCATGCCCTAACCATCCCGTGTGGCACAGATTCCAACTCTGCAGACCCCTAAATGCCGCGTACACACGAGCGGACTTTCCAGCAGACTTGGTCCGTCGGACAATTCGATCCTGTGTGGGCTCCAGCGGACTTTTTTTTCCCCCAAAAGTCCGACAGGCCTAAAAATAAAACATGTTTCAAATCTTTCCGACGGACTCGAGTCCGGTAGAAAAATCCGCTCGTCTGTATGCTAGTCCGACGGACTGAAACCAACGCTAGGGCAGCTATTGGCTACTGGCTATGAACTTCCTTAGTTTAGTCCGGTTGTACGTCATCACATACGAATCCGTAGGACTTTGGTGTGATCATGTGTAGGCAAGTCCGTTCCAGGGGCGGACTGACCATTGAGCCACTCGGGCACTACCTGAGGGCCCTGGGCCACTAGGGGGCCCAATCAGGGTTGCCAGCCTCAGTAAAACCAGGGACAGTATGTAATAATCTGTGTTTTTTTTACATCTGTCTGTGTATACTGTGTGTACATGTATGTGTATACTGTGTGATTGTATACTGTGTGGCCCCATAATCTCTGATTGCCTGGGGGCCCCATAATCTCCTATTGCCTGGGGGCCCCATGAGTTATCAGTCCGCCCCTGGTCCGTTCGTTAGGAAAGTCCGTCGGATAGACCGTCGGACCAGTCCGGTCGAAAAGTCCGCTCGTGTGTACGTGGCATTACGGGGTTCCTAAAAAAAAATGTAAAAAAAATAGATACAATTTTAAAAAATAATACAAAATACAATTAAAAACTACTGACACCACTCACTGCCCCACTGACACCAGTCTCTGCCCTACTGACACCGTCCACTGCTCTACTGACACCGTCAGTTTAAATACTCATTTGTGTTTGAGCTTTGGGGTGCACACCCTAATGCAATAGGCTGTGCACACCTATGACTGTGTGACAATTAAGGCTTTGTGTACACGGGACGTTTTTACAACCTCTCCTGAACGATTCAACTTGACAGATAGTAACCGACGGTGAAAACGTCCACTTTGCCACGTTTACATGCCAAGTTTAGCGGCGTTTTGCCGCTTGTGCGTTTAGAAGCATTTTTAAAAATAGCCAAATATGAAAAACGCCTGTAAACGAAATGTGGCTAAAGGCGAGTCGTTTAGCTGCTTTTAGAAGCGCTCGGCATTTGAAATGCCTGTAAACTCAGCTTCTGAGCGCGTTCCAAAAAATGCCGCTAAACTCAACTGCCTAGATACGACTATAAACGACCCTGTGTACATGTACTGATAAGATAACATAGAGGAGATTTCAGGGGCAGTTGAAAAAAACTCCCAACCGCTCCTAAACGTCTGTTTACCAGTAGCAGTGTACATGAGGCCTTCAAGTGCATCTACAGACATAGATATTTGGATAGAGTGAGGACTGGCTTAAACTCATCAGGTTTTGTTTTTATTTCATGTCTGTGTACCATTGAGACTTCCCTTTAGCTTGTGTCCTGGAGACACAACAGGAAGTGATAAAAAACAATATTTCTAAAGTGAAGAAAATTCCCTCTTAGATGGTGGCCATCCCAACAATTGTCCCTATTGTGAACATTGAAAAACATTGGATTTTCTATCACTTTTGACCCAGTGACAATGGCTACCAAGAAAAAAGTGATAGGCTGACTTAGACATATAGCAATAATAAAACTGACAAAGGTTCTAACCCTTCCGAAAACCTAAAGTTAAAATCTAGACAGGGGTCTCCAAACTAAAGAAAGGGCAAGTTTACTGTCCTTCAAACTCTATGGGGGGGTCGGACTGTGGCCATTGGGAGTAGAAAATGCCCCAGTGACAGTGGGAGTAAAAAAAAACCAAAGCGCCTGTGGTTAGTAGGAGGAGGAACAGGGCCCTATTGTTGATGTCAGTGGAAGGAATAATGCTCCATCGTTGGTGTCAGTGGGAGAAATATTGCCCCATCATTGGTGTTAGTTGGAGGTATTACACCCCACTGTTGGTGTCAGCGAAAGGAATGGTGCCTCATTGCTGGTGTTAGTGGAAAAAACAATGCCTTGTATCAGTGAGAGGAACAGTGCCGAAGAGCTGGAAAAAGGCAAGCAAAGGGCCACATCTGGCCTGAGGGCCACAGTTTGGAGAACACCGATCTAGACCAGTGGTCTCCAAACTGCGGCCCAGGGGCCGGATGTGGCCCTTTGCTTGCCTTTATCAGGCCCTTGGGGTACTATTCCTCCCACTAATACAAGGCACTATTCCTTCTATTAACGCCAACAATGGGGCATAATTCCCATAACTGATACCAACAATAGGGCACTATTCCTACCACTGACAGCAATGATGGGGTACTATTCCTTTCACTGACACCAATGATGGGGCATCATTTCTCCCATTGACACTAATCATGGGGTATTATTTCTCCCATTGACACCAATGATGAGGCACTATTCTTTCCCCCTGACACCAATGATGGGGCACCATTCCTCCCACTGATACCAATGATGGGGTACTATTCCTCCCACTGATAGCAATGATGTTGTTCTGTTCCTCCCACTAATATCAATGATGGGGTACTATTCCTCCCACTAATACCAATGATGAGGAACTATTCCTTCACTGATACCAATGATGGGGCACTATTCCTTCCACTGACACCAATAATGGGGCACTGTTCCTCCCAATGACACTAATGATGGGGCACTATTTCTTCCCCTAATACTAACAATGGGGCAATATTGCTCCCACTAATACCAATGGTGGGGCATTGTTTACTCCCATTGATGCCAGGGCCTTTTCAACTTATGTTGGTCACAGTCTGGCCCCCTCAAAGTCTGAAGGACAGTAAACTGACCCTTTGTTCGGAAAGTTTGGAGACTGCTGATCTAGACTAAACAAATATTGTCTTAATACAAGAGACACATTCTATATATCCTACTGTGATAGCATAATAATTGTTACCAGGTTTTTATTCTCATGAATGCAAGCTCAAGCTCTGGCAACATGGTTGCTAGAGAACAAGCAACTTTCAATTTCATTATTCTAGTTATTGACTTTCTTTTTCATGTAGGTCATTTTAGATACAGTACCATCATCTAATTTCCACCATGTTTTTTTTTTTGCAGCTGCTCCTAGCAAGACCAGGATTTTGATAATCACAGAGGGGAATATTACGTCAGTTGGTCCCAACAATTTCTCCCATCTCTTGGATTTAACTCTGCTCAAGCTGACTGGGAACAAGATCCATAAACTCCAAGATGGTGTGTTCACAAAACTCAGCAAGCTGAGGACCTTAGTTCTGGACCACAACTTTATATCTGCCTCCTCCTTTATCAACACAGTTTTCCTTCCTCTTGAAAATCTTGCAATTCTTCGGCTTAATAACAACTACTTTGTCAGCATCAACCAGAATTGGTTCAATGGCACAAACAAGCTCCTAAGGCTAGAGATAAATAGGAACCAGATAACTAACCTGACATTTCGGAGTTTTGGGTCTAGGGCTCTTCATCGTCTTGAGTATCTGGAATTATCTGATAACTTTATAGGCTTTATTCAAGAGGGAACTTTTAAGCACCTTCAAAGTTTGAAGGTTCTGGACCTCTCTAAGAACAGACTGAGAACGCTACCAAATATTTTCCCATCACTGCCTCATCTTTTTCTTCTAAATTTGGGCCAAAACCAATGGAATTGTACCTGTGAGCTTAAATGGGTTGCTGAGTTTTTAAGGAACTCAACACATTTTTCAACAGAAACTCTGAATTATGGAAATGGACTGCAATGTAGGTATTCAAGAGACCCAAGAGTAAAGTCTCTGCTGCAGTTGACCGAGAGGAACTGTTTTTATAAATCTCAGAATGTCAGTTTTGCAGTGAAGGAGAGAGACAGCAGAGAGCCGACAGAAGCTATATTTATATCTATCCTAGTTATTGCAGGTAACTTTTATGAGTTGGAGTTATATTGTTGGCTGAAAGGGATTTTTCAGCTTTTAGACAAATTCCCATTAAATAAAAAAGTCCTATTAGAAGGAAATCGACAGAGCGAGACCAGTAAAGTACATGGTTTTTCTGCAATACTAAGCTTTGAATTGCATTTACAGAGTAGGCTGGGAGTACAGAACTATTTTCAGATATATATATATAGTCCATGAAGCAAAGAAGCTCTCTCTGTTTGTCTATAGCAGAGATATGCAATTAGCGGACCTCCAGCTGTTGCAGAACTACAATTCCCATGAGGCATAGCAAGACTCTGACAGCCACAAGCATGACACCCAGAGGCAGAGACATGGGACTTGTAGTTTTGCAACAGCTGGAGGTCCGCTAATTGCATATCCCTGGTCTATAGGTTCTCCTGCAAGTATCTGCCATTGCTTCATGGAAAATTAGCAAAGCACAGGTACAGGTGGTTGTTTCTATATAGGAAATATCCACCTCCTTGTGTAGACTTTCTTGATGAATATTACACTGGGTAATAAATACAATCAGATAATATATTAATAAATAAATACATACACTAGATATATAACTTATTACCGAAAAAAATATATACACTATATGGCAAAAGGTTTGCCCCTCAAGATTTCTGAGTTCAGGTGTTTTCAGATTTAGACAACTGTGTGCCTCCAACCTTGTGGCAATATTTTGAGTAGGGGCTTTTTTCTTGTCAAGTATGGCAGTGCCCCATCACAAAGCCAGCAAAAATTGTATTCTGTCTGAATAGCACAAACTCCCAAAGACTTCCACTGTAATTTTGTGGAAAGCCCTGAGGAGTGAAGGTTGTTATAATTGCAGAGTAGGGATGAGCTTCGAGTTTGAGTCGAACTCATGTCCGACTCGAACATTGGCTGTTCGCAAGTTCGCCGAACAGCGAACGATTTGGGGTGTTCGCGGCAAACTCGAATGCCGCGGAACACCCTTTAAAAGTCTATGGGAGAAATCAAAAGTGCTAATTTTAAAGGCTAATATGCAAGTTATTGTCATAAAAAGTGTTTGGGGACCTGGGTCCTGCCCCAGGGGACATGGATGAATGCAAAAAAAAGTTTTAAAAACGGACGTTTTTTCAGGAGCAGTGATTTTAATAATGCTTAAAGTCAAACAATAAAAGTGTAATATCCCTTTAAATTTCGTACCTGGGGGGTGTCTATAGTATGCCTGTAAAGGGGCGCATGTTTCCTGTGTTTAGAACAGTCTGACAGCAAAATGACATTTTGAAGGAAAAACCCATTTAAAACTACCCCCGGCTATTGCATTGCCGACAATACACATAGAAGTTCATTGATAAAAACGGCATGGGAATTCCCCAAAGGGGAACCCCGAACCAAAATTTAAAAAAAAAATGACGTGGGAGTCCCTCTAAATTCCATACCAGGCCCTTCAGGTCTGGTATGGATATTAAGGGGAACCCCGGCCAAAATTTAAAAAAAAATGACGTGGGGTTCCCCCTAAATTCCATACCAGACCCTTCAGGTCTAGTATGGATTTTAAGGGGAACTCCGCGCCAAAAAAACCAAAAAACGGCGTGGGGTCCCCCCAAAGATCAATACCAGACCCTTATCCGAGCATGCAACCTGGCAGGCCGCAGGAAAAGAGGGGGGGACGAGAGTGCGCCCCCCCCTCCTGAACCGTACCAGGCCACATGCCCTCAACATTGGGAGGGTGCTTTGGGGTAGCCCCCCAAAACACCTTGTCCCCATGTTGATGAGGACAAGGGCCTCATCCCCACAACCCTGGCCGGTAGTTGTGGGGGTCTGCGGGCGGGGGGCTTATCGGAATCTGGAAGCCCCCTTTAACAAGGGGACCCCCAGATCCCGGCCCCCCCCTGTGTGAAATGGTAAGGGGGTACTTACCCCTACCATTTCACTAAAAAACTGTCAAAAATGTTAAAAATGACAAGAGAAAGTTTTTGACAATTCCTTTATTTAAATGCTTCTTCTTTCTTCTATCTTCCTTCATCTTCTGGTGAAGATAGATATATATCTATAGATATATATCTATAGATCTATATCTATATAGATCTATAGATATATCTATAGATCTATATAGATATATCTATCTATATATATATTACATACACACACACAAGTGTTCCCATACCTTTAAATAATTTATTTGTGTTTTAGTGCACGGTGCCCTTGGAAGGCAGAAATCCAGCCTTCTTTATTCTGTGAGAAGCCCTCTGTTCCCCTCATATTCTGTTGATAAGACCAATGGCCTCTGTTCCATCAATTCCCCTGGCCACCGACTGCAGAGGATGGACGCGATGGTTTTAAACTCCTGGTCTAATCCGCCCACTGTACAGCATAGGCCAGGAGTCTGATCCATACCACACACCTATTCATCCCATACACGTCCACAGTCCCGCCCACATTGCTGCCCATTGAGTCTTTGTGGGGATCAGACCGGGAGTCTGAGACTATCTGGTCCGCCCATTGCATCAAGAGCTTGCTTTACTGAGAACTCCAGTCTAATGGGCAGCAATGTGGGTGAGTCTGTGGGTATGTATGGGATTAATCAGACTCTTGGCTTGTTCATCTAACTATGCTGTACAGTGCGGCGGATCAGACCGAGATTAGTAAATAAGGAGAAGCGCTTCTGACTTCCATCATCCAATCATGTGCAAGCAAAAATGCTGTTTTATTTTTTTTTTCATTTTCCTTGCATGTTATTGGGTATTCTTTGTAAAGTGAAGTCTCACCTGGGGCAACTGTGCTTCCAGAGTGCAACTGCACTTGCAAAGTGCACAGTCTATTTTCCTTTAGTAAAGCAACCAGAAAACCTTTTTTTTTAGCTTTTGGAATGAGTGGAGTGGGATTAGAACAACTGTCAGGTTTGTATTGCTGTTTGCCCCCCCCCCCCCCCCCCGATATACATCCTCTCTATTTGTCTATTTGTTTCAGCAAGAGTGAAAGTAAATCCCAAATTTTGGGTTGTCACCAGAACAGAAATAGAGAGAAAACCATCTAATGGGGACACTAGATCTGGTGACAACCAAGAATTCACAAGGGTTTCTTCTCACTTCCTGTTTTAACTAAAGGACAGGAAATGAAGGGAGATTTCCCACATGGGACAAAAAAAAATTGCCAGGAGTTACTCTATACAAATGTTTAAAAATGTTTGCTTTCAGTTCTACTTTAAGAAAAAATTGCATAGACTCCAACCAGAGACGGGGTTGGTGGACATATAATTGTGAATCTTGGCCAATTTGCACAGCCCTTTTCTTTATTATTTCTAAACAAAAAAGGAATATGCATGTGTAGAGGTGGTAAATACTCCAAATGTAGTGTGTGATAGTCTTTTTTTTTAACATAAAATTATGTTTATTTACTGCATCTAATTTTTTTTCTTATTTAAATAGGTATAATTATTCTATCTTGCTTTATTGTCATCATTTTGAAATGCATCCTATATCCATACATATTTCGAGGTCACCACCCAAAATGCTGCTGTGAGCAAGTCCAGGACTTTCCAGGAGTAAGAATCCCTAAACCCCATCTGAGGCAAGATGATGGGGTTTCCCATGTGACATCTCTCACTGGCCCATCTGGAAATGGTAAAACGCTTCTGAATACCAACCCCACTTCATTATACCCCACACATGACTGGGGGGAATCGGACGCATGATACAGAGGCAACAGGAAGGAAAGTCTGCCAGGCACTTACTATATCTGTTTTAAATGTCGATTGTTGCAGTGGCACCCCCCTCCCCCGGCAGCAATGTCTGATGCTAATGAGGTGGGCCGCTTTTCAAAGAGAATTCAAGAAGTCCCTGACAACTCGAAAGACTCTGCTCATGCCAGTCAATGGGATGGGACAAACACAATGGGCTTACAGGAATGGTCAAGGTGTAATAAAGGTAAGTTTTATCAGAGATAACCTGTTAAGAAATGTGTTCTTCATTTTGTGCTAAAATACCTCTACTGCAGTGGTGTCCAAACTGTGGCCCGAGGGCCAGATGCGGCC
The DNA here is from genome assembly GCA_037952925.1 of Lithobates clamitans. Lineage (NCBI taxonomy): Eukaryota > Metazoa > Chordata > Amphibia > Anura > Ranidae > Lithobates > Lithobates clamitans. The sequence continues at coordinate 364,933 of JBBGZY010001854.1, forward strand.
TTTTGCTTGCTTTTATCTGGTCCTTGGGACACTTTTCCTCCCACTGACACCAGCAACGGGGCATAATTCCTGTAACTGACATCAACAATGGGGCATCATTTCTCCCATTGACACCAATGATGGGGCATCTTTTCTCCCATTGACACCAGTGATGGGGCATTATTCTTTCCCACTGACACCATTGATGGGGCACTATTCTTTCCCCCGACACAAATGATGGGGCACTATTCCTTCCACTGATACCAATGATGGGGCACTATTCCTTCCACTGACACCAATGATGGGGCACTATTCCTCTCACTGACACCAATGATGGGGTACTATTCCTCCCACTGATACCAATGATGGGGTACTATTCCTCCCACTGATACCAATGATGGGGTACTATTCCTCCCACTGACACCAAAGATGGGGCACTATTCCACCCACTGACGGAAATGATGGGGCACTATTCCTCCCACTAACACTAACGATAAGGCACAATTCCTCTCACTGACACCAATGATGGAGCACTATTCCTATCCTAATGCCAAAGTTGCACTGTTTACTCCCACTGACGCCGGGACAATTTGTACTTCCAACGACCACAGTCCAGCCCCCCTAAAGTCTGAAAAGAGAGTAAACTGGTCCCTTGTTTAGACATTTTGGAGACCCTTACTCTACTGAATCAAATATTCTGAGCTGGCTACATCAGTCCTCAACAAAATAGATTTCACACTAATGAATGGAATGGTCGTCCTTGCTGGAACTTCTCTGGTGCCCAAGGCCCTAAACATCCAACACAGCAGTTTCTGCTAAGCCCGGCCCAAGTGATTTTGCAACCAAAAATTTGCTCATTTATTAAATTGGACGCAATTCCCAATTCCTAAATTCCTATTGGTATGAATGTACAGCACAGTGTACAGGGTTCAGTAGTCTGTGGAATGTAATGTATTGAACAGCAATTTGGGATATGTAGCATGTAGCACAATTTAGAAGTTGCTTTGCTGTATGTAACATCCAGGATCATGCAAAGCATGTAGAATTCTGCAGTTTTGAGGAATGTACTGTATAGGATGGAGCATGCAGTGCAACATGCAGCACAGATCGCTGTGAATATGTCACATACAGCCAGGGGTGGACTGACCATTGAGCCACTCGGGCACTGCCCAAGGGCCCTGGGCCACTAGGGGGCCCCATCAGGGTTGCCAGCCTCAGTAAAACCAGGGACAGTATGTATAAATCTGTGTTTTTTTTTACATCTGTCTGTGTATACTGTGTGTACATGTATGTGTATACTGTGTGTGTGTATACTGTGTGGCCCCATAATCTCTGATTGCCTGGGGGCCCCATAATCTCTGATTGCCCGGGGCCCCCATGAGTTATCAGTCCGCCCCTGCATACAGCACAGCATACAGAATGGTGAGAGGGACGAGAATGGGATCTACTAGATCATGGACAGCAGTAGGGACCTAGTGAAAGGATAAGATTCTGCCGCACAACACCCACATTTTATTAATCTGCTTCAATGTGCTTTGGTAGTTTGGAAATGTTTACACACTCTTGTTGAAATATTTGTACAGCATTTCTCAAAGAAGAAGAAAATTGATTTTAACTTAGACTTTGACTCCAAGTACCTGGCACTGGGAGTGTTCGATGAAGGGGTTTTCAGTGAAACATGAGAAAAAAAACATCACTAGATGCCCTCAAATCTAACCAATTACATTCAAGGTTAAAGTGGTTCTAAAGGTAAAAGAGAAGTGTGAGATCTGAAAAAAAAAAAAAACATTTATACTCACCTACAGTAGATGGCTGCAGTTGTCCTCCATCGGCTCCACACCAAGAAAGACCACCGATCAGTTCTCAGTCTTCAGTGAGCAGAGAGCCAGCGACTGTCACTTAGGGGTTCTGTGCTCTACACCTACAGCATTCGCTGGAGTACTGGGCTGAAAGGGAGCCAGAGAGGATGACTCCGGCTCTTAGTTGCATGCTGAGAGGCTGGTCTGGCATCTGGGTGAATCCCAACATTGTCGGGATCCCTGCAGAGCCTTGAGCCACTCTGTGACGTCAGCCGGCAGCGGACTTTAGCCCTCTGTCAGCTGAGCCTGGGTCACAGGAGTGCAGAACTAAGTGCAATCCTGTGAACCACAGGAGAAATATGGCCAAAAGAGTGTTGGCCATACTTCTCATTTAATGCAATCCCTGCATCAAGGTAAAAAAACATTTTTACACTTGCTGTGCCCCCCCCCCCAAAAAAAATATTTACCTGTATCAATCCAGCATTGTGCCCCTTTGCCGGTCTTCCCTCCTCTCTCCCCATTCTCACAAGCTTGGCTGGATGACATTGGCCATTTGCTCAGCTCTATATGTAAATCTTGAATGATCTGATACTACTTCTGAATTTTCTGTATGTAGAGGTCTCCCCGACCTCCAGAGTCCTGGTGGTAACCCCCAGAGTCAGGGAGAGCTGACATTCCTCCTCAGGGTGCAGGGTACTAGGCATGGTGGGTGTTGTGCAAGATGGAAAAATGGGCGCCAGTCATTTTTAAAAATGAAGAAAGAGTTTTATTTCTCTTAACAGGAACAGGGGAGAGAGGTTTAGGGCACCGAACACCCTTAGGCAAATGCAATAGCAACTGGGCAGACTCCTTGAACAAAAACAGAACTAGGCAGATAGCAATACAGAAAAAGGGCCTTTAAGCTGATTGCAGCGATCTGTATTTGTAGCGGCTGTCTTCTATTGCAGAAACTTCACTCACAGTATCCCACTGTAGATCCTCAAGCTCAGCTCACAGCTTCCTGCTGGACTCTTCAGCTTAACTCACAGCTACTTGCTGGGTTCCTCGGACCTCAGCTACCCGTTGGATCCCTCAAGCTTCACCCCCAGCTACCCGATGGGTTCCTCGGACTCTCAGCTACCCACTGGATCTCTCAGGCTTGAAACACAGCTACCCGCTGTACTTCTCTTCAAGCATTACTCACAGCTACTCGCTTTATTCCTGGATGTGTCTCCACTAAAGCTTTCCCACTTCACAGTCCCCGGCTGGTAAAGCATCTGCACTGGTACTCCTTCTGATCTCCATCCCTTCTAAACTTGCCGGCAACAGGAGTGGTCGTCCCTCTGACAACTTTACCTCCAGCAACGATCAGGCTCCCCTTTGGGCCAAGCCTCTACACACGTGGTTAGGCCTCAGGCTTCAGGCCTACACCTCTGCTGCTGCTCCGCATGCACCCACCCAGGCTGCAGCTCAGGTGGAAAGAACCCTGACCACCTGACTCTCTCCAAAAAAATAGACTATCCCAGCAGCCTCAGCAGCTAAAGAATCTCCTGCTGATTGGCTGAGAAAGCACATTCACTCATAATAACCTGAGTTAACTGTAATCTTGTCCTACTAGTGCCAGAGGTAACAGTGCCACCTATTGACAAAAGAAATGTAGCACGCTGGAGTTTAGGCAGGGATGCTCCTCACAAATTTACTTGCCAGGAATAGTTATCCTGGTTGATTGTTAGAGATCTATTGATTACTCCCTAAGTTTGACCTGGTTGCACTTGTCTCTACTACCACTAGGTGGCCAGGCACTTGGTGGTGCTAGATATGAGAAGGGCAGCGCAAGGTCAAATTATGGGTATGTGGGTATCTCAGCCAAGTGACAAGGGTTTCTTTGAATCTCAAGGCCTGCTGGGAGAGCCTATTAATTTTGGGTGGAGTCAGGGGATCTGTGTTCTGTGCCACCTGGACAGCTGTCTGGGTGGACGAATGTTGTATTGCCCAGGCTGCTATGCCAGAGATTGGGCCTATCCCGGGCACGTCTGGCTGCTAGGCTGTCTGAGGGCCTATCCAGAAGCAAGAGAGCAGCGCAGTGTTGGGATTGCGGTTTGCAGTCCAACCAGAGTTGACGATTCTGCCGGCCGGAGAACCTGTCGTGGTCGGAGGTAGAGGGGAAGCTATCGCCACTAAGGGACCATCCGCCTTATTACCAGGGACCACAGTGAGTAACTAAAGCAAGTACCGGAGCAGTATTCTCACTGGACGGGCACGGTGGAGAATCTGGAAACTTCAGGCAGAGATCAAGTCAGGGACCCAGCCAGCGGAGGTGAGGCTTGCAGAGCAGCCTTGAGTGTCAAGCCAGGGACCGTACAGGCCAGTGGTGTAAAGCTTGAGAAGTATCTGGAGTGCCAAGCTAGGGACCCAGCAGAGAGGCAGGGGTGACGCTTGAGGATGATACCACCGTGAAGATTGCAGGAGCTCAAGGGATTCAGTGGCAGTGAATCAGAGAGTCTTGTGAGATACCGGGAGCTCAGTGGGCTGAAGAACTACAAGGAGTTGTAGAGAAGGCAAAAGAACTGTTACCATAGGAGACAGCATCCCTGCACGTGCAGATGTGGCATCTTTCTGGAGGCCTTTCCTTGCACGGTTGTCTTCCTATTGTTTCCTATTGAAGTTTTGGAGTCTGCTAATTGAACTTGCAACTACTTAAGTGTGTCCTGGCCCTAACCCTCTTCCCCCAAAAAAGTTTGTAAGAGAAATAAACATCTCTTTTGCATTCAATAAGTGTTTGGCGCCCAATAACTTTATCCACCTTGCACTCACTATGCCTCGCAACCCACCATACACAGAAGGATGTCAGCTATCTCTGGCCCTGGAGGTTCTCATCAGACTGAAAGGGGCCGGAGACCTTGCTACAGAGGGAACCACAGTTCCACTCAATCTTAGGAGAAAACCATTTGATCAATAGACTAAAATGTAGCCAGGCAAGTTACCACCTAGCGCAACTAAATTTACTAGCAGCCCTGTTTAGGACAAGGGTGCTACATGTACAATCCCACCCTGGCATAGCTAAATATCATTTTACAGTGCAGGCTGCAGACAGGCGGAATGTACACAAATTGATGTTTGCTCTGGCCAGTGATGAGAGCTATGAGAGCTTAGAGAAAAAAGCCAGAGGTTATATTTCCAAACTTTCTTGGTATCCATAGATGTATTTAAAAAGCTAATATGCTTTAAAATGCAGTTATGTTTTTTTAAGTATAACTAAAGTCAAAACTTTTTTCTTTTGGTTTTGGATAGAGTGGAGAGGGATTAAAACCCCTGTCAGTTTTTAGTGCTGTCTGTACCCCCTTTAAGGAGATTCAGCCTCTCTATGTGTCCTGTTTACCATTATCATTGAAAGTGAAAGTAAAAGAAAATCCCAAATTTTGGTTTGTCCCCACAAGAGTAATATGCCCCGTACACACGATCGGATTTTCCGACAAATGTTGGATGTGAGCTTGTTGGCGGAAAGTTCGACCGCATGTACGCTCCATCGAACATTTGTTGTCGGACTTTCCACCAACAAATGTTGGCTAGTAGGTTCTCAAATTCTCCGCCAACAAAAGTTTGTTGTTGGAATTTTCGATCGTGTGTACACAAGTCCGACACACAAAAGTTCACGCATCCTCGGAATCAAGCAGAAGAAGCCACACTGGCTATTGAACTTCCTTTTTCTCGGCTCGTCTTACGTCTTGTACGTCACCGCGTTCTCACGTTCGTAATTGTTGGCCAACATTTGTGTGACTGTGTGCATGCAAGACAAGTTGGAGCCAACATCCTTTGAACAAAAATCCATGGTTTTGTTGTCGGAAAGTCAGATCGTGAAAAAAGTCCCGTTAGAGGAACTGCACTCCTTTAGGGGGTGCTTGTGTGTTTTTTTAATACCGCTTTAAGTGTACTTTACATATAATAGCTAGTAATTACAGATTTCCTAAACAATAATAAGCGGTCTGCATCACTTGCAAGCTGCTCCGAAACTACAACACACATCAAAATGCATATTGTATTAAAACTAAAATAGAACGTCTAACAGAACCTGTCTATTATGCACTAACACCTACCGACTCTTTAAAACCAACACGGAAAATAACAGGGGGAAGTATCTTGGTGGAAAGTAAAAGAAAATTGATAAAATTTCTCTGTGTGCCATTTATAGCAAAGGAATTTCATCTCATCAGGAGCTAATAACATTCCATTTTTCTATTTTATTTTGCTTCATGGTCAACACATAGCACAGCTGAAGTATATTATAATCAACATCTTTGTCATGGCTCAATACACTTAATACTTTGCTTCATCACCAGATTGGATTAAAAGTCCCCTGACACATTTACTTTGATTGTTCAAGAAGACATTATATCAAAGCGGCAACCGTCGGAATTTCAGACACAACAGAAAGTGGGGGGTCTCTCTGTTCTTATTTAGCGGTAACATGACATTACAATTGAACGGAATACGTTTCTTTGTGAAAAGTGACAATCAAATGAAGCCTTAATGCAGCATCATAAGCCAACAAACAAGGTCTAAAAAGCCGAGAGCTTTCTGGAGTGCCATTGTTATTTCTCTGTTATATCTTTGTAAGTGCTTCCCACTATTCAGATTGATTTTAATTTACAGAATGTAGACACAGCGAAATTTATGTATTGTCGATGAGTGTCAATTTGTTTCTAAAAAATGCTTTGGTACAATTCAAAGATGTTCCAGGTCTCATCTATATATATTTATATGTACTTTGTGTATATATATATATATATATATACACAGTGCCTTGAAAAAGTACACATATATACACAGTGCCTTGAAAAAGTATTCATACCCCTTGAAGTTTTCCACATTTTGTCACGTTACAACCAAAAACATAAATTGTATTTTTATTGGGATTTCATGAGATAGACCTATACAAAGTGGCGCATAATTGTGAAGTGGAAGGACAATGATTCATGGTTTAAATTTTTTTTTGCAAATAAATATATGAAAAGTGTGGCGTACATTTGTATTCAGCCCCCCTGAGTCAATACTTTGTAGAACCATCTTTCGCTGCAATTATAGCTGCAAGTCTTTTTGGGGATGTCTCTACCAGCTTTGCACATCTAGAGAGATTTTTGCAAAATAGCTCAAGTTTTGTCAGATTGGATGGAGAGCATCTGTGAACAGCAATTTTCAAGTCTTGCCACAGATTCTCAATTGGATTTAGGTCTGGACTTTGACTGGGCCATTCTAACACATGAATGTGCTTTGATCTAAACCATTCTATTGAAGCACTGGCTGTATGTTTAGGGTCGTTGTCCTGCTGGAAAGTGAACCTCCGCCCTGTCTCTTTTGCAGACTCTAACAGGTTTTCTTCTAAGATTGTCCTGTATTTGGCTCCACCTATCAACTCTGACCAGCTTCCATGTCCTTGCTGAAGAAATGCATCCCCACAACATGATGCTACCACCACCATGTTTCACGGTGGGGATGGTGTGTTCAGGGTGATGTGCAGTGTTATGCCGCGTACACACGACCGGACTTTCCGGCAGAAAAGGTCCGGAATCATTCCATCGGACATTCCGATCGTGTGTGGGCTTCATCGGACTTATCATTCCATCGGACATTCCGATCGTGTGTGGGCTTCATCGGACTTTCTCTTTCGAAAATTCTGACGGATCTAGAAATAGAACGTGTTTTAGATCTTTCCGACGGAATCAATCCCTATCAGGAAAACCATTCATCTGTATGCTATTCCAACAGACCAAAAACAACGCAAGGGCAACTATTGGCTACTGGCTATTGAACTTCCTTTTTCTAGTTCCGTCTTACGGCATCGTGTTCTAAACGATTGGACTTTGGTGTGATCGTGTGTAGGCAAGTCCGTTTCAGCGGAACTCCGTCGAAAAAAATGTTCATTGCGACGGAAAAAACAGTCGTGTGTACGCGGTATTAGTTTTCCACCACACATAGCATTTTGCTTTTAGGCCAAAAAGTTCAATTTTGGTCTCATCTGACCAGAGCTCTTTCTTCCACATGTTTGCTGTGTCCCCCACATGGCTTCTCACAAACTTCAAACGAGACTTCTTATAGCTTTCTTTCAACAATGGCTTTCTTCTTGCTACTCTTCCATAAAGGTCAGATTTGTGGAGAGCACGACTAATAGTTGCCCTGTGGACAGATTCTCCTACCTGAGTTGTGGATCTCTGCAGCTCCTCCAGAGTTACCATGGGCCTCTTGGCTGCTTCTCTGATTAATGCTCTCCTTGCCTGGCCTGTCAGTTTAAGTGGACGGCCATGTCTTGGTAGGTTTGCAGTTGTGCCATAATCTTCTCATTTTCGGATGATGGATTGAATAGTGCTCCGTGAGATGTTCAAAGCTTGGGATATTTTTTTATAACCTAACCCTGCTTCAAACTTCTCTACCAGTTTATCCCTGACCAGTCTGGTGTGTTCCTTTGCCATCATGATGGTGTTTTGTCACTAAGATTCTCTAACAGACCTTTGAGGGCTTCACAGAACAGCTGTATTTATACTGAGATTAAATTACACACAGATGGACTTTATTTACTAATTAGGTGACTTCTGAAGGCAATTGGCTTGTACTAGAAGTTAGGGATATCAGAGTAAAGGGGGCTGGATACAAATGCATGCCACACTTTTCATGTATTTATTTGTAAAAAATGTTAAAAACCATTAATAGTTTTCCTTCCACATCACAATTATGCACCACTTTGTGTTGGTCTATCACATAAAATCCCAATAAAATACATTTGCATTTTTGGTTGTAATATGACAAAATGTAGAAAATGTCAAGGGGTATGAATACTTTTTTAAGGCACTCTATATATATATATATATATATATATATATATATATATATATATATATATATATATATATACACACACACAGTATCTCACAAAAGTGAGTACACCCCTTACATTTTTGTAAATATTTTATTATAACTTTTCATGTGACAACACTGAAAAAATGACACTTTGCTACAATGTAAAGTAGTGAGTGTACAGCTTGTATAACAGTGTAAATTTGGCGTCCCTTCAAAATAACTCAACACACAGCCATTAATCTCTAAACCGCTGGCAACAAAAGTGAGTACACCCCCTACGTGAAAATGTCCAAATTGGGCCCAAAGTGTCAATATTTTGTGTGGCCACCATTATTTTCCAGCACTGCCTTAACCCTCTTGGGCCTGGAGTTCACCAGAGCTTCACAGGTTGCCACTGGAGTCCTCTTCCACTCCTCCATGACGACATCACGCATAACACTTTGATGTTACAGACCTTGCACTCCTCCACCTTCCATTTGAGGATGCCTCACAGATGCTCAATAGGGTTTAGGTCTGGAGACATGCTTGGCCAGTCCATCACCTTTACCATCAGCTTCTTTAGCAAGGCAGTGGCCGTCTTGGAGGTGTGTTTGGGGTTGTTATCATGTTGGAATACTGCCCTGCGGCCTAGTCTCCAAAGGGAGGGGATCATGCTCTTCTTCAGTATGTCACAGTACATGTTGGTATTCATGGTTCCCTCAATGAACTGTAGCTCCCCAGTGCCGGCAGCACTCATGCAGCCCCAGACCATGACACTCCCACCACCATGCTTGACTGTAAACAAGACACACTTGTCTTTGTACTCCTCACCTGGTTGCCGCCACACACGCCTGACACCATCTGAACCAAATAAGTTTATTTTGGTCTCATCAGACCACAGAACATGGTTCCAGTAATCCATGTCCTTAGTCTGCTTATCTTCAGCAAACTGTTTGTGGGCTTTCTTGTGCATAATATTTAGAAGAAGCTTCCTTCTGGGACGACGGCCATACAGACCAATTTGATGCAGTGTGCGGTGTATGGTCTGAGCACTGACAGGCTGACCCCCCACCCCTTCAACCTCTGCAGCAATGCTGGCAGCACTCATACGTCTATTTCCCAAAGACAACCTCTGGATATGACGCTGAGCACGTGCACTCAACTTCTTTGGTCGACCATGGCGAGGCCTGTTCTGAGTAGAACCTGTCCTGTTAAACCGCTGTATGGTCTTGGCCACAATGCTGCAGCTCAGTCTCAGGGTCTTGGCAATCTTCTTATAGCCTAGGCCATCTTTATGTAGAGCAACAATTCTTTTTTTTCAGATCCTCAGAGAGTTCTCTGCCATGAGGTGCCATGTTGAACTTCCAGTGACCAGTATGAGAGAGTGAGAGAAATAACACCAAATTTAACACACCTGCTCCCCATTCACACCTGAGACCTTGTAACACTAACAAGTCACATGAAACCGGGGAGGGAAAATGACTAATGGTGCCCAATTTTGACATTTTCACTTAGGGGTGTACTCACTTTTGTTGCCAGCGGTTTACAGGGCCTTGCAAAAGTATTCACCCCCCTTGGCTTTTTACCTATTTTGTTACATGACAGCCTTTAGTTCAATGTTTTTTTAATCAGAATTATATGTGATGAATCAGAACACAATAGTCTAAGTTGGTGAAGTAACATTTGAAAAATATATACATAAAACTATTTTTCAGAAATAAAAAACTGATAATTGGCATGTGTGTATGTATTCACCCCCTTTTTTTATGAAGCCCATAAAAAGCTCTGGTGCAACCAATTACCTTCAGAAGTCGCATAATTAGTGAAATGATGTCCACCTGTGTGCAATCTAAGTGTCACATGATCTGTCATTACATATACACACCTTTTTGAAAGGCCCCAGAGGCTGCAACACCTAAGCAAGAGGCACCACTAACCAAACACTGCCATGAAGACCAAGGAACTCTCCAAACAAGTAAGGGACAATGTTGTTCAGAAGTACAAGTCAGGGTTAGGTCATAAAAAAATATCCAAATCTTTGATGATCCCTAGGAGCACCATCAAATCTATCATAACCAAATGGAAAGAACATGGAACAACAGCAAACCTGCCAAGAGACGGCCGCACACCAGAACTTGGGGACCAGGCAAGGAGGGCATTAATCAGAGAGGCAGCACAGAGACCTAAGGTAACACTGGAGGAGCTGCAGAGTTCCACAGCAGAGACTGGAGTATCTGTACATAGGACGACAATAAGCCGTATGCTCCATAGAGTTGGGCTTTATGGCAGAGTGGCCAGAAGAAAGCCATTACTTTCAGCAAAAAACAAAATGGCACGTTTTGAGTTTGAGAAAAGTCATGTGGGAGACTCCCAAAATGTATGGAGGAAGGTGCTCTGGTCTGATGAGACTAAAATTGAACTTTTTGGCCATCAAAGAAAACGATGTCTGGCGCAAACCCAACACGTCACATTACCCAAAGAACACCATCCCCACAGTGAAACATGGTGGTGGCAGCATCATGCTATGGGGATGTTTTTCAGCAGTCAGGACTGGGAAACTGGTCAGAGTTGAGGGAAAGATGGATGGTGCTAAATACAGAGATATGAGCAAAACCTGTACCACTCTGTGTGTGATTTGAGGCTAGGACGGAGGTTCACCTTCCAGCAGGGCAATGACCCCAAACACTTCTTTTATTCTCTGTATTAAAGTGTTACTAAACCCAGGACCATGCATTCACTATATCTGGTCTCCCACATTAAACAGAACATGGACATGCAATTTTTTTTTTTTAATATAAACTGCTAAATACCTTTTCTCATCAGCAGTATGTAGCAGTCTTGTGACTTCTATCAGTTCTTAGTAACGCTTGTAGGAGGAGTTATCATTCTCCCCTGATCCTCTGTCTGGACAGGGTTGATTGGCCCTGTTCTGATCACATGCACTTTCCCAAGAAAAAAAAAATCTCTAGCAATACACACCAAAGCATGTGCAGCCATCCCCTGGCTTTGTAAATATTAGGTTATTTTTTGGAGACAGTGGAAAAAGGGGAGGTTCAGAGAAGACAGGATCAAACAGCCTTCATACACAATACAGAGGATTAACTCCCTAGGTCCCACAGTGAGTATAACAAGCATGCTTTACTGCATATACAGACTGATTTTACTGTGTGGGTTTAGTAGCACTGAGTGCAGAGCCCCCCCCCCCCCTTATATTTACCTGAGCCTGATTTTGATCCAGCACTGCTCACAAGAACTCTCTCACTCCTCCATTGGCTCCCACTGCTGTCAATCACAGAGGGGGGCGGACACAGTAAAGAGGGGGGGGGACACATAAAGTGTGGCTCAGGAGCAAGCCCACAGATGTGCCCCTGTAGCAAGCAGGTTGCTATGGGGGCACTTGGCAGGTGAGGGCGGGGTGAAGCCAGGAGCGCCAGCAGAAGTGGAGGAACAGGGCTACAAAACCATTGCATAGAGCAGGTAAGTATAAAATGCCCATCAGTGCAGCCGCATCAGCATACATCAATGAAGGAGAAAAATTTCCTGTTTGCAAAAAATGTTAACAAATTATGAAAAAAAAAAATTTCTGGCTTTTTCGTTTCTTTAGCAAAAAATAAAAAAACTCAGTGATGATTAAATACAACCAAAAGAAAGCTCTATTTGTGTGCAAAAAAAATGATAAAAATTTCATTTGGGTGACTGCGCAATTGTCATTTAAAGTGTGACAGAGCTGAAAGCTGAAAATTGGGCAGGAAGGGGGTAAAAGTGCCCTGTGTTGAAGCGGTTAAGCTCTGAATAAATTGTTTGAGTTATATATATATTCCTATAGTATTAATGGAATGAAGGATAAGATATAGGATAGGTCATAGTATAGAGTAGCGCAGGATAGGCTGTATAATAGTAAGGGATGGTCGTCCAACTATATCAAACATAGAAATTACATTTAGAGGAGAAATCAAAGATTTATTAAGTATACAAAGGAAGGCAGAAATAGTTTAAAAATAGCTTCTTTTGCTTTGGCAATGAGCACTTTTCTAATTACAAGGTATCCACCCAGTTATTCGGGGAAAGCATTTGCAGCCCAGGCTTTTAGTCACGGAGTTCTGATTAAGCGGAGTGTCATTCTTCTTGGTGATAAATGGACATTATCTAAGGAGAATTTACAGATGAAGTAGCTAAATTAATTTCCATCATGCCTTTTATTTCATCGAGCTTCGTGACTTTTCCTCAAGAGTTCCTTCAACGTTGGCAGCTTAAAGCATCCAAAATTCACTTTGCTTGTAAATTCTACCAGTCAGTCTGTAGCCAGGCACTATTGTAATGAGGTTTCAAATAATCTCTGGTTTCCAGAGTACATAAATCAAAAGTATAGGAGTAAAAGCTATGCCGCACTGTGTAAGCAAGTGACAAATCTTTTAATGCTTAATGCCTAAGTCCATTAAGGCCTGCCTCTATGAGGTGCTAACACTAACTAGCACTAAACAAGAGGGGAGGACAGAGGGAGAAAATAACATAGAAAACAAGTTGTAGTGGCCAAAATCCTCTACTAGTTTGAGGTTTACATAATCCTATTCGGCAGGTTTTTTTATGGTGCTCCTGGGTGGACCTTGGTATACCATGGCATTATTTAGAACCAGGGGATACTGCATGTTTGAGTCCTTTTTAAGGGTGCCCTATGATAAGACGACTTGAACTATGCAAGCCTTTGCCCAAAAAAGGCAAGCAGAAATCAAATCAGTATAGCCAGTGGTCTCCCAAAAGCTGACCTGTTCCTCATTTATGTCTTGCCATGCCTATTTTGCACTGTCTCTGAGTGAAGTCAGCCATCTTGGTAGATGGAGGACTTTCCTTCCAAAGGTCAGAGCTGCCACTGATGACTGGTAATCTGATGACTGAAGGGGGAATATTCAAAAATCCCAGACCCAAATAATGAATGAAACAGAAGCAGGGAGGGTCTTGCACTGCAGGTCCTCAGGTACTGCTTCCTCTCCACTAAAGAGAACAGTGAGAAGGAAAGCAGTCACATCACCAAATCTCACTCCAGATCTGGTGAGACTAGCAGTCAGAGTCAGGAATGCCTTAGATAAGTGCACACAGCAGATACAGTGAAGACGGAAAGTATTTAGACCCCCTTAAATTTTTCACTCTTTGTTATATTGCAGCCATTTGCTAAAATCATTTAAGTTCATTTTTTTCCTCATTAATGTGCACACAGCACCCCATATTGACAGAAAAACACAGAATTTTTGACATTTTTGCAGATTTATTAAAAAAGAAAAACTGAAATATCACGTTCTTAAGTATTCAGACCCTTTGCTCGGTATTTAGTAGAAGCCCCTTTTGATCTAATACAGCCATGAGTCTTTTTGGGAAAGAAGCAACAAGTTTTTCACACCTGGATTTGGGGATCCTCTGCCATTCCTCCTTGGAGATCCTCTCCAGTTCTGTCTGGTTGGATGGTAAATGTTGGTGGACGGCCATTTTTAGGTCTCTCCAGAGTTGCTCAATTGGGTTTAAGTCAGGGCTCTGGCTGGGCCATTCAAGAACAGTCACGGAGTTGTTGTGAAGCATTGGTCAGTTCACTATAGGAGAGGACATTGACTATTATCAGGAACCAAGAAGTAAGAGGCAGCTCATATTCCCATAATCAGCATGTAACTGTAAGTAAGTGAATAAAAGTTATTTTCTAAAAGTTACTGGGCTGTCTACTGGCTGTAAATTCATGCAGGGGATGGAAGAACGGAAGCAATTAACAGAGAGGCCTGAAAACACACAGCAGCTCCCAAGGGAGTAGTGCGCTACAGCTGTAAGAAGAACTGACTGCAGTAAGACAGATAACTAGTGCCTGTATGCATCACATGCTTTCACATTATGAAAACTTAACTGTAAAACAGTAAGGAGCGGTGGGGCAGTGCAAAGGATGCCATAATCGCCTAGACAAGAGTTGCGGAAGTGGGAGTGTGTAGCGATAACGTAATGGGTACTTTTACCCTGTTACCGCTGACAATGCTTCCATCTTTACCTGCTCTTCCTTCCGGGTTCGCAGGCTCCAGCTGTTTAAATGGCAAACTCCTATGCACAGGAGGCATGGTCACGGGATAGCACTCTTATGTCACATTCAGTGTGCCCTTAATTCAGAGTCCAGTGTGCATGCACCCAGGGCTGGTGCTACCACTAGGCAAACTAAGCGGCCGCTTAGGGGGCACTGCTGCCTAGGACGCCCGGCCACTGGTGTTCCTAATTTCTTCTCTCTGCAGCAAGCAACTAAGTTTCAGATTCAGCAGGCAGCCGTGGCTACGTTCGCACATAGTGTCAGAGGCGCAGCAGCAGCAGAGGACTGTGTCTCTGTTCCGACTCCCGAATGAATGAAAGCAAGCAAACATTTATTGATGGGCACTGGTAGGCTGCATTGATGGGCACTGATAGGCTGCATTGATGGGCGCTGGTAAAGCTGCATTTGCTGGGCGCTGGTGAGGATGCATTTGATGGGTGCTGATAGGCAGCATTTGATGGGTGCTGGTAGGCTGCATTTGATGGGCGCTGGTAGGCTGCATTTGATGGGCACTGGTGAGGCTGCATTGATGGATGCTGTTAAGGCTGCATTGATGAGCGCTGGTGAGGCTGCATTGATGGGCGCTGGTAGGCTGCATTTGATGGGCACTGGTGAGAGTGCATTGATGGGCGCTGGTGAGGCTGCATTTGATGGGTGCTGGTGGGCTGCATTTGATTGGCGCTTCGTTAAAAAGGAGGGGTATACATGGGCAAGGCAAAGGGGGTGGAGCCAGGGGGGGCAGCAAAATGGGGTTTCGCCTAGGGTGTCAAAAATCCTTGCACCAGCCCTGCATGCACCAGTGACATCACTGGCTGCAAAACATGTGACTATCTCCTAAACAGTGCTGTGACAAAGCAGAGTTTACTACCATTTCAAACGGAACATTTAGATATGTTAACTGAGCTTAGGCAGTGCCATAAATAAAATCTACTTTTTGTCTTGAATTCCTCCTGAAAAATAGCAATCTCATGGTTATATACAGTGGGGACGGAAAGTATTCAGAACCCCTTAAATTTTTCAGTTTGTTATATTGCAGCCATTTGCTAAAATCATTTAACTTCATTTTTTTTCCTCATTAATGTACACACAGCACCCCATATTGACAGAAAAACACAAATTTGTTGACATTTTTGCAGATTTATTAAAAAAGAAAAACTGAAATATCACATGGTCCTAAGTATTCAGACCCTTTGCTGTGACACTCATATATTTAACTCAGGTGCTGTCCATTTCTTCTAATCATCCTTGACATGGTTCTACACCTTCATTTGAGTCCAGCTGTGTTTGATTATACTGATTGGACTTGATTAGGAAAGCCACACACCTCTCTATATAAGACCTTACAGCTCACAGTGCATGTCAGAGCAAATGAGAATCATGAGGTCAAAGGAACAGCCTGAAGAGCTCAGAGACAGAATTGTGGCAAGGCACAGATCTGGCCAAGGTTACAAAAAAAATGTCTGCTGCACTTAAGGTTCCTAAGAGCACAGTGGCCTCCATAATACTTAAATGGAAGATGTTTGGGACAACCAGAACCCTTCCTAGAGCTGGCCTTCCGGCCAAACTGAGCAATCGGGGGAGAAGAGCCTTTGTGAGAGAGGTAAAGAAGAACCCAAAGATCACTGTGGCTGAGCTCCAGAGATGCAGTCGGGAGTAGGGAGAAAGTTGTAGAAAGTCAATCATCACTGCAGCCCTCCATCAGTCGGGGCTTTATGGCAGAGTGGCCTGACGGAAGCCTCTCCTCAGTGCAAGACACATGAAAGCCCGCATGGAGTTTGCTAAAAAAAACACCTGAAGGACTCCAAGATGGTGAGAAATAAGATTCTCTGGTCTGATGAGACCAACATAGAACTTTTTGGCCTTAATTCTAAGCGGTATGTGTGGAGAAAACCAGGCACTGCTCATCACCCGTTCAATACAGTCCCAACAGTGAAGCATGGTGGTGGCAGCATCATGCTGTGGGGGTGTTTTTCAGCTGCAGGGACAGGATGACTGATTGCAATCGAGGGAAAGATGAATGAGGCCAAGTACAGGGATATCCTGGACGAAAACCTTCTCCAGAGTGCTCAGGACCTCAGACTGGGCCGAAGGTTTACCTTCCAACAAGACAATGACCAATACCCCTCTGAAAGACACTGTGGGTTGTAGATATTTAGAAGCTCCAGGCCATCACCGCCCTAATCTCTGACTTCTGTAATCCTCCCGGCGTTAGTTCAGGAAAGTACCAGACCAATAAGCACTGCTGGGTTGCACACCCTTGCTCTCTCCCATCGATGGTCCATGATTGCCACAGAAGGTCGATCCCAGTTTACTATCATTGAGGCTTGAGGCATACAGAGTCCGGTAGTAGAGCTGACGGAGTAATACTGCACCTCTTGTTGTTCAAGTCCCAGATGTGTAAGCTGCATACCACAGTGACTGCACCGGGCCCAGGCACTGACTCCCATCGTAGGCCTCTGACAGCCGGGACAGAGCATACAAAGTCTCTCCACTCCTCCTCCGACTCCTAATGCCAGCCCTCCGGTAAGCTCCAGGCGAATGCCGGTGTCCACAAGGACCTGGTCCTGCACATCAGTGAGCTGCTGCATGGCGGGTGTACTCTGAATGTTCCGCGCCATCTTCCTCCGCCGTGTGTGTGGCGCATGGCACGCTTAACGCTGGTAACTCTTCCTTCTGAGCGTGACTCCGCCCCTTCTCTCATTGGTCCAGCGCGCGAGGAACTGTAACTCTTCATTTCTCTAGTGCACGCCATTGACCCCTAGTGGCAGGCACAGTAGAACTGCAGGTTAAAGCAGCAATCACCGCTTCACAGCAAAAAAATATGTTCCTTGTGATGTCCCACTGTAAGGAACCAACATTTCCCTAGTTCCCGGCCGCACCTCCCTTGGTGTCCATGTTTTATCCATGGGCTACAGCGACATCCACAGCTCCCATCACATTTCCAACTGTGTAGCAGGACAGTCTTGTGCAAACAGTGGCGGTGTTAGCGCTATACCCATTCCAGACACCTCTGTAAAATAATGGCAAGGTGCCGCTTATGATGGTCACGTATGACTACACAAGTTACAGTCACTGAAATGAATGCAGGGTCTGTCTCTCTTTTTTTTTTTTTGGTTGCTAGGAGTAACGGGTTAACAGAAAGACATATCTCGGTGGGACCTCCATGTAGCGCACTACTCCCTTGGGAGCTGCTGTGTGTGTTCAGGCCTTTCTGTTAATTGCTTCCGTTCTTCCACCCCCTGCATGAATTCACAACCAGTAGACAGCCCAGTAACTTTTAGAAAGAAACTTTTATTCACTTACTTACAGTATGTTACATGCTGTTTATGGGAATATGAGCTGCCTCTTACTTCTTGGTTCCTGATGATAGTCAATGTCCTCTCCTATAGTGAACTGACCAATGCCCCTCTGAAAGACACTGTGGGTTGTAGATATTTAGAAGCTCCAGGCCATCACCGCCCTAATCTCTGATTTCTGTTATCCTCCCGGCGTCAGGAAAGTACCAGACCAATAAGCACTGCTGGGTTGCACTCCCTTGCTCTCTCCCATCGATGGTCCATGATTGCCACAGAGGTGCGGTGCAGTGAGACATGTTGCATTTTATTGCAGTACACTGGACATGATCGCATGTCACTGTACAGCAGCGCACTGCACTGCTCTGCCATACAGTGATATGAATGAAGTGCCACTTTTATGCAGTTCAAATAAATTTTCTAAAATTCTAAAAAACAAACAGCAAAAAAGGGAACCATGTGATGCACTGAAACACGCCCTACACCACCCTGTACTGCTGGCTTACTGCAGCTGGAATGGACAGGTGCCGGACAGGAAACCACTGCGCTGTAATGTGCAGCAGCTATCCGTTGCTGTGTGAACTGGCCCTCATATGCTCTTTAGCTTGTACTTACTACTTACTGGTCCTTTAAAAATAACTTTGCAATCTACAAATAAGTGGAAAAAAGAAAACAGATACATTTTTGCCCCCTTGACAGGGATCAGATTTCTGTGACACCAGGGACAGTTGCCCTCTGGCTTTTGTCAAACTACTTCTCTAATGATTACCAAGCCGATGGATTGACAGGGGCTGGTCAACCGGAAGTGTCAGACCCCTGGGCCCGGTGCGAGTAATCTTCAAACTCCGGTTAAATTAGCACGCTTTCGTGGCTCAACATTCTATAAGTTACCACAGCAACCAGCATCCTTTCCTATGGCGAATATCGGAGAACACAGGACACTACATGTTTGCATGAACATGTTACTGTGTGCATTTGAGATGGGAATACACACACCGCATTAAGTCAATGGCTGCATTATCTAAAACAGCTCGTGTTCAGAATACCAAGAGCTCCTAATTGAGTGATGTGCCGGTTATGCCTGGTGAATTATGAAAGGCTCATAAGTTTTCTTTGGAATAATGAGAGATTAGAACAGTTAATTCACTTTAACATATTTGTTTAACAGAATCATCCTACGATCCGGAGAATGTAAATAAAACAGCTAATAAGACGGCTTGTGTGCATCGAGGTATCCGAAGGCTGGAAGCAACTAATAGAGCAAGAAGCTTGCCAACGGAAAACATGCAGAGCAGTACTGCAACTTTAGCCATAGCAGAGCACAATATTTCTATGGGGCCCGAGAATGAAAGGCTTGTATGCAACAGTGTAGCAATAGTGGAAGGCTGTAAGCAGCAAATAGAGCAAAAAGATCACACTACTTCTATGGGGCCCAAGGGTGGGAAGTAGGTTGCCTTTCTGGCTGATAGCCAATATCAGGTGGTGATATTCTGTACATTTAAAGTTTTTTTATTTTTACACTGTCTCTTAAATTTATTTATTTTTTTATCACTTTTATTGCTGTCACAATTGTCTTTGTGACAGTAATAGACGGGGACAGGTACTCTTTATGGAGGGATCTGGGGTCTATAAGACCCCAAACTCCTCCTCCTCTTGAACTCTTGAATGTATTCAAAACAACAACTTGAAGCAATATCGATAATATCAGTACATTTCTGGCCGATAGCGATACTTTGAAAAATGTGAATATCAGCCCCCGATAATCGGCCGCTTTGATATTCGGTCAACCAATAGTGGGAAGACTTACTTGCACCAATGTAGCAGTGGTGGAAGGCTGAAAGCAACTAATAGAACAAAATGCTTGCCCTTGGAAACAATGTAGAGCAGTGATGTAACTATAGCCATAGCAGACCACACCACCTCTATGGGGCCCATGGATGGAAGGCTTGCATGCAGTGGGGGAAGGCTGGAAGCAAGTAATAGAGCAAAAAGCTTGCACTCGGGAAACGTGTACAGCAGTGGTATGACTATAGCCATAGCAGACCACATCACTTCTATGGGGTCCGATGGTGGTTGGGCTTGAGTGCAACAGTGTAGCAATGGTGAAAGGCTGGAAGCAACAAATAGAGCAAAAAGACCACACTACTTCTATGGGGCCCCAAGGGTGGGAAGGCTTGCTTGCACCAATGTAGCAGTCGTGAAAGGATACAAGCAACTAATAGAACGCAAAACGTGCACTCAAAAATACATGTAGAGCAGTGGCATTGCTATAGCCATAGCAGACCACGCAGCTGCCGTGGGGTCCAAGGGTGGGAAGGCTTGTGTGCACCAGTATGGCAGCGGTGGAAGGCTTGAAGTAACCAATAGAACAAAAAGCTTGCCCTCAAAAAACATGCAGAGCAGTGATGTAACTATAGCCATAGCAGACCACACTACTTCTTTGGGGCCCCAGGGTGGGAAGGATAGCATGCACTGGTGTAGAAGTGGTTGAAGCCAGGAAGAAAAAACTAATAGAACAAAAAGCTTGCACTCAGAAAACATGTAGAGCCCTGATGTAACTATAGCCATAGCAGACCAAACCACCTCTATGGGGCCCGAGAATGGAAGGCTTGCGTGCAACAGTGTAGCAATGGTGGAAGGCTTGAAGCAACTCATAGAACAAACAGCTTGCCCTCAAAAAAACATGTAGAGTAGTGATGTTACTATAGCCATAGCAGACCACACCATTTCTATGGGGCCCCAGTATGGGAAGGCTTTCATGCACCAGTGTAGCACTGGATGGAAGAAACTATTAGAACAAAAAGCTTACCCTGTAAAAACATGTAGAGCAGTGATTTACCTATAGCTATAGCAGACCACATCACTTCTATGGGGCCTGAGGGTGGGAAGGCTTGCGTGCAACGGTGAAGCAGTGGTGGAAAGCTGAAATCCATGGATTTTTTCTGACGGATGTTGGCTAAAACTTGTCTTGCATACACACGGTCACACAAAGTTGTCGGAAAATCCGATCGTTCTGAACGCGGTGATGTAAAACACGTCGGGACTATAAACGGGGCAGTAGCCAATAGCTTTCGTCTCTTAATTTATTCTGAGCATGTGTGGCACTTTGTGCGTCGGATTTGTGTACACACAATTGGAATTTCCGACAATGGATTTTGTTGTCGGAAAATGTTATAGCCTGCTCTCAAACTTTCTGTGTCGGAAATCCAGATGGAGCCTACACACGGTCGGAATTTCCGACAACAAAGTCCTATCACACATTTTCCATCGGAAAATCCAACCATGTGTACAGGGAATAAGAATAAACCTACTTTCTTCTAACCTCAAATGTTTGTCATGTATCCTCTTCAGGGAACTTAGAGTAAACAGTTTTTCTCCTAAACCGGCAAAAGGAATTGAGGGGAAATCAAGGGTAGCCACTAGGATCACCAGAACATTTTTTTCTTTCAGAATGTTTCCCCTATATTGCTGCCACTCAAATTCCGTTATATTTTTAAATTTTATCCGATTTCCTGTTAAATTAGTCAAAATTGGTCAGCACTACCCGACTCAACAAACTTTTATCTAAAAATAAAAAAAGCTGGGCAAAAAATGATTGTCCACTCATATGCGGTCACTGGTTAAATATATAGACAGCTGCACACTCGGGGGAGATTCCTTCATTCATACCCTTTAGTGTGGAAGTGATTTTCTTACTCAGTCTACAGGGCTGAATAAGAGAATTTTAGACATGTATGGCTAGCCTAATGCCGCGTACACACGGGCGGACTTTTCGACAAGACTGGTCCAACGGTCTATCCGACGGACTTTTGGCGGACTTTAGACGGACTTTCCAAACAAACGCGCATGCCTACACACGATCACACCGAAGTCTGACGAGTTTGTACGTGATGACGTACGACTGGACTAAAATAAGGAAGTTCATAGCCAGTAGCCAATAGCTGCTCTAGTGTCGGTTTTTGTCTGTCGGACTAGCATACAGATGAGCAGACTTTTTGATAGGAACTGGGTCCGGCAGAGTTCTGACGTAAATATTTGAAACATGTTCCAAATCCAAAGTAGGTCAGGTTTTTGACCAAAAAAGTCCGCTGCAGGTCAGATGAAGCCCACACATGGTCAAATTATCCGCCAGACTAGGTCCGTCGGACCAGTCCGGTCGAAAAGTCTGCTTGTGTGTACACGGCATAGACATATTTTATGTTAGGATCAGTCACACTCCATGTAGATCAGGGACGTGCGGTGAGGTCAGTGACTGGTTAGGCACTGGCTAGTATCAGAGTCAGATACACACAGGTTACATACGCCGCGATCGTTAGAGTGACAGTAATAATTCTAGCACTAGACCTCTGTCACTTTAAACATGTAACATGTAAAAAATTTACAGCGTCACCTTTAGAGATTTTTAAGTACTAAAGTTTTGCGCCATTCCACAGGTGTGCGCAATTTAAAGCGTGACATGTTAGGTATCTATTTACTCAGAGTAACATCTTCTTTCACAATATACAAAAAAAATTGGGCTAACTTTAGTGTTTTTGTTTTTTTTATTCATGATACAGTTTCTTTCCAGAAAAAAACATTTGAAAAATGACTGCGCAAGTACCATGTAACATAAAACGTTTTATTCCCTAGGGTGTCTGCTAATATATATATATATAATGTTTGGGGGTTCTAAGTAATTTTCTAGCAAAAAAAATTATGATTTTTACATATAGGAGAGAAGTGTCAGAATTGGCCTGGGTGGCAAGGGGTTAATTACCATAAGTAAGTAATATACAAATAATTATTATATATTGTTTTTAAGGTAATTTGCTATATTTTCAAAAACTGTACTCAAGCAGTTGGCTTAACGGACAAATTACTAAAGTTTGAAGTTATAACTTCCGACCAGTAATTTCACAGTAAATAGATAAATAATAAATGATTATGATAACATATAGCATATAAATATATAATTTAGCTTGACTATGTGAGAAAAACATGGGATTGTGGGTAAATCATATACCCATAAACCCATGTTTTTTCCTTCTAGTTAAGAGGGCTGGGCTGAAAGGGAGGATTTGTCTTTTAGACACATGCCCCCTTCTATGACACTGCAGTGAGAGGCGTGCCTCCACTGCAGCATTTTTATTGGGCAGCTTGGGCCAATGGTACTTTACCATTGGTCCAAGACTCCAAGCTGTCCATTGAGCTCAGTGCCTCTGACAAGAAGTGAGGAGAGGCACTGTGAGCTCATCCTCTCAGTCTGCTGCATGTAGCTTCTGACAGGCTGTGCAAGGAGCCCCGTATCCCTGGAACCATAGGTCATGGGATCCCCGAATTGGGGATTTGACCAGTGGTTGGGTGGGACTTCAGCTACCTACGCCCCAAATTTGGGGTCTCCGTGACCCCAGGTCGATGAGCTACGACCCTCGAAGTTCGATCATTTTTTAAATTTTTTTGTTCATGGCTCTGCCTCACCTGCCTCCCCTGACTGCATGTCCCTGATGTAGATAGTGTTCTTAGCAGGAATCAGACTTAGGACTGGTGTCCAATACAGCTGGAGAGTCAGCTAATGGCCACCACTTTTTATAGTGGAACTTCACCACTACATTCGTTCCCTCCCCGTCCCACTTTCTCAGATGCAACACCAGTTTCTGCCAGGTATTTGGGGCATGTGGGGGCTTTTCTGCGCATGTGCACATTTGTAATGTATGGGCACCCTTGTTGCTAGCTGTATTTGTTTGCATGTGCAGAAAGCTGGGGATTGCAACACAAAAAAACACAGACACTACAGACACTAAAGACACTAATCAGAATAAATTTTTTTTACATATTTGTAAGACAGAGGGGGAAGGATCAGAAAAAAATGTTGCTACAGGGACGTAGTAATAAACACAAAAGCAAAATGTATTATATTGCAGTTTACCAATTCTTGATGTGATGGCTGCCATCGTTAATCGTTTAAATTTTTTAGGCTTTCTTTCTTCAATTTTCATCTGGTGATCTGGCCAGTAAGTCTGCTTTTCAAAAGTACAAGCTCTCCAGCAAACACTGAGAGGGGTGATTAAAATGATCAACGTTTTTTTTTTTTTTTTTTTTTTTTTATGCATGTAATGCCGCGTACACACGGGCGGACTTTTTCGACCGGACTGGTCTGATGGACCGAATTCGGCGGACAATTCGACCGTGTGTGGGCTCCATCGGACCTGCAGCGGACTTTTTCGGTCGAAAATCTGATGGACTTTAGATTTGGAACATGTTTCAAATCTTTCCGACAGACTCGAGTCCGGTCGAAAAGTCCGCTCGTTTGTATGCTAGTCCGACGGACGAAAACCGACGCTAGGGCAGCTATTGGCTACTGGCTATCAACTTCCGTATTTTAGTCCGGTCGTACGTCATCACGTAAGAATCTGTCGGACTTTGGTGTGATCGTGTGTAGGCAAGTCCGTTCGTTAGAAAGTCCGTCGGAAGTCCGTCAAAAGTCCGTCGTAAGTCCATCAGAAAGTCCGTCAGAACAGTTCGGTTGAAAAGTCCGCCCGTGTGTATAAGACTTTAAAAAAAAAACAGTTTGTTGTAACTGATTAAAAAGTGTGAGCTGGAGTTTGGCTTCAATTTGTTAGTGTATCTAAATCTTCTAATACATTTAACACTACCCTCCCTTCCCAGACTGACAATGCTGCGGTCTGCTGTGCCTCCTGTGCTCCTTCTTCCAGAAAGTGTGTAGTAGCCAGATCACCAGGTAAAAACAGAGGGGAAAAAAAGCCAAACTAATGCAGCTGCCACATGTAAGGATTGGTAAACTGCAATATATTACATTTTTGGTGTGGAGTGTAATACTGATGTGCTTTAAAAGCTCTAAAATCTAAAATTAAGTTCCAAATCTATCTTATCTATATGAAACATACAACCTTTCAATTACTAAAGCAAATCTCTTCTATTATAGAAAACAATATTTTACATCTGAATTTAACTTTATCATTTTATTATTTGCTGGTTTAACTCTGATCCGGCATTATTTTCATTTATTCTGCATTCTGTTAACAAGCAATTTTGTTTGCTGAGATAAATAATGAGACAAGACAATCAATTTTTTCCCTTATTCTGCATTTTATTAATTTTTACTGACAACATGAAGATTGTGCTGTAACAGTGACATGAATATTAAACGTTGTTCACTGTGATATAATAATGATATGAATTATATATACAGTATATTGTGCATCATAATAGTGCTATGAATCATATATATGAAATATAGCCTAGCTCCATGTTAACACAGCAGGTTTGATTTACTAAGGAAAAGAGCGTCTTCACTTTGTAAACTGAATTTTTACAGAACTTTGTGAAAGAGGGGAAGCTAAACCCACTTTACAAAGAATACCCAATCATGCGGAAGGAAAAGTTAAAAAAAAATGAATTTTTGCTCATATTGATGTGAAGATTGAAGTCAGAACAGATCCACCTCAGTCACTAAGCTAAGTGAAAGTTCATTTTGCAAAGTAACATGCTCTACTTATTTAGTAAATCAACCCCAGCAGTGGCAGCTGGTTCTTCTTTTGGAGGGGCGGCAAACAAACAACACCCTCCCCCAGGTGGCGCGCAGGGAGGGGGTGGCTAGGGGGGGCTGAAGCCCTGAATGTGACCCCAAAAAGCCCCGAGTCTATGGAATGCTGCATTCCATTGTCAGCCCCGAGCGCCGGCGCCGGGACCGATCTGATTGTGAGTGCGGGCCGAAAGTGGCCGAAAGTAGCCGAGTCCCCGAGTGCCATAGCGGCCGAAAGTAGCAGAGTAAGTCCCCGAGTGCCATAGCGGACGAGTGTGGGCGAAAGTGGCCGAGTGCCGCAGCTCCTGCCTTCTGGAGCGGGACGTGTGACGTGATGTCCATCTTAGCCTGCAGGCTCCATAAGGCGGGAATGCTACATCCCCGCTCGGGCGGGCGGCTCTCCTCTACTCTCCTCCTCGGCTACTCTCTGACGGTGACAAGTGACTGACTGCCTGCTGTGACCGCACACCACGGCTGAGGTAGGTCAGACACACAGTGTGTGTATGTAGATCAGTGTATATAGGTCAGTGGTCAGTGTATATAGGTCAGTGGTCAGTGTATGTAGGTCAGTGTATGTAGGTCAGTGTATATAGGTCAGTGGTCAGTGTATGTAGGTCAGTGTATATAGGTCAGTGTATATAGGTCAGTGTATATAGGTCAGTGTATATAGGTCAGTGTATATAGGTCAGTGTATGTAGGTCAGTGTATATAGGTCAGGCAGGTCAGTGGTTAGTGTATATAGGTCAGGCAGGTCAGTGTATATAGGTCAGTGTATGTAGGTCAGTGTATATAGGTCAGTGTATGTAGGTCAGTGTATATAGGTCAGGCGGGTCAGTGTATGTAGGTCAGTGTATGTAGGTAAGTGTATCTACATCAGTGGTCAGTGTATATAGGTCAGTGTATACAGGTCAGTGTATGTAGGTCAGGCAGGTCAGTGTATGTAGGTCAGTGTATACAGGTCAGTGTATATAGGTCAGTGGTCAGTGTATATAGGTCAGTGTATATAGGTCATTGTATATAAGTCAGTGGTCAGTGTATATAGGTCAGTGTATGTAGGTCAGTGTATGTAGGTCAGTGTATGTAGGTCAGTGTATGTAGGTCAGTGTATATAGGTCAGTGGTCAGTGTATATAGGTCAGTGTATGTAGGTCAGTGTCAGGCAGGTGTGTTTACTGGTCAGCATTGATGGGCACTCACTGGTAAGTCACACAACACCACCACCCAGCCCAAAAAAAAGCTGCGCCACTCCCCCCCCCCCCCCCCCCGTTTTTGGACTTCGGGCTGAAGCCCCTGGTCTTTTTGCCATCTAGCAACGCCCCTGGTGGCGCGGCACTGACAGCACCCCCCCCCCCCCCGGGCGGTCCGACACTTAAACCCTCCCCTCCCCTTTCTGTCTGCCAGTCAATCCACTGGCACTTACCCCATCTAGGCGGCGTGCATCAGGCATTGGCGGGCATTTGAGGAGTGGTGGCGGGGATTGGGCATCCAGGCATCAGCGGGGACTGGGCATCCAGGCATCAGCGGGGATCGTGGCTCTTCTCCTCCTCACTTTTGCTGTGCTTCTCCTCCCCTTCCCCTAGGCATCCAAAAGGATCGCCTGTCCTTTCAGCCAATTGGATGACCTGTATCAGACCCGCTTCCTGATTGGCCGGGAGGAGAATCATTGTTGCAACAGCAAATATTCATTCGCTGTTGCAACACACCTGGGTGGTCTCCGGTCGCACTCTCTGCGTCCCAAGCCCATCCTATTTTGAAGCCTATTAGAGCCTCTGGCTCTAATCAAGTGCTTCAAAAAACAAAACAAAAAAAACCCTGCCGCTGTAATTCATACACCTTGCCTTGAAAGGGGCATGAATAGGGGGTGGCAGCAGCCATGGATAGATTCATGCTGCGCATGTAGCAGGATACATTTTGCCCTAAATTTATGAAGAAATTAGGTTTTTTAATTTTTTTTATTGGATATGTTTTATAGCAGAAAGTAAAAAAAATATATATATTTTTTTTTTTTTCAAAATTGTCAGCCTTTTTTTTGTTTATAGCACAAAAAAACACCAAAAGAAAGCTCTATTTGTGGGGGAAAAAAATAAAAAAAATAAATTGATGAAGAAAATTGATTTTTTTTTAAATTTTTTATTGGATATGTTTCATAGCAGAAAGTAAAAAATATTGGTTTTTTTGCTTTTTTTGTTTTTTTTAGCAAAATTGTCGGTCTTAGCAAAACGCAGAGGTGATCAAATACCAACAAAAAAAGGGGAAAAAAACACACAAAAATTGATTTGGATACAGCGTTGCATGACCGCTCAATTGTCAGTTCATGTAGAGCAGTGCCGTATTGCAAAAAATAAATAAAAATGGCCTGGTTAAGAAGGGGGGTAAATCTTCCGGAGGTCAGGTGGCTATAGTATAACTAACAGCAAAACTTTTTTTTTTTTTTTTCAGTTTTGGATAGAGTGAAAAAAAAAGCTAGAACAAATCAGGTTTTTTTAGAAATACGCTCTATATATGAAGAAACTTTTTTATCATTTGATTTTGCGAGTTTTTTGCACCAGAGAATAAAATTCAATTTCAGCTTTATTTATGAAATGATATCTCAGCATGGTCTGGCATCACCTGATACTAATTATTTTACAGCCAGCTGAACTTTTACTGAAATTTGAAAATGACAAGCAAACTGTAAGGTGTTATTAGCTGGTCTGTATGAGATTCATAATTAGCATTGATCAGCAGCAGAAATAACATTGTCTGGTATGGAGATAATGACCCTTTTACTGATCAGAGAGAGGGAATCCGTAACGTACATGAAATGAATTCTCAATACTGTATCCAATCAACCATGGTGTATATTCATACGTATGAATAGTTTCAGAGTTAAACATTTAAAGGATAACTATCAGGATAGAATTCTGAAAGCTGACCTTGTTTTTAAAAGAACTGTCACCTTCATTCCTTCTTCACTACCAGCTGAATCTCTGACTTGGGACAAATACGATGGTTAGGAGTTTCAACTTTACTTTTTTTTTTCAGGTTAGTGGCCTACTAAACTGTGACACCAGAATTAGAATGATTGAGCCACAGATTAAAGATCTTATTTTATTTTTTTAATTATTATTTTTTTTTAATCAGCGCAAGGGAGTGTACTTACATTACGGAGATGTGTCCCTTGTGCTGGTGTTGGCTGCCCTAGTTGGAATCTTCCATCCTCCATACCTCCCAACATTTTGAGATGGGAATGAGGGACACCTACCAGCAAACGTATGAAGGGATAGGACACGCCCCCTGCCACACCCCCTTAAAGGTGAATTTAACCCCCAAAAAAGTACCCGATCTAGGATCAAAAATTTGATCCTTGGAAAGACCCCGTGATGTACCAAAGCGGTGTGTCTCCCCAAGGGCAGATCAGGATCATGATGAGACACGCCGCTTTGGTACATCACGGGGTCTTTCCATGGATCGAATTTTTGATCCTAGATCGGGTACATCCCAATTCGAGGGGGGGGGGGGGGAGACTTGAACAAAAGTATCCTCCAACTCAAATTACGTTGGATTTACAATTTTAAAGCTACCCAATCCCCTGGGCTTAACGATGCGGTCTGCTTTAAGCCCTTTTTGGAGGGCTTTAACTCAGGGGGCATGGAGAAATAGACTTGTTCCTATCTGCTTTCCCTTTTGGGTATAAATATTATTGTGTCTTCACTGCCATACGTGCCATCTTATTTGATTATCATTTCTTTCTTTTGCTCTCTGTATTTTCTTGTTTTTGTCCCCTCTACTTCCCTTAGGCTTCCATCCTACTAGGAGATAGTGTGATTTATGCATGTGTTTATGCTCTATTGTTTGATGTGTTTTTTGCTTGTTATCTCTTGCCATGTTTATTCCTGTATATGTGCTCTCGCATCTGGCCTTTACACGCATGGCCTTCCTATGGAGATATTATTTTTCAATGCTTACATTTTTGTCAAGAAACGTTTAGTCGGGGGGTAAACGGGGGGGGGGGGTCCATCACCTTTTTACTTCTCTCATGGCATATATATTAGATGTATATATATATATATATATATATATATATATATATATATATATATATATATATATATATATATTAGATGTATGTATTTATTGTCCGTTCTCTCTAATCCCCCTCCTCCCTCTTTAGTCACACTGAGGGAGCATCCATTAATGTATACAGTATGTGCCCGGCACGGCTAAGACATCCTTTTTAGGATGCTTGGTGAGAGGCTGCCTTTATCCATCCGACATCCTCTCCCCATCAGCCCTGGGTCAGTCATTCCTGACTGTCTCCAGGACATGTACAGTGGGAACGGAAAGTATTCAGACCCCCTTAGATTTTTCACTCTTTGTTATATTGCAGCCATTTGCTAAAATCATTTAAGTTCATTTTTTTTCCTCATTAATGTACACACAGCACCCCATATTGACAGAAAAACACAGAATTGTTGACATTTTTGCAGATTTCTTAAAAAGAAAAACTGAAATATCACATGGTCCTAAGTAGGGATGAGCCGAACACCCCCCTGTTCGGTTCGCACCAGAACATGCGAACAGGAAAAAAATTCGTTCGAACGAGCGAACGCCGTTAAAGTCTATGGGACACGAACATGAATAATCAAAAGTGCTAATTTTAAAGGCTAATATGCAAGTTATTGTCATAAAAAGTGTTTGGGGACCCGGGTCCTCCCCCAGGGGACATGAATCAATGCAAAAAAAAGTTTTAAAAACGTCTGTTTTTTCAGGAGCAGTGATTTTAATAATGCTTAAAGTCAAACAATAAAAGTGTAATATCCCTTTAAATTTCATACCTGGGGGGTGTCTATAGTATGCCTGTAAAGGGGCGCATGTTTCCCGTGTTTAGAACAGTCTGACAGCAAAGTGACATTTTGAAGAAAAAAACACATTTAAAACTACCGCGGCTATTGCATTGCCGACAATACACATAGAAGTTCATTGATAAAAACGGCATGGGAATTCCCCACAGGGCAACCCCGAACCAAAATTAAAAAAAAAAAAGATGTGGGAGTCCCCCTAAATTCCATACAAGGCCCTTCAGGTCTGGTATGGATATTAAGTGGAACCCCAGCCAAAATTTAAAAAAAAAATTGACGTGGGGTTCCCCCTAAATTCCATACCAGACCCTTCAGGTCTGGTATGGATTTTAAGGGGAACCCCGCGCCAAAAAAAAAAAAAAACGGCGTGGGGTCCCCCTAAAGATCCATACCAGACCCTTATCCGAGCACGCAACCTGGCAGGCCGCAGGAAAAGAGGGGGGGACGAGAGTGCGGCCCCCCCCCTCCTGAACCGTACCAGGCCACATGCCCTCAACATTGGGAGGGTGCTTTGGGGTAGCCCCACAAAACACCTTGTCCCCATGTTGATGAAGACAAGGGCCTCATCCCCACAACCCTGGCCGGTGGTTGTGGGGGTCTGCGGGCGGGGGGCTTATCGGAATCTGGAAGCCCCCTTTAACAAGGGGACCCCCAGATCCCGCCCCCCCCCCTGTGTGAAATGGTAAGGGGGTACTTACCCCTACCATTTCACTAAAAAACTGTCAAAAATGTTAAAAATGACAAGAGACAGTTTTTGACAATTCCTTTATTTAAATGCTTCTTCTTTCTTCTTTCTTCCTTCATCTTCTTCTTCTTCTGGTTCTTCTGGCTCTTCTGGTTCTTCCTCCGGCGTTCTCGTCCAGCATCTTCTCCGCGGCGTCTTCTATCTTCTTCTCCTCGGGCCGCTCCGCACCCATGGCATGAGGGGGGAGGCTCCCGCTCTTCTCTTCATCTTCTTCTCTTCTTCATCTTCTTCTTCATCTTCTTCTTCTTCTTCTTCTTCCTTCTTCTCTTCTTCCTGTCTTCTCCGGGCCGCTCCGCAGCCATGCTGTGGCATGGAGGGAGTCTCCCGCTGTGTGACGGCGTCTCTTCGTCTGACGGTTCTTAAATAACGGGGGGCGGGGCCACCCGGTGACCCCGCCCCCCTCTGACGCACGGTGACATGACGGGACTTCCCTGTGGCATTCCCCGTGACGTCACAGGGAAGTCCCTCAAGTCACCGTGCGTCAGAGGGGGGCGGGGTCACCGGATGGCCCCGCCCCCCGTTATTTAAGAACCGTCAGACGAAGAGACGCCGTCACACAGCGGGAGCCTCCCTCCATGCCACAGCATGGCTGCGGAGCGGCCCGGAGAAGACAGGAAGAAGAGAAGAAGGAAGAAGAAGAAGAAGAAGAAGATGAAGAAGAAGATGAAGAAGAGAAGAAGATGAAGAGAAGAGCGGGAGCCTCCCCCCTCATGCCATGGGTGCGGAGCGGCCCGAGGAGAAGAAGATAGAAGACGCCGCGGAGAAGATGCTGGACGAGAACGCCGGAGGAAGAACCAGAAGAGCCAGAAGAACCAGAAGAAGAAGAAGATGAAGGAAGAAAGAAGAAGCATTTAAATAAAGGAATTGTCAAAAACTGTCTCTTGTCATTTTTAACATTTTTGACAGTTTTTTAGTGAAATGGTAGGGGTAAGTACCCCCTTACCATTTCACACAGGGGGGGGGCCGGGATCTGGGGGTCCCCTTGTTAAAGGGGGCTTCCAGATTCCGATAAGCCCCCCGCCCGCAGACCCCCACAACCACCGGCCACGGTTGTGAGGATGAGGCCCTTGTCCTCATCAACATGGGGACAAGGTGTTTTGGGGGGCTACCCCAAAGCACCCTCCCAATGTTGAGGGCATGTGGCCTGGTACGGTTCAGGAGGGGGGGGGCCGCACTCTCGTCCCCCCCTCTTTTCCTGCGGCCTGCCAGGTTGCGTGCTCGGATAAGGGTCTGGTATGGATTTTTAGGGGGACCCCACGCCGTTTTTTTTTTTTTTTTGGCGCGGGGTTCCCCTTAAAATCCATACCAGACCTGAAGGGTCTGGTATGGAATTTAGGGGGAACCCCACGTCAATTTTTTTTTTAAATTTTGGCTGGGGTTCCCCTTAATATCCATACCAGACCTGAAGGGCCTTGTATGGAATTTAGGGGGACCCCCACATCATTTTTTTTTTTTTTTTTTTTGGTTCGGGGTACCCCTGTGGGGAATTCCCATGCCGTTTTTATCAATGAACTTCTATGTGTATTGTCGGCAATGCAATAGCCGCGGTAGTTTTAAATGAGTTTTTTCCTTCCAAATGTCATTTTGCTGTCAGACTGTTCTAAACACAGGAAACATGCGCCCCTTTACAGGCATACTATAGACACCCCCCAGGTATGAAATTTAAAGGGATATTACACTTTTATTGTTTGACTTTAAGCATTAATAAAATCACTGCTCCTGAAAAAACGTCCGTTTTTAAAACTTTTTTTTGCATTGATCCATGTCCCCTGGGGCAGGACCCGGGTCCCCAAACACTTTTTATGACAATAACTTGCATATAAGCCTTTAAAATTAGCACTTTTGATTTCTCCCATAGACTTTTAAAGGGTGTTCCGCGGCATTCGAATTTGCCGCGAACACCCCAAATTGTTCGCTGTTCGGCGAACTTGCGAACAGCCAATGTTCGAGTAGAACATGAGTTCGACTCGAACTCGAAGCTCATCCCTAGTCCTAAGTATTCAGACCCTTTGCTCAGTATTTAGTAGAAGCCCCTTTTGATCTAATACAGCCATGAGTCTTTTTGGGAAAGATGCAACAAGTTTTTCACACCTGGATTTGGGGATCCTCTGCCATTCCTCCTTGCAGATCCTCTCCAGTTCTGTCAGGTTGGATGTTAAACGTTGGTGGACAGACATTTTTAGGTCTCTCCAGAGATGCTCAATTGGGTTTAAGTCAGGGCTCTGGCTGGGCCATTCAAGAACAGTCACGGAGTTGTTGTGAAGCCACTCCTTCCTTATTTTAGCTGTGTGCTTAGGGTCATTGTCTTGTTGGAAGGTAAATCTTTGGCCAGTCTGAGGTCCTGAGCACTCTGGAGAAGGTTTTCATCCAGGATATCCCTGTACTAGGCCGCATTCATCTTTCCCTCGATTGCAACCAGTCATCCTGTCCCTGCAGCTGAAAAAACACCCCCACAGCATGATGCTGCCACCACCATGCTTCATTGTTGGGACTGTATTGGACAGGTGATGAGCAGTGCCTGGTTTTCTCCACACATACCGCTTAGAATTAAGGCCAAAAAGTTCTATCTTGGTCTCATCAGATCAGAGAATCTTATTTCTCATCATCTTGGAGTCCTTCAGGTGTTTTTTTTTAACAAACTCCATGTGGGCTTTCATGTGTCTTGCACTGAGGAGAGGCTTCCGTCGGGCCACTGTGCCATAGAGCCCCGACTGGTGGAGGGCTGCAGTGATGGTTGACTTTCTACAACTCTCTCCCATCTCCTGACTGCATCTCTGGAGCTCAGCCACAGTGATCTTTGAGTTCTTCTTTACCTCTCTCACAAAGGCTCTTCTCCCCCGATAGCTCAGTTTGGGGGATGGCCAGCTCTAGGAAGGGTTCTGGTCGTCCCAAACTTCTTCCATTTAAGGATTATGGAGGCCACTGTGCTCTTAGGAACCTTAAGTGTAGCAGAAATGTTTTTGTAACCTTGGCCAGATCTGTGCCTTGCCACAATTCTGTCTCTGAGCTCTTCAGGCAGTTCCTTTGACCTCATGATTCTCATTTGCTCTGACATGCACATGTGAGCTGTAAGGTCCTATATAGACAGGTGTGTGGCTTTCCTAATCAAGTCCAATCAGTATAATCAAACACAGCTGGACTCAAATGAAGGTGTGGAACCATCTCAAGGATGATCAGAAGAAATGGACAGCACCTGAGTTAAATATATGAGTGTCACAGCAAAGGGTCTGAATACTTAGGACCATGTGATATTTCACTTTTTCTTTTTTTTGATAAATCTGCAAAAATGTCAACAATTTTGTCAATATGGGGTGCTGTGTGTACATTAATGAGGAAAAAAAATGAACTTAAATAATTTTAGAAAATGGCTGCAATATAACAAAGAGTGAAAAATTTAAGGGGGTCTGAATACTTTCCGTCCCCACTGTACGCCATGCCGGTGGGACTTGTCCGCGGTGCGCCTCTCCATGGCGCGGCCGGATGACGTTCCCCCTGTGCGTTCCAGCATGGTTTTCGTGCATGCACGGGATGTTGCCGGCATCGGCGCGGTGTGGAGGTGGGCACGGTCAAAGTTCAGGGGGCCCGCTGTGAACCTCCGACTCAGACACCTCCTCCAGCTGATTTCGATTTGAATTCAGCAAGGGCTGAATGAGCAGGGCTTTAAATAGCCTCGCTCATTAATTGTTAAACAAGGCACTGGTGAGGATGATCTGTAGAAATCTTGGCTGGAAATTGTGTTAAAGTAAGTCACATTCTTTTGTCCATTGAAACCTTGCTGGGCACCCCTTTGACTATGATAATAATATACCGGTCTTGGTATATCTTTCCCTCCCTCTCTTTTTTTACATATACCCCTTTGGGATTTCCCTGTTTGATCATGACACTGTCCATGCTATTGATACTGACCATTTTCACCTGCCGGTATATGCGGATATTTTTACTCATAGGTAGGTTTCTTTCTACACAGTCCTTTGATATACAGATTTATTTATTTATTTTTTCTAAAATTCAGCCCTGTGATCTATGCGTCTCTGCTCCCAGGTTTGTGCCCTTGGACCCCCAGCACGCATACAAGCGCTGCGCCCGGGTCAGGACGCTGTGTCTTTTTGATGCTATTGGGGATTTTCTTAATTCCCCCCCTTGACGTGTCCTCTCTGTTTTCTATATACCGTATATACTCGAGTATAAGTCGTTCCGAGTATAAGTCGAGGCCCTAATTTACCACAAAAAAATGGGAAAAACTTATTGACCCGAGTATAAGATGAGGGTGAGAAATGCACAGCTACTGTAAGTGGAACAGAGGGTCAACAATGCCCATTTGCAGCCTCACTGTGCCCATTTGCATGCCTCACTGTGCCCATTTGCATCCATAGGTCCCCCGAACTTCAAACTCGGTAGTTAAGGGTTCCTAGATGCCCCCTAGCTGCAGCCAAAATTTGGGGTATCTGAACCCAAAGGGTCCCGAAATGACATTGCTGCAGATGGACACAGTTGACCAAATTTGGGGCCCCGTATCTTGGGGCCACTTAGTGCTAAGAACCCTAAATTTGGTGTGCAAACCCAGTGGAACTAGCACCATAAAATATCCAAAGCTGGGGTTTCTAGCACCTAGTGGCCCTGAGATACAGGGCCCCAAAATCGGTTCAGAAAATGTCACGCACTTTTCTGTAGCAGAGAATGACATTTTCCAAACCAGATTTGGGGCCCCGTAGCTCGGGGCCACTTGGTGGCTAGGAACTCCATCTTTGAATATGTTATGGTACCAGTGCCACTGGGTTTGCACACCAAATTTGGGGTTCCTAGCACCAAGTGGCCCCGAGATACAGGGCCCCAAAAATCGGTTCAGAAAATGTCAAGCACTTTTCTATAACAGAGAATGACATTTTCCAAACCAGATTTGGGGCCCCGTATCTCGGGGCCACTTAGGGCTAGGAACTCCATCTTTGGATATGTTGTGGTACCAGTTCCACTGGGTTTGCACATCAAATTTGGGGTTCCTAGCACCAAGTGGCCTTGAGATACAGGGCCCCAAAGTTGGTTCGGAAAATGAAATTTTTTGCTGCAGAAAAGTGCTTGACTCGAGTATAAGTCCAGGGGGGCACTTTCAGCACAAAAAAATGTGCTGAAAAATTCGACTTATACTCGAGTATATACGGTACATCATAAGCTGACCATTGGAGTGTTGCGTGTGGGGAGCCAGATGCGAGGCTGCACATCTCCTATTTTTAAATCTGTGGATGCTCATTTGTTTTGTCAATGAATATAATGTAAGTGAATCACTCATGAATTGATCTGGGATAGAAACTGTTTGTATTTGTACTGATTATTAATCACCTATATTTTACAAACCCCCAGATGTTAATTTCTCCATAAAGAACCGCGATGAAGGAAATGATTTCTCCGAAACGCTTCTGATTCAAGGAGATATGTCCATCTTTCATTGATTGGCTTTTATTCTGTATCCATGTTTACATGCATTTGTGTATTTTTCATATATATTTTCTTAATTTTTTATATGTTTTTGTCAAATAAAATTTATTTATATTTACTCCTTTTTGTATTGTGATAGTGTCTCAAAAGTCCCTAATCCAGGGGTATTTCTCTTTCTCATAATTTACGGGATGTGGCACACCCTTTTCTAGTTTTCTCTGTCAGATCCTCCTATAATTTCCAACAATGAAAAACACACGAATGAAGAAGGTGGACAAGGTGGACCTTTTATTTACCCATCTATCCTCCATTCATAGAAAGCTTTTCATTGATGGAAGTTATTGAGTGACTTCAATGAATGGAGGAGAGGGGCAGAAAGGACGGGCATAGTTGGCACTATTGACCAATGCCTATGGCAGGTCTATTGGCTTTGTTAACCATCAAAAAAACTGGAAGATGACCACTGCAGGGGTATGAGAGGGCAAGAGGACAGAAGATGAATGGAGGATGGACAGATGAATGAAAAGTCCACCTCCTCCGTTCATAAAGTGCCTTTCATTGATGGACGCTACACTATATTGTCAAAAGCATTGGGACGTCTAGCTTTACATGCACATCCTTAGGGTTCACTATTGAATTAGCCCACCATTTGCAGCTATAACAGCTTCAACTTTTCTGGGAAGGCTGTCCACAAGGTTTAGGAGTGTGTCTATGGGAATGTTTGACCATTCTTCCTGAAGCACATTTGTGAGGTCAGGCACTGATGTTGGATGAGAAGGCCTGGCTCGCAGTCTCCACTCTAATTCATCCCAAAGGTGTTCTATCAGGTTGAGGTCAGGACTCTGTGAAGGCCAGTCAAGTTCCTCCACCCCAAACTCAATCATCCATGTCTTTATGGGCCTTGCTTTGTGCACTGATGCACAGTCATGTTGGAACAGGAAGGGGCCATCCCAAAACTGTTCCCACAAAGTGGGGGGCATGAAATTGTCCAAAATATCTTGGTATGCTGACGCCCTAAGAGCTCCCTTCACTGGAACTAAGGGGCCAAGCCCAACCCCTGAAAAACAACTCCACACCATAATCCCCCCTCCACCAAATGATTTGGACCAGTGCACAAAGCAAGGTCCATCAGTGAGTTTGGGGTGGAAGAACTGAGTCCTGACCTCAACCCAAAAAAACACCTTTGGGATGAATTGAGTGGAGACTGCGAGCCAGGCCTTCTCATCCAACATCAGTGTCTGACCTCACAAATGCGCTTCTGGAAGAATGGTCAAACATTCCCATAGACACACTCCAAAACCTTGTGGACGGCCTTCCCAGAAGAGTTGAAGCTGCTATAGCTGCAAAGGGTGGGCCAACTCAATATTGAACCCTACAGACTAAGACTGGAATGCCATTAAAGTTCATGTGCGTGTAAAGGCAGGTGTCCCAATACTTTTGACAACATAGTGTATAGTAGAGCTTTTATGAATGGACGAGGAGGGGACAGAAAGGAAACACGTAGTTGGAGCGCTTGACGAGTGCCTATGACGGTTGTATTAACCTCCGCAGCACTGGAAGATTACCCCCGTTGGGGGTATTGGTTGGCCAGAGGATGGAAGCTTTCAACTGGAATAGCTGCCACCCATACAAGGGACACTTCTCGCTAAATATAAGTACTATCCCTTGTGCTGACTTTTTTTTACTTAACTAAACGTTCGCTTTAAGTCTTTAGAGCTGAACTTCAGGCAAACAGCTAATTGTACCATGAAATGAACATAGCAAGTGCTGTATATTAAGCGTTGCTCTCTGTACATGCTTGTCATTGCTCTCAGGGGTTCCTGGACCCTAGCAGGTTATCTTGAGCATCTTTCAGTCACATTGTTCAGGAAACTGTCTAGGTGTATGGGCACCATACTGTATCTAAATAAATGTAAAATTTAAGCTGCCAAATCCCTTTGGGCTACTTCACTAGGCACGAGCATGTGTGCAGCCAAAACATCTTGCTTTTTGTGATCC
This sequence comes from Lithobates clamitans, assembly GCA_037952925.1. Classification (NCBI taxonomy): domain Eukaryota; kingdom Metazoa; phylum Chordata; class Amphibia; order Anura; family Ranidae; genus Lithobates; species Lithobates clamitans. The sequence continues at coordinate 403,395 of JBBGZY010001854.1, forward strand.
TCTTTCCCGAATCCATTCATGTGTTGTAGAAGCCATTGCTGTGTGACTGTCTGGCGTGCCGAGCCTTATTTACAATTTACCTTGTAAAGACTCCCTCGCGTTCTATAAAATTAATGGGAAACCTTTTAACTGTGGCTGTCCAATTTGTTCTTAAATTACAAAGAGAAAGAGCAAGTCAGTCAGTCTTCACTGTATAATGTCAATGTGACAAAGAGAACTAACGCAATATTTGTTCACCAGACGGCTACTGGAACCAATCAGATGTCAAGTTTTAGCAGTTGAGTTTATTAAAGTGACCTTATTGCTAAGTCAAAGGATCTTCAGAAAAGCTTTACCTGTAAAAGAAGAATGTAAATAGTTACCTCTTCTGACACCAGTGCCGCTGAACCCCATTCCAGGGAAGAGCAATTGTCTTCCAAATTCTGCTGGAAAACCAACCCTTACGTGGGGTGCCCCCACCACATTGCTAAACAGGCTCCTATGTCATACGATGTCCTGCTTGGATATAGAAGTCAGCATTAGGAACCAACGCTGTATCCTGGCCTAGGCTGACAAGGCCCAGGCCTAGGGCAGCACTTTGCAGAGAGCTGCAGATGATATAGGAGATCCACTTTCTCAGAAGTGTATTTTTCCCAACAGACTTCGGGAAATAAGTCCTCTTCATTGGGCACAGTGATTCAACCTTTAATAATTACCCCCGTAGTGCTACCACCGCAGTATATCTTTCTTTACGCCTTAATGAGCACACAAGAATTCAACTCACAACTCTATTGAAAATAGCAGAATGAATTGGCAAAAGGGATGGGCCGAACGACCCCCTGTTCGGTCCGCACGCAAACTTTCAAACATCGCAAAAGTTCAGAACTGAATAATGAACCCCATTGAATTCTATGGGACCCGAATATGAAAAATCAAAGTGTAAATTTTGAAGGCTTATATGGAAGTAATTGGGCTTTCAAAGGTTATGGGGGTCCGGGTACTGCCCTGGGGGACATGTATTAATGAAAAAAAAGTTTGTAAGAAACGTAATTTTTAAATGAGCAGTGATTTATTGATGCTTAAAGTGAAAGTATAAAAATGAAAAATTCCTTTCAATATAGTGCCTGGGGGGTCCCCTTAGTCCATGTGTAAAGTGGCACATCTGTACTGTGTATAGAATCTGCTGCAGCAATAATGGCATTTATAAAGCCCAAAAAATAACATTTGCCCTGCAAGCTTTCTTTATTTTGTAAGCATACGGCTTGGGAGCCAGTTTGTATGATGAGGCCACAATGTGGTGCACTGGGAACAAGATTAGAGATTTTTTTGATAAATTCTGGTGTCTCCACCACAGTCTTTGGATTTCTACTCCTGTCAAACAGGTACAGAAAAATTGTTCTTTGGGTGTCGGTGGCGCCTTCACACCATAACCCTATAGAGGTACTCTTGATGAAAGCAAGAATTGGCCTCGCTGTCAAAAATTGCAATGATATACACCTGTGTAAAAATAGTTTGACAGTACATGTCCAGTGGCTCCACAACTTTTGTCTTTCCGCCTGGTGGATTCTGCCCCTTCTGTGAATTTTCAGAATGTGCTGTACCACAATAGCAGATTCCCAGTCGCTATTTCTTTTCACGTAAGGTCATTCCAGCTCTCTACTATCAAGTGGAAGGCAATTTTGTGGCATCGTTGAGCAAGGCAGTCAGCTGCAAAGTCCACGTTACTGCTGACACGTGGTCCAGCAAGCATTGGCAGGGGCGACAAATTTTGTTTACAGCACACTAGGTAACTCTGCTTGCAACTGGGAAGGATGCAGAACAGGGTTTAGTGCTGCAGCTTGTTGTGCCTCCACGTCTCCATACTGCTGGTGATGAGGCGAGATTTGTCAGCTCTACCCCCTCCTCCTCCTCCATGCCCTCCTCTGCTGAATTGTCCAAGAACCTCAAGTACCCCCTAAGCGTTCAAAGGGCTATTCAATGAGTCAGCCTAAAATGTGCCATGAAGTGCTTCAGCTGGTGTGTCTAGTGGACAGTAACCACACCGGAGCAGAGATTCTTGCAGCTCTGCAGGGACAGGCCCAGAGGTGGTTCACGCCACGCCAGCTGGAGCCAGGAATGGTGGTGTGTAATAATGGCACAAACCTCCTGTCCGCCCTTAGACAGGAAAAGTTGACACATGTGCCATACCTGGCACATGTCCTCAATTTGGTGGTGCAGCACTTCCTAAATAGGTACCTAGGGCTTGAAGATCTACCAAAGCAGGCCAGAAGAGTCTGTAGCCATTTCAGGCGATCGTACACTGCCAGTGCTCAGCTGACTGAAATTCAGCACAAATTCCACCTGCCCGTAAACCACCTGATTTGTGACATGTCCGCCAGGTGGAACTTGACTTTGGCAATGCTGCAGTGGCTCCACATGCAGCAAAGGGCCGTTAACGAGTACCTGTGTGAGTATGGCACAACGACAGGCTCAGACCGGCTTGGCTTTTTTTCCCCGCGCCAATGGCTGCTCATAAAGGATGTCACCATTTGAGGAGGCCACAAGGATGGTGAGCCGTGACAATGCATGCATCAGTGGCACAATCCCTGTTGTTTTCCTGCTGGAGCAGACTCTGCGTGGCATTAAACACAGGGCACTCGAGGCAGAGCAGCGGGACGAAGAAGAGGACTTCCTTTCCTCTCAAGGCCCACTTTATGCAGACACAATTGTTCCTATGCCAAAGAACACACAAGAGGAGAGAGAAGAGGAGGAGGAGGATTCTGGCTGTTTCTGAGGCATTGAAGCCGAGCAAAACATACGTCAAACAGTAAGAGATGGTTTTCCATCCCCAGAAACCTTGGAAGTAGTACGTGGCTGGGAGGAGGCAGTTCCAGATACTGTAATTCTCAGTGACCCCGAGGAGTCTGCTTCTCATGCCAAAGCAAATTTGCGGTGCATGAGCTCCTTTATGTTTCAAAGCCTGCGAAAGAACACAAGAATACGTGGTGTAAAGGGAAAGGACCACTATTGGTTGGCAACCTTCCTTGACCACCGTTATAAGGGGAAAGTCTCAGAACTGATCCTGTCCCCAACAGAGGATCTCTTGAGGACACCTTAAAGAGGAGTTTATCAAATGCTTTTTCCGACTCCGGTAGGTTACAGTGTCGTGGGCAAACGTAGTTTTGAGGCTTCTGTTGGTCAAGAGAGGAGCGGTGGAGAAGACGGCTGCCTAAGTGATGCATTTCTCAATTTTTTTACTCCTCGCCACTGAGATGTCAGCTTCCACATCCCTTTGGCAGCGTCTGCATCACATGGTGGACGATTAGCTAGGGGCGAAAACAGAGATGGAGAGCTTTCCAGTCAACGATCCACTGGTTTACTGGGTCATGAAAATAGACCACTGGCCAGAACTTGCCCAGTATGCTATTGAGCTGCTGGGCTGCCCTGCATCCAGCTGCCTAGTGTTGTGGGTGTTGATTTCATCTAGAAGAATGTTTTTGGTGTAGGTTTGATGGGCACAATTAACACCCAAAGAACAATTTTTCCGCACCTGTTTTATAGGGACTGTATTTTTATTTCAGCTGCAGCAGATGGGGCAGGGAAATTTGCCGGCTATAGTCTACAAAATAGTAAAGGAATACAGCGCTGTCAGAAAAGATAATATGGCATACTTAAATTGATCTGATGTATATACTTTGGATAGAATAACAAGCTGCGGTCACAAAAATGCGAGATACCCACACTGTAATGTTAAAAATAAAAGAAACCGCGCTACATGAACTTATATATAAAAAGGTAAATGCACATCAAACTCATGAGTCCATAAAAGAAAAAGAAAAAATGATGTCAGTGAATGTCCAACAGCAGATCACTCTGGGATACAAATCCTCATCCCCAAGTATGCCATATTATCTTTTCTGACAGCGCTGTATTCCTTTACTATTTTGTACAGTTATTTAAAGATACAACCTTTATAGCAGCAGTCAGACACATTCTTTTGTGTTTTGCAGATGTGACAAATTTTTGCTGTCATATTAGCATTTAAAGTGTGCTGCCAATCATTCTAGGTCTTTTCTCTACCCAAGAGGGACTGGTGTTTTTGGATAGCACACATAATGGACATCTTTGAATACAGGGCAACCAAGGTTGTCAATACAGATGGTGTATTCGAAGTTTACAATGACAGGGAGAACGATCTAGGAGGTTTTTTTGTCAGATTAAAAAACCTTACCATCTCTGAAATACACACACAATGGGATGTGGCGTTTTTAGAGACATATATTAAAACAGGTATGGTCCCAAGAAGTCTCCGATGGGAAGTTTGCCCCCAAAAAGGAGAATCGGAACTAGAAGAATGGTTCCGCTACTTCAATGAGGCAGGGGTCAATTTTTTAAGATTTTTAGTAGCCAGAAAAAAGAGCAAACTGACCAGATTAGACGGTGAGATAAAAGCCCTCAAGGATAGTCTTTTGCCCTATAAAGAAGTTGAGGAATACAAGGAGAGAACCACCAACCTATTAAAAACATTAGATAAGGAAGAAAGGGAACAAAAATTTAAAAAACGTAAGAAATACAATAGAGATTATGGGGATTACCAAGCTAATAATGTGTTTGCATGGCAAAGAAAATTGGCCACGGAAGCAAGTGGCGGACAGGAACCGTCTATGGAAGTTACTGCACAAGAGAGTGAGGTTCCACCACATCCCCCGGGTCGGATCCAACATCTCCCATCAAAGAATGGTACACAGAGAACCCCAAAAAAACCCCATGCTAATAACAAACAGCCCAAGAAAGGTAGACGAGTGTCCTACCAATCACCTCAGAGACCAGCCGTCTCCAACAGAGGGGGCCAACACACACGAAAGGTTGGGGGATACCAGCAGCATAATCAGAATACGAATCGCGAACGTAGGCAGTCTCAACCATATAATCCAAATCAGTATCAGAACTATAGGACCACTCCGTACTCCGATGCCAAGTATGATCAACCAAGATATAATGAATACGGCTATGATACGCAATCTAGCCAATATCATTATGGTGATTATCCTCAGCATTACAACACGGAGATGGACGAGGATGAGGTGGATTATGGGGTGGATACGCGTAACCGCTTTTACCCTCTGAGAGATAGAGCAGGCCCTATCCACAACGACAGAGGAGACCATCCCAATTATGAACAGGGATATTATAGATCAGTAAAGGACAGGCCTAATAACACCCATGGCAGGAATCAGGAATCGCACCCTTGGGGTTTTCCCAGATCCAATCAGGGAATAAAAAGGCCAGTAGAAAACAAAGAGGAACCAGAGGGGGGAGGAGAGCAAGACACAAAAAAGATAAGGATGTAAGGGCCGATGGTATTTTCAATCTTAGTACCCAAGTCCTAACCCAACCAGAATTGGCACTCCTTAATAAGGGTCTGAAATTTGCACCTCCGAAAAAATTAAATAAATTCCAAACATATATGGACGTCCATAAATACGTCCGAAAGATCAATATCAAAAGACACTTTGCCAACTGTTCAGAAGGATGTAGACTGCCTGTCACACAGGAGTACCAACACACTGGATTAGCGAATGCCTCTACCTTCAACCCTCCGGGCACTTTGGCACCGTCTTTAAGGGTGTTTAGGGACGTGGTCCTTAGAGACCTAGATTCCCTGAAAGTGACCAACCAGAGGATGACTAGAACATTGAAGGAAGGATTAGATTCCCTTTGTAATAATAAGGGGATTGTAATCCGGCCCGCAGATAAGGGTGGGGGGATAGTTATTCTAGACAGAAGCGACTATTTACGGGAAATGTCTAACATCGTGGGAGATCAGGATACCTATACCCCCCTACCTGGAAATCCGGTGATTAGATATAAAAGTGATCTTGAGAAATTGGTCACTAAGGGGTTTCAAGAAGGGATACTCAATGACAAAGAAAAATCTTTTCTAGTCCCCAGAGCTCCAAGAGTTCCGATTCTGTACTGTTTGCCGAAAATCCATAAAAGTTTAACTTGCCCCCCGGGACGACCGATAGTCAGCGGTATCGATTCGGTTACGTCCCGGGTGGGTAAGTACATAGACTTTTTTTTGCAACCCCTGGTACAACAAATGCCGTCCTACATAAAGGACACAAAGCATGTGATTAACTTGCTGTCTCAGTTGAAACCCAATAGCAGAACATGGTTAGTGACGGCGGATGTAACTTCGTTATACACTATAATACCACATCATTTAGGATTTGCAGCCGTAAAATATTTTTTGAACAGCCTCTCTAAAATTCCATCGAAACAGCAGGACTATATCATGGAGCTATTGGATTTTGCGGCTAATCACAATTACTTTTGGTACAATCAATGTTACTATCGACAACAAAGGGGTGTTGCTATGGGCGCTAAGTACGCCCCAAGCTTGGCTAATCTCTTCATGGCCAAGTGGGAGGAGGACGTCATCTATAAGGACCGTTGTCCACACCTGGCCTTTTGGGCCAGGTATATAGATGACGTCCTCCTCCTGTGGGAGGGATCTATCCCAGAACTGGAGGTCTTCTTTTCTCAAATCAATAACAATGAGAGGGGTATTAAATTTGTTTATGAAGCCAGTCAAGAAAGGATTAATTTCTTGGATCTAACCATCTTTAAAGAAACAGTAATGCGTTTATACCTCTTGACAGTTGCCATAAGGATAGCTGGCTTCAGTCAGTGCCTAGGAGTCAGTTCATCAGAATGAGACGTAATTGCTCAAATATAGAGGACTACAGAATCCAGGCAGATATCTTAAAGAATAGATTTTTGGAGAAAGGTTATGACAGAGATCCACTAGATACCATCATAAAAGAAGTGGAAAGACGCAATAGATCTGAGCTTTTGGATATGGCACCTATAAAAAAGAGGGAGAGCCCAGTTATTCCTTTCATTACAGCTTACTCAACCCAACATTACCAGATTAAGAAAATCATTGCCAAACATTGGCACCTGTTGGGCAATGACACACTGATTAAAACCTTTTTGCCCAAAAAACCCCAGGTGATATTCAGAGGGGCTCCCTCACTAAGAAATATTATTGCTCCCAATGTAGTAGACCCTCCTGGCAAGAGATTGTCCTTTTTTCAGGGCCTTTCAGGTTATCACCAATGCCGCAGATGTCAAATCTGCACATTAAATCGCATCAAAACGAAAAAAACATTGTCATTTGTTTCAACTAGTACCTCTAAAGAGTACAAAATAGAACCTTTCATCACCTGTAGCTCCACGGGGGTTGTATACCTGCTCCAATGCCCGTGTGGTCTACAATACATAGGTCGGACCAAGCGGGCCATGCAGGTTCGTTTAGGGGAACACATTACTAATATCAAAACGGGTTTTAAATTCCATTCTGTCTCCAAACACTATGATAGGGTCCACAATCGGAATCCAGCCAACACAATGTTTTTAGCCATTGATAAATATAATGCTCACTGGAGAGGGGGATCCCTGGTTAGAGAACTATCTAAGATGGAGATGGGGTGGATCCATAGGGTACGATGTTACAGCCCCTATGGCCTTAACATAGATACAGATGTTAACTCGTTTATCGATAATAGTTAGGTTGATTATATGTGAACCAGTCCTGAGTCCCTAGTAGTTCGTTTGGGGGGAAGGATGGGGATGGTGCATATATGCCACCATTTTTTCATCATTTCTCAGTAATCTTCTGATGATTGGGCCTGTAGGTTGCTCTACAGGGTAACAATGAATGTGGATTATCTGTCATTATTATAGTTTACTTGGCGCACACATGGGCCCCAGGGATTCGACACGCTTGTGCCTATTTGTGATCCATTTTCTTTTTTATATTCCTTTTATATTTTTAGTTTCTTAGATGAATCGCAGCATAATCGCTGCTGAGAAGTGAGCGCTTTATATAACCAGGTCCAATATGATCATATTAATAATTTTTCTTATTTTTCCCTTTTTTCTTTCCTTTTTCCTTCCTGCCCTCTCCTTTACAGGAAGAAGGCAGTGAAGGATACACTTGTTAGATTTTTAGTAACATTTTTTGCTTTTTAGGAATTTTAATTGATGTATCCAGGTGATTTCATAAATGGTCCTTAGGATTTAGGCCAGGCCATATAAATTTTGACCACTAGATGCCGCCACCATGTTCCGTGTGGTACATCTATTTATAATTAATTGGTCACATGCATAATAGTTACACACAGCCCTTTATATTATGGACTGTGTATATATGTATTACAGCATAGTACACAGTTGTAACTAAGGGAGGACATTGATTGATACTAGTGTCTTTCCCTGAGATTTTACTGGCGTTTGCCCCATTGCAATATGGCGGCAGTAGTATCACTTACTGCTCGGACCTCAGGACTGGGCGGTTCCCTTTTTGTGATGAACAGGCGTATAATAGGTGGCGTTCAGCACGCCGCCCGTGCCCCTGGACGACGTCAGGTTTGACGAAACGACGTAGGGAGAGCGGCGTGCTGACGCCACCACAACACACACACGCAGTCCCGGAAGTCACGGGCGGTTGCAGAGAGAGCCGGGCGGCTCGAATATCCGTATTTTGCCTGAATTATTACGCATACATGTGAGTGCAATACTGTTTTTTAACAATAAACTTCTTAAACGTTTTTACACTATGGGAGCTTCTTTTTTCCTTCTATGACTGGCCACTGGACAAGTTGTATATGGGCTTTTAGAACAATAGGAAGAGCTGATCTGACCTTCACCCATCCTTATTTGAGACTGTGGCTGGGTTATAAGCCAAAAGGCACATTTTGATCTCCTGACCAGAGATCAAAGGAGCTGGTAAGAGGCAGTTATTTTGAAGGTGGAGGACTGTCCTATCTTTGACACTACTTTCCATGGTGAACTAAGTGTGATGTCACTATTGTTGGGGATGAGGATTTGTATCCCACTGTGATCTGCTGTTGGACATTCACTGACATCATTTTTTCTTTTTCTTTTATGGACTCATGAGTTTGAAAGGCTATAGTCTACAGCTGGTGATGTGCTGCTGGCAGATGTGCTGCAAGGACCTGGGACACCCTGCACTCTACCATCATCCATGTCAGTGTAGGCGGCTGAGAGGTCAAGAGGTATAGCAGGGACAGACTGAGGTGGGTAAGGAGGGACAGATATGTGCCCCTTCTGTGTGGCTTTTAGGTCCTCTTGCCAACGGACTGAGTGGCTGCTCTCTACTCTTCCATGATAGCTGCCGCACATCACTATATGGCGTTAAACTTGCAGTAACGCACTGAATCATGTGGCGTTAAACTTGCAGTAACACAATGAAATATACAGCGTTAAACTTGCAGTAATGCAATGAAATATATGGCGTTAAGTTTGCAGTAATGCAATGAAATATATGGCGTTATACTTGCAGTAATGTAATGAAATATACGGCGTTAAACTTGCAGTAACGCAATTAAATATATGGCATTAAACTTGCAGTAACACAATGAAATATGCGGCGTTAAACTTTCAGTAATACACAGAACTATATGGTGTTAAACTTGCAATAACGTAATGAAATATATGCTGTTAAACTTGCAGTAATGCAATGAAATATACAGCGTTAAACTTGCAGTAGCACACAGAACTATATGGCTTTAAACCTACAGTAACGCACTGAACTGTACAGCGTTAAACTTGCAGTAACGCAACTTAAATATACTGCGTTAAGAGTGCAGTAGCGCCTAGAAATGTACTGCGTTAAACGGCATGTAACGCACTGAAACATATGGCGTTAAGCTTGCAGTAACGCACTGAACTATATGGCATCAAATTTGCAGTAACGCAACTAAAATATACTGCGTTAAGCATACACTAATGCACAGAAATGTACTGCATTAAATGGCACATAATGCACTAAAATATATGGTGTTAAACTTGCAGTAACGCAATAAAATATACTGTGTTAAACGGTCACTAAACTCACACTAACTGAACTATCCCTACATTCACACTAATGTAAAGATAAATGGTCGCACTACACTCACATTGAACTATCCCTAGATGCACACTAAACTGATATTCTACACTGACAATAGATTCAGAATAGCATACTATAGCACACTAACTGTCTAATAGCACTAATCAGAGCCCTGTTCTATCTCCCTCCACGCCGCTATCACACTACAAATGGCCAATGGAGTATTTTGGAATATGTACTGTCTGTATTTACTATATATCACCCCAGCAATGCTTAAGTCAATTATATATAATTTATAGAGCTTATAGGACACCAGTTAAACTATATCAATGGGGGAGGCGGAAACATCAGAATGCCCAAGATGTCTAAGAGCTTCTGCAGATTTAATGCATATGCTTTGGAAATGCCCCAAACTGTTTAGGTATTGGCAAAATGTGGTAGAAATCATTAACCATGCATATCAAACACAGATAAAACAAGATCCTAAAATATGTTTACTAGGTTATGTAGACAAAGAAATATATAACAGTCGTTAGGATGCCCATTAAAAGAATGTTATTTATAGCACGAAAAATGTTCGCTTTGAAATGGATATCACCTAGAGCCCCTACACTTGAGGAATGGCAGTAACAGGTTAATGATGCATTATTAAAGGAATGGCATAAATATAGGAATAGGGGATTATTAAATACATTTAATAAACTGTGGGAACAGTGGTTAATGTTATCAGGACTGACCCCACTCACTATAGGATTAGATGGAAGCATAAGAGGAATAGATTCTTTGCTAGCTATAGAGTAGTTAAGGAATGATAAATAAAGAGGGGTTCTAAAAGGAAATAGGTATAAAAAAAACTATACAAACTGCAAAAAAACAGGTGTATGCAATTATAAAATAGAGTAATAATAATAAGGAGGGAGGGGGAGAATGGAAAAAAGAAATGAGTATATGGGGATTAAGTCATATCAATAAACACAGACAAACTAAATATAAATATTGGCATGTGTAATAGGATTAATATGTGGGGCTCGCGAAGGAGGGGTGTAACATAGTTACATAGTAGGTGAGGTTGAAAAAGTCCATCAAGTTCAACCTATGTGTGTGATTATATGTCAGTATTACATTGTATATCCCTGTATATTGCGGTAGTTCAGGTGCTTATCTAATAGTTTTTTTAAACTATCGATGAGACCACCGCCTGTGGAAGGGAATTCCACATCCTTGCCACTCTAATGCCCCGTACACACGGTCGGATTTTCCGACGGAAAATGTGTGATAGGACCTTGTTGTCGGAAATTCCGACCGCGTGTGGGCTCCATCACACATTTTCCATCAGATTTTCCGACCCACAAAGTTTGAGAGCAGGATATAAAATTTTCCGACGACAAAATCCGTCGTCGGAAATTCCGATCGTGTATACACAAATCCGACGGACAAAGTGCCACGCATGCTCAGAATAAATAAAGGGATGAAAGCTATTGGCCACTGCCCCGTTTATAGTTCCGATGTACGTGTTTTACGTCACCACGTTTAGAACGATCGGATTTTCCGACAACTTTGTGTGACCGTGTGTATGCAAGACAAGTTTGAGCCAACATCCGTCTGAAAAAATCCTAGGATTTTGTTGTCGGAATGTCCGAACAAAGTCCGACCGTGTGTACGGAGCATTACAGTAAAGAACACTCTACGCAGTTTAAGGTTAAACCTCTTTTCTTCTAATTTTAGTGAGTGGCCACGTGCCTTATTAAACTTCCTTCCACAAAAAAAGTCACCAGTATGGTATTTATAAATTGAAATCATATCCCCTCTCAAGTGTCTCTTCTCCAGAGAGAATAAGTTCAGTGCTCGCAACCTTTCTTCATAAATAATATTCTCCAGACTCTTTATTAGCTTTGTTGCCCTTCTTTGTACTCGCTCCATTTCCAGTACATCCTTCCTGAGGACTGGTGCCCAGAACAGGACAGCATACTCCAGGTGCGGCCGGACCAGAGTCTTGTAGAGCGGGAGAGTTGTCATCTTATCTCTGGAGTTAATCCACTTTTTAATGCATGCCAATATTCTGTTTGCTTTGTAAATAGCACCTTGGCATTGCATGCTATTGCTGAGCCTATCATCTACTAGGACCCCCAGGTCCTTTTCTATCCTAGATTCCCCCAGAGGTTCTCCCCCCAGTGTATAGATTGCATTCATATTTTTGCCACACAAATGCAATATTTTACATTTTTCTACATTAAACCTCATTTGCCATTTAGTTGCCCACCCGATTAATTTGTTCAGATCTTTTTGCAAGGTTTCCACATCCTGAAGTTATTGCCCTGCTTTGCACAGAACCCTGGGGGACCCCACTACCCACCCCTGACCACCCTGAGTATTCCCCATTCATCACCACCCTCTGAACTCGCCCTTTTAGCCAATTTTCAATCCATGTACTCACCCCATGGTCCATGCCAACGGACCTTATTTTGTACAGTAAACATTTATGGGGAACTGTATCAAATGCTTTTCCAGATACACCACGTCTATGGGCCTTCCTTTATCTAGATGGCAACTCACCTCCTCATAGAAGGTTAATAGATTGGTTTGGCAAGAACGATTCTTCATGAATCCATGCTGATTACTGCTAATGATATCATTCTTATTACTAAAATCTTGTATATAGTCCCTTATCATCCCCTCCAAGAGTTTACATACTATTGTTCCACCTCTTCTTTTTATTTTTATTTTTTATATTTGTAAATTGTTTTTTGTTTTGTTTTTTGTATTTCTGTATTTTGTGCATGTGTGTTTCACAATTTGTAATTATAATTAAAAAAAGGTTAATAAACAGAGGAATTTAAAAACAAATGGTCGCTATGAAAAGAATACTTTTATAGTGTGGTGCAGGATTAAGAGCAATAATCATGACAGCGTCCAATCATCGCTCTGACAGTCCTCTGTGCCCTGATTGGTCGAAGCTTTCATTGCTTCAGCCAATCAGGGCTTTCAATGCACTGTGCAGCGGCGCAGTGCATTGTGGTCATTCAGTGGGCCGATCAAACGATCGAATTACCCTATAATTCGGTTGTTCGGAGAACGTCTGAACAGCCAAAGTTCAGCCCGAACTCAAGCTTGGGCCGAACCGTTCGCCCATCCCTAATTGGCATATTAAAATCAACCAACATGAAGCATAGTAATGGAAACAGATTCACAGAGTTCCTTGCAGCATTTACTGTGAACCCAAAAGTGTAAACTAAAGCTCTCCTCATAAGAAGAGCTGCAGAAATGGGCAACAAACCTGGATATGGACTAGGTCACTTAGAATTCTCACATTAAGGGACTAAGCCTAGATCTGTAGGATTTGAATCAGTGCCAAATACAGTTCTGTCCTCAGGATAGAGTAATCTAAATACAGTCCTTAGCATTAATCTTCTGCTGGCTACGTTGGGGCCTTTGAAGGCGTTGGCATGGCATGAGGTATGTCTATGGTGTGAGAGATTGCAATCATATACCCAGTAGGGTGAATGAAAAAAAAAAAAAAAACAGGTTGAATGGCAAAATTGGGCCTAGTTTAGCAGCAGCAGAATAATAGGGCAGTTGTGTATAGCAGTTTGAAAACATAAATCACTGAACAATATAAAATTGGCAGTATTCTAACTTAACTAAGGGTCTGCAACCCTCTCACCACTCTCCCTTGAGATTACCTTCAGCAGATGTTGGAAGGATCCCTTTTGTTGCAATTTATCTGTCTGGTGGAAAAATTGATGGGTACCTTAGCAGTGGGATACCTCCCTTACTCCTGCAGCAGGCCTGAGCAGCCTGAGCAGCGGCGAATTAGATCACTGGTTGGCAATTCAAACTAGCATCGGAGCAGCCAGCAGTGCAGACTTCGTCTAGCTCAGTCCAGCAGTTTGTGTCAGGATACAGCAGCACTTAGCATGGAGTCAACCCGCCAGCTCCTTCTTCCGCATGAACAGCACCTCTCCATTTGGCAGCTCTCTCCAATTCCCCCTTTTGCTTCCCAGGATTTTTCTTATAACCTCCTCCTGCTCTCAGGTGCACTTGGGTACAGTAGTTCTTTTCCCCAGCAGTGGTAATGACTCTGCTCCCTGCCCAAACTACACTTCCCAACGTTCTGCAGTCTAAGTTTGCTCCCAACAACAAGTACTTCAGCTGCTGCCATCTTGTGGAGGAAAAAGAGTCCTGCATAGTCCGGTCATATTAATTATCGTTATACCCCCTATTTCTTGGAAAAGGCTTTGAAGCAGAAATGAGCTGGGGGGGTCCTTGGGGGGGATGTGCTGCAGGAGCACTTGCCATAATATTCAAGTATGCAGAGAATATTTGTACATTATGGTAAACTTACCTCTGAGTTTTGCCACCTCTAGCAATGAAATCTTGGTGCTCTCCCTCGCCCCTCCACAGCTGTCAATGTCATTATTGCCATCATATTCTTTCTTCGGCCATTGGAAAGCCTTTAATAATGTCACTGGTGATGTCAGTGGCAGTTAGTCAGTTCCCCCCCCCAGAATCAGTTAGTGTCAGATTGTCCTCCGCACTATCGCGGTCCCATTATAAGTCCTTGATCGTCAACCATTAGTGGTATTTAAAAAAAGAATAAAAATTAAATTCCAGTGTATATACTGTATATATATAATATATATGATAGTTTGTAGCTATAACTTTCACGTAAACCAATTAATATACACTTATGTAGCAGAATACATTATGGCCAAAATTTATGAAGAAACAATGTTTTACAGAAGAAAGTAAAAAATATTGTTTTTTTTTTTCAAAATTTTCAGTCTTTTTTTCGTTTCATCGCCAAAAATAAAAAAGACAGTAGTGATCATCAAATACCACCAAAAGAAAGCTCTATTTGTGTGAAAAAAAATTATATAAATTTCGTTTGGGTACAGTGTTGCTTGCCCACTCACCAGTTAATGTAGCACAGGGCTGAATAGCAAAAATGGCCTGGTCATGAAGGGGGTAAAATCTTCCTGAGCTGAAGTGAAAAAGGGAACAACACTGATATATAAAGCAGAAAAGCAAAGATCACTATGCTCATTGCTGTAAATCAGAACAAAAATAAGGTTTCTTGTTGGCAGTGTAAATAACTGTAAAAATAGTAGTTTTGCCTACCCAATAGTATCAAGCCCAACTTAACCACTGTAACACAAACTCAGTTCTGCCGGTGTTGAGGCCCTTTGCTTGTTCTCACTGAGAAGCACTCACTCCTCATTTCGAAGATCTGTAATCCACAGAGTAGAAATTAAAAGGTAGCAACAACAGCAAACTGCACATTATGGAGACAAATAGGTCTCTCACCCCTCTAGTACTTATGTTCAAGCCTTCCAGATGTTGCTCGCTCCGCTGATGGCCACTCCTGCCTTCAGGATGGATGGAAATAGGATCTGGGTTGCAACTCCTGAGTGTAAGCAGGCAAATGGCAAATGGCATCCTGCGACCATGGGTCAGTAGCCTCACAACACTGGGATAGTAGAACAGCACACAGTAGTTATATCAAACAGCAACTCTCGTTGTAGCAACACACCAACGACAGTACACGGCCTTGAGGTTCTTGAGCACTCTCCCCACGGTCCTTAAGGGGCTTCAAAGTCTCACCAAAACTTGAGTTGTTGAGGGAGGAGGTCCAGGGGAGCCAGTTCACAGAACTGTGCAGTGAGGGAGCAATGCTCTGCCAGGTGGCATAAAGGGTTTACCAACCCAGTGGGCACTACACAATTCCTAAGAGAATAGAGCTAAGAAGGTTCTACCCCTCTTTAAGTGTGGGGGAGGGGCAGCATAGCTCTCAACTATCTCTGATTTTGAAAGAATGTCCCTGATTTGGAACAAAGTCCCCCTGTCTCTCGTTCCTTCTCATTTGTCCCTCATTTTGGTCTGATCTATATAATTGTATATAAAATGCACTTTTTATCGTTCAAAAAGTGTTTCCCAGTGCTAAACCTTTCATCCAATTTTTAAATTGCTGCATTTGTAAATTTCAAACGTCAATATAAGAAATAGTGGTGGTAAAAAAAAAGCACTTATACAAAATTATACAAAAAAAAACATTTTTTTGTATAATTCTCCTTTAAGAGGGCATGGCAGGGGGGTGTGTCCTATGCCTACATACATTTGCTAATAGGTATCCCTCATTCCCATCTCAAAAAGTTGGGAGGTATGGGACAGCCATAGGAGCATTCTCAAGGTAGAGGTCCTCTTTATCCTTTAGCAGACCTGTATGTTACAATAAACCCCCAGAGGAAGGACTCTCCCAACACACAACCCCTTTGGTCCAAAGCCCAGGGGACACAAAGGTCAGTATATAATCCCCATGGATAGAAGCCCAGGGGAACCAGCTCACAGTACTATAATTCAACCCCTCAGTGATTGGCAGAGCTGTTAAATATTCATGACTTAGAAGTTAACCCTTCTGACACAGATTACTGGTGCATGCTCAAGAGCAGCCAACAGAAGCAGAAACACTTCAAAATTGAAGGAGCACTTAGGCTAGCTGCAGCCGAACTGCTCTTCGCAGATCACATAAAAATAAAAAAATAAAAAACTATCAACTGCTTACCATAGCAATTGTTTTATTTTTTTTGCATTTTCAATTCCACTGCAAGACTTTTCTACAGGAAACAGGATAACCAACATCGATATTGTTGGCTTTGGCCTGGATATTAAAAGCAACATACTTGTTTTTAAAGCGAAGGACTGAAGTATATGTCAGGCACACAATCACAGGAAAAACTAGGTCAGCTTGCCAAAAAATCCTTAAATGTGACTTGATGCAAAGAACCTCTGTTGAGACATGCTTCACACAATTTCATTGTACAATTTCTGAACGTGGAAACCGTTCACAGCAGTTTGCTTTTTAGAGTAAACCTCGGGGACTAGTAAAGATCTTGGATAAGTGAGAAGCACATTTAGGAAATAGAAAGTGCCTCTGAACGACACCACAAATTAGGTGTAAGATGTTCTTAACTGACTTTGTGTGTACACGTTTCTGCAAATGTAACCACGCATTGTACAGTAGCTTATTAACTCCACGGAGACTCAGATGCGGTGAATAAAATGCTGGCGTACTATCCTGGGGATTTAAAGTATTTGCTAAAACGAGCACAGCAAATATTACATGATCCAAGTGCAACTACAGCAGTAAACCAACCAATTATACACACATACGTTTTGGAGGCTTGATATTTTTGAGAAGTACCTTTAGAATATGGAAAATTTTTATCAAATACTTACCGTAATTTTCCTTTCCTGGCGTACCCTCACATCAGCACACCATGGGTTAATCCTCCGTAGGTAACCCCAAGGACCACCTCCAAGAATAGAATAAAATAGAATAAAAGTCCCACCCTCTTACTCCCCGGTGTTCTTTAACTAAATAGCGACAGGCCACCAGGGCGGGAAAGTTGTGCTGACGTGAGGGTACGCCAGGAAAGGAAAATTACGGCAAGTATTTGATAACAATTTTCCATATTCCTGGCTAACATCATGTCTGCATACCATGGGATTTAACAAGCAATAAAGAAGACAGGCGGGAAAAACAAAAGGACACTTAGCCAAGATATGCTGTATAATAAGGAAAAACAAATTTTATTTCTCTTGTAAGGCTGCCGAGACCACCGCTGTCTCGAACTTTGCGGATGCTGTGGCCTGAATATCCAGGCTATAGTGGCGCGCAAAGGTTGTGCAGGAACTCCAACTGGCAGTCTTACAGATGTCTTCTAGTGGAACCTTAGCGTATGCTGCCCGGGAGGCTGCCATGCCTTGCGTTGAATGAGCGTGTGTCACTTCTGGAGGAGCCAGACCTTGGTTCTTGCAGGCTAGGGTGATGACCCTTGGTACCCAAGAAGAGATAATTCTTGAAGCTGCCACCTCACCCCTTTTGGCGCCCACTGGGAGGACAAAAAGGTTATCCAACTTCCTAATAGGAGCAGATCTCTTTAGATACATGGCCAGCAGGCTCACCAGGTCCAATGAGCTGAAATCCTCTGTTAGTGCAGATGAAGGTATTTGGTCAAAACTTGGGAGGATTGCCTCCCAATTCTCATGGACGCTAGATGCGACCTTACACCTCAGACTTGGAGCAGGTTGGAGAATGGCTTTTTGTGGAAGGATCACACAGTAAGGTTCTTTGCAGGACAGAGCCGCCAATTCTGAAACACTCCTTGCCAAAAACACAATTTTTAAGGCCAGGGACCATAAGGAGCAAGAGTCCAGAGGTATAAATGGAGGTTGTGTGAGTGACCTGAGGACCAAGTCGAGATCCCAGGAAGATATAAGGCATTTCTTTGGTGGTTTAATGCAAATTGCAGGCTGCAGAAAATGCTTGATTAGGGGATCTTCAGCCCGCCTATGACCGGTGAGAGATGATAGGGCAGAGATCTGCACCCTAATTGAGTTATATGCTAACCCCTTATCAAGGGCTGACTGCAGGAAATCCAGAATGTTTGGCTGAGGAGATTCAGGAGAAAAGTGCTCGCGTTCAGCGAACTCTACAAATTTCGTGGAAAACGTTCATACGTACGGTTGGTTGAGGTCTTTCTGGCCTTTATTAGAGTCTATACCACCTGTGAGGAAAGTCCCTGAGCCCTTAATCGGGCCGATTCAGCATTCATGCTGCTACTTTAGTTTTGCCGGGTTGGAATGTCGCCACTGGTTCTGGGTCAAAAGGTCCCTCTTGGCTGGAAACGGGATAGGCGGAGCTGACAACATCTGTATAATCAAAGGAAACCAAGGCCTCCTCGGCCATTGGGGAGCCATCAACACTGTGTGGACCTTCTTTGCTCTGATCTTCAACAGGACATTCAATAATAATGGGATTGGTGGAAAAATGTACACCATCGGAAAGGCCCAGTGAATCAAAAATGCATCCTGTGTTAGTGCTCCTGTGTAACTGTATCCGTCACAAACAGGGGAAGCTGAGTATTTTGTGGGGTCGCCATCAAATCGACTGTGGCCATGCCCCACTTCCTGAAAACTGTCCGGAGGTACCTCGGTTGGAGTGACCACTCTCTGTGTTCGGGGAAATGTCTGCTCAGCCAATCTGCCAGATTGATTCTGACTTCCTGGGAGATATGCTGCTGTCAGGTCCTGAAGATGCACCTCTGCCCAGGCAAAGATGTCTGCCGACAGGTGAAGGAGCGTTAGACTCCTTGTCCCCCCTTGGTGGGCAAGGTAAGCTACTGCGGTCTTGTCTAGTAGCATCTTGACCCGTGCTCCCCGAAGATCTTCCTGAAAGGCCTGTAGAGCAAGAAAGGCTGCCTTGAGTTCCAAATAGTTTGATTGTTCATATAGTGGGTTCCAATGGTCTTGGATTTGTTTTCCCTGACAATGGGCCCCCCAACCCCGGAGGCTGGCGTCCAAGGTGTCAATAATCCAGTCTACTGGGTTGATGGGTACCCCCCGGGATAGGTTCTCTGGCACGGTCCACCACCCTAGATCTTGACGTACTCCCTCTGGGATGTATATCTTCTGGTTCTTGGATGACCCGTCCCATTGGCTCAAGAAGGTTACCTGGAATGCCCTCATGTGCCACCTGGCCCATGGGACTACCAGAATTGTGGCGGTAAACGTCCCGATCAGGACCATGTAGTCTTTGGCTGAGAGAAAGGTAGACCTCATTGTGCTTAGGGGTACACTGGCGTAGCTGATAAATCTTCCTGTCTGGTAGATACACCCGTCCCTGAGAAGTGGAGAAAATTACCCCCAAATACTCCATTGTTTGGGAGGGATGGAGTTGGCTCTTTTGACTGTTTATTATCCAACCAAAACTGTTTAGATTCAGAAGGACCCGGTCCCGATTCAGAAGGACCCGGTCCCGATGCTCTCTGAATTGTTGAGCGGAGTCTCCCAGAATGATGATATCATCTAACCAATGGTAAGTTTTTATTTCCAGGCGAATTAGAGAAATGATGGAGAGGAGAATCTTCAAGAATACTCTTGGTGCGGTACAGATGCCGAAAGGGAGGCATGTGAATTGATAATGATGGTCGAATACTGCGAACCTCAAAAATCTCTGATGTTGCTTCCTTATAGGGACATGCATGTACGCGTCCGAAAGGTCCACCGAAATGAGCCAGTCGTTCTCCTGGACCACCTTCTTTATGTTCTGAAGGGACTCCTTCTTGAATCGAGGATTGAGGATGTAATTGTTCAGTCTTTTTAAATCCAACACAGACCTCAAGGTCCCTGAAGATTTTGGCACCAGGAAGATTGGGGAATAGAAACCTTCCCCTCTCTCTTCTACCGGTACATGCTTGATGGCCCCTTTGGAGAAGAGTTTGTCTATATAGGTTCGCAAGGACTTTCTCTTCTCGGGACACTCTGGCCATTGAGTTCTCACAAAGGAATTTGGAGGGTGGTGTAAGAACATCTGTTTTTTACAGTGCCCAGGGTCCAGCGATCAGTAACCTTCCAACCGGACAAGCCTGGGTGGGTGCACCCTCAAAAGGACTTTTCATTTGTCTTGGCTGTCTGTGCTGCCTTAGACTTGATGCCCTGGAGAAAGGAACTTTGAGTCACTCTCCACTGAGGTCTCTCCTGTCCTGGCCTCTACCATTTATTTAAAAAAGGGGGAATTAGTGGGACTTTGATTGAGGTTCCAGACGTGTTGAAAAAGTATTTGGGCAATCTGGGGATGCCGACATACATCATCACCACCAAACAACCATGTCTTCATTATTATTTTGCTTATTACATATATTATGCCGCTTCCACCAATGTGCCATATATATGGATTCATGGGAATTGCTCATTGATCTCTATTACTGTCATGAATTTGTAGGTTAACATTAGGTCGCATCCTTGATGTACCATATTAGATATATGCACTGCCATATTGTCATGAGTTTCCAAGTTGATATGATCATATGTTTCTCATACCCATGCTGTATTCTGTACCCATGTGCAGTCCTATGATCCATATGTATATACTTTTTAAGTAAATAAACATGTATTTTTTTCAAATACTTTTTCACCACGTCTGGAACCTCAATCAAAGTCCCACTACTTCCACCTTTTTTAAATTATTGTTATATAATAGAGATGGAGGCGCACTTTTATGTGCGCCTCATTTAAAGTCCCACCCAGGTTGCTACACAGCTTCCCCCCCCTTTCTTCTGGCCTGTACCATTTGGCCTTCTGTAAGCATTTGTAGGTTGACTGACTGGGTTGTCCAAGTGGTTTCTTTCGGCCAGGCTGAGGGAGAAGAGCCGACTTACCTCCCATGACTCTCTTAATTGCATCATCCAAGGTCTTTCCAAACAGTAGTTTTCTGTTGTAAGGTATGTTGCACAAGGTCTGTTTGGAAGTTCCATCTGCCATCCAAAGGCGGAGCCACAGGGCCCTCCTTGCTGTAACTGCACTTGCCATAGATCTGGCTAACAGCTTTACTAAATCTACCGATGCCTCCGCCAGGAAATCTGCTGAAATGTTTGGCTCCTCCAATGCTGTAACAATCTTTGAGGGGTCTACCCCTGTGTTTAAAGCAGTCTCAACGTTGGCAAGCCATGTCTTCAAGGCCCTTGACACTGCCCCAGGGCAATGGCTGGGCGAAGGGCCGACCCAGCCACGGAATAATGCCTTTTAATATCTGCGTCCACCCGGTGATTCATTGGATCCCTGAAAGTAACCGAGTACTTCAAAGGTAAGGACACATGCCATGCCAAACGCTGCAAGGCTGCATCCACATTTGGTGGGGTCTCCCAAAGGCTAGCATGTGAAGAAGGCATGGGGTACAGTTTTGAGAGTCTGTTTTGCAAAATCAGTTTTGTATCCAGTTTCTCCCATTCGTCCTCGATTAATTCCTTCATCTCCGGAAATACTGGGAAGGTAGGTCCCTCCTTTTTCAGGTTAGGAAAGAACCTACGGATCTTTTGTGGCGGGAGTGACTCTGACTCCCAATCCAGGCCTTCCTTAATTGCTTGCACAAAGGGGCCTACCAGATCATAATCAAAAGTCTCAGGCCCAGCATCCTCTGGATCCGAGGATAACTCTGATACGCTCTCTTCAGGTGAGGCGCAAGATGTCTTGCGCTGTGTAAGCCTATGGGAAGAGTGTCTCGTTGGAATCGCTATGTCCTGGAGACTCTCCTGTACCACCTCGCGGATATAGTCTTTAAACCTCCTTGCATCATCCTCTTTATCTGCTGCCACTTCTCCAAGGCAACCCTTGCAGATAAGCTTTCCAGGCAAGGCTGGGAGTTTGCACTCCTAGCACAGACCCTGTGGAGGATGATGCGCTTAGGTCTGGGCAGGGGTAGATGTCTGGACTCCCAGTTCATGTGGGTCAGGAGAGAGCCTCCGTACAGATGCATGGGATCCATGGCGCCCCAGTGACATAGAACATTGGCAGGACTTATGCTTTGATAAGCATCTGCGCTTTGGGCTTTGACTCCTGCAAAACAGCCAAGACAGACAACCGTGAGCTAACATTAATATACACCCCCACTTCTGTCTGACACCCTAACACATATCACTTTTCTATGACATTTCAGCCACTTTTTGAATATTTTCAACCATGTAGTATTAAAGTGTTACTAAACCCAGGAGCCTGCATTCACTATATCTGGTCTCTCACAGTATACAGAACATGGAATGAAATTGTGACTTGTGAAATTATGTCTTGTGACTTATATCAGTGTCTGGTTAAAGCTTGTAGGAGTTTTCACTCTCCCATAATTGTCCTGTGAGAAGACCCCTGACCCTCTGTCTGGACAGTGCTGATTGGCCCTGTG
This sequence comes from Lithobates clamitans, assembly GCA_037952925.1. Lineage (NCBI taxonomy): Eukaryota > Metazoa > Chordata > Amphibia > Anura > Ranidae > Lithobates > Lithobates clamitans. Next base: position 426,005 of record JBBGZY010001854.1, read on the forward strand.
CTGATCACATGCACTCTCCCAAGAAAAAAAAAAAAACTCCTTAGCAATACACACCAAACTGAGCATGTGCAGCCTGCCCCCTGGCTTTGTAAATATCAGGAGATACTGTATATTGGAGACAGTGGAAGAAGGAGATGATCAGAAAAGACAGGATCAAACAGTCTTTATACATTTATTAATGTGGAGGATTAACCCCTTAGGTTCCACAGTGAATATAACAAGCATGCTTTGCTGAATATACAGACGGATTTTACTGTTGTGGGTTTAGTAACACTTTAAGTGAATGGCATAGGAAAGTAACACCTTCAGACAGGTGAGACAGGAGCAAAGGTAACCCTGAAAAAAAAAAAACTTTGAAATGATTGAAAGGTGCTTAAACAGAAATAGACTCTGCAGGGTGTGCTCAGGCTGCTCAGGCATGGGAGGACATCAATAGACGTCCTCCCGGCAAAGCAGGTCCACGCTGTAGCCTTCATTCGGCTATAGCGTGGATCTGAACAGGTTAAAATTGTCTTGGGATACACAGTAGCTAAAATCCGAAGACTAAAACCTGAACTCCAGAATAAGCAAATTTGGTCTAAATACATTTATTATGTGTATTCTTGAATCTTGGTGAGCTTTGTGTATTACTTCCGGATCTGTGCAGTAATCCAGTGTGAGACTTTCCCTCTGTGAAGAAAAGTCCTGTAATAAAGACTGCTCATTGCTGCTCTCTCTCCTTGTGCAGGGTGACTGGTCTTGTCTCCGCCCCCGCCTGTCATTTTCTACAGGCAGCCTGTAGTGGGTGGAGTCTACTGGGTCCCTACCACCAGTCACTGCTGCTCTCTCTCCTTGTGCAGGGTGACTGGTCTTGACTCTGCCCCCTGCTGTAATTTTCTGCAGATAGCCTGTGGTGGATGGAGTCTGCTAGGTCCCCCCCCCCCCCACACACAGCTCCGCTTTCTGCACAGGCTATGTACAGCACAGTATGATGTCACTGCTACATTGTATGATGTCACAGGTCATATACAGAGTTGCAAAGGCATTTGATAAACATTTGAGGAATATATTTAATTGAAATTTTGACTTTAACATTAAACCTAAGCAGGAAATAGCAATAAATATGATGCAAGCAGTCAGCAAGCTTATATAAACATTTAAATACCTGGAATAGTCCGGAAGAATCAGAGTTTCTAGGCACGCTGTATTTGCATGCAGACCACCATAGGTAACATCCACATGTGACACTGAGCCTCCATGATTGAAAGAACTGAAATGAATTAAAAGGACATGTCATCTTGACATTTGGGTCCTGTTCTGTGTATCAGAAGCTGCTGCAGTGACTGCTGTTGAAGTTGAATTGATACCTGCAAGCAGTGTTTGCAGGCATCATTGAAATTCATTGTAACAACATTATTGTTACACCTTATTTACTCTAGTTCTTGTATATGCAGATCAAAATGTCTTTTGATCTGTTCATGATGTCAATCACAGAAAAAAAAATAAAAGTATTTTTTAAAGGAAAGAATCCAAGTTAACCCCTTGTCCCCTTATGAACCCTTTATCAGCCATAATTAGCTCCTTTAGGTATTATTTTTAGCTGTTTATTTTCTGTTAGAATTGTAATCTTACCAATCATATGTAGACTTTTATTGTTGCTGTTTTTGATTGTTTTTATATTGTCACAATTTTACTTCATTTGTAAATTCATTGTCCATGCTTTGTACCAGAAACCCCATTTCATGTCATTATGCACAGGACAAATGATCCCATCTAAGTCAGACCACCGCAAGCCATTATTGAAGCTAAAATTAACCTACTAATCACAGGAGAAGCAAGTGCCAGGGAAACCGCCTCGCACCTGCATGCCAGCACAAACTTACCTAATTTTTTAATTACCAGGTCTAGTGCTTAATTGGACTTTCACTCTCGAATATGTTTTCAGGAATGACTGCAGTTAACACACAATATAAGGCTCCTTCTTGAACTTTTTCATCTCTTGGATGGACTTCCCTATTTTGTCCTATAAAGTTTGTGAGAAAATGCTAAGCATCACCTGGGATTTCGTATTTTTTAAATGGATGCAAATCTCCAGCCAAAGCTTTTTTTTAAATAGCTCATAAAATGCAACCATATGTTAGGGGAGTTTCAAGTGCCGCTCAAGGTTCCCATCTCTGATTCTGTTGATCTGCTCAAAAGAAAGAGGGTGCTATCGTGAAGAAAAGCCTGTCCAAGCTCAGTGCATACCAATAAGAGAAAAGAAAAACCCCTCCTGAATATACACTATATTGTCAAAAGTATTGGGACACCTGCCTTTACACGCACATGAACTTCAATGGCATCCCAGTTTTCGTCCATGGGGTTCAATATTGAGTTGGCCCACCCTTTGCAGCTATAACAGTTTCAACTCTTCTGGCAAGGCTGTCCACAAGGTTTAGGGGTGTGTCTATGGGAATGTTTGACCATTCTTCCAGAAACGCATTTGTGAGGTCAGGCACTGATGTTGGATGAGAAGACCCGGCTCGCAGTCTCCACTCTAATTCACCCCAAAGATATTCTATCAGGTTGAGGTCAGGACTTTGTCAGGACTCCCCCTTATTGGGGGATTTTCTATTCTGGGCTCAAACATGTTGAATAATAATGAATAGTGTTCCAAAGCAGTGTCAACTGTCCCCGACTCTCACCACCTTTCTAAGATACTTTTTTTGGAAAAGTAAGCACATAATACCCCATCCCTCTACATTTGTTTTTGAATTTATTCTGTCTCAAATGTCACTTTTTGCAAGTTCTGCTTACCTCTTACAAATTAACCCCGGCCCTCCTTTCAGTCTTGCACAGTGGTACAAGCTTCTCTCCTGGACTGAAATTAATTTCTCTGATTTCACTGCACACTGTGAGCTTCTCATTGTGTGCATTTGAAGCGTCAGCAAGTCAGATAGAGCCCATCTCCTTTCCTATGTGGAGGGCATCCAACATCATCAGCCACAAGGTCCTGCAATGTCTCATGTGATTTGTAGTTCAACAATAGCTTGAGTGCCGAGATTGCCTACTCTTTTTAGCCCCTTCCTTTCCACCTGGACTATCCTTGTTCTGCCCCTTTTTTTGTTGGATTTCAGTCATGGAGGATCAGCTACACATGTGGGTATTACCTAGGGCTGTCTGCTGTCTTGAGGAAGCTCCCCCCACCAGCTATGATCTGCCTTCAGTGCATATAAAAGGACAGAAACACATTGATGACATTATTGGATCTAAAATAATGTAATAAAATTGGAAACGTTTTATCCAAAAATGTAATTAGCACCAACACCCCTCATTCTTAATAGATTACTTCAGTAAGTCCTTGGAACCCCTGCTCTTTATATTGGCGGTATCATTCCTTTTGGTAGTATACAATGACAACAAATTACAATACTCAAGCTATCTGGCACAATTGAGTTTTTTTTGGGTTTCAGTGGTTAACAAGCCAGGCTCAGATACTATGTATGATATTTTGCACGGAGAATGTGAAGGATTAACATTTTTCATTGTAATTTTAGGATGGTGGACCTTTTGTATCATTTCCGTCACTCATTGTATTACTAAATAGTGTTCCCTTGAAGGTTACTCGTGTATGACTTTTTTTTTTGTTGTTAACCCACGTTGACCGAACTGAGCTGCTAATAGGTTGTATGTTTTGTCGTGTGTACACTGGTCTTTTAAAAAATCAATAAAAACGATCTGATTAAAAAAAGATTTTTGGCTCTGTTATATTCAATGGAACAGCAACCTATTTTCCAGGTCTGGTCAGGTTTTGTTAAGATTGGTGGTAGATTGCTCCTGTCTGCCTCTGGAAGAAGTCTCCAGGTGTAGAATAGTTGGGTCAGCCTCTGAGTTGTGAATATTTATCTGACCTCAGCCAATCTCTTTGAAGGGACACCCAGAAGGTGACCGTAAGGAAGATAAATGTTTTTGGGGAGCTTGTTCAAAAGGGTTATTATCCTCGGTCTGCTGCACCTGGGAGGCAGCCAGTGTATTGAAGAGCTGTTGAACAATCCTCAAAAGCTGAATAAAATACCTTGGCTATGACTCAACCTCTTCTAACAATTTGGCTATATACAAAACTCTTTATATCTATTCATGAGACCCAGGAGACAGCTCAGTACAATACTTAAAAAAAGTTTTAAATAGTGAATAAACAAGTGACCAATATTTACCTATGATGCACCCGGCCTGACCGGCGAAACCAGTCAGGTTTCCATCTATTGTCTCCCTTTGGAGATACAGCATGTTGGGACACTCCCCCATGATACTTTGAGGTACCAGACCACACTTTCCTTTCATGGATGAATACAAGCATGTGAAGCCTCATGGGATGAATTGGACTTTCCAGGGCCAATAAGGATGGCTAAGTATCCTTTCTTCTCATTGAGTATATAAGGACCTGTGACCCTTATGTCATGCCTGGTGCCTCCTTTCTCAAGAGAACTATAATCTAAAACAGACCAAGCTTGATAGATGCCTATAAAGATCCCTACTAGGTGGATCCATAGTTGCCTGCTGGGAAGCAACATACATACTGCATTTTATATACTGTATGTGTTGAATTATGCTATGGTATACCCAGGCATCTGGGTTGCGCAAATCTTCCCTGGGAGTTTTCCAGCAGGTTCTATGAGTGTAGAACATTACTCATGCTCACATGAGAAGCCCCATTGCAGCTATAGCTTGGGATTTGACTGTTTCCTGGAAGACTAGGTGGATCCATAGTTGCTTGCTGAGAAGCAGCATACATACTGCATTTTATATACCGTATGTGTTAAATTATGCTATGGTATACCCAGGCATCTGAGTTGCGCAGATCTTCCATGGGAGTTTTTCCAGCAGGTTCGATGAGTGTAAAACATTACTAATGCTCACATGAGAAGCCCCATTGCAGCTATAGCTTGGGATTTGACTGTTTCCTGGAAGATAATCTAAAACCTAGGGTGGACTGTATTTATATGAGTATACACTAGTGGTCTGGCCCTAATTTAAGATAAATCAGGACTTCAATACATACCAATTCTTGTGGACTTTATCCCTGGTTGGGGGACCTCATCTCACATCATCCACTTGAACAAGATTATAGACTTTTCTCTGCAGCTGCTGTATTTTTCTTATAATTGGCCAATTATGTTTTTAATATGGCTTCGTGGTGATTATGTGTTGTGTTTTTTTTCGTTTTTGATGTGTACATAAACATACAACTTTTTTTTACATATTGTATTGAGCTGTCTCCCAGGTCTCATTAATAGATATCAAGGGTTTTGGATCAAGCCACATTGTTACAAGAGGTTACAAGAGGTTAAGCTATAGCCAAGTTTTTTTTATTCAGCTTTGCTTTTGGGGATTGTTCTAGATATATGTACCAGTGGCTTCCTTGTGTTATATTTGGGAGAGAGGTTGTTTTTTCTCTTCTTTTAATATAAAATATGAGTAGGTAGTAGATCTTAGACCTTGAAGCCACATTTTATTATTAGATTAAATAATCATTGAAGAGCTGTTGCCGGGCCGCAGAGTGTGCTTGGCAGAAAACAAGGAAGAGCTTGGACTGGAGGATATTTGCTGAAGGGCTTCATCTGTGGAAGATGAACTGGGGAAGCACTCTTTTCTCTCACTGGGGAGTGTCGCATGGAGGCTGGGTGGACGACAGCTGTCCTTGGACATTATGAGTGGGACCTTGATCAAGGACTCCAGGCATGTGCTTTCAGGATCAGAGGGGTGAAGGAACTTGACTGGCCTGCACAGAGTCCAGACCTCAACCTGATAGAACACCTTTGGGATGAATTTGAATAGAGACTGTGAGCCAGACCTTTTTGTCCAACATCAGTGCTTGACCTCACAAATGCGCTTCTGGAAGAATGGTCAAACATTCTCATAGACACACTCCTAAACCTTGTGGACAGCCTTCCCAGAAGAATTGAAGCTGTTATAGCTGCAAAGGGTGGGCTAACTCAATATTGAACCCTACGGACTAAGACTGGGATGCCTTTAAAGTTCATGTGCATGTAAAGGCAGGCATCCCAATACTTTTGGCAATATAGTGTACAAATCCTTTGGCAGATACTGTAAAACATGTATTCCATGTTTGCCCGTAGTTCAGTTTAAATTTACAGTCGCTTCTTGAATATTGTGATTTTTCTTCACATGAGACAGATGTGCTTTCACTATTTCAATGAAGCTATGTCACACTCTGAAAATTAGAAGCACTCTACTTATTGTCAGCCTTCTCGCAGAAAATTATTTTGCTTTATCTTTTACATAAAGATGGTAGCAGTGTTTCTTTGGTTTTTCAAGAGGTAATGAAGAGTAAAGCCTCCTATTACTCACACACATGCCTAAATGTCATTTTTTTTTTTTTTTGATAGCACCACATAGTCCACGAAGAAGAAAGATCGTCTAATAAAGAAAAGGGCATTTGGGCCAATTTCATACATCAGGTGTTCCATTCTTCCCTACCATGCCTGAATAATTTTACACAGTGCTTGGATCTAGACAGGAATTCTTGATATCTGTTTAACTGTACACTTAATTGAGCTGTTCCACACAGGTTTATGTGCTAATTCAACCAGCAAACACCTCCAACCTATATAGAGCTGAAGGAATTATGTCAAGTCCCATATTATTTCTCTTGTTGAAATGTCGGTGGTGGAGTCATCCGCTCCGCTCATGTGTCACTCCTTTTTCAGACGAGAAAGTTGGCTAATTGATAATTATGTCCATGCGGTTTGTGGATAATAGCTACTTTACGAATCCGTTGCCACAAAGGGAGTTTCTGGCAGCGATGAGGAATTTGATGCAGAGGACTTGAAAAGAGACTGAAGCATGAAAAAAAAAATCACTTTTTTTTTTTTTTTTTATGTGTTGTGCTTTTCTTGTGGTTAGAGAATTTATGCTTAATCACAGAATTCATCTTTTAGGTTTAAGTGCTGCGGGGTGTCATAAATTAAAGGCAGATGGAGAATATGTTGGGGCTGTCCGGGGTTTGGCCCTTGGGCTTCATGAAAAGCTCATATTTCTGCTGGCTATGCTAGAGGATAGATTTGAGTTAATGTTGTTTTAACTAAAAATCAGCTTTAGCTATGAGGGTCCTCAGAGGTAGCTGTTATCTTTTAAGTGTTACTCCACTTTTTCTGTAGAAAAACAAAATGCTCTTCTGGTATGCATTAGTCCTATAGCTATTACCCTCTAGGAAGCTAGGAACAAAATCAGCCAAACTCCAATTAGCTCTTCTTACGGTACTTTTAATAATCAGTGTGTGACTTCATACAGTGATGTCTTCAACTCAAAACCAGCCTTCCTTGACACGTTTCACCACTCCTGGCTTGCTCACAAGGCTATGGGAACCCTTTTCTTGCAGTATTTGTAATAATACGTGCATTGACTGCATACGGTGATGTCTCCAACCCAAAACTAGCCTTCCTTCGCACGTTTCACCACTCCTGGCTTGCTCACAAGGCTACGGAAACCCCTCTTCTTGCAGTATTTCTAACAATCAGTGCGTTGACTACAAACAGTGATATCTCCAACCCAAAACCAGCCTTCTTTAATGTGTTTCACCACTCCCGACTTACTCACAAGGCTAAGGGAACCCTTGTTCTTGCAGTATTTCTAAAAATCAGTGCATTGCTTGCATACGGTGATGTCTCCAACCCAAAACCAGCCTTCGTTGATGCGTTTTTCACCACACCAGGCTTACTCACAAGGCTACGGGAACTTCTTGCAGTATTTCCAATAATCAGTGCGTTGACTGCACATAATTATGTCTCCAACCCAGAACTAGCCTTCCTTGATGCATTTCACCATTCTTGGCTAGCTCACAAGGCTAGGGGAACCCCTCTTCTTGCAGTATTTCTGATAATCAGTGTATTGACCACATACGGTGATGTCTCCAACCCAAAACCGCCTTCCTTGATGATTTTCACCGCTCCTGGCTTGCTCACACAGCTACTGGAACACCCTCTTCTTGCAGTATTTCTAATAATCAGTGTATTGACTGCATGTGGTGATGTCCCCAGCCCAGAACCAGCCTTCCTTGATGCGTTTCACTACTACTGGCTTGCTCACAAGGCTAGGGGAACCCCCCTTTTTGCATTATTTCTAATAATCAGTGCATTGACTGCATACAGTGATGTCTCCAATACAAAACCTCTCACCTTGACTACTGCAACTCCCTCCTCACTGGCTTACTTTTAAATAGGCTATCACCTATTCAGTCCATTATGAATGCTGCTGCAAGACTCATCCACCTCACAAGCTGCTCAGCATCTGATACCCTTCTCTGCCAATCCCTCCATTGGCTGCCACTCACCCAACAAATTAAATACAAAATACTAACAATAACTTACAAAGCCATCCACAACTCAGCCCCCAGCTACATCACTATCCACCAACCTAATCGTCCTCTTCGATCCTCCCAAGACCTCTCTGCTTCATTTGTCACCTCTTCTTATGCTCGCCTCTAGGATTTCTGCCGAGCCTCTACCATCCTTTTGAATTCTCTACCCCAATCTGTCTGACTATTTCCAACACTATCCACTTTTAGGCGATCCCTGAAAACTTTTCTCTTCAGGGAAGCCTCCACCTAAAAACCGTAGTTTTATTTTCTCCATCAGCCTATCCTCCACAGTTATTACCATTTGTATCATTTGACCCTCCCTTTTAGATTGGAAGCTCTAACTATCTGATTCCTCCTATATTGAATTGTATTGTAACCGTACTGTTTGCCCTAATTTTGCCAAGTGCTGCGCAAACTGTTGGCGCTATATAAATACTGTATTATTATAATAATAATATAATAAAAAAAAGCCTTTCTTGATGCATTTCACTTTTCCTGGAAGGCTGGTTTTGAGTTGGAGACTTCACTGCATGCAGTAAACACACTGATTATTAGAAATACTGCAAGCAGAGGGGTTCCCCTAGCCTTGTGAGCAAGCAAGGAGTCAGTTAACAGAAGAATCAAGATGAGGTGAAGTCTGAGGTTGAACCAGGTCAAGCAAAGAAGAAGCAATAGGCAGGGTATGGTCAGGGGTCACATGAGCTGACAACCACTAAGCAATTATCTTAAATTCTACAATGCTTTAAATAGGCCACTGGGCATGCATGTTAATCATGACCGTCTTTAACGCGGGCCAAAACAGACAGTTGCCCAGGGCCCAATCATTGTTGGGGGGCCCCAAACTGCTACTGCTACTGCTCCTTGAGCCCACACTGCCCACAAATATTCGCCCTGTGTAGGGGGTGCAGCCGATTCCCCATTGCTCTCCTGGTTGGTTGAGTGTGACAGGGGAGAGGCAAGCTGTGGGCTGTATGTGCCGGAGCCCGCTTATCCCACTTCTCCCTATCTCAGTCACCAGCGGCTGTTACAGGAAGTGAGGAAGAATGGCTCAGTGTTCCCTCCACTCGCCCTGCCCCTTCTCCAGTCACAGTCAGGATTCCCTCTTCTTGCCCCGCCCCTTCCCATGGTCACAGTCAGGGTTCCCCCCGCTCACCCCGCTGTTCTTCTCCAGTCACAGTGAGTGTTACCTCTGCTTGCCCCGCCCCTTCTCTGGACAGTCAGTGTTCCCCCGCTCGCCCCTTCTCCGGTCACGGTCAGTCTTCCCCGCCCCTGAAATTTCTCTGGTCAGCAGGGCTAAGATGAAAGACACAGAGCGAGCTGTGATTGTTCTCCTTCACCCTTCAGCAGCAGAGGGAGGTGGATTGATAAAGCAGCAGCTGGACTGGAGCAGCTTACAGAGGGGGACACTGTGAATGAGTTACAGGAATCAGTGTGCAGTAACTTCTAGCAACCAATGGGTGAGTAGTGATGGTGTGCAGTAACTTCTAGCAACCCAATTAATGAATGGTAATGGTGTGGAGTAGCTTCTAGCAACCCAATCAGTGAGCTGTAATGGTGTGCAGTAACCTCTAGCAACCCAATCAGTCAGCGCTAATGGTGTGCAGTAACCTCTAACAACCCAATCAGTGAGCGATAATGGTGTGCAGTAACCTATAGCAACAAAATCAGTGAGCTGTAATTGTGTGCAGTAACCTCTAGCAACCCAATCAGTGAGCGGTAATGTGTGCAGTAACCTCTAGCAACCCAATCAGCGAGCAGTAATGGTGTGCAGTAACCTGTAGCAACCAATCAGTGAACACAGTAGTGATCTGCTGTAATCTCTGGCAACCAATCAGTGATTGGTAAGGATAGGCTGTAATCTCTGGCAACCAATTTCAATCGCTGCATGAGTAAACTGATTTTGAGCCAACCTGCTATTTTTTTGTATGTCTCAGAATGTAGGGGGGGGGGGCAAGAAAATGTTTGCCCAGGGCTCAGTCAATAATAAAGATGGCCCTGATGTTAATGCGCATAGAGCACACAGGTCTTCAAAACATTCTGGCCGCATGCGCAGAACTTCAGACATCATCACGTACCTGGCTTTCTTGGGAAAACCTGTCCAAGATCTCAGAGGAGTGTTCCTGGGATCCAAAGGGGTCAGAGGAATGTTCTAAGGAAGCATCTGTGACCCCAATATGGGAATCAGGACTCATCACCAACATTATCTTAGTCTGGGTGTGTAAAAATGTAGACATAACTCACATTGTATGGTACCACATGCAAATAATACATGGGAGTGATACATATTTTTATAGTACAAACTCCACAATGTTCAAATGTTTTATGATGACTTTATATTTGCCCTAATAAAATGTGAATTTTATACATTTATATATTTGTGAGCACTTTTTTCAACTTGGGATTAAAGTGGTTACTGTTAAAGTCTATCAACCCCTTTTCCTCTTTTTCTACTTAGTCTGGGTGTGTGTCGAGGCTTGCACACAAGGGTTCTACTTTGAATTTGAAAACTTTTCGAATTCTAAAACTATTCAAAATTGATTTGAATCGATTCAAGTTCGAATTCCGAAAATTAGAATAGATTAGAATACAAATAAACAAAACAAATTAAACGGTTTAACCAAATTTAACTAAACAGATTTATGCAAATAACAAATCAAAACTAAACGAAACAAAATTAATTTTTTTGTTCTGCACATTAGTACGTACAGGGTGTGTATTCATGCATGTACAACCTCCCCACTAATTTTTGCTTGTAGGAATTTTGCATGGAAAGGGGGTTATATATTTCACCAAGTCAGTGTCAGAGAGTGGTGGGCAGTTATGCAAAATTCAGATGGCCATTGCTAATAAAAAACGACAATAAAGTGAAAAAACCTTGGATTGCGAGCATAATTCATTCCGGAAAGATGCTTGTAATCCAAAACACTCGTATATCAAAGTGAATTTCCCCATAGAAAATAATTGAAACTCAGATGATTCGTTCTGCAACCATTTATTCATGAGTCCTTGATGTCCATGGGGATACCCGTGATCGTTTCACGGAGAGGAAGAACCAGGAAATGCTGATGTAAACAAGCATTTCCATGTTCTGCCTAGTGACAGGACACTGATCACCGCTCCCTACAATCAGGTTGTGTCACAGACAGCCCCTCCCCCCCTCCGTTAGAATCACTCCCTAGGACACACTTAACCCTTACAGCGCCCCCTAGTGGTTAAACCTTTCACTGCCAGTCACATTTACACAGTAATCAGTGCATTTTTAATTGCACTGATCACTGTATAAAAGTGAATGGTCCCAAAATCGCGCCAAAATTGTCCGATGTGTCCACCATAATGTCGCAGTCATGACAAAAATCGCTGATCGCCGCCATTACTAATAAAAAAAAATATTAATAAAAATGCCAAAAAAATATCCCCTATTTTGTACATGCTATAACTTTTGCACAAACCAATCAATAAACGCTTATTGCGATTTTTTTTTACCAAAAATATGTAGAAGAATACGTATCGGCCTAAACTGAGGAAAAAAAAGTGTTTTTATATATTTTGGGGGGATATTTATTATAGCAAATGTAAAAAATAATGCGTTTTATTTCAAAATTGTTGAGCTTTTTTTGTTTATAGCGCAAAGAATAAAAACCGCAGAGGTGATCAAATACCACCAAAAGAAAGCTCTATTCGTGGGAACAAAAGGACGTCAATTTTGTTTGGGAGCCACATCGCACGACCGCGCAATTGCCAGTTAAAGAATCGCAAAAAGTGCTCTGGTCATTGGCCAGCTAAATGGTCCTTAAGTGGTTAAAATTAGAAGAAAAGAGGTTTAACCTTAAACTACGTAGAAGGATGTGGAATTCCCTTCCACAGGCGGTGGTCTCAGCGGGGGGCATCAATAGTTTCAAGAAACTATTAGATAATCACCTGAACGACCACAACATACAGGGATATACAATGTAATACTGACATATAATCACACACACACAGGTTGGACTTGCGTCTTTTTTCAACCTCACCTACTATGTAACTAAGTGTAACAATATGTTGCTAAATGTTGTACCTTCATTAAATGTAACAATATTGCTACACTTAGAGGTGCCTCTCTTCTTTTTTATACTCAGTTGTGACATGACGCTACTCTTATATCAAGACATCGCTTGTATATCAAGTCGAAATTTTTTAAAAAATTTAGCTTGTCTTGCAAAAAATGCTCTCAAACCAAGTTACTCTCAAACCAAGGTTCTACTGTATTAGCTTTTGATTCCAAGGGTGTACTTACATTTTCACCATTACATTTTTTTAAATATTTTTTTTAAATAAATGATTGAATTTCCCTTGTGTTTTTTAGACCTTTTCCCCGCGGGGCGTACTATAGCATATACCCGTGCAAGGGCCATGTTTACCTGCATGGGGATGCACAGTTGTTCCTTGCATTCCTATGCAGGCAGTCCCCTTGGTGTCAATTGGGACACAACAGTTGCACAGACACAGATGCTGCTCCCAGTTTGATATCCAAGCTCTATTTTTGACACCCTAAATACCAGCATATTTCCTCCTTTTCTGGAATGTTCTGTCAAAAATTAGATCACCTTAAGGTGTTATTTTGGGAGTTTAAATATTGTCTTGCAATTTTTTTTTTTTACACAGAGTTTGATTTTCTTCAACAATTATAGTTTTTTTTTTTTTTTTTTTAAATAGTAAAAAATAAAACCTCAGTGGTTGTTAAATACCAAGAGAAGATAAAAAAGTAATTTGGGTACAATATTGCATGACCGAGTAATTCTCAGTCGAATTATTACAGCACTCAATACTGAAAACTGGCCTGGTAATGAAGGGGTATTATAGGCTGGTACTCAAGTGGTTAAGGAATGTATTGTTCTAATGATGTAAAGTTCCTATAATTTGATCTACACAGTCCTAATAGTATAAGAACATTTACTTAGTCACTTAGCATCCTGCGTTGCAATCTTTTTTTTTTTTTTTGTATTTAATTAAAGATGTAGTAATTCTGCATCCTAGCACCAGGTGCTGTTTAATAGTTATTAAAAATCTCATTAGCTGCAGAGATGTAAGAAAATTTCACGATGCAAAAGGCAGCCCAAGCCAAAATTATTATCAATAAGAATTTCATTGACGATAACAAGATCTCTTAAATACCATCTGGAAATTCTCCCATCAAATACTTGTTTTTTTTTTTGTATGTGAATAGTGATCGAAAATATAATATAACTCCACAGGTAAAAAAAAAATATATAGAATACCACTTAACCATAGTTTGTTTATTGTTCCAAGATATAAATATATGAAAAATAACAAAAAAAAAAGTTAAAAAAAGTGAAAGCTGTAATTGATTTTTATTTTTTATTTTTTTCCATCTTTTATTTCAGGACATAAAGGAAGGTAGCGGGAGGTATTTTCAAGGCAAGTTTTCATTAAAATGATCACTATTAAACAGATGCAGACAGAAAAAAAAAAGCCATTAGTTCATGAAGGTGCTAAGTTAAGAGACTACATATGATCAATATACTTACAGAAGCAGCAGGAGGCTTGTTTGTGTATGTGCATAAAACAATAGTAAATGGATAAAGTATTGCAAATTACAAAGTTTTATTCAAAGGAATATAACTGTTATTATTTTTGGTGTTTTTTTCATGATAAGAACAGAGTGTGCTGTTGTGTTCTGATCATTTTTTTAAAAAAACCCACACAGACAAGAATCTTTAGCTGTGTAAGCATATGAATTTTTAACCAATTAAATATTATTTCTTTTTTTTTTTTTTTTAATCCAAGAGAGCTATTGAAGTGGACCTTATCTTACTTCACAGAAATGGGCATTCATATTGTAGCTTAGTCAGGAAAACGTGGCTTTTTATTGACAGGGCTTTTAAATGTATAGCAGGAAAGGGTGCCATAAAGGGATTGTATATATTGGTGGGGTGCAGTGCGGTATGGCAGCAATAACACACACACTCCAGTACAATGCAAAGAACTTGTATTGATGTAATGCAAAACAGTTCATAGTAAACCTGGAGGGAGGCAACCCAGCCAGGAACACTCATGGATTCCAACAGCGTGCAGGGCCGTCTTAATAGCATCATGGGCCCCTGGGCAAAGTAATGCTCTGGGGCCCCTACAATGGAGACAGCGCAGGTAAACTTATATCAAGTAGGTAGGAGGCAGACAAGCGGGAGCATTCTCCTTTTGGGTGGAACTCCACATTAACTACATGAACAATCATTGTGTACAGCAAAGAAACACTGGGAAAATACTACATATATAAAGTAACAAAGCTGTCCTGTGCATATAATATATCTGCAAGATTGATGCCTCCCCAGCACCATGGCCCCTCTACATCCCAGATATCCCCCCAGCACTCTGACCCCTCTAGACCCCAGATATCCCCCCAGCACTCTGACCCCTCTACATCCCAGATATCCCCCCAGCACTCTGACCCCTCTACATCCCAGATATCCCCCCAGCACTCTGATCCCTCTACACCCTAGATATCCCCCCAGTACTCTGACCCCTCTACACTCCAGATATCCCCCCAGCACTCTGACCCCTCTACACCCTAGATATCCCCCCAGCACTCTGACCCCTCTACACCCTAGATATCCCCCCAGTACTCTGACCCCTCTACACTCCAGATATCCCCCCAGCACTCTGACCCCTCTACACCCTAGATATCCCCCCAGCACTCTGACCCCTCTACACCCCAGATATCCCCCCCAGTACTCTGATCCCTCTACACCCCAGATATCCCCCCAGCACTCTGATCCCTCTACACCCCAGATATCCCCCCAGAACTGTAACCATATACCATAAGATACCCCTTGTATTGTGACCCCACTACATCCCTGATACCCCCTACACTGTGGCCTCTCTACATCCCTGATACTTCTAGCACTATAGTCACCCAGGCTACCCCAAGCATTGCTACCCCCTATACACCACAGATCCCCCCTCAGCATTGTTTTCCCCCATACACCCTTGATATCCCCCAGCACCATTATTCCATCCATGTAGTACTTCCTTTTCCAGTGGAGATACAGTGCATGTGAACTTTTGGCTATGTGCCCACCTCCAGCACTGGACTCACCTATACCAATCAACCAGGCAGAAGGAGGGGTGGAGGAGGGAGCATCCCTCCGGGCATTCCAAGCCCTTCGGTGCAAACAGAGCTGGACAGCTGAGCTCATCATGACACCATCCACAATGCTACTTCCGCAGGTGGGCTCTCGGTGCTGCAGACTCAGCAGTTCCCACTCCGAGCCCCGAGCATTCAAGCTGCATGGGGCGGGGTCAGAGCATCACTGGCGCTCTGGCCCTGCCCCTCCCTGCTGGCTGTGAAATAATAGGTATCGTTCTGCACAGCACGGCGCACCGCTGCCAGCCTGCCCCCCCCCTGTGTATCCATCACTCTCAGTGCCATCATGGGGCCCTCAATTTCGGGACAGCGTGGGCTCAAGGACCAGCTGCTTTGGGGAAAGTGGAGGGACCCCTCATGCAGCTGGGGCCCCTGGGCAGTGCCCAGGTGTGCCCTCTCATTAAGACAGCCCTGACAGCGTGTAGATAACAGGTCCCAGCCAAACCGGCAGCACCTGTTAGGAGGGGCAGATTGCGGCCATGGCCATCTAGTGCCCATATGGGAAGATGTCTGGAGGAGTTGCAATCCCCAATGCTTTCCCTCCCACGTCAGGAACCTTTCCCTGCCGCTAGTTCTGTCCCACATGCCAAACCTGGGAGCCAGGGCCTTTAAAAGGCTCTGCCTGACCCAAGATGGCTTCTAGAGTCACATGGGGCAGCTTCCCCAGTGACCAAGGAAATCATAGAGTGAAGAAAGTAGACTGACTACATGACTACATATAAGGGCAATTTTCTAAAACTGGTACACACAAAATCTGATGCAGCTGTGCATAGTAGCCAATCATCTTCTAACTTCAGCTTGTTCAATTAAAGACTATGTTGCGCCAACATTTCATATTCCTGATATGTGCCTGCTCTACTATGTACTTATATGAAAACGTATCCTGTTCTCTTGTATTGCTTCCTTTGTGTAAAATCCCTGATGTTCCTGCCAGTCCCTCTGCTTTCCTATTAAAACTGACCATACTAAGCAGGATAATACAATATGGTCAGTGTTCTAGGTGTGCTCGGAACTCAGCCTGCTCTCCACCAATGATCAGACTTGTCCTGACACTCCCCCCTCTCCCCTGCACAGCAATTCACTGGAAAGCTCAGTGTCCTGCTGCTTCTCCTCCCACAGCTCTTATACAGCTGAGAACAGAGGGAATGTGATAATTTTTTAAAAAGGGAAAAAGGTATTTATATATTTTTTTATACACAAATGTTTTGCCTTTCATTTCTATTCTAAACTGAATGGGTTGTTTTACAAGATGATCATTTACACATGCGTTGCATGATGGGGGACCCGATGTGCATGGCCAGCGGGCGCGACCGCTGCCGGCCACGCACGGTCGCGTGCATGAGCGCCAGCACAGGGATTTGTGTGTAAACCCACAAATCCCTGTGCTGGTGCGTGCACGCAATCGTGCGTGGCCGGCGGCGATTGCACTCACTAGCCACGTGCATCAGATCCCCCGCCGTGCAGCACGCGTGCGCGCCCTCTGGCGGCTCTTAAAGGGCCAACATGCCCATACACGATTTTGCGCAGCGGTGCCACTTTGCCAACGTATATCGCCGTGAGCCGGTCGGCAAGTGGTTAAACATATCAACATATGAACATACAGACAGTATTCAAGGGGCCCCAAGGTCCTTGTGGGCATGCACTACAAGTACCCACGTAACCACCATTTGTAGGCCTCCAGCCGAAGAAACACTGACTCAGAGACAAACCAATATCGCAGGTACCAGCCAGAATAGGTACCACCAACCAGAATAATGGGAGCCGTACCTAAGACGGATCCATACAAATGTACCTTTGGGAGGGAGGGTGGGAAGTTGTCCCATCCAGGCTCCTTTCCAACTGAACACCTCTCAAATCCTACCCTCATTCCAACTCCTGATACCCCAACCTGCTTCACATTTACTTTTAAATTCAGCATGACTCCTCCTATGCTCAAATCCCTTTTAACCCAGTCATGTTTGCCCCGTGTCTAGGCTTCTTTCCTCTTTCACTTGATCTCCCTGTACTTGATCTCATCTAATGTTCTTTTGGCTGAATGGACACAAATTTGCACAGACACTCTCCAAAGCCTTGCAGAAAGTCTTCCTAGAAGAGTGGAGATTGTTAAAGCCAAAAATTGGGGGGGGGGGGACACAAATTTGAATGCCTATGGTTTCAGACGGAGATGTCCAACAAGCTCATCTAGCTGTGATGGTTAGGCCTCCAAATGCTTTTGACCATATAGCATAGTCTAACACAGCAACTGACTATAAGAAGCTAGGTACATTAACTATCTAATGACTGTGACCAGCAAATATTAGAAAAACTTGAATCAAAGATCAAACTGGTCAAAAATCCCTTACAAAACCATGCATAAGTACAGCAGCATGTTGTACTTAAGAGGAAATGCCATCCTAAAGATGCCTCTTTTTCTAAATAAAGAATTTAATTAAAAAAACAAAACAAAAAAAACAAAACAGCAATATGCTAGAAAACAATTATATAGCAATCTTCATTAATGATTAATGAAAATAAAACAATTAGGCCTTGCCGACCCCCAACTGCCCACCTTAGCCTTACATGCTGGCTGGACAGGATGGTAAACATGCCATAGCTATGATGCTTTCCTTTGTGGGTGAGACAAAAAGTGTACCCCAGGATGCATTTTGGCAGTACCACCAAAATGTATATAGAAATCCACGCTCTTTTCAAAAAAGCAACAGAGGAAAGATGGTTGCCCTGTATTCTGATACTAAATACCTCAAAGCTATATATATATATATATATATATATATATATATACAAATATATAACGTGTAAAGCTAACCACATACGAGAAATGAAATTGTATCCACACTATGCAACCAATACAGGTAAAATATACTCACTGGCCACTTTATTAGGTACAATTGCTTGATAACACAAATTGCTAATCAGCCAATTACATGGCAGCAACTCAATGCATTTAGGCATCTAGATGTGGTAAGGAAGACTTGCTGAAGTTCAAACTGAATGGATTAGAAAGGGGATTTAGGTGACTGAATGTGGCATGCTTGTTGGTGCCAGACGGGCTGGTCTGAGTATTTCAGAACCATCATAACCATCTCTTAACGCACAACACATTGAAATTTGAAGCAGATGAGCTACAGCAGCAGAAGACCACACCGGGTACCACTCCTGTCATCTAAGAACAGGAAACTGAGGCTACAATTCACACAGGATCACCAAAATTGGACAATAGAAGATTGGAAAAATGTTGTCTGGTCTGATGAGTCTCGATTTCAGCTGCGACATTCAGATGGTCGGGTCAGAATTTGATGTAAACAACATGAAAGCATGGATCCATCCTGACTTGTATCACCGGTTCAGGCTGGTGGTGGTGTAATGATGTGGGGGATATTTTCTTGGCTCACTTTGGGCCCCTTAGTACCAACTGAGCATCGTTTAAACACCACGGCCCACCTGAGTATTGTTGCTGACCATGTCCATCCATTTATGACTACAATGTCCTCATCTTCTGATGACTCCTTCCAGCAGGATAATGCACCATGTCACAAATCTCCAATCATCTCACCACTGGACAATGTGGTTGCTGTACTCCAATGGACTCCACACTCACCAGATCTCAATCCAATAGAGCACCTTTGGGATGTGGTGAAACGGGAGATTCGCATCATAGATATGCAGCCAACAAAACTGCGTGACATTATCATGTCACTATGGACCAAAATCTTGTTGAATCCATGCCATGAAGAATTAAGGCAGTTCTGAAGGCAAAAGGGGGTCCAACCCGGTACTAGCAAGGAGTACCTAATAAAGTAGCCAATGAGTGTATATGATTGTGTAAAATACACTCTATTAATCACCGTGCAAGCAATAAACATGAACACTGTGGGGAAGGACACAGAATCTGGTGCAGCTGTGCAAAGGGACAGGAAATAGCATCTAGGTTGTAGGCCTCTTTCACAATGACGGACCGATTGGGTCTGCCTGTTAGTTTTTCAGGAGTACCCGGTCGGATCATCCATTGCTCTATATGGAGCGGCGGATGTCAAGGGACATGTGTCCCTTGACACCCGCTGACATCCGATCCACTCCTGTCTGCTAAAAACAGATGGATGGGGATTTGTTCCCCATTCATCTGGCGGATCAGATGACAGTCAGATGGAAATGGACAGGCGTTCCGTTTTCATCCGACAGCCCATAGAGGAGCGTGGACTGTGTCTGTGTCTGCTCTGCATCAGGGGAGCGGACACGGACCTGTCATCCACCGGATCAGCGGAAAGATCCCCCCTGAGCGGGCGGCTCCGCTGGCAGACTCCACCAGTGTGAAAGAGGCCTTATTGAACAAACTGAAGTTAGAAGCTGATTGGCTACCATGTACAGCTGCACCAGATTCTGTGTGCTCCAGTTTTAGTAAATTCCTGCTGTGAGTGAGTGAATATCCAAGGTGAAATATGTATACAAAATGTGCAAAAACCTCAATAAAAAAATAGTCTTTCTTTCTTTCTTTCTTTCTTTCTTTCTTTCTTTCTTTCTTTCTTTCTTTCTTTCTTTCTTTCTTTCTTTCTTTCTTTCTTTCTTTCTCCCTTCCTTCCTTTCTTTCTTTCTTTCTTTCTTTCTTTCTTTCTTTCTTTCTTTCTTTCTTTCTTTCTTTCTTTCTTTCTTTCTTTCTTTCTTTCTTTCTTTCTTCCCTTCCTTCCTTCCTTCCTTCCTTCCTTCCTTCCTTCCTTCCTTCCTTCCTTCCTTCCTTCCTTCCTTCCTTCCTTCTTTCTTCTCTTCCTTTTTTCTTTCTTCTCTTCCTTCCTTCTTTCTTCTCTTCCTTTCTTCTTTCTTCTCTTCCTTTCTTCTTTCTTCCTTTCTTTCTTTCTTTCTTTCTTTCTTTCTTTCTTTCTTTCTTTCTTTCTTTCTTTCTATCTTTCTTTCTTTCTTTCTTTCTTTCTTTCTTTCTTTCTTTCTTTCTTTCTTCCCTCCTGCTTTCCTTCAT
The DNA here is from genome assembly GCA_037952925.1 of Lithobates clamitans. Classification (NCBI taxonomy): domain Eukaryota; kingdom Metazoa; phylum Chordata; class Amphibia; order Anura; family Ranidae; genus Lithobates; species Lithobates clamitans. Next base: position 446,447 of record JBBGZY010001854.1, read on the forward strand.
TATTTTCTACCTCTTCTTTCTTCCTTCATTTTCTTTTCCCTTCCCTTCTTTTCTCCTCTTCCTTGATTCCCTTCATTCTTTACCCTTTACCTCTTCTTTTCTTCCTTCCCATCTTCCTTTCCTCTCTCTCTCTCCCTCCCACCTTCCTTCCTCTGCTCCTTCCTTCATAACTGAGTCAATCATACTGTTATGCAATATCAGGAGCTGGAAAACAGTGTATAAAGACTGCCTGACCTCTGAACCCCGACACTCAAGCTTAAATAAAAGAAGAAAAAAAGGTCACTACTAAGGTGAACAGTACATTTTCATGCTCGAAGGTAAGACTTAAAAGGAAGCAGCATGTCCATATATTGCTACCATTATGCCGCGTACACACGGTCGGACTTTTCAGCTACAAAAGTCCAACGGACGCTGACGGACTAAAGCTGGCTGGTAATCCGATCGTGTGTGGGCTTCTCCGGACTTTCAACGTACTTTTTTAGCCTCAAATCCGACGTACTTTAGATTTGAAACATGCTTCAAATCTTTACGTTGTAACTACGACGGACCCCGAAGTCCGCTCGTCTGTATGCTAGCGCATTTTATTTCTTTACGAATGCTCTAAAGAACGAAGGTGTTTTGCTGTTCATATTCAGAGTTCTCCCAAACTGATTTCTGGATTCTTTTTCTCTTTGATCTCATGAATGATATAGTATGCTTTTTAAAAACAATGTTTCCATACTAATAATACTTTTTACCTTTTTTTTTTATTTTTTTATTTTTTTACGTTTGTAAAGTTACCACAAAGAACCCATTATTCTAGTTTTGTTTTTCTAGTGATTATTTTTTATTTTTTAGGTAAAGTTAACCCAAAGCACCGTTTTTGGTTATGTAGATTTTTTTATTTTCAAGACTTACCAAAGAGAAAAATATCCTGGACGGCCGCACACCATAGAAGACATCTTTATTCATATGAAGAAATAAAATCCAAATGCAGTCACCTCATGTACAGGGAGGAACAGGAAAGATAGCTAACATGTTTCACGCCCCATCATGGCGCTTATTCATAGCTGAATGATTAAAGTTTGATCATGGGTATATATAGGGACTTCAGGTTTTGATAGCCAATCCAGAGATGGTCTCAAATAGAGACCTGCCCACATAATCAAACTCTAGACCGACACCCAAGAGATAGGAGACACCTGGGATATGAAGTTGAATTTTAAATCAAAATTTGAAGACAAGATAACATGACAATGTAATAATGCCTATAAAGGTCCACCAAACTAAAAAAGTTTACTAAGTGAACCAGTGCGCATATATATATGTATATACATGCGCTAGACACATGATTATTTTTACTATTCGCATTATTCAACTTCTCCCATTGTGTACATCCATAACCTTGTGATGAAGACCATGATAAATACTAAAACAATATTAAACAATAGCAAAGTACAAAATAACAACACTAATTTTCAAATCATCAGCAGATGATGTTTATGTACCCAGGCTGTGGTACTACAATCAACTCCGTTTTCTTGATGACCAGAATGAAGCCAGGGCATCACTTTCAACCCTTCCCTCCACCCTTCCCTCCACCCTTCCCTCCACCCCAGCAGAGGCTGATGAGGAGCAAGCTGGGTCTTCCATCCTGGATGAACCGGATATGACCATCTGGAGTCAGGTAAATTATATTAACAAATATTTACTGTACTAATATTAATGATGTTAACTGGATGTTATAATTGTCTAAAATAATTTTGCACTCAAAATTGTGTATACATATCAATTGACAGGAGTGGCTAAATATGTTTGGCAACTGCTATAAAAAATTAGGGTGTCTGATTAGACTCTTTTATTAAAGAGATGTATTCACATTGAATTTGGTAGTCATGAGAAGCAAATTGTGTGTCATTGATAAACCCCAAATAAATAAATAAAACTATGTCCTTTTTTTATACACAGGATGAGTCCATCCAGGAGGAATGTGTGGAAAGTGGCAGGCAGGAGGAGACCGGGCCCATGGACAGCCTGGAGGAGGCCGGATTCTCCATCATCCTGGAGAAGGCTGGGCCCAGTGTCAGGCAGGAGGTGGCTGGTCCCAGTGAGGTGGCTGGTCCCAGTGAGGTGGCTGGGCCAAGTGAGGTGGCTGGGCCCAGTAGGAGCATGACCCAATCCCAAGTGCTTCCCCTCCACCTTCCCAAAAAAAGGGCCAGGAAGGGGACGGTCACACAGGAGGCATCCCTGCGCCTCATGCAAGAGGCCACCCGTTTTTTGAGCAGCCCCCCCGAAGCAGAAGAGTCCTATGGCTGCTACTTAGCCAGCAGGCTTCTTCAAATGGATTGGGAGCAGCGTCTCATTTGCGAGCGCCTATTTGGGGAAACTATCCAGAAGGGGCTGCAGGGCACGCTAACCCGAAACACCCAACTACATGAGGCAGCCCCCCCTCCTCCTCCTCCTCCTCCTCCTCCTCCTCCTGCCACAACTGAAACACCACAGCCACAGCCTCCAAAGAAGGCTACAGGGAAGGCTGCAGGGAAGGCTGCAGGGCAGCGTGGAGGAAAGGCTGCAGGGAAGAGAAGAAAGTGATGACCTGGGTTCAGTCTGGTCTGACAGAAGACGCAGGCTGTTGTAGGACCACAGTCTGGGGACATCTATATCATCTGCTGGTGCTGTTGATCTCTGGGATTCTTGGACCAGATTGTGCTCCCTCTTATGGACTCCTCAAGATCCCAATTTTCTTGTACACCGACTTTTTCCAGCGTTGACTTCATCTTTATTTTATTTTGACCATGAATAAATGGATCTTTTTTGAGTTTAGCAAAAGACTTTATGTGTTTTCTTTTAAATCATTGATTTTACACACAATGTTAAATTAACAAGGGACAACAATCTCATTGAGTTTGAAAAAACACACCAAAAATACATTACTAATGTTAATAATGTTCGAGTGGTAAGTCTTGAACATAAGCAAAAGATTGCCGCTCCAATCCCTCAAATCCGTATCAAGACACCCGCCCTAATGGAACTCACAGGTGCTGGCTCTGCACAAGCTTGTGGAAAGAGAAAAATATCCTGGACGGCCGCACACCATAGAAGACATCTTTATTCATATGAAGAAATAAAATCCAAATGCAGTCACCTCATGTACAGGGAGGAACAGGAAAGATAGCTAACATGTTTCACGCCCCATCATGGCGCTTATTCATAGCTGAATGATTAAAGTTTGATCATGGGTATATATAGGGACTTCAGGTTTTGATAGCCAATCCAGAGATGGTCTCAAATAGAGACCTGCCCACATAATCAAACTCTAGACCGACACCCAAGAGATAGGAGACACCTGGGATATGAAGTTGAATTTTAAATCAAAATTTGAAGACAAGATAACATGACAATGTAATAATGCCTATAAAGGTCCACCAAACTAAAAAAGTTTACTAAGTGAACCAGTGCGCATATATATATGTATATACATGCGCTAGACACATGATTATTTTTACTATTCGCATTATTCAACTTCTCCCATTGTGTACATCCATAACCTTGTGATGAAGACCATGATAAATACTAAAACAATATTAAACAATAGCAAAGTACAAAATAACAACACTAATTTTCAAATCATAAATGCTAAATAATCTCAAAGGAAAACTTGTGTATAAATGATGATAAACAAAATTCGTAAAAATGTAAAACATGCTGAAACCATACAAAAACGCAAAATCGCAAAATAACATGTACAAGAAATTGATGCGAAAATACCAATAATCCTATTCCCAGCACTATCAATAATGTCTTGGTAACTGCATATGTATACATATATACACATCATCCTGAAATATATATGCGCACTGGTTCACTTAGTAAACTTTTTTAGTTTGGTGGACCTTTATAGGCATTATTACATTGTCATGTTATCTTGTCTTCAAATTTTGATTTAAAATTCAACTTCATATCCCAGGTGTCTCCTATCTCTTGGGTGTCGGTCTAGAGTTTGATTATGTGGGCAGGTCTCTATTTGAGACCATCTCTGGATTGGCTATCAAAACCTGAAGTCCCTATATATACCCATGATCAAACTTTAATCATTCAGCTATGAATAAGCGCCATGATGGGGCGTGAAACATGTTAGCTATCTTTCCTGTTCCTCCCTGTACATGAGGTGACTGCATTTGGATTTTATTTCTTCATATGAATAAAGATGTCTTCTATGGTGTGCGGCCGTCCAGGATATTTTTCTCTTTCCACAAGCTTGTGCAGAGCCAGCACCTGTGAGTTCCATTAGGGCGGGTGTCTTGATACGGATTTGAGGGATTGGAGCGGCAATCTTTTGCTTATGATTTTCACCTGGACTTTGCCTTTTCTCTACTTGCCTGCTCAGCTCTCCATTCTTTCACACCCAGTCTTTGAAGCAAGAGTGCCTCGGCACCATCAACTACCCTATGGATATGGCATCTGTTTTATCTGAATCTGAATCTACAGCAGTCCCTTCTGATATGGATGCAGGTTTTAGTCGGACCCTGACGGCTCCATCTGACAACCCACTCCGATCTAGTCAGCGAATCAGTCTATCGCAAAATACAGACACTAGCGACCTGACTTTAAAAAGGACTTTTAGAAGATTGGAAGGGTTAATGGCCAAAGAAATCAAAGCCTTTTGGGATGTTAACTCTCTTACTGAATATCTAACGTTGGAGCAAATTCCTCGAGGACTTCGTATTAAGAAATTCCCTACATTTGAATTTTCCGATGAGGAATCCAAACTAGAATGGACCAACACCCTTTCCACATGCTCTTTTAAATTAATGAAAATTATTATCGACTCCAAGAAAAAAGAGCTGGATCGCATACAAGGTGAAATGGTCCTAATTCAAAAAGAGCTTGCAGAACAACAAAACAGACCCGGCTTTTCAGATCTCGATGGCCAGCTTAATAAAAGATTGGACAAATTGGAAAGGAGTGTCATTGCTACCAAAAAAGAAAAACGCATCAGAGACCAAATCGATTACGACACGGACAAAGTTTATATATGGAAGAAACCAATATTCCATCCAGGTCGTCGGCGGAGATCCTCGTCTAAAAAACGGGTGAGCTTTTCAGACACCGAGGAAGAACCAGCCTATGATACTATGGCACTGACAGGATCGGATTCATCCCCAGATACCAATTCAGCTACTGGTTATACACACACAGATAAAACATCGTCTTTAAACTCGGGCGGAACGGGACAAAACAAGAGATCCAGAAGAAAAAAAGGAAAACGAGGAGGGGAGGTCAAAGACACCGAAAAAATAAGCGAGAGTCGCTATCAGCTGCGAGGACGGAAATAACCCAGAGTTTCAATGTGGTAAATTTATCTGATAGACCGCTATCGGCCACAGACATTACATTGCTTTCAAGGGGTTTAAACTTCTGCCCCTCTAACCATTTCAATTTATTTGGAACAATTCTGGATGTGAATAAACTGGCTCGGACATTAACACTACAGAAACACTATTTTTCTGAAACAGAAGATTCAGATATTCTCCTGCCAACAGACCAGTCATCAATCGGTGAGTCTACCTCTTCTTCTCTTCAGTCTTTCAAAGATGTGTGCGCCTTAATGGACCTCACTGACTTGGTTATTGAATCAGATATTAATATGGATGACATTGATGTTTGTTGCAGTTCAGTATCATTTAAGATGAAATCTGATTTTTATCCTGTGAGTTCTAGAGGCAAAGACATGGACACATATCAGACTCTGGTTGAAAGGGATTTGACCTTGTTGGCACGGAATATCTCAAAAAAATCGGTTGATAACTTATCTGTTGATGAGAAAATGTCTATTGAAAATTTACACAAAGATGACAGTATAGTTATCAAAAGTGCAGACAAGGGGGGTTCGGTGGTTGTCATGAATGCGGCCACATACAGAGATGAGGCCATGCGACAACTATCGGACACCACTACCTATTGCAAATTAAGGGGTGACCCTACTGAGTCATTTAGGGCAGAGCTCTCCTCATTGTTGGATCGAGCTGTCCGAATGGGTCTATTCACACAAAAAGAGAAGGAGATGTTTATACCTATGTTTCCTGTTATGCCAATTTTCCACCATCTCCCTAAACTACACAAAGGGTTAACTCCCCTCACAGGGAGACCGATCGTGGCAGGCATAGACTCACTAAATGAGAGATTGGGTCATTGGGTGGACCAGCAACTGCAACCATTGGTAGTGGAGCTGCCAGGTCACCTCCGTGACACCAAACAACTTTTATCTAAACTTAATGGTTTAACATGGAATGAAAATTACAGTTGGATAACATGTGATGTTTCCAACTTGTACTCTTCAATTCCACATGCCCTGGGTCTACAGGCGGTATCCTTCTTCTTAAAGAGATCAGGAAACTTCTCTCTGGCTTCACAGGAGTTCATTATCATGTGCCTGGAATATCTCCTTACACATAACTTTTTTATGTTCGACGGGGACTTTTACCTCCAAAAGTGCGGGGCCTCTATGGGAGCTAAGTTCTCACCATCCCTGGCCAATTTGTATATGGGATGGTGGGAGAGGTCCCGCATTTTTGGACCTGAAAGTCCCCGTCGAAAAGACACTGCATTCTATTGTCGATATATAGACGATCTCCTGTTCATTGTCTCTGAGCCACACATCTGTTTAGATCAATGGTTGGAGTATATGAATGATAATGCTTTAAATTTAAAATTTACAGGACAACAGGAACCAAAGTCTATAGAGTTTCTAGATGTTAAGCTCACAGGAGACAACAATGAAATCATTTCAAATCTCTATAGAAAGCCTACTGCGGGTAATACTCTTCTACATGCAGACTCTAGCCATCCGACCCATACCATCAAAAGTATTCCAGTGGGCCAATTTCTAAGGCTGAAAAGACTATGCACTAGACAAATAGATTTTGAACAGGAGGCCATACATATGTCAGCTAGATTTGAAGCTAGGGGTTACCCCAGGTCAGCTATCAATAGGGCTTTGTCCATTGCAAATAAAACACCTCGGGCCAATTTGCTAATGGACAAACCCAGTAACCACAGTAGACGGAATAGATCAGAAAAATCCCATTTTGTTCCAACATTTTCCACTCCGTACAGTGCTGAATTTCATAAAATAAAGAAAATAGTTACCAAATATCTGCCGGTGTTGTCTAACGATCATATCTATTCTCAAATCTTAAATAAAGGCATACGTACGGTATCAAGGAAAGCACCTTCTTTAGGTGGACTTTTGTCCCCTAGCCTTTACATTAGCAAAAAACAAACTGCTCATTGGCTGCAGTTTAAGGGAACATACAGATGCGGTGGTCGGTCTTGCACATATTGTCCCTTCATAAAAGGGGGTGACACTGTCACATCTACTTCAACAGGCAAATCATATAAAATACAGTCCTTCATCAATTGTAACACGCGTTACATAGTTTATGTCATCACATGTACCATTTGCTCTATTCAATATGTTGGCAGGACCACTCGCAGACTGAGGGATCGTCTTTACGATCACCTCTATGATATAGAGAAGGAACATGCCACTAACATTGCTCGCCATTGGGTTGATATTCATTTCAAGGATACTTCCAGCCTGACCATTCAAGGCATTGAAAAAATTGTTAAACCTCCTAGAGGTGGGGACAAATTTGGCATATTGTGCAAACAAGAGGTTCGGTGGATTTTTAATTTAAATACTAGACGTCCCACCGGCCTCAATTTTGAATGGGACGTGTCCCATTTTTATCAATAGATATGCACCGTGTTATGCCCATGTGTATACCCAATTGAATCCAAATAACATATCCATTGATTTAGGTCACATTGACTCCCACAATATCTCACATACATGTGTGTTTATCGTGATACCTTAGCCTAAATTTATTTAGTATATGACGTAATGCTCCCTGGTTTATATTTGTCAGTGGCCATCTTTCACTTCGATTTTTTGTTTTTTGTTCTTCTGATTTGCTATCAATTTTTTGTATTTTTCCATGTTTTTTTCGATTTTTTTCGATGTTTTTTTATTTTTTGCGTTTTTTTGCGATATTTTGTGATTCTGCGACTTTTTGCGATTTGTGCGTTTTTTTGAGATTTTTTTTTTTTTGTGATTTTTTTGCGATTTTATATATATTTGGTGATCCATTGCTGTTTGTGATCTACTTAGAGCCTGGAAGTTTAAATTATAGCTTTTGTAACAAAATTATCATCTTAATCATGTTATTGCACCAAGTATAGAGAGACTATGTCTTCTACACATCTATCCACACATTATCTGTTGATTTTCTTGGGTTCTTTGAGATTCAACTGAGAAAATCATAAGCGTGACCACCTTTCCCATAGCAGTTACAGGTACAACGAGATCATTGCTCTTTGTTTACTGTTCCTTGCATAGCCATCCAGGTAATATTTATAGATCTCTATAAATTTTGGACCACCGTCTGAAGTTTACGTTATTTAGCACATATAGCTAGTCTATTAAAAAGATGTTAGCGTAACTCCTTTAGGGTCCCTCTCTATTTTCCCACCTTTTCCTTGCACCATTTAAATGCTTCCCCATTGGATGACGATTTTTTGTCTTTTTATTCTTTTTTTTTTCTCTTGGCCGTTTGTTGCAAATTTGAGATATATTTTTTGTTTATGTATCCAATATGAATGGATTCTAGACATCGTTGAATGGGGCTTGCGTTTTTCTTGAGTGCATGGATTTATGTGGGAATAATGATTTATATATAATCATTTTTAAACGAAAATCAAGGTTTTATTTACACAATTTTCAAATGTAATTAGGTTTATATATTTCAGGATGATGTGTATATATGTATACATATGCAGTTACCAAGACATTATTGATAGTGCTGGGAATAGGATTATTGGTATTTTCGCATCAATTTCTTGTACATGTTATTTTGCGATTTTGCGTTTTTGTATGGTTTCAGCATGTTTTACATTTTTACGAATTTTGTTTATCATCATTTATACACAAGTTTTCCTTTGAGATTATTTAGCATTTATGATTTGAAAATTAGTGTTGTTATTTTGTACTTTGCTATTGTTTAATATTGTTTTAGTATTTATCATGGTCTTCATCACAAGGTTATGGATGTACACAATGGGAGAAGTTGAATAATGCGAATAGTAAAAATAATCATGTGTCTAGCGCATGTATATACATATATATATGCGCACTGGTTCACTTAGTAAACTTTTTTAGTTTGGTGGACCTTTATAGGCATTATTACATTGTCATGTTATCTTGTCTTCAAATTTTGATTTAAAATTCAACTTCATATCCCAGGTGTCTCCTATCTCTTGGGTGTCGGTCTAGAGTTTGATTATGTGGGCAGGTCTCTATTTGAGACCATCTCTGGATTGGCTATCAAAACCTGAAGTCCCTATATATACCCATGATCAAACTTTAATCATTCAGCTATGAATAAGCGCCATGATGGGGCGTGAAACATGTTAGCTATCTTTCCTGTTCCTCCCTGTACATGAGGTGACTGCATTTGGATTTTATTTCTTCATATGAATAAAGATGTCTTCTATGGTGTGCGGCCGTCCAGGATATTTTTCTCTTTCCACAAGCTTGTGCAGAGCCAGCACCTGTGAGTTCCATTAGGGCGGGTGTCTTGATACGGATTTGAGGGATTGGAGCGGCAATCTTTTGCTTATGTTCAAGACTTACCACTCGAACATTATTAACATTAGTAATGTATTTTTGGTGTGTTTTTTCAAACTCAATGAGATTGTTGTCCCTTGTTAATTTAACATTGTGTGTAAAATCAATGATTTAAAAGAAAACACATAAAGTCTTTTGCTAAACTCAAAAAAGATCCATTTATTCATGGTCAAAATAAAATAAAGATGAAGTCAACGCTGGAAAAAGTCGGTGTACAAGAAAATTGGGATCTTGAGGAGTCCATAAGAGGGAGCACAATCTGGTCCAAGAATCCCAGAGATCAACAGCACCAGCAGATGATATAGATGTCCCCAGACTGTGGTCCTACAACAGCCTGCGTCTTCTGTCAGACCAGACTGAACCCAGGTCATCACTTTCTTCTCTTCCCTGCAGCCTTTCCTCCACGCTGCCCTGCAGCCTTCCCTGCAGCCTTCCCTGTAGCCTTCTTTGGAGGCTGTGGCTGTGGTGTTTCAGTTGTGGCAGGAGGAGGAGGAGGAGGAGGAGGAGGAGGAGGGGGGGCTGCCTCATGTAGTTGGGTGTTTCGGGTTAGCGTGCCCTGCAGCCCCTTCTGGATAGTTTCCCCAAATAGGCGCTCGCAAATGAGACGCTGCTCCCAATCCATTTGAAGAAGCCTGCTGGCTAAGTAGCAGCCATAGGACTCTTCTGCTTCGGGGGGGCTGCTCAAAAAACGGGTGGCCTCTTGCATGAGGCGCAGGGATGCCTCCTGTGTGACCGTCCCCTTCCTGGCCCTTTTTTTGGGAAGGTGGAGGGGAAGCACTTGGGATTGGGTCATGCTCCTACTGGGCCCAGCCACCTCACTTGGCCCAGCCACCTCACTGGGACCAGCCACCTCACTGGGACCAGCCACCTCCTGCCTGACACTGGGCCCAGCCTTCTCCAGGATGATGGAGAATCCGGCCTCCTCCAGGCTGTCCATGGGCCCGGTCTCCTCCTGCCTGCCACTTTCCACACATTCCTCCTGGATGGACTCATCCTGTGTATAAAAAAAGGACATAGTTTTATTTATTTATTTGGGGTTTATCAATGACACACAATTTGCTTCTCATGACTACCAAATTCAATGTGAATACATCTCTTTAATAAAAGAGTCTAATCAGACACCCTAATTTTTTATAGCAGTTGCCAAACATATTTAGCCACTCCTGTCAATTGATATGTATACACAATTTTGAGTGCAAAATTATTTTAGACAATTATAACATCCAGTTAACATCATTAATATTAGTACAGTAAATATTTGTTAATATAATTTACCTGACTCCAGATGGTCATATCCGGTTCATCCAGGATGGAAGACCCAGCTTGCTCCTCATCAGCCTCTGCTGGGGTGGAGGGAAGGGTGGAGGGAAGGGTTGAAAGTGATGCCCTGGCTTCATTCTGGTCATCAAGAAAACGGAGTTGATTGTAGTACCACAGCCTGGGTACATAAACATCATCTGCTGATGCCCCTGATCTCATTGATTCCTGGATCTTCTTATGCTCCCTCTTATACATATTCCTCAAGACCCCAATTTTCTTGAGCAATGTCTCCATTGTTGCTTCCGGGATGGTCGCCTGGACAAAGGACAGAAGTCTCTCCAGCGTTGACTTCCTCACATGCTTTGCATAATACTGAGGGTGTTTCACCTCCCACAAATTCCTCATCTCTCGATATTTAGATATGAAAGCTGTAAGGAACTCTGGATCCTTAAATAGGGGATTCATTATATCTGGAAAAGATAAAGTCACAAGACAAAAAACACTTATTAGGTTTCTGCTAACCCCTCATCATCTTCTCCCTAGGCCGCTTGCTACAAAGTCATGACCATAAAACAAAAAAAAAATTATTTAAAATTACCTTCGTTTTGTAACGTCCTGGTCCACTATCACCTACGCACAGAACGTACGTACGACACGTGCGCAAGGCCCCTCTTTATACACTACGCATGTGTGAAACTCCGCCTGCATCGCCCCCCCCTGACGTTCTATTTTAACTCATGTTCCCTGCCCATTTTTATTTACGGCGCATAGTGGGGTGAATAATGGCGGAGACACATGACATGTTAACTACCTCAGGTAGCGAAAAAAGCCCGGAGGCTGGAACGTCAACCAGATCTGTGAGGCCTAGATTTAAGGCCTCCAATATGAGTTTTGAAGAGATGGTGGAGATGGTGGCCATTCTTCAAAAAAAGGACTATGATGGGAAGTATGGGCCGTACACCCGGCCAAATTTGCGCAAGGCCAAAATAATGGCGAAGGTGGTGGACACTTTACAGGCTTCTTTTGGGGTCCAGCGCTCCAAGGATCAAATTCGCAAAAGATGGTCTGACCTCAAGCTCAGGGAGCCGGATCAATATAGATGGATCCGTAAAGTGCTGAAAAAAAGTAAGTACTTGTCGTGTTTTTCTCTTGTTTATTACCTTGTATACTGCTCCATGTGCTTTTCCTTCCTATACGATTTTTTTGCTCATCGTTTCAAACGATCTTTTAATAAACCTCGTTACATATCTATAGATATATCTATCTATATATATGTGTGTATGTATATATGTGTATGTAAGTATGTAGATATAGATATAGATATAGATATAGATATAGATATATATATATATATATATATATATATATATATATATATAGATAGCTAGATATATATATATATATATATATATATATATAGAGAGATATATATATATATAGAGATATATAGAGAGATATATATATATATATATATATATATATATATATATATACATATATATAGAGAGAGAGAGAGATATATATATAGAGAGAGAGAGAGAGAGATAGAGATAGAGATAGAGATAGGTAGATAGATAGATAGATATAGATAGATATAGAAATGTAAAACATTCTTTTGGAATATTTTAAGTTATCTTTTTTTTTTCTTTACATTTAGTTGGATATTTAGATTTTGTTCCAGATATAGAGAGAGAGAGAGATCAAAAGATTATTAACTATATTTCGAGATATTGATATCTAGATATCTATCTATCCGATATGTCTTTATAATTTTAAATATTGAGGTAAAATAGGAACTCTACACAAACAGAACATTTGTACACCACTTCACTACAAATGTTTGAAAATTACTATGTACTAAAATATCTGTGTGCTAAGTAGATTAATTTTTTGGTTCACATAGGGGAAAAATCACTCAGCCAACAAGAAGCCAGTCCACCCCAAGCCAAACAACATGATTGGGAAATCAGCCCAAGCCCCACTGAGGATGTGGAGGAAGGAGAGGTGGGCGACATGGGCACCCCACCAGGTGAGTGTCTGACACACCAGCTTACGGTAATCTATGCATGGCTGCCTTTTGTTTAATGTAATTTTTCTACTCTATTTTAGGGGATCTGGTTGTGCTTGATTCAAACAACAGCGCCACCCCCGAGGATGTGGAGGAATTATGCTACATGGGCACCCCACCAGGTCAGTGTCTGAGACAACAGCTTTATTATGGTAAGGTAAACTATGTATGTGTGCATATTTCTAAACACATTTTTTGGTTTCATTCCACTTTAGGTACAAGAACTGAATATTTCACCTCAGACAGTGCCCAACGGCTAATTGGTCAAATAATGGCCAGGAATGGGGAGATCGATGAAATGCATAATCGGCTGGATCGTATGCAGCAGGAAATGAAGGACATGATTGATGTTTTGGGTCGAATCTAAATGCCCTTTTTGAAACCCCAAAACATCGATCATGTCCTTCATTTCCTGTTTTGCTGACCCCATTCTGGGCCTTCTCTTTATTATTTTTGCTGAACTTATATGGCTGTTTAACATAATTTAAAAAAGGAGGGCTGTTTATAGAAAATACCTTAAAAATCCACAAAAAAATAAAACTTGATTTTAAAAAAACCACAAAAAAAAAACAACAACTTGATTTTAAAAAAACAAAAAAACAAAAAAAAATTTGATTTTCCAAAAAAAACAAAAAAAATAAAATAAAACTTGATTTAAAAAAAAACAAAAAAAAAAATAAAACTTGATTTTAAAAAAACCAAAAAAAAAAACAAAAAAACTTGATTTTAAAAAAACCAAAAAAAAAAAAAAAAACTTGATTTTCCCAAAAAACCAAAAAAATAAAATAAAACTTGATTTTAAAAAAAACCAAAAAAAAAAAATAAAACTTGATTTTAAAAAAACCAAAAAAAAACTTGATTTTCCAAAAAAAACAAAAAAAAATAAAACTTGATTTTAAAAAAAACAAAAAAAAATAAAATTTGATTTTAAAAAAAACAAAAAACAAAAAAAAACTTGATTTTCCAAAAAAACCAAAAAAAAAAATAAAACTTGATTTTAAAAAAACCAAAAAAAAAAATAAAACTCGATTTTAAAAAAAACAAAAAACAAAAAAAAACTTGATTTTCCAAAAAAAACCAAAAAAAAATAAAACTTGATTTAAAAAAAAAACAAAAAAAAAAAAACTTGATTTTCCAAAAAAACAAACAAAAAAAATGATTTAAAAAAAATAAATAAATAAATAAATAAAAAAAAAAGGATTTAAAAAAACCAAAAAAATTAAAAAAAAGGATTTAAAAAAAAAACAAAAAAAAAAAAAGCCTGTTTGCGAAAATCAAAAAGCCCCAAAAAAATTTTTGTGGATTATGTACAAATATTTAAATATAATTATATTTTTCAAAATTATTAAAATATCATTATATTTTTGGCTATGAACATTTTATACTAAATGCATAACTGAATGCATAACAACGATTAATAAAAACATCTCCTTATAGGAATTAAATAAATGTGTGGTTTGTTATTTCAATGCTCAGTATCAGTTTGGTTATAATTGTAAAAAAGTTGTTTACAGTGGCAATGGAGCTTATTTAGACATTTAAAAGGAAAATACAGTTGGCACTACAACTGCTCGACCATAACCTAGGAGAAAGCCCAAAAGAAAGGCAAGCAATAAATATAATTCCAGATTTCATCAATATTTTTTTTATTTAAAATAATTAAATATCCTGGCCCATTGCAATGGCCCCCCTACCCATAAAATAATTAACATATTGCTGTCTAACTTGACGGGCACTTTGGGGGGCCAAGCCAGTACGGACAGTATCCAGGCCCGTAAGGTTGTCATCTATAAGTACGGCCTCAGGCCCAACTGTTCCTATATAATTTAGAGAATGTTTGTGTAAAAAGTTGTGCAGAATGCAGCACGATAAAATGATAAAATTAAGTTTGTATTCCGCCAAATTAATGGATGTTTGAAACAGGCGGAACCGGCTGGCCAGAATGCCAAACGCATTCTCAACCACTCTTCTAGCTCTGGCCAGCCGGAAATTAAAAACCCTCCTCTCCGGGGTGAGGGTTCTTTGGGGGAATGGCCTCATGAGGTGCTTGCTCAGAGCGAAGGCTTCATCGGCAATGAAGACAAAGGGGAGTCCTTCCACGTTATCCGCATCAGGTGGCAATCCCAGGCCACCACTCTGGAGACGCTGGCAGAACTCCGTCTGGGCAAATACTCCTCCATCCGACATCCGGCCATTCTTCCCCACGTCCACATATAAAAATTCATAGTGTGCCGACACCACCGCCATTAAAACAATACTGTGGAACACCTTATAATTAAAATAGTATGACCCCGAATGGGGTGGTGGCACGATGTGGACATGTTTCCCATCTATAGCCCCTCCACAATTGGGAAAGTCCCAACGGCTGGCAAAATGGGATGCCACAGTCTGCCATTCCTGTGGCGTTGAAGGAAACTGGGGAATCAAACATGAAAACTAAAATCATTAATTTGGAAGCTAACATTGCAAGAAAATTAGACAATTAAAAACATTATTCCCCAGCATCAGTATAACATTAAATAATTTAATTCTTCTGGAATAACTAATATGGAAAGGCACACTTATCAGATTGCTCACCCCCTCTGATGGAACATTGATTACATTTTAGGGGGTTGTGAAATCCCTAAAAAAGATTACTTTTAGGACACGCAGGAATTTAGGGACTAAAAAGGCTACAAGACTGCAGTTGTCGCACTCTGCAGGTGCAGTTGCTAACCAGCTTACAGTAAAGAGGTAAGGTAAAAAGGCAGTCATGTTGCAAGGAGTACACAATCACATGCAAGGGCAATTAATGAAAACACTTTGTGACTTGCATATGATTTGATGATGGAAATCAGCAGAGCGTCTGCTCATTTACTAAAGCACTGGAACAAATGCACTTGTAGAGTGCACATGCATTTTGCAAAGTGCAACATATATTTGCTTTATACAAATCAACACCACAGAACATTCAAGCAAATTTTTACGAGGGTGGGGGGGTTGGTAAATCTAGCTAATTGCTAATTATCAGCACACTATTTGGAGTGAGTTTAGGTGGGGGGGGGTTGGTAAATCTAGCTAATTGCTAATTATCAGCACACTATTTGGAGTGAGTTTAGGTGGGGGGGTGGTAAATCTAGCTAATTGCTAATTATCAGCACACTATTTGGAGTGAGTTTAGGTGGGGGGGGGTGGTAAATCTAGCTAATTGCTAATTATAAGCACACTAAATACACTCAAACAAAATACATTCAAAATGAGTAGACTAGGTGGATATGTTCCCATCATTGCATGCTGGGGAGGTTATTGAAGGAAAATATACATGCATGACAAAAAAGAACAGGAAAAAAATCCAGCATGTGTGAGGATAAAAAGGGGACATTCACACTATATTGCAATGATGGTAAGTAGTGTGTGAAGCAAGAAATACATTACATTATCAAAGATTACATAAAAGAACATGTGATGCTAATAAAAGAAAAATATCTTACCTTAATATAGTCCTTCTGCAGGACCTGGATGATGGCAATACAGGTCTCTGGGATAATGATCCCCAGAGCCTGGGGGGAGATGCCTGTCGAGAACTTGAGGTCCTGCAGGCTTCTCCCTGTCGCCAAGTACCGCAACGTGGCAACTAGCCTCTGCTCCGGAGTGATGGCTTGCCTCATGCAGGTATCCTGCCTGCTGATATAGGGGGTCAGCAAAGCCAACAAACGGTCAAAAACGGGGTCCGTCATCCGGAGAAAGTTCCTGAAATCCTCAGGATTATTCTCACGGATCTCACGGAGCAATGGCATGTGACAGAACTGGTCACGCTGGAGCAACCAATTCTTGGTCCATGAACTCCTCCTCGCCCTGTTCATGGACTGGTCTTGGTCTGAAGAATAAACTACAGCACCAAACACATACAATGCACGAGCTCGACGATGAGTACGTACAGGTAACATGGTTTCAAAACGGTCGGCTGGTCAGAACGCACTAAACAGAACGCACTGAAGAACAGCAAGGCCTGTGAAGAGCGACCTGAAAATCAGGAACGAGCGGACAATAAAACAAAGATTTCTCAATGCCAACTGACCAAACGCACTGAAAAGCAGATACAAACCTCACAAGCACAGACTGAACAACAGTTAAAACGAACTGAAAAATACGAGTCTCACAAGCGCGAATCGTCTCTCACCAAACTTCTACTAACACGAGATAAACACGAGATTAGCAGAAGGAGCCCAAAGGGTGTCGTACGGGCTATTGAACTTCCGTTTTACAGTCTCGTCGGACTTGGTGTACGTCACCGCGTACTAGGCTGTCGAACTTTTGTGTGGTCGTGTGTAGGCAAGTCCGTTCGTTAGAAAGTCTGCCGCAAGTCCGCCGAAGGTACGCCGGAAGTATGTCAGACAGGCTGTCGGACTTTTGTAGCTGAAAAGTCCGACCGTGTGTACGCGGCATTAGAAGCGCTCTGTTCTGTCTTCTTTCACAGGTTTTTTACTCTGCAGGGTCACAGGATTGCAGTGATCTTTGGGAATTCGGTTTATTACAGCTCCTCGCATCTAAACTCCAACTACTGTACTATTTTGCATATGTGATATTTATATCACATATAAATCCTCTTTCTTTCTTTCTTTCTTTCTTTCTTTCTTTCTTTCTTTCTTTCTTTCTTTCTTTCTTCTCTTCCTTTCTTTCTTCTCTTCCTTCCTTCATTTCTTTCTTTCTTTCTTCTCTCCCTTCCTTCCTTTCTTTCATCTATTCCTTCCTTCTTTTCTTTCATCCCTTCCTAGCTTTCTTTCTGTCATCTCTTCCTTGCTTTCTTTCTCTTCCTTCCTTCCTTTCTTTTCTCTTCTTCCTTTATTCCCTTCATTCTTTAACTCTTATGTTCTTTCTTCCCATAACCCTTCCTTCCCATGTTCCTTTCCTCTCTCTCTCTCTCCCACCTTCCTTCCTTCCTCTGCTCCTTCCTTCATAACTGAGTCAAATTACAGAAACATGTAGTTTAATGATGGTGATGTGTTTCATACTGTTATGCACTATTAGGAGCTGGAAAACAGTGTATAAAGACTGCCTGACCTCTGAACCCCGACACTCAAGCTGAAATAAAAGAAGAAAAAAAGGTCACGACTAAGGTGAACAGCACATTTTCATGCTCGATGGTAAGACTTAAAGGGAAACAGCATGTCCATATATTGCTACCCTTAGAAGCGCTCTGTTCTGTCTTCTTTCACAGGGTTTTCACTCTGCAGGGTCACAGGATTGCAGTGATCTTTGGGAATTCGGTTTATTACAGCTCCTCGCATCTAAACTCCAACTACTGCCCCTGATACCTGATTTTTTCTTCAATATCTTCAATACTGTAGCTGAAGTGTATCTAACGACATAGAAATCCTAAAAGAAAGCAATGCTGTACTACTCAATTCACCAAATAATCTATATAGTGTTACTCCCCCCCCCCCCCCATTTTTATTAGTTTGAACTCGGTTGACTTGTGTCTTTTTTCAACCAGACGAACTACGTAACTATGTAACTTCACTGTTAAAAAAACCACCCCCCATGCAACAGATATAGATGTGGTCCATGTTTTCCTTGATATATGCTTTCTTTGTGTTGGTTTATTGGGGAGACATTTGTGTATCTGAATTTCGTACCACTTGTATACTGGATTGTAGATTGTTTTTCCTAGTATTAGGTTACACTGAAGCATTTATTGTAGATGGTGTTCTTATGCCTTCAGGGGACCTGAGTACCCCAATTAGTGTGAAAACATTCATCTCCAATAAGGAGTATTTTGCATATGTGATATTTATATCACATATAAATCTCTTCTTTCTTCCTTTCTTTTCTTCCTTCCTGTGTTTATTCTCTTCCTTCCTTTATTTCTTCTCTTCCTTCCTTCCTGTCTTTTTTCTTTCTTTACTTCCTTTCTTTCTTCTATTCCTTCCTTCTTTTCTTTCATCCCTTCCTAGCTTTCTTTCTGTCATCTCTTCCTTTCTTTCTTCCTCTCTTTTTCCTTCCTTCCTTCCTTCCTTCCTTCCTTCCTTCCTTCCTTCCTTCCTTCCTTCCTTCCTTCCCAAAAACTTACCTCATTTAAAGAAAAGAATACAGTCCCTACAGTCACACATAATGAAGGTTCACTCATGTTTTGGGGTTGCTTTGCTGCTTCAAGCACTGGGTGTCTTGACCGTACACATGGCATTATAAAATCTGAAGACTACCAAAGAATTCTGGGGTGCAATGTAGGGCCCAGTGCCAGAAAGTTGGGTCTCCGTCAGAGGTCATAGGTCTTAAGGCAGAACAAAGACCCAAAGCACACGTCAAAAAGCACTCCGAAATGGTTTAAGACAAAGCGCTGGAGAGTACTGAACTAGCCAGTAATGAGTCTAGAGCTAAATCCCAAAGAGCACCTGGGGAGAGATCTCAAAACCGCAGTTGGGAAAAGAAACCCTTCCAATCTGAGAGACCTGGAGCAGTTGGCGAAAGAATAGTGGTCCAAAGAGGTCCAGAAAACTCATTGATGGTTGCAGGAAGTGATTGATTTCAGTTATTTTTTTCCAAGGGGTGCGCTACCAAATATGAAATTGAGGGTGCCAACAAATTTTGTCCAGTCAATTTTTGGAGGTGTGGAATGTGTCAGATTTGGTATTTTGTTTCTCCGCTTTTTGTGTCATACCAAGACAATAAAAAGAAACAAACATGAGAATGCCGAAACATTTGTAATTGCAACAATTTTCTGGGCAAAGTGGTGCATTATCTGACAGAAATGCAGGGGTGCCAATATTTCTGGTCATGACTGTATATTCATATGCAATATCTTATAAATACCTAATATATATATTAATATATATTAATATCCATCCTGTATGGAAAATGAAGAAATGTTAGCTGTCGTTTCTGGAAATGACAGCAACTAGGCATTTTTTTCAGGTAATTAAATTTTCGGGGGTTTACTAATTGTCCAAAGTCTGATTCCAGACAATAAACATATTCATATTCATATCAACTATTTTTAATATCCTTTTAACTGTTTTCTGAAACACTTATGTCAATATCCAAAGCCACCATGTCCTATTTAAAAAGCTTCTGGAGATGAATGTTCTTGAGTAATTAGATCAGAACTCAAACAATTTGCTGTGGGCTCTGAATTTAGCTCATTCCTCATGTGTCAATGCTGCATCTCTTCCTTTAAATTAGAATATAATGAGCTCGGTAGCATTATTAATAATACACCAAAGCTTAGCTGGATAGAGCATGCTTTTATTTCATTTGCTGGATATATGAAATCAAACTTGAGTCTTTTGCTCAGTGTACGACTTTTTAAAGCCACGTACCTTTTAATCATAAAAGCCATTTATTACAGACCATTTCATCGAAAGTAAAATATGTCTATAAGCTTTCAAGCAAAGCATGATTAATATTTTTAAACATCAACGCTTCCATTAAATTATTTAAAAAAGTCTTTTTGCACATCAAGCCAAGATGACCTCTTTCAAAGTGTATGCATGTTTTTTTTGTTTATGAGAAAAATAGTTTTTTCTGTATTGTCTTACAATTTTTCTTCATGGGAAATGTTTAGCTTATTATGTGTGTCAAGCAGAATAATGAGGATATTTGTTTCAGTTAAATAAGATTGGCCTGGGAGATGGAATTGGTTTAGAGATTATGACCAACATATGCAGTACATTAAAAATATTTTCTTTAGTTAAGAATAAAGGGGGGAAGGGTTGACACATCTGTTGGGCGTGTGTTGCTTTTTATGTTATGTTTTTTTTGTGTTTATGTTATGTTTTTTGGTCTTAACCTCCCTGGCGGTATGATTATTTCAGATTTTTGCGTCTCAAAGCGGTACAATTATTTTGCATAGAAATTTGGCGTTTTATATTGTAGGCCTGTAATTCTTAGCAATAACACACTTGAATCTGTACACCAAGATTTTAGTAGATATCCCAGGTATGATGAAGTTTGAAACACAAAATCATAAATTATAATATAATAAATAAATATAAATAATTATAAAAAAATAATAATAATAATAAAATACATTTCCCCACGATTCACTATCGCTCAATTCTGCAAGTGTTCTAATTTATTATCGATGTTTTCTAGCTGGTCTAAAGCCTCTTTTGACGTAAAGCGACACTTTTTGGTTGCCACGGACAATCTCCAGTTTCCAGGCAGAAAGAACAGTATATATAATATAAAACTGCATGCAGGGCATTGGACAAAGCACTGGGGGCAAAAGGGATGTGGAATGATTTCATACAGTACTGTGATCTGTAAGATTACAGTGTACTGTATGTGTCATGAATTTTCACTCTTTTGAATTTGCCGCCAGGCTCCGCCCTCATGCGTCGCAACACTCGCAGGGAACGGAGCCCGACACAGAGAGGCTTTGGGAGGAGGACACAGCCTGCGCACACAGTGGGGGGACATCGCAGTATCCTGGGGACAAGGTAAGTATACCGCACCAGGATCCTGAGATGTAATCCCGAGTGTGGCTCGGGGTTACCGCTAATGGTGCTGAAATTTAACCCTGAGCCACACTCGGGAAAACCGCCAGGGAGGCTACTGACACAACAGGAAGTAAGGAAATCTACTCAACAGTTTTCTGAATATTAAAAAAAAAAAACATCTGGCTTAATACAAGGATATGTACCACAAAATATGGGTACTGTACCTGAAAGTAGTGCAAAAGTGGGCATAACGTTTTTTTATTAACTTACATAGGTCATTCAAATTTCACATGTCGGTAGACTAACCCTTCCTCTATTTTATCTGTAGCACTACCCCCATAAGAGTTGCAGATGAAAGGGATCCCACACTCCAATCTTCACAAGCACCAGTCAGAGAACAGTCCGTGGCTTTGTTGTTGTTATTTATTAGGGGTTAATAACTTGGATAGGGAGGGGAGGTTATGGGATGCCCACATGACTTCAACAAACTTCAGGGGCAACTTCCTATATACATCTATATAAAGCGGGGGTCAGCAACCTGTAGATCGGGATCTACCAGTAGATCTCGGACAGGTAACTGGTAGATCTTGGTCTGGGCTTGCTGACCCGCCGTTCCAGAGCATCAAACAGAGTGGAATGCAGAGGGACTACTTGTGAAGTTGGAGGTGTAGTAGGGAGCAAGAGCCACATAAGCCAATGCCTCCTCTGTAATGCCAGCTCCTGTCCCATGCGGAGTGATACCAACTGCACTCTGTCTCTTATCCCAGCTAGCAGTCTCCAGAATGGTGCCAGCAGCATGTAACCGGGTGGCCTCGCCCCCCTCTGACTCCCCGGGAAAGCCATGGGGAAGTCCCCGTGCGTCAGAGAGGGGCGGGGTCACCCAGGAATGTCACTGTGTGGCCCCGCCCTTAGTTATATAAGAACTGTCAAAGCGAAGACGCATCATACGGCGGGTGCCTCCTATGGAGGCGGGTCAGTCGCGGCTGTTTTTTTTTTTCTTTTTTGGTCCGTCGGCGGAGCGAGAAAAGAAGATGGACTTCGTGGGACATTTTTATTTTTTTATTTTTTAATAAAGGACTTGTCCACAAGCCGTGCCTTGTCTTTTTTAAGTTTTTGACACTTTTTTTGTGAAATGGTAGGGGTACATTTGTACACCGTTACCATTTCACACAGAGGGGGAGGCCGGGATCTGGGCCTGGATCTGACCTCTCCCTGATCACTCTGGCAAAAAAGACGCTCTTTATGGCCTATCACCTCCTACCTCCAACAACACAATATTCCCTACTACTGGGGTTTCCTGTTCATTCTCCGTCACGAAAGATGGAGTTCAACACATCCTCTGAGATCTGCAAGAAGGGGAATCCCTCTTTAAGAATCTGGGCCTGCCATCACTACCAGCGGAAGATGTCCAGGCAATTCCTACCACTCCCCGGGCTCCCATGGCCCCTTCTCGGATCTGGACCCCATGAGAGGAAGAGGAGTGAAAGCCTACTCCACGCCACAACACCCTCGGCGCCCTCGGCTACCAACCTAACCATCTGCGAGATGATCTTCATGATTCATCTCTTGGGGATCCTTCCCCCTGTTACCCCCTACACAGGTTTGTTTTTTGATCCTGGTTTCTTTTATGTTATTTCCCACTGAGATGCCTTGAACTGTTTGGTTTTATTTCTAGATAACTCATAGAAGGTTTATAGGGAGACCCTTGCTTCCTCAAGCCAAACATGGAGAAGCTTGGTGGGGCACATTGCCTCACCCTTACTGGAGACTGCCTTGCTCCCCCTACTGTCCTTTGACTGCAGTCGGGGACCCTTGAGATGCTATTGCTTCTCAGGTCAGCAATTGTTCCTGTTCTACCTTTTTAGGCTTGTTAAAACGCTACTGAACTCTTTTTGGTTTTTTTGGTTTTTCAATTTTTTATTTTTATTTTTTATTCTCATTGTTGTTGTATATTTCTTGCTTTCCAGGTTACAGTGTATTGTATTATTAGATACAAGACTACTGCTCTGTTCCCATACCATAGGGGGATTACTCAATGCACTAATGGTACTCTGGCTTACTAATTTACCCCACTTTTGGCTCTAAAGATATTGTCCTATAATATGCAGAGTTTGAACTCCATCAAGAAACGATGGCTGGCTCTGAAGGAATTCAGGGCCTCCGGCGCGGACATGATCCTGATTCAGGAGACGCACTTCCGAGCCAGAGGTTCATTAAAATTTGCTTCCAAACACTTCCCGGTATCATATCTGGCATCGGACTCATTTGGCAAGGCTGGAGTTGCAGTACTTGTCAGGCGCTCCTGTCTTCTCCAGATTCAGTCCTCCCACTTGGACCCGCATGGTCGAAATATAATACTGCAATGTGTGTTCATGTCTAGTCCCCTTCCCCTAATGAATGTTTACGCTCCTAATTCAGGTCAGCTTAAATTCCTCACTGAAACGTTTGATCTGTTGAAACGCTTCTCTAGGCCCTTTACGGTTGTAGGGGGTAATTTCAATGCTATGCTTTCTCCTACAAGAGATAGGAGATCTCTATTCCAAACTAAGCTACCTCTCCCAGTGTGATCATTAGCTTCCTCCTTCCGTCAATTGATATGGGCTCATCACCTCTTTGACGCCTGGAGAATAAAACACCCCACCAGCAGACAGTTTTCATTCTACCCCCCCCCCCACAAAATGTTCTCCAGGCTAGACTATTTCTTCGTAACGGCCCCCCTTCTGTCTAACACAGTGTCTTCTGATCTAGGCCCTATCAAATTGTCAGACCATGCCCCCCTAACCCTAGATCTTTCCCTCTCCACTGCTTATCCCAAGACATGCCATTGGAGACTCAACGAGTCTTTATTGAACCACCCTGAAACCAAATGAAAACTTCTCTCAGCACTAACTGAATACTTCAACTCAACACAGGTTCTGGGTCCAGTTCGTCCACTCTTTAGGGGGCTCAAAAGGTCCTCTTTAGAGGGCAATGTAATTTTGTGAGCTCCCACAGGAAGAAAGGTACAGCCTTTTTAAAAACCTCTTTACTAGCCAAACTACTAACCGCTGAACGTTCTCTGGTGCTTTATCCCACAGTGGCCCGACTGAAGGCAGTAACCTCGTTGAGAAATCAGATAAAATCTTTGGACATGTCTGGTATAGCTAAGTCCCTTCTATGGGCAAAATAAAAAAAAAATTACGAGTTCTCCAATAAGCCTCATAGCATGTTAGTCTTCAGACTCAACCCTAGACCCTTTTAATCCTTTCCAGACCATCTGAAACAATAAGATGGTACGCCTACTCATTGCCCACAGACTATGATCCGAGTCTTTGGCGACTTCTATGATAAACTGTACAATTGTCTAACCACCGCCCGCCATCCCCCATTTGACCAAGGGTCATTTGGTAGCTGGACGGTATCCAGCTACCTATGCTGGGCAAGATGGACTTATTAACATTAAACGCCCCAATTAATAAAGACGAACTGACCAACACTATCAAACACCTACCCTCCCGCAAATCCCCTGGACCAGACGGCCTTCCTTATTCTTACTACAAGACGTTTTCACCGACCTTAACGCCCCATTTACTGTCTCTGTATAACTCCCTTTTAGAAGGCAAACTCCCCCATCACACGTTTCTGCATTCCTACTTCTCGGTCATTCCCAAGCCGGGCAAAGACCCATCCCTTCCAGACAATTATAGACCAATATCTCTTTTAAATGCTGACTACAAAATCTTTACAAATATCCTGGCCAACCGTTTATCCCTGACAAAATTGATCGACAACGATCAAGTAGGCTTCGTCCCTACTAGACACGCGGGAGACAATACTAGACCCAAGGCCCCTATCAAACGCGATTAATCTCTGTTATATACTAAATACTTCAGGACTCATCCCCACTTTCAGATGAACTTCACACTTACATGCGAAAATGGGCCCAAATCACCCAAAAGCCCATCTCTCTCCCTCAGTGGGGCAGGAGCTGGACCTCCACCTCCAAGATATCCCGATGCATGGCGCAGAGAGAGACAGCGTTCAAAATACTGTTCTGTTCTATAGAACACCAGAAATCTTACACCGTTATGATCCCTCTGTCCCCTCTTTGTTGGAGATGTGGTAAGACCAGAGGCACTCACTACCATATATTACGGCCAATGTGAGTTAATAACACCTTTCTGGTCCCTGTTCCAACGATTATTTGAGTCTCCTCTCCCATTGGACCCGCTACTTCTCCTCCTTGGCCTCCCCTTCCCGGGATTGGGGAAAAACTTGAACAAACTAGCCTCATTCATTTTATTAGCAGCTAAGAGAGTTATCCCTATGTGTTGGTTGACCCCCACCCCTCCCTCTCAGGAACAGCTTCTCAATGACATTGCAATGTCATCGCCGAAATTCGCAGAATGGAGCACATGACGGCACTGGTGGAGGAGGCTGTTGACAGGCTCGATGGGGTCTGGGAGTTTTGGGACACATCTGAATATGGTTCTCCCCCCTGACCCTATCTGGTTCACATTCTTCCTTTCATCCCCACACCTCCCTGATATAGCTCCCCTTTTGCTTCCCTCGTTTACTTCTGGATCCCTCCCAGATTACCATCCCCTCACCCCATGGTATACATTTTTTTATGTTGTTCAAAATTGCTATACACACCCAGCTGTAATCCAGAGAAATATTGTTTATAGCTCTTAACTGGTCTGCCTTATACAGCTCTTTTTATGGATACTCATCTATTTTCGACCTGGATACCTGTAAACTTCATTTGGTTTGTTTTTTATTTCTTGTTCGATTCTTACTAGCTCTCACCAGGCTTACTGTGCAGTATTTGTAATGTGACAATCTTTAATAAAAAATACAATTATAAAAAAAAAGAAAATGCAAAGCATTCTCTGAATGGCACCTGTGCTGAGCATGTTTTTCGAATGTAGCAGGACAACCGCTCAACATGGGACCCAGAAGCAAGTGGAGATCATTGCAGCAGTATCTACTTCAGTGATTTCCAGCTTCCAGGGACATGGGCCAGGTACAGTACATACCTAGTTACATTGGTCCAAGCTGAAGCAATATATTTATGTATAAAATATTAATACCTGGAATTCTTCTTTAGAGAATGTATTGCTCTTGTATGATACCTCCTAATGTTCTGACATGGGTAAAAGGAACATGAAGCACCCACATTTTTGGTAAAATAATCAAACTCCCCCCAGTCAAATATATGGCCCCTTATCAGTTGCCTGTTAGTACTTTTACAATAGTAGCATTTCTACTACCACCTCCAGTGGTACAGAGTCAAACGTTTAAAATACAATTTATCATTTTTCAAATAATCAGGGTGGCACAATTAAATGTATTGAGGGGGCTAGGGAGGTAAGGTTGAAAGAGTGAACTTGTACTTTAAAACCACCAGTCAGCATAGAATTTGGGGAGCTGCCATTGCTAGGAACAAGCATGCAGGCTGGACGTTCCAACTTTACTAGCTGCATTCCTAGTCACAATCAATTACTGACTTAGTAGTGATGTTTTTACCTTCTAAAGAAAGCTAGCAATAACATCAACCATATTTGTAAAGTGCTGCGCAAACTGTTGGTGCTATAAAAATCCTGTAAAATAATCATTTCAGTCCAGAAAAGTTCCCTTTATTGTGCAGCCTTTCCTGGTGAATGACTACATATGTTTTGTTAGCTTGAGAGAGGAGGAGAGGACAGTAGAGGAGAGGTTACAGTCAGGGCTGGTGCAAGGATTTTTGACACCCTAGGAGAAACCCCATTTTGCCCCCCCACCTTGGCTTCACCCCCGACTCCACCCCCTTTACCCTGCCTATGTATAACCCACCTTTTAAATGAAGTGCCCATCAAATGCAGCCCACCAGTGCCCATGAAATGCAGCCTTACCATGCCCATGAAATGCAGCCTCACTAGTGCCCATGAAATGCAACTTCACCAGCACCCATCAATGCAGCCTACCAATGCAGCCTACCAGTGCTCATCAAATGCAGCCTCACCAGTGCCCATCAATGCAGCCTACCAGCGCCCATCAATGGATGTTTGCTTGCTTCCATTCATTTGGGAGTTGGGACACAGACACAGTGCTCCGCCACCGCTGTGCCTCTTACACTATGTGCGAACGGATGCTGATGCTGAGACTTAGTTGCTTGCTGCAGAGAGAAGAGAGTAGGAACACCAGTGGCCGGGCGTCCTAGGCAGCAGTGCACCCTAGGCGGCTGCCTAGTTTGCCTAGTGGTAGCACCAGCCCTGGTTACTGTAGAAGGTAACAGTGACATGGCACCCTCCTCCCCCTCCTGTAGGGAGGCTGTATCACCTGCATTTTAGCCAGGCTTGAGTGTGTGTGAGTGTGTGTTTGGGGTATATTATTATAGATAGCCTTCATTACTTGTATTTATCAAGAAAAAAAGTCACATGAAAGCAAATCTTGAATACCCATGCCATACCAAATCAACATGGCAATGGGATAGTGGTCCACTATATTATAAGGAAACAAATGTGCTTGTCATGCTTGTATGACCATTTAAGAATTGTAGAATGACTTGTTTGTTATATAATAAAAGGACGTCTGTTATGGCGGACATTTTTCCTTAAATAACCTCAGCTTCTTACATGGAAGTAGAACAGCATCTCAGTACTTAGCTATGACTTTTTGATTATACTGTATGAAGCTATATTAATAAGTTCCTTGCTCCGGTCCAGTAATAAACCCAGACTACTAAAAATGCCATACTCGTTTGCAGTAAACTGTAATGTAGTCAAAATTGTTTCATGGCCTTTAATAACCCTATTGCTTATGAAGCAGTTTGCACTTCCAAATAAAGAGTACCTACAGCTAAAGCTTAAGCTTCTTTATGTTCGTTTTTTGTTCTATTTATTTTTTTAGTAATTTCTTTCTCTTTTGCAGCGTACACACGGGCGGACTTTTCGACCGGACTGGTCCGGCGGTCTATCCAACGGACTTTCAGCAGACTTCCGACGGACTTTCCCAACGAACGGACTTGCCTACACAAGATCACACCAAGTCCGACGGATTTGTACAGTATGTGATGGCGTACGACCGGACTAAAAAAAGGAAGTTGATGGCCAGTAGCCAATAGGTGCCCTAGCGTCGATTTTTGTTCATCGAACTAGCATATAGACGAGCAGACTTTTCGACCGGACTCGAATCCATCGGAAAGATTTGAAATATGTTCCACATCTAAAGTCTGATTTTTGACCGAAAAAGTCCGCTGCAGGTCCGATGAAGCCCACACACGGTCGAATTGTCCGCCGGGCTCAGTCCGTCAGAGCAGTCCGGTCGAAAAGTCCGCTCGTGTGTACACGGCCTTTCTCTTTCTCTCTTTCTTTCTTTCTTTCTTTCTTTCTTTCTTTCTTTCTTTCTTTCTTTCTTTCTTTCTTTCTTTCTTTCTTTCTTTCTTTCTTTCTTTCTTTCTTTCTCTTTCTTTCTCCCCCTCTCTCTCTCTCTCTCTCCCCCCCTCTCTCGCTCTCTCTCTCTCTATCCCCCCTCTCTCTTTCTCCTTTTCTCTCTTTTTCTCTATCCCTCTTTATTTCTCTCTTTCTTTCTTTCTCTTTTAGTGCTCTCACATTTTGAATGGCAATTATTCAGTCATGCTACACTGTACCCAAACAAACTTTTTATCATTTTTTGCACACAAATAGAGCTTTCTTTTGGTGGTATTTAATCACCACTGGGTTTTTTATTTTTTGCGATATAAGTAAAAAAAGAGAAAAAATTTTGAAAAATATTTTTTTTTTTTAGTTTCTATGATAAAATGTTGCAAATAAGTTATTTTTGTTCATAAATTTGGGCCAAAATTTATACTGCTACATAAATAATGATATTTGAAGCGCTTCACAATGTGCATGAAAATGAATATTCTTATTCACTATTCTTTTTAAGTGCCTCTGAAAACGCTCTCTTTTGATAGCAGCCTCACTTGGTTTTATGTGTAATTATCAGCTATTTAGCATCACAGCGCTTTGTGTTTTATATATATTTTATACTGCTACATAGCTTTGGTAAAAGTAACCCAAATTAGTGGATATTATTTAGTCTGTGTGAAAGTCATAGGGGTTGATTTACTAAAGGCAAATAGGATGTTGCAAAGTGCAGTTGCACTCTGCGAGGGCAGTTGCTCCAGAGCTTAGTAAATAAGGTAACAATACCCTCTGCAAAGAATACCTAATCACATGCCAGGAGAATGAAAAAAAAAAAAAAGCATTTTTGCATGCACATGATTGGATGATGGAAGTCAGTAGAGCTTCTGCTCATTTACTAAGCTCTGGAGCAACTGCTCTTGCAGTGTGTAACTGCACTTTGCTAAGTGAACAGTCGATTTACCTTCAGTAAATCAACCCCACATAGTCTACAAGCTATGATGAAAATCATTAAAAATTAATCACACCTGATGTACCAACAGCTCTAATTTCTTGAGGCCCTGAAATGTCAGGACAGTACAAATACATCCTGAATGTCCCCTTTTTAGAAAGTAGACAGTCCAATGTATTTAGTAAGAGGCATGGTGAGTTATTTTAAGTTGTCATTTTTTCCCACAATTCTTGGGAAAAATAAATAAATTAATTTATTTTTAATTATTTGCACAAAATTGTCATAATAACAAGTTATTTCTCACACTCAGCATAGGCATACGTCCAATTACACACCAAATTACATTCTGCTACTCGTCCCGAGGATGGTGATAACACCTTTGTGAGAGTTTTTCACAGCCTGGCCACATAGAGAGTTCCAACATGCAGGGAGCAACGACAGGCGTTCTAGGGATGTAAATTACTCTTCGAATTTTCATTCCTACCTATCACACTTTTGAAGGCCCAGGAGCACCAGGACAATGGAAACGCCCACAAAATGACCACATTTTGGAAAGCAAACACCCCAACGTACATTCTGTGAGGCATAATGAGTCTTTTGAAGATGTAATTTTTTTCCAAAAGTTTTTGGAAAACGCCGAAAGAAAATTAAATCGTATTTTTTTTTACACAAAGTTATCAATTTAGAAGATTTTTCTAACACATCGCATGTACATAGCAAAAATGACACCCCAAATTACATTCTACTACTCCTCCTGAGTATGGCGATACCACATGTGTGAGACTTTTACACAGCCTGGCCACATACAGAGGCCCAACATGCAGGGAGCAACGTCAGGTGTTCTAGGGGCAAAAATTACACATATAATTTCCTGAAAACCTATTACACTTTTGAAGGTCTTGGAGCACCAGGACAGTGGAATTGCCCACAAAATTACCCCATTTTGGAAAGCAAACACCCCAATGTATATTCTATGAGGCATGGGCTGCAGATAGGTACTCAGGTATTCTGGCGGGCTGCAGATAGGTACTCAGGTACTCTGATGAGCTGGAGACAGGTACTCAGATACTCTGATGGGCTGTAGATAGGTAGTCGGGTATTCTAATGGGCTGAAGATAGGTACTCGGGTACTCTGATGGGCTGCAGATAGATACTTGGGTACTCTGGGCTGGAGACAGGTTCCCAGGTACTCTGATGGTCTGCAAATAGGTACACGGGTACTCTGGGCTGGAGACAGGAACTCGGGTACCCTGGGCTGGTGACAGGGGCTGAGGTACTCTGATGGGCTGGAGACAGGTACTCGGGTACTCTGATGGGCTGCAGATAGGTACTCAGGTACTCTGGGCTTGAGACGGGTACTCGGGTACTCTGATGTGCTGGTGACAAGTACTCGAGTACTCTAATGAACTGGTTATAGGTACTTGGGTACTCTGATGGGCTGGTGACAGGTACTTGGTTACTCTGATGAGCTGAAGATAGGTACTTTTGGTACACTGATGGGCTGGTGACAGGTACTCAGGTACTCTGATGAGCTGGTGACAGGTACTTGGGTACTCTGATGAGCTGGTGACAGGTACTCAGGTACTCTGATGGGCTGTAGATAGGTACTCTGGGACCCTAATGGGCTAGGGACAGGTACTATGATGGGCTGCAGATAGGTACTCGGGTACTCTGTGGGCTGCAGATAGATACTCGGATACTCTGGGCTGGAGACAGGTTCCTGGGTACTCTGATGGTCTGCAGATAGGTACTCTGGGCTTGAGACAGGTACTCGGGTAGATAGCGGGAAAAAAAAAAATAATAACTCCTGCGCACAAGTGGTGGACCAGACAGGTAGTACAACGACACAGGCCTTCCTGCCCTCAAGGATGGGGAACCCTAATAAACATGAAGAAAGAAGGAAAAGAGGGGCGCACCAGCCATGTGCATTATCTTTTGGTAAAAATATTTATTGAATAAAATGATAAAAAGAAATTACTCACAATCAGTTGTAGAAAAAGGCACAATGTAAAAATGCACCGACTAGCAGAATGAGGTCTAGGATGAGCAAAACCTTCCAAAGGTCGTGGAGGAACGCACAAGCATCACTACCATCTGACGCGTTTCAAAGGGAACGTCCCTTCTTCATCAGAGCTCAGCAGTGGGCACTCCGAGCTCTGATGAAGAAGGGACGTTCCCTTCGAAACGCGTCAGATGGTAGTGATGCTTGTGCTTTTCCGCATGACCTTTGGAAGGTTTCGCTTATCCCAGACAGCATGCTGCTAGTCGGTGCATTTTTACATTGTGCCTTTTTCTACAACTGCTGGTGAGTAATTTCTTTTTATCATTTTATTCAATAAATATTTTTACCAAAAGATAATGCAAATGGCTGGTGCGCCCCTTTTTTCCTTCTTTCAGGTACTCAGGTACCCTGGGCTGGTGGCAGGGGCTGAGGTACTCTGATGAGCTGGAGACAGGTACTCTGGTACTCTGATGGGCTGCAGATAGGTACTTGCATACTCTGGGCTGGAGACAGGTTTTTGGGCAATCTAATGGGCTGAAAATAGGTACTTGGTACTCTGATTGTCTGCAGATAGTTACTCAGGTACTCTGGGCTTGAAACAGGTACTGGGGTACTTTGATAGGCTGGTGACGGGTACTTAAGTACTCTGTATTGTTAGTATTGTTAGGACTGTTCCACGGTGATTGGTAACTACGTTGGGCCTTTCCTTCAAGGCTGGCTCCTGCTACTTAACGAGCAGCTCTTTTCTTTCAGTGTTTAGAAGCTGTTCAGCTGTTGGATAATTACCAGCCACTCATTGTTACCACAGTGACTCACCTGGTTACCATTAACCTACCATATTAGTCCTGCCTACAGCCAGCTCATTTTTGCTATTTAAACAGCTTAGCTCATTTCCTCCCTTCCTTTGAGTGGTCTATCTCTATATTTATATATCTATCTCTAAGTGCATTCCTTCCTGTGTTCCTGTGTATGACTTGGCCTGGCTGACTTCCCTTCAATTCCTGTTCCTGATTTTTGCTCCTCACTATGCTGACTTCTGATTTCCTGAGTCGGCTCATCTGATTACCCCCTCTGGCATCCAAACCCTGGCTTCTGTTTTTGACTACGTTCCTGAACAGTGTTATGTTTGCCATTTCATTAAAGGTGTGATTTTAACTGCACTGTCTGTCTCTGTCTGGTTTATGGTTCCTGACACTTACACATAGAAACGTAGAAAAGTAGCAGCAGAATAAAGAGCAAGTGGTCTATCGAGTCTGGCCATTTTTTTATATGTTTTTGTATTTTCTTTGTACATTTTATTTTTCTGAGTGTAGATCTATGTTTGTCTCAAGCATGTTTGAAGCCACTTACTGTTGACTGACTCACTAGCTCTGCTGAAAGTCTATTCCAAGCATCAACTATCCTTCCAGTAAAATATTACTGTCTTATGCCCCGTACACTTGATCGGATTTTCCGACAACAAAACCATGGATTTTTGTTCGAAGGATGTTGGCTCCAACTTGTCTTGCATACACACAAATGTTGGCCAATAATTACGAACGTAGTGACGTACAAGACATGCGTGATATCGCCATTATGAACGCTGATTTTACAAGACCAATTGCTTCCGGCTCGTACTTGATTCCAAACTTGCGTGGACTTTTGTCTGATGGACTTGTGTACACACGATGGGAAAGTCCGACAACAAACATTTGTTGGTGGAAAATTTGAGAACCTGCTAGCCAACATTTGTTGGCGGAAAGTGCGCCAACAAATGTTCGATGGAGCATACACACGGTCGGACTTTCCCCCAACAAGCTCACTGCCAACATTTGTTGTCGGAGAATCTGATCGTGTGTACTCAGCATAAGATTAGATTGGAACTTTCCTCCTGTTAGTTTGAGGTCACATCTCCATGTTCTTAACCTTGGTTTCATATTAAAAATCCTGCCCTCTTGAACCTTAAATCCTGCCCTCTTGAACAGTGTTGCCATTTGGCAATGAAGGTTTTGTTGAACACTGTAAGTGGATTGCTACATAATTTTGGTTTATGTTAGAAGGCACTGTAAAAGAAAGTGCCGCAACCAAGCGATACCCAGCATAAGTGGTGCACAGAACATATTTTTTATTTACATATAAATGCACACTTATATTTGCAAGAGAAAAAGCATTTAGAAGACTAAAGTCTCACCATGTTATTGACTGACAAGCACAGAAACATCAGATGGCAAATTTGCAACCAATCCTCTAGACACACCTGCCCTAGTCTCTGGTGAATCAAACATCTTCTGCTGAGCTATTACCACAAATGATGCTGAACCCGGTAGTTAAACAGCAGAAGTTATGTTACACCGTGGACAGAGTTATGAGAAAAATGACATTTTATTGCCCGAATAGGTGCTGGTACTTGGGTTGAAAGATGGCAACGGCTGACTGTTTGACTACACATTCCATCTTGCATCTTATATAACCTGGTGCAAATTTACAAATGGCTCAAAGACAGAATATTCACAGATAACTGGGAATGTTATCCATGCATGGGGTGAAGCGACAAACTAGGGGCAGGCGTATAATTAGTAAATGACCCGTCACACTGGGAGCCTCTTTGTTGTATGGTATTGTTCTGCTTTGAAGGATGAGGACAGAAACAGCCAAGAAGGATAAAAGGAGCTTTTAATTATTTGCAGAGAACAGTCGTTTTAACGGGGTGAATTTTAAGTGAGTGCCATTTTCAGATCCTTGCCAAGCTGTAATTGGATATGGGACATGATGTAGTCATGTAATATTCTGCTCGTTCAACTGATGCACTTTAATAAAGAAAGCCGTACTAGTGCTGTGCGCATCTAAACTGGCCACATAACATCAACCCAACAGAAACAGCACTTAAAGAGCATAAAAAAGGTTTCTATCGATATCGCCTAAGCTAAATGCAAGAGCACTCGTTGAGATGAAAACGCCATAATAAATACATATGGAGGATAAAATGAGCTTAAATTAGATGCTTTCTTTAAGTCCTCTGTGCTGCAAGATCTCTGGTCACCAAATTATTCACAGATATTAAACGTGTTAGTAAATAGTTAGGATAATTTGCAGCATCCTTTACAGATTGTCATGGACCAGATGTCCTGGAGCATGGAAGATTTAAAGGAAGGCCGGCTATAGGCATCCTAATAAATATTTAGTTATAGGTAGAACCCAATGGACTGAGTCAGTTCCGGGCTTTATATGGCCAAAAGATTTGTGGACACCTGAGGATCACAATTATCAAAGCTTGGTGGACATCCCATTCTAAAACTGTGAGCATTAATATGGGGTTAGCGCCCCCCCTTTGTAGCTATAACGGCCTTCACTCTCTTTGGAAGACATTGCACAGTATTTGGGAGTGACTCCGTGGGAATTTATGAACATTCAACCATTTGTGAGGTCAGTCAGTAATGCTTAAAAAAATGCATGTCAAATGGTGTAGCAGCCAACAAAAAAGAGCACTGAAGTGAAACATGGTGGATGGTGCCACTTGTAGCTGGTCAGCTAAGACCTGTCCTAGGTTGCTTATGTGACTTACATGCATATATAGCTAGACCTGCTAATAACCTTAATATAGTTTATATGCTCACATGTGAGAGATAAAATCAGAGTTATTTACTGTGACTTTATATATAACAGTTGTATATTGTGTTCACAGAAGCAAACCAGAAAGCATAGAGATAAAGTGGTGTTCCAGCCGAAATTATACTTTATAAATAAAAATACCTCTATAATACACAAGCTTAATGTATTCTAGTAAAGTTAGTCTGTAAACTAAGGTCTGTTTTGTTGGTTTATAGCAGTAGTTTGTTATTTTATAAATGTACAGCAGGCCGTGGCCATCTTAAGTGTGGGCATCTGAAGCCAGACTGTATTTTTTCCTGGATCTCATCCTTGCAGATCTCGCACATGCTCAGTGCAGCACAAGCGGTGTAATAAGTTTCAGGTCAGGTTTCCATAGCAACGACAGTGTCAGAGGAAGTTGCCGCCCCTTCTCAGAAGGCATTGCAAACAGGAAATGATGCGATGGGCCACGGCCAGGGAGGAGGAAGTGAAAAATTAATACAGCAGATATACAGTAGGTGCTGAGAAAAAAAAATTAAAAATATCCAATTCATTTACAGTGCACAGTTTAGTGAGGGATGCTGAAGAGTTGTGAAAGTGGGTGGAACTCCACTTTAAGCCTTTCTGACTCATCATGGAGTTTTTGGCCAATCACAGCAACTCTCACACCAAGCAAGAGTCTTGGCCAATCACAGCCAGCCTTACACCTATTATTTTATCTGGAAATACCCAGCACATAGATCTCATTACATTAGAGAGAGTGGACCTGAACAGACTACAGATCCAGTCAGAGTTCAGTTTAATGGAAGCAAGTGGCCAAAATAAATATTTAATACAGTTATATATGTCACTATTGTTAAATAATGTGATTAGAACTGTATACTGAACTATTATGTGTTCACTTATAGTTCCACCAAACAAACAAACGTTCAAACATCAAACAAACCAAACCAAAGAAACATTACCAAACAGCATAGCAAACGTTTAAACAAGCAAACAAGTGTGCAAACTGCAAATTGCAATATCAAACAAGTAAAACTATTTCTTAAAGTGGATGTAAACCCAATGTCATCCTTTCTAAACTCCTGCCATAGGGGTTATCTATAAGGATATACACGCCTCCTGCATGTATCTTTACCTATCAAATGTCTCCCCTCTGTATGTTATGAGACCCGAAAACCTGCAGATTCTGTGGGCGGGTCTGTTGTCTGGAGCTCGGTGGGTGGAGTCGTGATGTCAGTAGACTCCCCGCCCACCTCTACACTCCCCTTGTCAATATGTGTATTTCTAACACTGAACTTCTGCTATGATCTCTAACATCCAGTGAAAAGGCAGGAAAGTAACCACATGACTTCAGCATGCCAAATCATACTGAGGTGTGGAACAGCCAATCCTTGCAGAGCTGCTGAAGAAAGGAGTGGGGGAGGGAATAAAAAAAAATGCATGTCTTAGGCTAGTGCACGAGATATGTAAATCACCTGTCACTCACAGCAAGGGGGAGGATTTGACAAAGTTTTTCTCTGTTTGTGAAGTTTTATCTCACTGAACAATAAAAGAGGATTGCTCAGAGATGGATTAACTCTTTGTGGCAAGACTGGGCTCAAATGATAGGAAATATTATACTCTACAGCAGGGTTTCTCAACTCCAGTCCTCAAGGTGCCCCAACAGGTCATGTTTTCAGGATTTCCATTATTTTGCACAGGTGATTTGATCAGTTTCACTGCCTTAGTAATTACCACAGCTGTTTTATCTGAGGGAAATCCTGAAAACATGACCTGTTGGGGCGCCTTGAGGACTGGAGTTGAGAAACACTGCTCTACAGTATGATATATATATATATATATAAAAAAAAAATCGGGTTTACATCCACTTTAAGCCTCAGATATACCTCTCAAAGAGATCATAAAGTGTCTAAGGAACTTTAAAGTGAAAGTACAGAGATACTGAAGAGAGAAATACATCTACAATTTTATGTAAAATCACAAGATTGAACAGTTGAATCGCCATTTTGTTATACTTTATTCAACACATGTTTGTACAGATTGCACTGCCTGCTGCTAAATTGTCAGTGTTATACATGAAGGAAAGCTGAAGTTAATAAACAAGATATCATAAAGGTTTAGTGTGCTCTTTAAACCTACTGCTTCCATAGAACGGTGCTAGAGGAATTATAAAGTAAGAGATAGTCTTATTTGGACTAAAAGGTCAGAGATTAAAATTCTTCTAATGCCACGGCGCATAAGGCATTTCATAGTGCTGCGCCTGCCACACCACTGTCCAAGATCCACGGTGACAAAGCATCAGCACATTGCAAACTTGATCAAGAGCAGTTGATTAGTTACAGATTTGAGTAGGAATATCAATGTTTCAAAACATTAAACAAGCCCCTTTGATTCATATTGAAAACAGTGACAGAAAAGAGGGCATTATATACACTATATTACCAAAAGTATTGGGACGCCTGCCTTTACACGCACGTGAACTTTATTGACATCCCAGTCTTAGTCCGTAGGGTTCAATATTGAGTTGGCCCACCCTTTAAGGCTACAACAGCTTCAATTCTTCTGGGAAGGCCGTCCACAAGGTTTAGGAGTGTGTCTATGGGAATGTTTGACCATTCTTGCAGGAGCGCATTTGTGAGGTCAAGGCACTGATGTGAACAAGAAGGCCTGGCTCACAGTCTCTAATTCATCCCAGAAGAGTTGAGGCTGTTATAGCTGCAAAGGGTGGGCCAGCTCAATATTGAACCCTACGGACTAAGACTGGGGTGCCACTAAAGTTCATGTGTGTGTAAAGGCAGGTGTCGCAATATGGTGTAAATGTAGAGAACCAAAACTTATGGAAAATGAACCTATAACAAGGGGTTACTTGCCCTAATGGGTGGTCACACCAGTTTTGGGGAGTGCTTACTAATGTCTAGATAATATGATAGGAGGAACAAGTAGAGGGAGAAAAGGACAGAGAAAAGGTAGAAGACGCAGAGACAGAAGGATGGGGGATTGCCTCCCCAGAGGATTCCTTACAGCAGGTTTAAAGCCTATGGATACCAATAAAGCCATACATAAACTATGATTATGCAGCACCCCCCCTGTAAACACCTTTCTTTGGGCACCTAATTCAAATGAAACAGTGCATGTGAGAGTGCAACATTTGGTGCAGCTGTGCATGGTAGCCAATGAGCTTCTAATTTCAGCTTGTTTAATAAAGCTTTGACAAAAAAAAAAAAAATTGAATCGTAGGGTTTCTATGCAGAGCTGCCCCAGATTTTGCACTCTCCAGTTTTAGTAAATCAATCCCATAGTCACTTGACAAGCCAAAACACATTCATTACATTGGTTGCCATCCTAATCAACGCGACTCAAGTCACAGTGATAAAAAAAAAGATTCCTGCACTACTTTTCTGCACCTTTAGTGCAATTTGAGCTGCCAAAAGCCAATGGCATGCATTCTATGCATGAAGGTAAAAAAACCTTCTGAGTGCAGCTTCCCCCTCAGCCCACCCCCCAATACTTGTCTGAGCCCCCTCTCGATCCAGCGATGTCCACAAGAGCCTTGTCTCTTCTGAGACTCGCACTTCTGATGGCAGCAGCTTTTTGGCAGCAGCGGGAGCCATTGTCTGTCAATCACAGCCACCGGGCCAATCAGGAAAAAGAGGGGACGGGCCAAGTCATGATTCTGCGTGTGAATGGACACACTCAGCCGCGGATCAGGAGTACGCCTGCCTGGGTGCCCCAAGAGCAAGCTTCTTGCTGTGGGGGCACCCAGCAGGAGGAGCGCTGTGTGGGACCCTTAAAGAGGAGGATCCGGGCTGCTCTGTGCAAAACCACTTCACAGAGCAGGTAAGTATAACATGTTTGTTATTTTAAAGAAAAAAAAAGACTTTAACCACTTCAATACCAGGCACTTAGACACCTTCCTGCCCAAGCCAATTTTCAGCTTTCAACGCTGTTGCAATTTGAATGACAATTGGGCGGTCATCAACAGTGTACCCAAACTAATTTTTTGATCAGTTTGTTCCCACAAATAGAGCTTTATTTTGGTGGTAATTGATCACCTCTGCGATTTTTATTTTTTGTACAACAAAAAAATTAGACCGAAAATTTTGAAAAAAAAAAAAGTTTTTCTTTTCTGTTACATTTTTTTGTAAATAAGTACGTTTTCTTCTTCAATGACAGGCACTGATAAGGCGGCACTGATAGGAACCGATGAGGTGGCACCAATGAGGTGACACTGATGAGGTGGCATTGGCGGGCACTGATGATGGGCACTGATAGGCAGCACTTATAGGTGGCACTGATGGGCACTCGTAGGCGGCACTGATGGGCACTCGTAGGCGGCACTGATGGGCACACTTAGGCGGCACTGATGGGCACTCATAGGCAGCACTGAAGGGTACTTATGGGTGGCACTGATGGGTACTTATGGGTGGCACTTATAGGTAGCACGGATGGGCACTGATGGGCACTGATAGGTGGGCACTGATGGGTGGCACTGATGGACACTGATGGGTGGCACTGATGGACACTGATGTGTGGCACTGATGACACTAATGGGTGGCATTGCTGGGCATCCCTGTTTTGTAATGTGCCACAGAGGTGCCAGTCAGTCCCCATTTGTGGGCACTAATTGGCATATTTTGGGCATGTTTTTTCACATGTGGATGGCCATGGGGCATGTACCTGGCCATCCACATGCTGGGGGCTTCCCTGGTGGTCTAGTGTGGGCATCTGAGGGGGGGCTGGGCTGATAAACAATCAGCACAGACCCCCCCTTTTAGGAGAGCCGCCGATCGGCTCTCCTCTGCTCGCGTCTGTCAGACGCGAGTGAGCAAGAGCCGATCACCGGCTCTTGCTGTTTACATCGTGATCAGCCGTGATTGGACACGGCTGATCACATGGTAAAGAGCCTCCGCCGGAAGCTCTTTACCGAGATCAGTGTAGCGGTGTGTCAGACTGACACACCGCACCACCGATCGCCGCGATGTGTGCCCCCACGGGCGCGCGGCGGCTGTTATCCTGAAGGATGTCATATAACGCCCAGTCAGGATAACTGAACCATTACCCGGCCATCATTCTGTTATGGGCCGGGCGGGAAGTGGTTAATATCCCTTTAACAACCATAGGGGCCCTCCTACAAAAGCAGGTGTAGTTAGTGAGATTGGCTGATGTGAAAAGGAAGTCCACACAGTCGATTAGTGATTGGTGGAAGAAGTCATCCAAAAAAAACATGGTTTTATAAGATCCTTACAATGTGATACATCAAAGAAAAAAAAAAAACTTTTTTTTTTTTTAAGTATCTCTAACAAAATATACTTGTGATATTGATGAGTAAACTGGTTTGGGCAAATTCAGACCTGCAGAAAACAGGGATGAGCAAATTCATTTTCTCTAAATGGATTTTGCTGCGAATTTATAAAAGCAATTTTGCTCACTGACCTACACAGGCGAAAACAACCAATGAAAGATTCATATTCACAAGATCACTGGCAAATTAAATCCAAGGATGCCCCTTTTACTCCAATGCTAAATATTCACAAAATGCCTATAGTAATGGTCATCATTTATAGGAGGTGTGTAAATAAAACTATAAAACTAACATCATTACAAGTACATTTTACAAGATGATATTTATTCATATACATAGTATAGGAAATTGAAATTCAAGATAAAAAAAAAACCCTGAAATAAAATAGCGTGCCCAGGACATTTTCAAAAATATTCATAGGGAGAGAGAATAAATGACACATAAAATAACAGCATGCCAGTTGGCTTTAAATGAAATCTGGGGCCGGAAGCGAACAGTTCAGGCAAGTGTTACTCGGAAAAGCAAAAAGAGGCTTCCTTGACTTGGAGGTGGCAGATGGATGTATTTTTAGAATGTTCTCTGTTTTTGCACAGTTATTAATGCGATTTCCGCGGTTTGCAAACTTTTACCCAGAAGCAAAAAGCACAAGTCACTCGCGAATTGTGTCAAAGCCAAAGTTAATGAACCAATTTTTTTTTTTTTCCCTCAAAAAAAAATCTACATAATAGCTATTGGAATTTCCAAAGCAATAGCAGAATGTTGCATGATGCGAAAACAAGAAAATCTACAACCACCAGCTGTCAAATTGCATCTCTTGTGTCACTTTTTTTCCCGGGTCAGATGTGAAAAACAAAAACTCAGTTCAGCCTCTTAGTGATCAAGCTGTTGCTGTCTCTGACTAGATCTTTCCAATCACCCAAAGGCCCGTCCCCCCAGGAATACACTTTGGGATTTATTTATAAAGAACTCATATAAGCCATTTGCAGTGAAAGTGCATGCTCATTTGTTCTGCGTTGATGCGGCAAAAAAAAAAAAAAAAAAAGGAACGCAAACTACCACATTTGGCCAAAAAATAAGCTAAAGCGGAGCGCCACCGAAAATTTTTTTTTTAAAAGTCAGCAGCTACAAATACTGCAGCTGCTGACTTTTAAAACATGGACACTTACCTGTCCAGGGCGCCCGCGATGTCGGCACCCGAGGCCGAAGCGTCTCTCCGTCCTCGGGTGCTGCCGCCTCTATCTTCGGTAAGGGAATCAGGAAGTGAAGCCGTGCGGCTTCACTTCCCGGTTCCCTACTGCGCATGCGCGAGTCGCGCAGCGCAATACGGATGGTCCCTGCTGCCTCTGGGACCCGTGTGTTTCCCAGCAGGCAGCGGGAGGGAGCAGGAAGTGGCGTAAATAACCGCAGATTGTGTCACCGGAGGGGGGGAGGAATCTGATGAGTGGAAGTTCCACTTTTGGGTGGAACTCCACTTAAGCATCACAGAGATTTCCTATACTACTTAGCTCCATGTAATCAGGGCAATCAGTGCCCACCACTGTCCACAAGTTCCACCAATCAGGGCCCATTAGCGATGCCAGTCAGTGCTGGCAATCAGTGCAGCCTATCAGTGCTGCCCATCTATGCCCATCACTGTTGTCGATCAATGCCCATCAGTGTCGCTCATCAGTGCCACCCATCAATGCCCATCAGTGCCCATCTGTACCGCCAATCCGTGCTGCCTATCCATGCCCACCAGTGCCGTCTATCAGTGCC
Organism: Lithobates clamitans; assembly: GCA_037952925.1. Taxonomy (NCBI): domain Eukaryota; kingdom Metazoa; phylum Chordata; class Amphibia; order Anura; family Ranidae; genus Lithobates; species Lithobates clamitans. Next base: position 488,804 of record JBBGZY010001854.1, read on the forward strand.
CACCAGTGCCGCCTATCAGTGCCTACCAGTGCCACCCAACAGTGCCCATCAGTGCTGCCTATCAGTGCTCATCAGTGCCACATATCAGTGCCACCTATCAGTGCCCATAAGTGTGGCATATTAGTGCTGCATATTAGTGCCTCCTCATCAGTGCCATCAGTGCCACCTCATCAGTGCCCATAAGTGCCGCCTCATCAGTGCCCATAAGTGCCACCTCATCAATGCTCACCAGTTCAGCCTATCAGTGCCCATAAGTGCCACCTCATCAGTGCCCACCAGTTCAGCCTATCAGTGCCCATCAGTGCCGCCTCATCAGCGCACATCAATGAAGGTGAAAAATTACTTAGTTACAAAATTTACTGACAGAAAAAAAGTAAAATATTTTTGGTCTTTTTTTACAAAAAATAAAAAACCCAGCAGTGATTAAATACCACCAAAAGAAAGCTCTATTTGTGTGAAGAAAATGATAAAAAATCGGTTTGGGTACATTTTAGCATGACCGCGCAATTGTCATTCAAAGTGCGACAGAGCTGAAAGCTGAAAAATGGCCTGGGCAGGAAGGGGGTGTAAGTGCCCTGTAGGCAAGTGGTTAAGCCCATTTGTATGTAAAATAATTTACGTTTTGGCATGTGTGAGAAAAACGAAAAAAGAAAAAAAAAAAGGCGGCGGCAGCGAATGAGCTCTACATCCATCCCTGAATTGTCTCTTGCACATTTGATGTATCTGTTTTTCTTTTTTCTTTTTGTAAAGCTGCAAATGTGAACTTGTACTTTAGATATAATGTTGCTTTGACTATATTCTCTTCCTAAACAGACTTCATCCATTTCACGCTTCCATAATGTCCTCTCTTCAACAATTCAAATCATGTTCATCGCTAAATCAGATTGTAAGATGTAAATGAGCGCCCGCACACCACTGTCACCCCGTGTCATTCTTACACTGGGAGCGCGATGAATAGACACAGATGAAAATTGCTGACTCTGCCCGTGGTACTTTGACTTTTTCCAATAGATGAAAATCTCCTTTCATGCCACCAGCTCCCATGTTCTCAAATCAGAAGAAAAAAAAATGTTCACTTTTTTTTTTGTTGAGACATTCAGACCTAGAGATCCAGGCATGATATGCCTACATTTAAAGCGGTTCTTTGCCCTGTTTGAAAAAAATAATAAAAGTAAGAGGCTACAAATACTGTGGCTGCTGACTTTTACTAAAAGGATACTTACCATTTCAGGGGTCACCCAAACCGGTTCTTCCTCAGTCTTCAGGTCCACCGGTGCTGGCATGTTTACTCTGGGCAACTGGCTGTGATTCCTTGCTGCTTCATAGTTGGCTGCCCACTGCGCATGCGCAAGCCACTCTGCGCTTGTGATGTGCCCCAGAAGGTTGCAGGTGGGGGTGGCCATCCATCAGAAGCAGTGGTGGGCTGGTGGTTTTTTGTTTGGGGGGGCGGCAAACAAACGAAATCCCCCACCCACCCCCCAGCCTCAGGCATCAGCAGGCAACCGAGGAGCAGCGGTGGGGATCGGGCATTCGAGGAGCGGCGGCGGCAAAGAGGCATCCAGGCATCAGGAGCGGGGACTGGGCATCCAGGCATCAGCCAGCGGCTCTTCTCCTCCTCGCTTCCGCTGTGTGTCTCCTCCCCTCCTTCTAGGCATCCAATAGGATCGCCTGTCCTTTCAGCCAATCAGGTGACGGGTATCAGACCCACTTCCCGATTGGCTGGGAGGAGGATCAGTGTTGCAACGGCGAATATTCATTTGCTGTTGCAACACACCTGGGTGGGCTCCGGACGCATCCTCTGCGACCCGAGCCCACCCTATATTGAAGCCTATATAGAGCCTCTGGCTCTAATCAGGTGCTTCAATAAAAAACCTGGCCACTGGAATTCATGCGCCCGGTGCCAAGAAAGGGGCCGGACGCATGAATAGAGGGCGGTCGCGGCGACCATGGACAGATTCATGCTTTGCATCAATCTATTCATTGCATATAGGGGGTGGTCTGGAGAGAGGGGGTGGCGCCCGGGCGCCTCTAATGAATGGGCCGCCCCTGATTAGAAGTTCTTCTCAACCCCCAACCGCAATCTTCTGAGACATGTCACAGGTGCCAGAAGGTTGTGGGTGGGAGGAGAACTTCCGGTGAATCTCCACGATAATCCAACCGGAAGTGGGAGCGAGTACCTATCAAAACCAGGTAACCACACCCCCCCTAAAAAAAAGTGCTAAGAACAGAGGGGGAGGAGCTTAAAGCAGAACTTCCCCTGTTCTACTTTAAATTGTATCTAAACCCATGTAATATATTGTAGACATGTGCAGAAAGAAAACAGTTGTTTCATTTATAATTAATTATTTACATAAATTTGTTTAGTTAAATTAGTTAAAATTCATTTTCAGAATTTGTTTTGTTTATTCAAATTCAAATCGATTCAAATTTTTTCGAACTCCATTTAAAATCAATTTTATTCTATTCAAAATTCGAATTTTGGAAGATGGTTATGGTTATATTCTTTCCATTCCATTCTATACTATTGTTTTTTTTCTATTCTATTCTTTTATTTTCTATTCTTTTCTTCTCATTCTTATTTTATAGATTTTCAGAAAAACTGTTATTTTTCTAATCGAATTGAATTCCATTCAAAATCAAATTTGTTCTATTCAAAATTCGAATTTTGGAAGATGGTTATATTTTTCCTATTCTATTCTATTCTTTTATATTAGTTAATCTATTTTTTCTGTTCCATTATTTTATTTTCTATTCGTTTCTATTGTATTATAGTCTATTCTTTTCTATTCTATTATAATTTGAATGTATTCTATTAAAATTTAAATATCAGACGATGGTTATATTCTTTCTATTCTATTCTATTGGTTATTCTATTCTATTCCTTTTTTTCCATTCTATTTTTTTCTAATCTTTTATTTTGTTTTCTGTTCTGTTTTACTCTATTGTATTCTCTTCTTTTATTTTCTACTCTATTCTATTCCTTTATTTTCTTTTTTATTTTATTCTCTTCGGAAATTAAAATTTCATTCAAAAACTTTTCGAATTAAATTACAAAGCTATTCGAATTCAAATAAAAAAATTCAAATTTTGAATTTTGATTTGTTAATTTGGATTTGTTTACATTCATTACTATTGTAATTTGGATACATCCAAATTTCTGAATAACTAAAAATGTGTCCGTCTTTTATTAGGTGGGTTTTTTTTTCCCCTTAAAGGGTTGGTTCACCTGTTTAGAAAAAATAAAAAACATTGTACACTCTCCCCACCCCAGATTCCCCCTGTACTTAGCTCCATGGGTGATAAGCTGTCAGTGCCCATGCATCTGGAGTAGCAGTTTGGGGGTTTGAAATCCCCACACTTCTTTCTGTAGGGCTTCCAGGGCGGATCAGAGAGATTTGGATTGGTCAAAGCAACCATGCGCCAGCACTGACTAATCAGAATCACTCTGATTGATCCTGGAAGCCCCACAAAAAGAAGGCGAAGAGGAGCTGGGATGTCAAATCCCCGGACCACTTCACTGTCTCTGTGGGCAATGATAGCTCGTCACCCATGGAGGTTAGTACAGCAGGGACAGGGGAGGGTATAGGGTGTCGATTCACCTTTTCTTACTTCCTGAAAAGGTGAAGTATCACTTTAGACCTAAAATCAAAACTATATATATATATCTATATATATCTATATCTATCTATCTATCTATCTATCTATCTATCTATCTATCTATCTATCTATCTATCTATCTATCTATCTATCTATCTATCTATCTATCTATCTATCTATATATATATATATAGGCCAGAGACCATTGATTTTTATATATAATGGTATTGACTTCATCCTATAGGTATACCTGATATGGTCATTTACATACTTTTTATAATTTAAAATAAAGGTTACACTTTAATTAAGTGGCCTTTTGGCGCATAGGGAAGCGCACCCTCGTCTAGTTCTAGTTTCATCATTATTATTATACAGAATTTATATAGCACCAACAGTTTGCGCAGCACTTTAGAACATGAAGGCAGACAGTACAGTTACAATACAATTGTCTACAGGGGGAATCAGAGGGCCCTGCTCATTAGAGCTTACAATCTAGAAGGGAGGGTCAAGAGATACAAAAGGTAATAAATGTGGGGGGATGAGGTGATGGAGAAAATTAAAGTACAGTTGTTAGGTGTGGGTAGGATAGGCTTCTCTGAAGAAATGGGATTTCAGGGATCATCTGAAAGCAAACAGAGTAGGAGATAATTGGACAGATTGGGGTAAGGAGTTCCATAGGATGGGAGAGGCTCTGGAAGAGTCCTGGAGACGAGCATTGGAGGAGGTGATGAGTGAGCTAGAGAGCAGGAGGTCTTGGGAGGAATCAAGAGAATGATGAGTTTGGTATTTAGAGACTAGGGTTAGTGATGAAGTTGGGGGCCGAGTTGTGGATGACTTTGTAAGTAGTTGTTAGTATTTTAAATTTAATTTGTTGGGTAATCAGAGGCCAATGGAGGGATTGACAGAGAAGGGTAGCAGACACAGAGCGGTTAGTAAGGTGGATGAGTCTGGCAGCAGCATTCATAACAGACTGAAGTGGGGATAGTCTATGTAAAGGTAATCCAACAAGAAGGGAGTTGCAGTAGTCGAGGCGAGAGATGACCAGGCACTGAATCTTTCTACAAGTGCCCAGCAAGTCCAGCCTGGGTCACCAGCTGCAAACCTAACCTTCCTTTATTTGTATTAAATCAGAGAAGAAACATTCGGCTGGATTTCAGCACCATGGACAGCAGCTTATAAAGTATGGGCAATGACCTGTTTACAAATCCCACACTTTGCAAGGACGTTGACCTAGATTTATTAAAAGAATGGAGCATATTCACATTGCAAGGAAATTTCCACTTAGTTTAATCAATGTGGGAAAGCTGTGCTGACTTCCTTCATCCAATTACGTGCAAGCCATCCTCAATTTTTCCTTTTCCTTGGAGGTAATAGGGTATTCTCTATTTGATTACCAAATTCACTAAGCTAAGTGGAAATTCCCTTGCAAAGCTTAGAGATAGTGGTAAGATTTGATTTTACACGAGATACCCACATGCAAGGAGAAAAATAAAAAAGGATAAAATAAAAAAAGAAAAGAATATTTGCCTGCAAATCAGAAGACCTATAGGCAAAATGTTTTTTTTGTTTTTTTTTCATTTTCGACAGTGTAAGGGAGAGTTATAACCCCTGTCAGTTTATTTTTTTGCCATCTGTGTCTCATTACGGAGATTTCCCTTTTACTTCCTGTCCCAAAGCCAAAACAGGAAGTGAGAGGTAATCCCTGCAAATTAAGGGAATCTCTAAGGCCCCTTTCACACTGGGGCGGTTTGCAGGCGGTATGGCGCTAAAAATACCGCCTGCAAACCGCCCCTAAACAGCCTCCGCTGTTTGTTCAGTGTGAAAGCCCGAGGGCTTTCACACTGAAGCGGTGCGCAGGCAGGACGGTGAAAAAAGTCCTGCAAACCGCTTTTTTTGGAGCGGTGAAAGAGCGGTGTATTCACCGCTCCTGCCCATTGAAATCAATGGGACAGCGCGGCTATACCGCGGCAATACCGCGGCTATAGCCGCGCTGTACGAGGGATTTTAACCCTTTTTCGGCCGCCAGCAGGGGTTAAAACCGCGCTGCTAGCGGCCGAATACCGCTGCAAGAACGACAGTACAGAAGCGCTAAAAATAGTGCTGTTGTACCGCCGACGCCCCCACCGCCCCAGTGTGAAAGGGGCCTTAGAGACAATTTCCCCTCTATTACTTTTCTGGGGACAACCCAAAATTTGGGATTTTCTTTTATTTTGAGTGTTAATGATAATGGTAAACAGGACAAACAAAGAGAGTGAATCTCCCTAACGGGGGGCACAGGCAGCAATAAAAACTGACAGGTGTTCTAACCCCTCTCCACTCCATCCAAAACTAAAAAAAGAACAATCAAGTTTTGCCTTTAGCTATACTTTAATGATGATTAATAACATACATTGAAGCAGAATTAACTTCCCCCTCTCCTTCACAATTCCAAAAGCTGTTTTTTTTTTTATCCTTTGCTTATATATTTTTAATTTTTTTCCTCCAGCCCCACCCCCCAGCTAGGCCAAAATGTTGTGTCTCTGGTCCTGCAACCTCCTGGGAAACTCACATTACATCTCCCAGGAGGCTGCAGGACCGGGGCACACAGAGTAGCTAGAGGGTGGTCCCGGCCCGTCATCGGCGGCTGGCTGTCTGAACCCAGGAGAGACAGCCAGACAGCCAAAGTTTACCAAGATGGCGGTGGGGGATTTGGGCTCTGTCCCCCAAACAGCAGATTGAGGACAACAGGTAAGTGTAATAGAATAGGGGGGGGGGGGGGGTTCAAGGTCCACTTTACATTTTAAAAGTAGTTATAAGGGCAGAAGGTTTTTTTTTTATCTTAATACATTCTATGCTTTAAGATAAAAACCTTCTGTGTTCATCAGCCACCCTAATACCTGCAGCCCATCTTGATCCAGCGATGTTGTACATGAGACTCGGCTGTCCAGGACTATACCTCCTCATTGGCTGAGACACAGCAGCGGGCGCCATTGGCTCCCGCCTGTCAATCAATGTCAGTAGGCCAATGAAGAGAGAGAGGGGGTGGGGCGGAGCCGCGGCTCTGTGTCTGAATGGACACAAAGCAGCGGCTTGGATGGGCTGGGCTGCTCTGTGGGAGACCACTGCACAAAGCACGTAAGGTAAGTATAACCTGTTTGTTATTTTTGGGCAAAAAAAAACAAAAAAACCAAGACTTTAATATCACTTTAAGTGAAATTTCAATTTGCAAATTAAACCTGCTTAATTTCTTTAATTTAGGTTTTAATGAAATTTTAGTGTTTGAATTCTCATTTACATTTTAAATGATAATTACATATTTGTTAAATTTCCAGAATTCAGATTTACAAAGAAACAGTAAGAAGACAATTAGTGGAAATGAATTCCATTTTTAGAAAAAGAGATAATGAATCGAACAAGAGTCAGAAGTCACTTTCAGTATGTATATATTTCTCCTCGTCTTTCTTTTCCAAGTGAGCATGGAGCTCCTTCTTCTAAAGCACCCCGTGTCACCTCTGTCACCGTTTCTGCATCTATCATCATCTGCCACTTCATTCTCTGCTCATCCGTCCTCTTCTGTATAATCAACCATCGTGCACACATCAATTATCTGCTGCCCTCTGTACCACCACATTCATCACCAGCACATGTGCGCTCCTACTCTTTCATGTCAACACATACACATTCTGTGTGTCTGTGTGTGTGTATATATATATATATATATATATATATATATATATATATATTTTTTATATTTATATCCCATCCATCTGTACATGGTTTTGTATCAGTTCTTTTAACAGAAAGCATTTAAATTGTGCTGCTATGTACACACACATATATATATGGAAAAATGTGGAGTTATACCCAGTGGCGGCTGGTGCTCAAAATTTTTTTGGGGGAGCACAAACAAACTGAAAAAAAAAAAAAAACATCAATTGCTGCCATCAAACGCAGCTGCTGTACCCATCAATTGCTGCCAGTGTGCCCCATCAATTGCTGCCAGTGTGCTCATCAATTGCTGCCAGTGTGCCCCATCAATTGCTGCCAGTGTGCTCATCAATTGCTGCCAGTGTGCCCCATCAATTGCTGCCAATGTGCCCCATCAATTGCTGCCAGTATGCTCATCAATTGCTGCCAGTGTGCCCCATCAATTGCTGCCAGTGTGCCCATCAATTGCCGCTACTGTGCCCCATCAAATGCTGCCAGTGTGCATCGCCCGGGAGTCGGGACTTATCTGTCTCGCAGCGGGTCACGGTGGAATCCTCCACGTCCACGCTCCTCGATGTCTCCCTTCCTCTCTATCAGGCATCCAGTCACAGCGCCTGTTGTTTCAGCCAATCAGGTGACAGGTAACCAGACCCGAGCACCTGATTGGCTGAGAGGCAGGTCCTAACACAACACTGAGTAAACAGGGATCTCACAGCATTGTGCCCGCTGTTTACCATTTTGGAAGCCTATTAGAGCCCATGGCTCTAATCAGGCACTTCCAGAAAAAACCCCGCCGCTGTAATTCAGGTGCCTGGCGCCTGACAAGAGGCCGGACACCTGAATAGGGGGTGGCAGCGGCGACCATAGCTAGATTCATGCAATGCATGAATCTAGCTATGGTGAGAGAGAGGTGACAGGAGAGAGGGGGCGGCGCTCCTGCGCCTTTTATGGACGCACCGCCACTAGAGTTAAAACATATATATATATATATACATATAGCTGCAACAGAAATTAACAGAAATTATCAGATATCTCTATAGTGCAAAAAGAAACTGTATACAAATAAGTTGCACTCATATAACGTGAGTGATTGCATATGGTAAATGAAGACAAAAGTACAATACTAGTGAAGTGCAAAACATTCTAAATGAAAAAACAATAAGTGAAAACTGGAAATGAGAAAGTCTGTAAGGAAAAGTCTGTATGAAAAACTCTTCATCAGTAAAAATAAAAAATGACAATTAAGTCCACATAACAGGAAAAAATCAACAGTGTGGAAGATGGTAATTCCAATGAGGTGATAAGATCCAGATTCCTTCCACCTTCACCAAGAGAGAAAAGAAGAAGGGGGGGGGGGATTCTTGAATCGAAAAGAACCTCACTTGATGTGTGGGGACCCTTACCCAAACTGGTGGACCCCCTAAAGAGCAAGGTCATATGCGCCAGCAGATTTAGCCCTCTGCAGGGTCTAACGAACCTCGGTCTTCCTGAAGCCCTCCAGATGCAGCAAGGAATCCTCCACGGTATCCCGATTGGAAATGGAAAGTCCGGTGGGGCGCACTATGACAAAAGTCACCAGTGCAAAAGGACAAAACACACTCCAATAGTGTAGTATTGTTGAAAAGTATGTAGCCTTTATTGCTAAAAACAAGCGGATACAGCCGCATAAAAAAGTCTTATGCGGTTGTATCCACTCGTTTTTAGCAATAAGACCCCTTTCACACTGAGAGCATTTTGTAGACGCTATAGCGTTAAAAATAGCGCCTGCAATCCGCCCTCAAACAGCTGCTCCATTGTCTCCAGTGTGAAAGCCTGCGGCACATTGTAGGCGGTTTTAACCCTTTCTCGGCCGCTAGCGGGGGGGGTTAAAAGCCCCCACTAGCGGCCAAAATGCGCCGCAAATCGGATGGTAAAACACAGCAACGTTTTACCACCGATGCTATGGGCAACTCGGTGTGAAAGTCGTCTAAAGGATACATACTTTTTAGGGCTTCAGGAAGATGGAGGTTCATTAGTCAATAATAGGAGCTGGTTCGAGAGGCCATATAGTTCTGTGTGCGTTACTGCCAGTTTAACACTATATGGTTTTGTGTGCGTTACTGCCAGTTTAACGCCATTTACTTCTGTGTGCGTTACTGCCAGTTTAACACTATATGGTTTTGAGTGCGTTACTGCCAGTTTAACGCCATATAGTTTTGTGCGTTACTGCCAGTTTAATGCCATTTACTTCTATGTGCTGTCCTTCCTCATCCTCCTCATCTTCTGTCACGCAAGCAGAGACAAGTGTGCAGCCCCCTGCAGTTGCCAGAGTGGATAAACCTGTCTCCTTGTCCACAAAGAGTAATTTTTCTGCACCTGTTTGACAAGTGCATATCATCGCAATTATTTACAGCAAGGCCAATTCTTGCTTTCATCAAGAGTACCTCTATAAGGTTACGGTGGCAATTTTTTATGCACCCGTTACTTCTATCCAAAGTCAAAGTGACACCAGAATGTATCCAAAAAAATCTCTAATCTTGTTCCCAGTGCAGTACATTGTGGCCTCATCATACACACTGGCTCCCCAGCTGTTGCTGAGCAAAATAAAGGCAGCTTGCAGGGAAAATGTCTTTTTTTTGGCTTTATAAATGCAATTATTTCTGCAGCAGATCCTAGACATGGTACAGATCTGCCATTTTACAGGTAGACTAAGGGGACCCCCCAGGCACTATATTGGAAGGAATTTTTCATTTTCATGCTTTCACTTTAAAAATCAAAAAAAAACCACTGCTCATTTAAAAATGCCTTTTTTCACAAACTTTTTTTTTTATTGATACATGTCCCCCAGGGCAGGACCCGGACACCTATAACCATTGTATGCCAAATTACTTGCATATTAGCCTTCAAAATAGACACTTTTGATTTTTGACGTTCGGGTCCCATTGACTTTAATAGGGTTCGTTATTCGGGTGCAAACTTTTGCGGTGTTCGAAAGTTATGGTGCAAACCAAACAGGGGTCCGTTCGGCCCATTCCTATTATTGACAGCACACTGGTCCAATGCTGGGAAATTGCAACAATGTGCTGTCTATCATAGGAGCCATTCCAGTAGATGGGACTTTGTTTGATAGTGGCCAGTGTTTCAGATCCAAGCTGTGTCACAGCGGGAGATCCTCTCTCTGTGTGATCCAGCTGACTCTCCTCCCGATTCCTCCCTGTGATCCCCATACAGTCATATGCTGCACTGATGGGCACTGATAGGCTGCACTGCACTGATGGGTACTGATAAGCACTGATGAGGCTGCACTGATGAGGTTGCACTGATGGGCACTGATGAGACTGCACTGATGAGGCTGCACTGATGAGGCTGCACTGATAGGCACTGATAGGCTGCATTGATGGGCACTGATAAGGTTGCACTGATGGGCAGAAAACTTGAAATAAAAACCTGTGTTAGCTCAACCAACCCTATGGTAGCACATATCTATGGAACTTCACTCACCATACAAACATGATAATATATGATAGTAAAAAATATTTATTGATATCAAAGGTAAGAAAAAGACATTAAAAAACATCATACATACATTAGCATCAAAGTTACAAAAGGACCATCTCTGGACAGGTTGTGCAAATCCAACCAAGTTAGAAGGTGGCTTTAATGAAGTGGGGGAGCGTTGCTGGGTATCAGTGGTCAAAATGAGGTATGCAAATTGAATAGTGATAACTTTGGATGACCGATAAGGTACTGTGTGGCTCGCTGGAACCATAGAAACATAGTCCTCCTTGACCTCCCTCTCACTGTAACAAACAGAGTCCCTATGCAGACTTTCTCTCAAACCCAAATGAAACAGCAATATGAAGAGGTAATCCTTTCCAGAAAATGATAGTCCTTCCCAAAGAGTGGTAAATATATTGATAGTTATCAGCTTGTGATTCAGTCCACAGTCCACAGGTCCGGGGGTAGATTTCTCCCTTGTCTTTGAAAGCAGCAACCTTGCAAGGTATGTAGAACCATGTATGGGTCAAAAACATGTAGTCCAGAGATGGGCCGTACTGGCCTGACCGGTTTCACTGATCCCTGTCGGCTGCGTCAGAGGCTGGTTGTCAATGCAATCCCCTGCACTGATGGGCACTGATGAGGCTGCACTGATGGCCACTGATGAGGCGATACTGATAAGCTGTACTGATGAGCACTGATGAGGCTGCACTGATTTGCACTGATGAGGCTGCACTGATGGACACTGATAAGGCTGCACTGTTTGCACTGATGAGGCTGCACTGATGGGCACTGATGGGCTGCATTAATGGGCACTGATAATGCTGAACCGATGGGCACTGATAGGCTGCATTGATGGGAACTGATAAGGTTGCACTGATGGCCACTGATGAGGCAGCACTGATAAGCTGCACTGATGGGGCTGCACTGATAAGGCAGCACTGATAAGCTGCACTGATGGGCACTGCTATGCTGCACTGATGGACACTAATAGGCTGCACTGATGACCACTGATAAGGCGGCAATGATGGCCACTAATGAGGTGGCAATGATGGGCACTGATAAGCTGCACTGATGAGGCTGCACTAATAAGGCAGCACTGATATGCTGCACTGATGGGCACTGATAAAGCTGCACCGATGAGCACTGATGAGGCGGCACTGATGGGGACTGATGAGGCTGCACTGATGGGTACTAATATGCTTTATGTTAATATTGCTAAAGTTGTTGTTGTTGTTAATAATGATTTTTGTAACTTAATTCTGCAAAAAACATTTACCAATGTAATTTCAAGAGATAATTTACGAGTGCGTTTAGGGGTGGAAATAGGAGTGGAAACACATGATCACACCAAAGTCCGACGGATTCGTATGTGATGACGGACTAATTTAAGGAAGTTGATAGCCAGTAGCCAATAGCTGCCCTAGCGTGGGTTTTTGTCCGTCGGACTAGCATACAGACGAGCGGATTTCTGGGTCCGGCGGAGTTACGACGTAAAGATTTGAAGTATGTTCCAAATCTAAAGTCCGTCAGATTTGCGACTGGAAAAGTCAGCTGAAGGTCCGGTGAAGCCCACACATGATAGGATTGTCGGCTGGATTTGGTCCATCGGCGTCTGTCGGACAAGTCCGGTCGAAAAGTCCGACCGTGTGTACGCTGCATTAAAGTGAGTTTAATGCAGCGTACACACGGTCTGACTTTTCGACCGGACTTGTCCGACGGACGCCGACGGACCAAATCCGTCCGACAATCCAATCGTGTGTGGCCAAGCCCCTGAAAAACAACCACACACACACCATAATCCCCCCTCCACCAAATAATTTGGGCCAGTTCACAAAGCAAGGTCCATAAAGACATGGATGAGCGCGTTTGGGGTGGAGGAACTTGAGTGGCCTGCACAAAGTCCTGACCTCAACCCGAACATCTTTGGCATGAATTAGAGCGGAGACCGTAAGCCAGGCCTTCTCATCCAACATCAGTGCCTGACCTCACAAATGCGCTTCTGGAAGAATGGTCAAACATTCCCATAGACACACTCCTAAACCATGTGGACAGCCTTCCCAAGTAGAGTTGAAGCTGTTATAGCTGCAAAGGGTGGGCCAACTCAATATTGAACCCTACGGACTAAGACTGGGATGCCATTAAAATTCATGACTGTGCATGTAAAGGTAGGTGTCCCAATACTTTTGACAATATAGTGTATTTGCTATACGGTGGCTAAAAATTATTTTCAAAAGAAGCCTCAGATGCCTGCAAAAATGCCTCTTACAAACACTAAAGAAAAGCCTCCAAAATGACCAAACACGCTCAGTTCAACTGTGAGTGCAGCCTTAAAGTAAAAATGTCAAAGTGTTTTTTTGTTTGTTTTTTTTTGCAGAAATACTCACCTTCATTCCAGGGCTGTACTCCTGCAGTTAATTATTTCCACCACTAGATGTCACAAGTCTTCTGGTTTGATTGATGGCCATTGAGGGCTAGCGGTGAAAGTTGTGTACTGCTTTAGATCCACTTTAAAAAAAAAACATGTCACAAGCTGGACTACCCCTTTAATTCCTGTGTTCCTCTGAAGTGCCACTAAATAAATTTGAAAAAAAAAAACATCATTGCAGTCGTCTCCTTATGAAATATATTCAGCGATATTTTTTCCGCTGCCTCTGTGCAGGCAGTAAATGACAAAACAACAGCAAACAATTGCTTACAAGACAAAATGTTTATTAGGACATTTGGTATTTCACTTCCTAAATGTCTGCAGTTTGTCTCCTAAACTGATAATATGACAGGATGAAAATGTTTTGCTTATCAACAAATGGCTGGAATTTATATTTAAACAGATCGCGATTCTGCGAGCGCCCGCCGGCCTACACGACTCAATTCTCAGCTCACGCCAGCCTTGATTTTCACAGCTTTGGAGGCTGGGTGTCAGGAGAGGCACACAACCACAGGACAGCGCTAAATGCTATGACAATGCCTCTTTAGATCTGCGGCTTGGTAAATTCGCAAAGAAAAAGTGATAGGAAAACAAAATCTTCTGATAGGGAGTCGGGTTCTTAGCTGCTAACCAATACTGAGAAAGGGCAAATAACTCATCACTGGGGTAAGCAATGAGAAGGTCGCGGGAAATAGTCATCGGCATAAGAAGGTTGAAGGAAGGCACAAGTCCATCAAGTTCGACCAATAGAAAAAAAGAATCAATAAAAAGAAAAACTTCATATACAGAACCTTATATGTATGCAGTGGGGAAAATGCAGATTTTGTAAGTTTGCCCCCTTGCAAAGAAATGAAGGGTGAGTGGCGTCTCCAGCTTTCATATTTGGGGGGGGGGGGCCACATGGGGGGACAGGGACAAAAGTAGAGGGGCAACTATAAAATGCAATTATATATATATCCTGGGGCCCTTTACTACGATCCCACAACGGGCCCTTTCACATGTTCTGCAGTGAGCTCCCTTCCTACTGTATCGGGGCCCCCAAGGGTGGCAGAAAACAAGAGATATATGTCACCAGCATACCAAGAAAATATAAGGGTCCAAAGCAGTGGGAGAACTATCAGGGTTGCAAAGGTTGTCTTGCCACCGGGCCCTGGTGTTCTGCCACTGTGGGGTTCCCCAGCCTCCTCTTGCTGTCCTGCCCCTGCTATTGACAGCGCTGGTCTGGCATCTCTTGGAATTTACAGGCTGGTTCTCCTGTCCTAAGGATGGGAGAAATCAGTCTGTTTTTTCAGTAACTGAGAGTCCTGGTGGAGTCCTACCTGCAACTCACTCTTCTCCCTGCCAATGAGAATGCAGGGGAAGGAGCAGATCAGGCGGCCATGGTTGTGTGAGCGCTCTTTTATGCAGTGTCAGTGAGCAGAGGGAGGGGGGAGGAATCACCCGCACGAGCTGACTGGGGACGCTCTCCCTCTCAATAGAGATCGTGTTACCCCAGCAGTGGCCCAAGTAAGATGCGGCGCATCCACTACGAATGCAAACAAAAAGACGTTGCCTTTTTGTAAAAAAAATTCTTTTAATTGGGGGGGGGGGGGGGCACATGGTGGGGCACAGCATAATGTTGGGGGACGCCATTGGAAGGGTCCAACATTTTAATCATAGATGTATTTTAAATGATACAGAATATCAACCAAATATCCAGAAAATTCACATAAAACAAATGCTATAAATTAAGTTTCAGTTCAGTGAGTAAAATAAGTATTTGATCCCCAAGCAAAACATGACTTAGTACTTGGTGGAGAAACCCTTGTTGGCAAGCACAGAGGTAATACATTTCTTGTAGTTAGTGACCAGGTTTGCACACATCTCAGGAGGGATTTTGGTCCACTCTTCTTTACAGATCTTCTCTAAATCCTTAAGGTTTCTTGGCTGTCTCTTGGCAACTCAAAGTTTCAGCTCCCTTCATAACTTTTCTATTGGATTAAGGTCTGGAGACTGTCTAGGCCACTCCATGACTTTATGTGCCTCTTCTTGAGCCACTCTTGTTGCCTTGGGAAGAAGATTCTCATCCAACATTTTGCAATACATGGCCCCGTCCATTGGCCCCACAATGCAGCAAAGTCGGTCTGTACCTTTAGCAGAGATACAGCCCCAATGCATTATGTTTCCACCTCTGTGCTTGACTGTAGTGATGGTGTCCTTAGGGTCATAGTCAGCATTTTTCTTCCTTCAAACATGGCGAGTCGAGTTAATGCCAAAGAGCTCAGCTTTGGTCTCATCTGACCACAGCATTTTCCCCCAATCCTTCCCTGAATTATTTAGATGATCTTTGGCATGTGCCTTCTTGAGGAGGGGGACTCACCGTGTATGGAGGAAGAAAAATGCTTACTATAACCCTAAGAACACCATCCCTACAGTCAAGCACGGAGGTGGAAACATTATGCTTTGGGGCTGTTTCTCTACTAAAGGTGCAAAAAGAGAAAGAGGTTTAAATTCTGCTATAACTATGGCCACATCCCTGATAGATTGAGAGAAAAGTCTCCTCTCACATGTGGAACTTTTCGGGCTCTAAGGAAGGTACAAACTATCAAAATTGTATAAGAAAAGTATTTTATAGGTATCAAAAACATTTTTTTTTAAAGGGTTAAAAGGTTTCATCAATACAATACATAAATACATGAACATATGGATAAATGGTCAAGGCCACAAGCACCAACACGTTTCGGAGTCTTTAGAGCTCCTTCTTAAGTGAATGTTTTAACAATCTTGATAAATATAATCTATAAAACAGAACATACAATAGAGCATTCATTGTTAGTTGTAAGTGACATAGCATGAATGGAAACAAGAAAGGAAGGAAGAGAAGACACACAACAGCAACTACTCGCTATGCCTGAGAGTACAGACGCTCTATGTCATTGAGGGATTCCCTCACTCAGAGTGAATATAGGGGAGAAAAAAGAAAAGATCCATGCAAATACAAGGGTACTTACACTTGCGGAGGATGTAACCACTGTAGATACATATACACTGGTTCATCCATCATGCTACCCATGATCGGAGGCTAAAGGCAAAACATTTTGGGAAAAGCAAAACTTGCGGAGTAGTATATCTTCTACTCTGCAGTTGTGGCTCTTTCTATGTTGGCAAGACTAAAAGTGAATGGTGTAAACAAATTTATAGGCATATACTTAGTATGCAAACATGTAACCCTGAATTACCCCTTGGCAGACATGTCCATGTCATGCATGAAGGGGTTTTTCCTAGGGTTAAATTTTGGGCCCTGGATCGAATCCACCCCAGCGCCCGAGGAGGGAACCTCTCCTCCAGATGGAACTGAGGTGGATTCCTCTGCAAAGGCCACTACATATCCAGGCTTTGTATGTATTGTATTGATGAAACCTTTTAACCCTTTTTAAAAAAAAAATTTTGATACCAATAAAATACTTTTCTTTTACAATTTTGATGGTTGGGTACCTTCCTTAGAGCCCAACATGTGAGGGGAGTTTTCTTCTCTCTGCTAAAGGTACAGACCTACTTTGCCGCATTGTGGGGCCAATGGGTGGGGCCATGTGTTGTAAAATCTTGGATGAGAACCTTCTTCCCTCAGCCAGAACACTGAAGATGGGTCGTAGATGGGTCTTTCAGCAGGGCAATGACCCAAAATATACTGCCAAGGCAACAAAGGAGTTGCTCAAGATGACGCATATTAAGGTCATGGAGTGGCCTAGACAGTCTCCAGACCTTAATCCTATAGAAAATGTATGAAGGGAGCTAAAAGTCAGCTGCTGGTGTGTGCTGAATGCTCAAACCAGGGGAGGCAGAGATGAGGGGGTGCGGCAGCAAATATCGACCAAATTTGATCAATATGACACACCCAGGAAAGTATATGCCGATCCATAGTTGGAAGATACAATCGTAAGTTATCGATTGCATCTCTGTTTCCCCCATGCAATCTCATAATGTTACCGATCAAATTAATGAACATAGCATCTCCATGCGGCCGATTGATGGAATAAAAAATTGACAATTGTTTGCCCTGCCCAATCGACCAAATTCCACTGAATGCATTGACAAACCTCCTTAGATCCACCTTGGATGGTCTCCTGCTGACTTGCCACCATCCGCAGGCAGCCTAAAGTGGTTGTAAACCCCAGTCATGGAATTTGAGTAAAGCCCTTTTCACACTTGTATGATCTGAAAGTCGCATGACTTTGACGTCACTTTGACACGACTTTGGCAAGACTTTGACGTGACTTGAAGCAATGCCTGTGTAATCCTGAGGTCTATGGACCTCAGGTCACATCAAAGTTGGACCAAAGTATTGCAGGAACTACTTTAAAGTCGCTGCGGCTTGAAGTCACACAGATATGAATGGTACTCATTGGAAATCATGGGGTACGACTTGTCATGTGACTTTGCACAAGTGTGAAAGGGGTCTTAAGCACATATATCTGTACTTCTCTCTCTCCAAAGCTCTAAGTTTCATTTCTCTCTGGTGCTTCCTTCCTCTGTTATCAGCATGAGTCTCTTCTGAGTTTTCCGGATACATGAGATATATTTGTGTCGGGAGGAAGCGGGGGGGGGGGGGGGGGCTCAGAGCTTGTCTATTCACAACAGGGTTCTTCTGCTGTGTGGAGGGGTGTGTGTCCCTTTCCTCCAATCAGCTTTCACACAGTGTAACTGTAGCCCCCCCCTCCTCTGTGCTGCTGACGGATGAAGAAAGATTTTTAGCACTAATAAAAGGGTGTGGAGAGGAGAAGACAGCAGATATACATGTAAAACTTATGTAGGGAGATCTCTGTGTAGCATCTGAGGCTGTTCACTTCACTGGATATATGTGAGGGTTTACAAATACTTTAGAAAAGTGGATGTAAACCCGATTCAATAAATTTGAGCTGGGCACATATATGTGCAGCGTTTTCTTATTTCTCTTCAAAGCACTAAGTCCTGTGGCTTTCTCCTGCTCCGTTCTTCTGTTATCAGCATGATAACTTCTGACAAGTTCTCCGACACGGTATAAAACCAGCCTGAAATTTGTGTCGGGGTGGGTGCTATAAATAGATTAGCAGAAAGCTGCTCTACTCACAGGACAGCTCTGCAAGTCTCTGCCTATCTGGAGGGGGGTGTGTGCCTTTCCTCCAATCAGCTGTCTCCCAGTGTAATCCAACACTACACTGCTACTGCTGAATCAGGAAGTTAAAATTCATAACAGGACGTGCATTTTCTAAACAGTATATATAGCTAAAGACAGAAGATCTCTGTGTATAATCTGAGGCTGTTCACCTCACTGGGTATCTGTGAGGGTTTAGATCCACTTTAACTGTGCAATAAGACACACAAGTTGAATCCAACTCAATTTTAGCTCAGCTAATGGCAGTACGGAGGATGTATTTCCAGTCCTTTAAGGTGTAAGGTGAAAATAACTTTCCTAAGCCGTGTCTCTACTAATACTTGTAGGCAGGTGCAGTTTAGCTTTCCTGTAGCAGCCATGCAGAGAGGACGGAGGGCAGGGGGGGGACCAGGTTCCTCTAAGGCATGGGTGCTCAACCTGTGGCCCTCCAGCTGTTGCAAAACTACAAGTCCCATCATGCCTTTGCCTTTGGGACTCACATTTGTACCTGTCAGCCTTGCAATGCCTCATGAGACTTATAGTTCTGCAACAGCTGGAGGGCCACAGTTTGAGCACCCATCCTCTAAGGCTTCCGTAGGTCTCATCAGGGAAGCAGCTGTATGAATAGATGCTGCTGCCCTGATTGACCTGGTAGCCATCTTTAAGATGGGCAGTGTTTATGTCCCTTTCGCGTTAGCGCACATTCAGCATAGTGGGTAAGACAGGGATAGATCTCCCACTGGCTAAGGACAGTTGGATTAGTGTAGGGTCAGGTTCCTGTGGCGGAGGGACACAGCAGGGACTGTCGCTGTGTACTCTCAGTAGCCCTCTTGTTTTGGGGCCCAGGTGCCGGTTGCCTTTCAGCCACCCCCCTTGCTGGATGCTGTCAGGTGACTCCAGTGTGCATCATACTTCCTGTCTGGTTCATTTTAAGTTTTCCTGTCTAGTGTTTGGCCCTGTCTGCAGAGTTTATTTGTTCTCTCTCAACCAGTGGCGTCCGTCCATAAGGGGTGCATGGCGCCGCCCCCCTAATCCATGCGCCCGGCCCCTAATCTACATGCAGGGCGCCGGACGCATGGATTCCAATGGGGTTTTTTTTTTTAGAAGCACATGATTAGAGTCTGAGGCTCTAATTGGCTTCAAAAAAGGGTGGGCTTGGGGCCAGAGCAGCAAGCAGGTCCTAAGAGCCGATTAGTCGAGAGGAGAAGCGATCCAAGGAGGAGGAGACGCAGGGGTAGCCGCCGTGAAGCCGAGGAGGAGAAATCGCAGGCTGAAGCTGCTGCCCGGATGAAGCGCTGCCCGCGACCTAGGTGGGGTAAGTGCGGGTGATCCGACCGACAGGGTGGATTGTTTGCCGCCCCCCCCCCCCCCAAAAAAAAAATATATAACACCAGCCGCCACTGCTCTTAATACTAATACATCAATACATTTTGCTGCATTAACCAGTCTCCATGTATGTTCTCTTCCCCTGGGCCCCACCTGCACACTGACTGAGGGAAAATAGAATGAACAGGGCTGCCTAGCTTGGATTGAATTAGCAAGCACTGAACAGGAGGGGAGGACAAAGGTAGATACCAAATCACATAAGTAAACAAGAATTGGTGGTTCAAAACCACCACTAGATGTCAGTATACTGCCAAACAATAAGTAACCTGATGCAGTTCAATACATATAAGTGGGACAGAACAGAATCCAATCAAAATTGATTCTAAATGGTTCAGAACAGAAATGATGAAATTTGTTTGCCAATTTGATCATTTTGATCTAATTGCACATCGATCAGATGATGAAGTTGAAGCACGCATGGCCACCATTACTCAAATCAGTGGCGGCGTTGTCATCCCTTCCTCTGTATCCTCTCTGAAGCATAAATCTTGGAAATTTCCTGCAGCCATTCTGTAATAGATGGACTATCCAGGGACTTCCAGTATACTAATATAATTATTTTTGCCACATTAATAATAAATATAACATTGTGTTTGTGAAAATAATAATTCCATCAGTAATTACACAAGATGATTGTTCTAGAGAAGACCGTACATTAACTTTATTAATTTCATTAATCTTCTTTGTAATTGTTAGTCATGTCATCCTGCTGAGCTGGACCGCAGGCAGGTGTGTCAGTGTGCGGAGCGCCGCACGTTTCACCGCAGTCACTGCACAAATAAAATTGGTAAAATTAATAAAAAATGAGGTTTTGTTTTACTTACAGACAATGTTCTGAGGGCACGCAATTATGTGAGATCCAAACGCAGATCGCTCTTCAGAGAGCATATGACAGGCAGTGAGGAGGCTTGTATCACCTCCTCACTGCCTGCTTTGACCCCTTAAAACCCCGCCCTAGTGTGACACAACCCCATGCATTCCACGCAGTTATGGGGTGCTTGCAAAGTGGCTGGAGTTTGAAAGGAAGAAGCAGAAGAAGGAGGCAATCAGTTCATGGGTCCAGGGTCCAGGACGACCTGGGTTCAGGATGACCTGGGCTCAGAGGAAGTGGGTTGATTGATGCTGACCATCAGGTTGTGGATATCTAGCAGTAGGAATAAAATACTGAGTGGGGAATCCCTGGATTGAAGGTGAATGTTGCAGAAAAAGCTGGTTAGGGAGAAAGTAGGAGCAGTGTTAGGGAGAAGTACCTGACGAGGAGGGAACGAGTTGGTTTCAATTACAGGTGGTCTCTCTGTCAGCTTCCTGGAACTGTTTCCCACCGGCAGCTGTATAACTGCAAGGAAATTGAGGTTTGCAGGGTGTCCAAGTGATCTTATACCACCTCCAGGAGAAGTGCTCCAGGCATGCTTTAGTCTGTAAGGAAAATTCTTCTCAGGCATGCTTTGGTCTGTAAGGGAAATGCTTCTCAGGAATTCTGTGGTCTGTAAGGGAAGTGTTCCACAAGAATTCTGTGGTCTGTAAGGTAAGTGCTCCTCAGGCATTCTGTGGTCTGTAAGGTAAGTGCTCCTCAGGCATTCTGTGGTCTGTAAGGGAAGAGCTCCTCAGGCATTTTGTGGTCTGTAAGGGAGGTGTTCCTCAGGCATTTTGTGGTCTGTA
This sequence comes from Lithobates clamitans, assembly GCA_037952925.1. Lineage (NCBI taxonomy): Eukaryota > Metazoa > Chordata > Amphibia > Anura > Ranidae > Lithobates > Lithobates clamitans. The sequence continues at coordinate 510,148 of JBBGZY010001854.1, forward strand.
AGGGAAGTGCTCCTCGGGCATTTTGTGGTCTGTAAGGTAAGTGTTCCTCAGGCATTTTGTGGTCTGTAAGGTAAGTGCTCCTCAGGCATTCTGTGGTCTGTAAGGTAAGTGCTCCTCAGGCATTCTGTGGTCTGTAAGGTAAGTGCTCCTCAGACATTCTGTGGTCTGTAAGGAAGTGCTCCTCAGGCATTTTGTGGTCTGTAAGGGAAGTGCTCCTCGGGCATCTTGTGGTCTGTAAGGGAAGTGCTCCTCGGGCATGCTTTGGTCTGTAAGGGAAGTGCTCCTCGGTCATGCTTTGGTCTGTAAGGGAAATGCTTCGCAGGCATTCTTTGGTCTGTAAGGGAAATGCTTCGCAGGCATTCTTTGGTCTGTAAGGGAGATGCTTCTCAGGCATTTTGTGGTCTGTAAGGGAGGTGCTCCTCGGGCATTTTGTGGTCTGTAAAGGAAGTGCTCCTCAGGCATTCTGTGGTCTGTAAGCTTTCTGCCTGAAGCAATGTATGACCTGCAACACATATAGTAATATTGCTGTAAACTGCCTTATTTCTGTGATCAATCAATTCCTACAACAGCAGAGGCTTATAAAATGGTACTTGGGGAAACCTCAATAGTCACACTGCCTTGATTTACTTGGAGGATATCCTCATCTTCTGTAAGGCCTGGTTTACACTGGTCTGATTTCAGATGTAACTTGAATCGCACAGAATCACATAGCAATGGAAATCACATTGATTGCAACTTTGTGGCAGGTACCTGTGCTACTTTGGTGAGATCGTATTTGTCCCATAGACTTCAATGGAAATCTATCAAAATTGTAAATACATGACTTTTTCATTTTCTTTCCTCCCACTGGCTAGTGTGATACTAAACATTGGGGCCCAGACCCTTGCATTAGAGTGCTCAAGTAAATTTTTATCCCACCGTAAATGGTATAAGTCCCCAAATTAAGTCCCAAGTTAGGGTGGTGCTGTCCCTTTAAGTGGAGGGTAATTAGCTTGCACCCAGTGACCCCTTACCACTGGGCAGTCCGTTCTGAAGCCTCCTAATATTATCTGGTGTCCAGAATCCAGTGCCGGGAAAAGATCATCTGGAGCCCAGTGCGGACATGTCAAACTGTGCAACCACAATATTATTCTATGTCAGCAAAATTTCCCACCACCAGCCTCACCCCCCCCCCAAAACAATTGAGCACTAATCTGCATGCTTACCCCCCAAGCATAAATTTCCCTGCCTGGCAGGACAGATCTACCCTGCTGCTGAAATTGCAGAAATCCCCCCCATCCAGCACAAATATTTCCCCCATGGCCCCTAGCACAAATCCTCTCCTTTCACATATGCTCCCAGCACAACCCCTCCCCCAAAAAAAACTCCCTACTCCCTAACGCAGATCCCCTACCCCTCAAATTTCCCCTCTGAGCACAAATTCTCTTCCCCACTCCAAATCTCCCCTCAGAGCACAACCCCCCCCCCCCAATCCTCCATCCTACCACAAATACCCCCCCTCCCAAAAAAAAATGCCCCCCCAGAACAAATGTCCCCGAAACATCCCTACTAGCACAAACCCCCCTCCCAAAAAAAATGTCCCCTCCAGGCACAAATACCCTCCTCCCCTACCATATTACCTTTTCTAGCACAAACCATCCAAATACCCCCTCCTAGAACAAATCCCCTTCCCCCATCCCCCTCCCTCAACAAAAATCTTTCCCAAATCATCACGCTAAGCACATTTCCCCAAATCCTCCCTCCTAGAGCAATTCTTACCTCCTGCTCCCCCCAAATCCCCCCTCCCAACACAAATCCCCTTCCCCTAATCTCCTTGTGCTGCCCACGCACCTCACGTGATACTGCAGTGCCCAGGGCAGCTTCCCCTCCTGCACACCCCTTGTCCCAGCTCTGCCAGAACCCATGGCGTTGGCAGCAATTCTGGACGCTGTAGGGACGGTCTCTCACAAAACAGGTGCCACCCCTCTCCTCCAGCTCGCTGGGTCCCTCTAACAGCAGCATCCAGGCGAGTACAGCAGCACAGTCCCACTCCAACACAGTGGTGAACTCTGGCAACAAGCAGCGTCTCCGAATCAGCAGCTCTCCAATCATTTCCTCTTACTCTCCACATGAGACCCCCCCCCCCCCAGTTTATGCTTCTTCTTCCTTTTCCTCCTTCCTAAAGCACACCATTGCTCCTGGGACTTGTAGTCCCATACAGTGCTTTGCACTGTATAGAGACCGTCTCCTGGGAACTACAGCCCCCATAGTGGGATATAGGCCACCCGAACAGTCCAATCAGTGTCTCTGTGAAAAGTACCGAACCTCAAAAATGGTATTTTAAAGGCAAATCAAAAAAAGAAGAAAAATAATATAATAAAGAAATTATATATATAAAAAAATACAAAAATGTATTATTACAAAATACAGCACATAAAAACAGAATTCTTGTAGAAACACACCACAAGAAAAGCACAGATGCATACATGGAAATGTTATATTATAGTACAATTGTAAACAGGAGGTGGTGAAGTCCTACTACATAGGTATAAACCATTAAAACGGATAACCTAGAAGGTAAGTAGTAGAGAGGTCCAACGCGTTTCGAGAAAGTACATACAATATAGTCTTCATCAAGGACAGTTATCACCTCTGAAATGTAGAATATAATATAAGTACATTGAAGTACAAAATTAACATTAACCATTAAAGCAATTATTAACAGTGTATATATAAATCAATGTCTCTGTATCCTGGGTGGTGGACGGGCTCTCCTCTGGTCATGGCTGCTTTAAGAACCGGTAGCCCAATCCTGAAAACTACCAACTGCACTCTCCTACTATAAGCTAAAATATAATACACAGACGGTACAATCAGGCTGTAAGTTGTATGGCCTCCATAAATCAAAGCTATTAGCATTAAGCACATATCTTTCACAAATGGTGTTTTTTTTTTTTCCTCCGACACAAGTACCGTAAGCTAACATTAAAAGAAGAGGGCAAAGCTGATAAATATTCTTTGTAAAATTGATGATTTTACTGGTCCGCGTCTTTTAATGTAGTTTTTTATTGTCTAAAGTGTTTGCCTGACTCATCGCAATCTCCTTTGTAAACTCTTTGTCATGGGTTTTATACGCAGAGCATTAATTACATGGAGCGATCTTCAGTTTATATAGCACATCGCAAGTGACACCATTCTTAACTGTGATACAGAAAACAAAGATCAACTGCATTTATTATCCACAAGAAGAGTAGAGCCGGGGGCAATGTCACTTATTAGAGGTAATTAAGCAGAGCCCCAAACTCCTGGAAATAAACAGCACAATAAAAGACAGCGCCTTTCCTTCCACACTCAATAAATCTGCGCAAAAGTCATTCACTTTTTTTTCTGATTAAAAGAAACCCAACCAGAGGGAAAAATGGGAGCTGATATTTAGGTCTTTTGTCTTGGCTTCAGTCGCAAATATTCTGGATTAGGTATGAGCTTCGAGTTCGAGTCGAACGTAAGTTCGACTCAAACATCGGGTGTTCGCCGAACAGTGAATTTTATGGGGCGTTCGCGGCAATTTCGAGCGCCCCATAATGCACTGCAAGACCGCAGTGCATTGCTGCATGATCATTGGCCAAAGCATAAACCTGACCTGCATGCTTTGGCCAATCACAGCACACTCCTCAGCGAGAGACATAATTGGCCAATCAGTCAGTACAATGTACATTGTATTACATACAAGATACATTATATAATACATTGTCTACATACAAGATACATTATATAATACATTGTCTACATACAAGATTCATTATATAATACATTGTCTACATACAAGATACATTATATAATACATGGTATTACATACAAGATACATTATATAATACATTGTCTACATACAAGATACACTATATAAGACATTGTATACATACAAAATACATTGAAAACCGGAGATAACCAGGTGCAAATTACGCCACCCCTGACCTGTATTACCACCTCCACGCTATGTTAATAAATGTCAAAACCCTACCAAAGCTGCCACTTAACAATAAAATATACATAAACCGAATTCACCAAAGGAAAATTATAGATGAAATAGTGGCGCTTATCCCCAGGCGGGGAGATGCCAGACACTCTTATCCAATGTGAACGTGAGCACACACACCTCCTGGGTCCGTGGTGGCCTGCCTGTTGTTATTTAAGTTGCTATTGCTTGCTGTGCTGTGGGAGTTCTCCATTTGCCGTGAAGTGACTTGCCTGTTATTTTATTTTAAATGTGAGTTCATTACAAGTTGTTTTATATGTGATTAAATCTTTTAAACGAGATTACACTATTGGAGCTTCTTTTATTTTTATGTCATACTACCAACCTGAGAAAAGCAGTGTTCCTATGGAGCAGTGGAGGTGTATGCTCGCATGTTAACCCCCATGTAAGTGGGTTAGAGGCTCTGCCAGGCCAAACACGAGAGTGAGAGGCCTTAACAGCTGGTGAGTTTGAATCTCAGCAGGGAGTGGATTCACGTCACAGAGGTGTGGTGGATGTTTGAAAACACAGCTGAGCAGTTTTGGAGTCACCCTCACTCTTTTTTTGGACTTTTTTCAAATATTTTCACAATTGATTTTCACGATTGATTGGTTTCTGGACTTTATAGATATTTACTGTGTTCAATTTTCATTATATATTTTTTCTTGGATTTATATATTTGTATATCACTTTCACTGAGTGTTATAATTTATATTAGCTCATATTGAATTTATTGAATAATTTATTTTATTTAATATTCATTTTTACTTTTTGGAATATTTAGCAATATATGTTTTTTCGCCTTTTCTCTAGTCACGTCTGTATTCAGCTCACTGGCTGGATAAGAGTGTCTGGCAGCTCCCCACCTGGGGATAAGCGCCACTATTTCATCTATAATTTTCCTTTGGTGAATTTGGTTTATATACAAAATACATTATATAATAAATTGTATCTTTTTCTCCTTGCTAGCAGAGAAAATTGTAAACAAAAAAGTGTGTAAAAAATAAATAAAATAGCTAAACCAGGGTTTGCTCTAGGTCAGTGTCAGCGTTAGGGTCAAAGGTAATGGTACATTGTCTACATACAAGATATATTATATAATACATTGTCTACATACAGTAAAAGATACATTATATAATAAATAGTATACATACAAGATACATTATATAATACATTGTATACATACAAGATACATTATATAATACATTGTATCTTTTTCTCCTTGCTAGCGGAGAGAATTGTAAACAAAAAAGTGTGTAAAAAATAAATAAAATAGCTGTAAACCAGGGTTTGCTCTAGGTCAGTGTCAGCGTTAGGGTCAAAGGTAATGTTCAGAGTTAAAGTCTGGGTCAAAGGTCAGCATCAATGTATTTTTAGGTAAGATTTTTTTTTTTTTTCAATTTAGTGTCAGTGTCAGTGTGTTTTAGGTAAGGTAAAAAAAAAAATCAGGAGACATCATCACCACCACCCCTTATACTTCCTTGAGCCGGATCTCGATCCATTAATGTGCACAAGAACAGCTGCTCTTCCTGCTATCTCCCTCCTCATTGGCTCAGACACAGCAGTCATTTGCTCCCACTGCTGTCAATCACAGGCAGTGAGGAGAGAGAAAGGGGCGGGGCCAAGCTGTGCTCCGTGCATCAATGGACACACAGAGTGCAGCTCAGAAGCGAACCTGCATGAGTGCCCCCATAGCAAGGTGCTTACTATGGTGGGCACTCAGCAGGGAGGAGGAGCCAATGAGTGCTATCAGGGGACCCCAGAAGAGGAGAATCAGACCTGTGCAAAACCATTGGACTTAGCAGGTAAATATGACATGTTTGCTTTTTTAAAAAAAAAAGGTTTACAATCACTTTAAGATATGTTTTACTCATCATTGTGAAGGAGTTAATCGTATAATCACTTTCATTTATATCTTTTATATCTGTTTAGAATTTACATTAAAAAGATGGACATTAAGTGTAGCTTCACACCGGGGCGACCTGTCAGGTGACTTGGCCGTCTGACAAGTCACGCTCCATGCATTGCAATGGAACCGTTCTAATAGGAGCAACTCAAGTCGCTCCAACTTAGAAAAAGGTTCCTGTACTACTTTGGGGCGACTTCGGAGTGGCTTGCATTGACTTCTATACAAAAATAGTTTTGCAAGTCGCGCTGTACGGGGCGGCTTCAGAGTCGGATGACTTTGAAGCCGCCCCTGTGTGAACCGGGACTTAATGAGAACCTCATCCTTTTGTTTCAATAAAGTTTCCTTTAAAAAAGAAACTCTACAGTACCCCTTCCCATCATGATGTGATGGGAGCCTTTGTTGGTATAACTCAACAGCAAAAAATACCTGACGGTCCGCACTTCAAACCGGAGTCCTCGCTCTGATTCCACACACAGACCCATTTCTGCAGCTAAATCTAGGGGCAGATGGAAATGATACACGATCGGCACTTGCAGATACCCTCCCAGCGAGGAACCAAAAAAGAGCAATTCACCGGCGTCTGAAGATGTAAAAGTGTTTTATTCTCCTCTACTTCATTAAATCTTCAGTCATCATGGCTCTGACCTCTCATCGTGACTGAGAAGTGAGGTTTTGTTGGGGGTGCGTCACCGGATTCCAAGCCCAGGAGGGCCCCCTTTTATAGATAATACCCTGAAATTCTTGCGGCATCTTCAGTTTCGCTCAGTGAGTGAAATCGCTCCAGTTTGTATCAAAGGGTGTTATTGCAATATATTCTTAGTACAATATAAACCCAGATAGCAAGCGTGATATTGTATTGAGGGAATCAGGTAATGATATTTTCTCTGTGTGATGGTTGTCAGGTAGACTGGGACTGATCTCTCATGCGTCCTCGCTTTGGAGGGACAGATTTGTAGACTATATCCTTCTGTACTCCATGATTGTCACTTTTTTAGATTTTTTTTTTATTATTACTATTTACCCACCAGATTGTTCATATTCCTGTTTAAGGTTAGACCCCTTTCACATTGGGGCGGTTTGCAGGCACTATTGCGCTAAAAATAGCACCTGTAAACTGACCTGAAACAGCCGCTGCTGTGTCTCCAGTGTGAAAACCCCGAGGGCTTTCACACTGGAGCGATGCACTGGCAGGATGGGAAAAAAAAGTCCTGCTAGCAGCATCTTCGGAGCGGTGAAGGAGCGGAGTGTATACCGCTCCTTCACCGCTCCTGCCCACTGAAATCAATGGGGCAGTGCGGCTATACAGCCGGCAAAGCCCCTCTGCAGAGGCGCTTTGTGGTGGTATTCAACCCTTTCTCAGCCGCTAGCGCGGGGGGGGGTAAAACCGCCCTGCTAGTAGCTGAATACCGCCACTAAAATGATGGTAAAGCGCCGCTAATAATAGCGGCGCTTTACCGCCGACGCCACCCCCGACCCAGTGTGAAAGGGGCCTTAAAGTATTACTAAACCCAGGAGCCTGCATTCACTATATCTGGTCTCCCACAGTGCACAGAACATGGAAATGCAATTATTTTAGTAAATATAAACTCATAGCTCCCAACTGTCCCTGATTTTGAGGGACTGTCCCTGATTGAGAAAAAAAGTGTCTCTGTCCCTCTTTCCTCCTCATCTGTCCCTCGTTTTGGTCTGATCTATATAGTTATATATAAAATTCACTTTTTGTCTTTCAAAAAGTGTTTCCCAGTGCTAAACCTTCCATCCAATTTCTCAATTGCTGCATTTGTGAATTTCAAAAGCCAGAATAAATATATAGTAGTGGTACAAAAAATAACGCTTGTGGGGTTTAAATGGTTATTTCTTTTTATCATTTTCCTTTAAGGGGACGTGGCAGGGGGTGTGTCCTATGCCTACATACTTTTGCTAATAGCTGTCACTCATTCCCATCTCAAAAAGTTGAGAGGTATGTAAACTGCTAAATACCTTTTCTCATCAGCAGTATAGAGCAGTCTTGTGTCTTCTATCCTTGTCTGGTTAAAGCTTGTAGGAGGAGTTTTCATTCTCCTCTGACTGTCCTATGAGGCTGCATGACCCCTGACCCTCTGTCTGGACAGTGCTGATTGGTCCTGTGCTGATCTCATGCATCCTCCCACGAAAAAAAACTCTCTAGCAATGCACACCAAACTGAGCATGTGCAGAGTGACCCCAAGGCTCTGTTATATCAGGCGATGGGTTGGGGATTCCGGAAGAAGGGGAGGATCTGTTCATACAGCCTTTTTACACAATGCAGAGGATTAACTTCTTAGGTTCAACAGTGAGTATAACAAGCATGCTTTACTGCATATACAGACTGATTTTACTGTTGTGGGTTTAGTAACACTTTAGCTCTACTTTTATAATATATGAGTAAAGGAAAAAAAAATGTTCATTAAATACATACATACTGTATACACACCAAGCAATTTTTAGAAATATCTGTGTAGCGATGTAGTTGCCGCTAGTAACAAACAATCCACCAATTCACCCCGCCGCTTTATACATCACTTTCAGAGACAATGAGCAGTCTTTTGCTGGTTTTGTTTTTGTTGTTTATTGGGGGGTACATCTTGGATAGAGAATAGGGATATGGGATGCCCATAGAATGTACAATTGCCATCATATTTTAAGATTTAAGCACAACAGCATTTGCTTAGAGCCAGAACATTAGATGTGCATTAAAACTGGGTGTGAATCTCCTCCTGCATTTACCTGCAGACCATTGCTCCTCCTCTGCTCACTTCCGCAGACTATTCCTTCTAAGAATTCTCCATCTATCACCGTGTGAGGGATGAAGACATCACTTTTGACCGTGTAAAAATGAAAAATGATGGTCTTAGAACTCTTTCTCCTCCTGCCAAACTTGTTTCCTCCTGCACAGACTTGTAGTTACTGAGTTAGAATATGTCACATCTTCTTCTATTGAGTAATAGGGACCCACTCTGAATAAGCCCCTAGACAGGCTCTGGTTGCTCGCCGCTACTAGGCCTGAGGCTTGAAGCACCTCTCCCTGGAGGCCTAGTAGTTTAAAAGCATGTCTTTAGATGGTGGACTACTGTTCCCAGCCAGCCCAGTCTTGCAAATCCTGTGCCCTTGGGCCCCATCGATTTGACACAGATCCCCACAGTCTCTTCTCTGACCGGGGACTCCTCATCATTCACTGTGTGTATGATGAAGACTCTGCTAATGACCGTGTAGAAGCAAAGTTCCCTCACAGACTTCCTGGCACCTCCAGCCCTCCACTGTGGTAACACTCACCGACCTTCCAGTGCCCTAAGTCCTTGATGAGGAACTTGACCGGACCATACGTTCTGACAGCTTCTCCTGCCCCTCTGTTCCGGGAGTTCCCTACCACCGACCGTGTGGTGGCAAAGACAATGCCAATGACCGTGTAGAGGCAAAGTTCCTTCACAGCTCTCCCTGGGCCTCCTCCTGCGATCGGTACACCCCCCCCTCCCCAGATGGGGGTGCCCTCCTGCTGCTGTCTAGCATTCCATTCCTCACTTCACTCAGCCGACTTCTCCCCACAGTGGAATATCACCTCAGCTTATATAGGAGGCCCGCCCCCTGCCAATACCAATTGGGGATTGGTCAGGGCTCCCACATGAGCTACCTGCCAATCCAGTTCCAGGCCCAGCCCCTCTTCCAGAATATTCTCTATGGAAGCAGGCCTCACTGACCACTCCCAGCCCCCAGATCAAAACAGGCAGGCCCAGCTTGCAGCATAGGCCTGCCTAAATTTACCTGTGCTGACTGTCCCTAGTAAAAATTATTACTAGCACCTACCTATTGGTAGAGGGTGCTACATCTGTATCTGGTGGCAGGCAAGTGACAATCCAAAAGGTGTGGCAGGTCACGTGGCAAGTGACAATCCACAACGTGTGGCAGGTGAAGTGGGAAGTGACAATCTGCAACGTGTGGCAGGAGACGTGGTGAGTGACAATCCACAAGGTGTGGCAGGTGATGTGGCAATCCACAAGGAGTAGCAGGTGACATGGCAAGTGACAATCTGCATCTGGTGGCAGGCAAGTGACAATCCGCAAGGTGTGGCAGGCGACGTGGCAAGTGACAATCCGCAACGTGTGGTAGGTGACGTGGCAAGTGACACACTCAGGGCTCCCACTGATTCTGCATTATGGTGAGTTGAACTATTTAATTTTATAATACAATGTAATTATAGAAATAATGCGCTTCAATCATCCTGACACTGTAACAACCATGGTGCCGGGATGATTGAAGCGCCAACACCAGCCGTTTCCCCGATAAATTGCCCACAAAAAAAAACAGATTTTCTGGCAGCGCCCCTCCCGAGACTAGACTCTGGATCCGCCCTTGCCCTGGTTCGAGCCTTGCCCCTGTCAGGAGCCTTTCACCCTGGGGGTCAGGGTAAGGTCCTATTTCTTTGGGGGGGTGGACTTTTTTTCGGTGTGTTTTCACATGCACTTTTTTTGTACACTGCGATTTAAAAAAGAAAACAAATTAATGTAAATCGTTCACCGATTGGACAAGGTGAAGACAATGACATCAACACCCCACGTCTACACTTCATCCAATCAGAGAACGTTTTGCATTGATTGAGAAGTCATTTGCTGTTGATGAATTAAATATGGTGAATATACCTGGACTTACTGGATTTTCATAACTCTGTCTCCTTGTCCTATTCCTGTTGAGAAAATACTACTGTTTATGAAGCAAAGTTTTCCTACACGTACATTTGAGAAACAGCGGTTTCTGGCACTGGGAATGAAATGTTGGCTCCTAACTGACCCAATAACCGCAAGTAATGTTTGTATCAGTCCCATCATTTGTGAGTGTCAGGCTATGAATAGTTTTATTAATGGCCAAGGGACCACCGCTGGGTGAGCACACCTCATATGTAATGGCTAGTCTTCTGCCCAGAGCCCAACGTAGCGAGACTTTGTCTGCGGGAAATTGCAAGGACTACATTTAGCTGCCTTTCCTCTCCCGACTGACACAAAATCTCCAGTGCCCAGATTTAAAATTACATACCATTTATTTTAATCTCAAAGGCTGAGTCTCTTTCCTGAATTGCTCAACCTCAGGAAGAGAAGAGCGCTTGGGAAATGTAGGTCTAGCAGTCTTCTCACATGACCCACATATGCTTTCCAATTCATAGGAGAACACCAGGAGGCCTAAACAAGGCTCAGTACACTTCTCACCATTGATCATAGACATTGTGAAGTGTAAACCTCATTTCTGGCTGATGGTCATTTCCTGATTCTGTAGCTTGAAGGTTAAAAGAAAATCAGGCAAGAGAAATCTTAGCTTTTTCTTGAAATGATGCAGAGACTGAAGCAGACTTCTAAAGCCGCGTACACACGAGCGGAATGTCCGACAGAAAAAGTCCAACGGAAGCTTTTCATCGTCTATTCTGATCGTGCGTAGGCCTCATCGGACTTCTTTTTTCAAAAATTCTGACGGACCTAGAAATAGAACATGTTCTAAATATTTCCGACGGAACCAATTCCTATATGGAAAATCGATCGTCTGTATGCTGTTCCGACAGACCAAAAACGACACATGCTCTGAAGCAAGTACGAGACGGCAGCTATTGGCTACTGGCTATTGAACTTCCTTTTTCTAGTCCCGTCGTACGTGTTGTACGTCACCGCGTTCTGGACGGTCGGACTTTGGTTGGACTTTGGGTTGACCGTGTGTAGGCAAGACCGCTTGAATGGAATTCCGTCTGAGTTCCGTTCGAGAAATCTTTGGAGTTTATTCCGATGACAAAACCGGTCGTGTGTATGCGGCATAAGGCCTCAAACACAATGGGTGTTTAACCATGGTGCATGAGATCCCCATATTTTGACTGAGGTGGAAGGCATGGTTGCACCGTCCAGCCCATGTCAGCAGCCTGTAAAACTCTACTAGAAGCTAAAACCTGCTGCAGCTAGATGGATGAAGCACCAAGTGGTACTGACATTTAGGGCAGTATGCATCCAAGGGCTCCATCCCTGTCCAGGGCCTCCACATGCTGACTAGTGCTACATCTGTACTGGTGTGGGGCGATTGGCTGCCATGCCCCAACTGCACTAGGGCTCCCCCTGACCTGGCTTATATCAGGGTCCTGACTCACCTATGATATTACTACAGGGGGGCTCTAACTAAAAAGGGGTCTAGCACCTTTTGTAACCAGGCATTGTCCTGGAGCAGAGCCACCTAGTGGCAGATTAGCTAACTGCATCTACCTACGCGGATCCAGGCTGTGTTCCTGGAATGACACGGAGCTCCACACTTGAAGTTCTTATCAGCTGGTTCTATATTAACCACTTGACCTTCGGAACCAGAATATTTACCCCCTAATTTATCCAATAGCTCTTACCATTCCAGTGTCCCCTTCTAGCCCCCTGCACTTTCCAGTTAAAGTGGAACTTCACTCTCTCAATCAACACTGACTATTTTGAATCATTATGCTGTCGACATTAGTAAATAGATAGTAAAGTAGATCATATTTACTTGTTTTAAACTTTTTTTTTTTTTCATTTCTTCAGGTACTTCCTGGTTTCCAGGCCTAGGCGAATGATGTCATACATCCCAGGAGACTTTTTTTTTTTCATTTCTTCAGGTACTTCCTGGTTTCCAGGCCTAGGCAAATGATGTCATACATCCCAGGAGACTTTTTTTTTTTCATTTCTTCAGGTACTTCCTGGTTTCCAGGCCTAGGCAAATGATGTCATACATCCCAGGAGACTTTTTTTTTTTCATTTCTTCAGGTACTTCCTGGTTTCCAGGCCTAGGCAAATGATGTCATACATCCCAGGAGACTTTTTTTTTTTCATTTCTTCAGGTACTTCCTGGTTTCCAGGCCTAGGTGAATGATGTCATACATCCCAGGAGACTTTTTTTTTTTCATTTCTTCAGCTACTTCCTGGTTTCCAGGCCTAGGCGAATGATGTCATACATCCCAGGAGACTTCGGAAGGGGAGGAGGGGTTTTCTCAGCTAAGTACACCTTCCTGCCTGCATGCTTAAGCTAAGGGCAGGTGGATTCCAGACAGTAAACGCTGCATTACTTATCTGCCCTTACTCGGGATGGCAACAGACAGAAATGCTAGGGGGAGTGTTTGGGAGTGTCAAAATGATGTCACAGCTAAATAAATCATGGAGACATGGATGGATGAGTGAATTTGCTTTGCATATTAACCCTCCGGACGATTTACCCCCCTTCATGACCAGGACATTATTTGCTATATGGCATTGCGTTACTTTAACTGACAATTGCACAGTCGTGCGACACTGTACCCATATAAAATTGACTTCCTTTTTTTCCCCACAAATAGAGCTTTCTTTTGGTGGTATTTGATCACCTCTGCGGTTTTTATTTTTTGTGCTATAAACAAAAAAAAGCAACAGTTTTGAAAAAAAAAAACATTTTTTTAACTTTCTGCTATAAAACATCCAATAAAAAAATGTAAAAAAATCGAATTTCTTCATAAATTTAGGTCAATATATGTTCTGCTATATATTTTTCGGAAAAAAATTCCAATAAGTGTTTATTGATTGGTTTGCGCAAAAGTTTACAAACTGTAGGATATTTTTCTTTATTTATTTTTACTAGTAATGGCGGTGATCAGTGACTTATAGTGGGACTGCGATATTGTGGCAGACAGGACACTAACTGACACTTTTGACACTTTTTGGGGACGAGTGACACTAATACAGTGATCAGTGCTAAAAACATGCACTGTCACTGTACTGATAACACTGGCTAGGAAGGGGTTAACAGCAGGGGTAATCAAAGGGTTAAACGTGTTCCTAGCCAGTGTTTGTTTACAGTGCGGGAAGTGGTTTTACTAAGGGAAGGCAGGGATCCGAGGCCCTGCTTTGCAGGAACACAGGGTATATGCCTTCCCTACTGATAGAACGGCGATCTGCCTTGTTTACAGTACATTGTTTGCATAACAATCGGCGGGTGCCGGCGGACATCAAGACTACGATACCCGCCGCTGGGTTCCCGCTGTGTGTGATCCAGGGCTTTTTTTCTCAAACAATAGGTGCTGGAACTTAACCACGGCCCCACAAAACCCCTCCCCCCACACACACCCTCCAAATTACATCAAATAGCGGGTGTGTTCAGTCAAATTTCACGAAAACAGTAGGAGGGTCTTAAAGGGGCATTAAATACCAGGATTGCATTACATACAGAGTGCAGAGCTGTCACTTCTAAACACAGAAACCGGACTTCTGTGTTTACAAGTGATTGTGGTGAGCAGGCACCAAAGGGTCTGAGCCAGAGGTGGTGGAACTGAGTTCCACCAAGTTCCCCCTGAAATAAAGCCCTGGTGTGATCACAGCGTGAGCAAGCCGGCAGCTGGGGTACCCCAGACCCGGAAGTGTCGGATCACATACTAGGTAGGTACATGATCCTGCACAGCTGTGCCACTTTGCCACCGTATATATAAGTTATATGGTCGGCAAGTGGTTAAAAATTAATTAAAGTGGAGCTCCACCCGAAAGGGGAAGCTCTGCTTGTCTGGACCCCCACCGCCACATTTGGCACCTTTTGGGGGGGGGGGGGGGGGAACGGGTACCTGGTGTTGAAGTTCTGCCCCCTCCTCCTTCCCTCGCAGCCAGCCCATTCACAGAGTGCAGCACCCTAACGCATGTGCAGTAGGTAACAGAACTGTGAAGCTGCAAGGAACATGCCGGAACCCATCAAGGTAGACTTGAGACAGCAAGAAAAATCCTGGTGCCTTTGAGACTCCACATCCGGACCATGAATGCCTGTGCTGCGAAGTTTCCACGCTCCTCTGCCTTTGAAGAGCGGAACTCCAACATCGATGGCGGGATCCTGGCATATCTTGTCCTGTAACTTGGGAATATGGTGTAATGATTGTAACGATTGGATCGGACCGCGAGACAGCACTTTTCAGGATGGTGAAGGAAAGTTCAGGAGAGTCTTATTCGTTGCACATTTGTCTCAAGAAATGACTTGGTTGTCGTTGCTTCTTCAGGTGATGGTCAGACGGGCCTCCGGACAGTCGTGCATGAATACAAAAAAAAAAAAAAGAAGGAGAATGTCAGTGTAAAGTTATTGGAGGAATGCCGGACAGGAGCAGCGGGTTGGCCATTAAGACTATTAGGGGTGTAATGTGGAGGAGTAAAGTGAGATCCCCACAGGGTACAGAGTCCGAGCAACAGCCAGTATCATCCATGGCCCTTGATGGTAGGGATAGTCAACACTGCCTGCTATTGCCAGGCCCCTGGGTTCACCACACCTGTTCACGGGGCTCAGGTTAAAGCAGAAGGCAGACTAGGGGAGGTGGAATTACATTTGGGGAGGTGGAATTTCATTAAGACATATGACCTGGATGTCCAGGGATACTTTGTGAACTATGGTACTTGTATGTTTCAGGAAACCATTCTATACTGGACTCTTAAAAACGGAGTCAGGCAGAAATGGTAAAGCCATAGGAATGCGTACAGGGTGTGCCAGGTGTGCCTGGGCACACCCTATTCACCCTGTGCTGGGCAAATTCCCCCTGCTGCTTGGCTGCTTAGACTCCTGATATCTCACCAAAGGCTCCTAAAAAGAATTTGTAAAAACAATAATAAAACAATATTGTGAAAATATATTGTAAGAAATAATAAAACGGTAAAAAAGTAATAATAAAAAAATATAAAAAATAAACTACTGACACCGTGCCCTTCTCTATTGACACAAACATCTGCCCTACTGACACTGTTCTACTGCTATATATATATATATATATATATATATATATATATATATATATATATATATAATTTACCCTTTTTCGGCCACTAGCGGAGGTTAAAAGTGCTCCGCTAGCGGCTGAATAGTGCTGCTAGAACGACAGTAAAGTGCCACTAAAAATAGCGGCGCTTTACCACGGACGCAGCCGACGCCTCAGTGTAACAGTAGCCTTAGAATTTAGTCAAACCCGACTGCACTTTATTGCTCAAAATTTTTTTAAAGGCTTTTTTCCAAAACAGCAAAAAGAAAAATTTAGTTCTAGGGTCCTCTTTTAAATGTGCACAATACTCTACATTGGTCTCTTAATAGATACCCACATCAGGACAGCAACAGGGTGGAGTTTACCAAAGCTGTGGCCCTAAGACGGTACCTGAATAAACTTTTCCCATTAAAAAACCTCAGTTTGATATATTTGGATTAACCTCTTTCGATCTTGAGATAATCACCCAAATCGTCCACTCCGCTCCTCCTAAGACATCCTGATTACCAGCTCACTTGTTACCTCTTCCCATGCTCAACCTCAGGACCGCTCCAGAACCTCTGGTACTCCCCACCCCAATATGTCCAGCCAGCTCCTACCCTGTCCACCACTAGGTGATCCCTAAAAACTCTTTTATTCCGGGAAGCCTACCCCACCTCCACCTAAAATGTTACCTAAGCCAGCTCCATATCAGATAATTCCCAGCAGCTATTATTTTTGTACCACCCTCCTCCCCTTAGATCATAAACCCCTTGAGTAGGGTCCTTCTATTCATGCCCTGCACAAACCGTTGGCAAATCCTGTTGCCCAAACTACCCAACTACCCAACTTTTAACTCCTCTCCGAATCCCAACGGAGGTTTCAGTACAACCCGGTGTTCTTGCTATATCCATGCCGAGGGCATGGATATAGCACTTATCAGTACTAGTAATCTGAGGCTGTCCGGACTCAAACCATCAGAACAAGATGGACTCCAGGGTGTAACACAGTAGAGTCTGATAGGATATTACCCAGATTGACCATGATATCTGCACAATGTTCCATCCCTGCCATTAGGAATGAGAACAGTGCAAGTTAGATTTTGACTATCCTAGAACTGAGTCATCCACCAATCTATTAGGACTCATAGGCAACCTGGATACTACCCCTACCTGCCTGTCCTTGCAAAGTGAAAATTGTCCCACTGAGAAAGAGTCAGTCACTTCTTCAAGGTCCTGAATGCTGGGCAGAGCAAGTTGGCCTTCCTAACCCCTTCCCTGATATATAGCACAAGACCTCCCAATGTGATCCAGAGTTTTTCCAGCTCCATAGTGTTTTAAGGTAGCCAGTGCCCCACCTACAGCTCCAAAGGCAGTCTCCATTAAGCCTCTCTTTATCCTAAGTATGGGAAATAGTCTGAATACCCAGATTGAAAACCACCTGCCAACAGGTACACCCAATTCTTTATAAAAGCTGCACCCCTTTTCTCTCCTTTATCAATTCGGTAATCATACAAGGCTATCCTTCACCCATACCAAAATAAACTACCTACACTCTTCAGACAGGACTCACATGAATGACAGGAGCATAGTGCAACACTGGGGCATTGGTCTTCCTGGCATGCAGGACACAGACAACTAGTTAAGGTACACAAGGAGTCTAGGACAGGAAGGACACCTATGGGCATTAACTGAGGAGAATACAGCATGCCCACGCATATAACGAAAGTGAGGGCCCTTGGAACAGTCAAGAGCTGGTAACACCCCACACAATCTTCCTGCACAAATTTTCTCCAGACACGCCCAAAACCATACAATACGAGGTCAGACCTATACACTCTCAACTTGTATGCAATCAGGCAGGCCCTTGTATGCAATCAGGCAGGTACTAAAAGACAAAAACAGAACATTCCAGAGCTCAATTCCTCAACCAGCCTGCCAACTTACCAAATTAACCTGTCCAACAGTCTGCGTTAAAAACAGGGGTTTAGTTAGCACGCATTTGCAAACGCATGCATAAGCTGCAAGGCCTCTTCATGGCACCCTGTGTATTGCTTGCAGTCCTAACGCTACTGAGTTTATAAGCGTCTCCACAATGGAAGCACATGGATTAAATGGATAGATGAGGGGCAGGTGGGCCTGGAGGCAGCCCAATCCCCCTTAAAAGAACATGAGCACACTGGACACCCAGCAAGAGCACAATGGCAGCAAAGATGTACAGTGTGTCCCCAGGCCATATTTTACACCAGTAACAAACAAATGGTCCCTTTTAGCTTATGCATGCGTTTGCGTTTTACTGGTGTAAAATATGGTCTGGGGACACACTGTACACCTTTAACAAGGTCCTCAAAAAGGGGAGGAGGGGCCAAATTACACCGAAAACACACATTTGCGAATTAGAGCACAATTCTCCACCACCTCCACAGACACCACAGCCAACCCACCCACCACAGCAGCATGGCGGACCGTGGCAAATACAGCCCCAACACGCCCGCTGGGCTGGGGATTTTCAACCCTACAATTTTTAATTTCCTTTTAGTTTAGTTTGAAAATTATGAATTGAGTTGTTCTTTTTTTTTTGTTCAGAGAATGCATTTTTTATTTAATTTAGTTTATTTGTGTAGAAGGAAGCGTTGAGAGCAATGGCCTGGGTTCGGTCTGGTCTGGCAAAAAATGCAGGCCGTTGTAAGACCACAGCCTCAGGACATATATGTCATCTGCTGCTGCTCCCGATCTCTCAGTGTCCAGGACCGTATTGTGCTCCCTATTCAATAAAAAATATTTTTTATTAAAAAGACTTGGCTATGTGTGTTACTTAAAAAAAGGACAGTTTGTGAGTAGGCAGGTACATTTCAAAAATACAATATCAAATTAACAAGGGACGCCAACATAGTTGTATCTTTGAGCTTAAAAACTATGAGATAATAATGGTGTTGTGGTAGCTTGACCCCAAAAAAAAAAAAAAAAATATTATTCTGGAGATCGCTAGAAAAAAAAATGAAATACGTTTGGCAGAACTCTGTCAACATCACCAGAAAGTTTTACAAGACTGACCGCTTCCGGCTCATCCTTGCTTCCGAGCATGTGTGTTTGTAATTTGGACTTTTGTCCGACGGACTTGTGTACACACACTCGTAAAATCCGACAACACACATTTGTTCGCGGAAAATTTTAAAACCAACATTTGTCGGCGGAAAATCCGACAACAATTGGAGCATACACATGGTCGAATTTACCGCCAACAGCCTGTCATTAAACATTTCCCGTTGGAAAGTCCGATCATGTGTACGAGGCTTTAGATTGACAATTATCCCCTGCAGTCTTACTCAACTTTTCATTTAAAAAAACTAAGTGAAAACTGGAGATGCAGACTTCAGTTAGTTGGTTCTGCTAATCAGTGGAGCAAAGAGACTCGTTCACACCAGAGCTTCATACATGTCGGATCAGAACATACAACACACACTAGGTAGTCCAAAACACAGCCGAATGGACTGACAAATAGAAGCACCAACTAGATAATAGTGATGAAAACCTAAAACATTCACGTGTGAAACCCGACAAATCAGGAAAAAGAAAAACAATTTTGTATAAAGTTGTCTATGGAGGCTGTGATTTCCTTTTGTTCTGAAAGCCATGAACCCAATTATTGAATCTGAGGGATAAAACACCAATAAAATGTAGTGATAAACACTAAATTTTTCGCCTAGAAACAAAATAAACCAATAGTTATATACCTGTAACAAGACATTAGCATATGAAACACAACTATGCATTCCATTCCATTCCATAAAGAAAGTCGTTCTTATTTGTTTTGGAACAGTGCACTTTTTAAAATACCAAAAATGGTTGAGCTCAAATTTCATTCCTACCACATGGATTTTTGTTTTATGTTATACCATTAATCCCCCCCCCCCCCCAAAAAAAAAAATGTAAACTCATAATAAACATTTTAGCGGTACCATTTATCTACAAATCATAATACCTCACCAAAAAGAACCTCTCGCAGAACTTTCGCTCTGGAAAACAAACACATTTTAATAAATACACATTTCAACTCACTATTACAGATAATTATCTTGGCTCAGGTAATTTGCATGTCAATAAAGTTCACTTTACACTCTCACCGACCTGGTCAGAAAGAAGGGGGGTCATTTGGGTGGGTTCTCAGCAGTTGAGACAACAGACCTTATAGGACGTACACATGGTCAGACTTTGTTCGGACATTCCGACAACAAAATCCTAGGATTTTTTCCGACGGATGTTGGCTCAAACTTGTTTTGTCTACACACGGTCGCACAAAGTTGTCGGAAAATCCGATCGTTCTAAACGCGGTGACGTAAAACACGTACGTCGGGACTATAAACGGGGCAGTGGCCAATAGCTTTCATCTCTTTATTTATTCTGAGCATGCGTGGCACTTTGTCCGTCGGATTTGTGTACACACGATCGGAATTTCCGACAACGGATTTTGTTGTCGGAAAATTTTATCTCCTGCTCTCCAACTTTGTGTGTCGGAAAATCCGATGGAAAATGTCCGATGGAGCCCTCACACGGTCGGAATTTCCGACAACACGCTCCGATCGGACATTTTCCATCGGAAAATCCGACCGTGTGTACGGGGCATTAGAGTTAGACGACACAACATAAATTCCATACTCTGTACACACACTCACACAATTAGCTAGGTTAAAGACAAACTCTAGACATCACACATATCACCATGTTTTCTATAATAACCGGTACTTCTTCTTAAACCCATAACATCTGTTTTTCAAGGTTGAAATTCTTTCAGAGATCCATCCCATTTCATTGGCCCATTCTCAGCCTGTATGGATGCATTCTCAGGATTTTGGAATGAGACCCCTGATCTAGGCGGTTCATACTTCGTACACCTAGGCCACTTTGCAAAGTGCACGGAGTATACTTCATAATCACGTCTTGTGGTCCTATATGAATTATGTTTACCGACTTTTTCACTGGAACTGGACAGACAGAATCTCGCGATGTGACCAAATACCCCACATAAGGCGACATTTTATCTTATCTACAGTGGTACAACATCTCTTAATGACAGGGTTTGTTTAGACGACTGAGAAAGTGGGATGGCTTTTTCTGGATTAATAGTTTCTACCTGTGGCCAGGGCTGGTGCAAGTACTTTTGACACCCTAGGCGAAACCTCATTTTGCCGCCCCCCCTCTCCCCCCCAATTGGCTCCGCCCTCACTGATATTTTTGCCGCCCCTCTTCACCTATTTCTTCAACCGTGGTCCACAGGCCTGCACCTGTGCCTCTGGACCCAGCCTGAAGACAAATAGTGGATGGCACCAGCTCGCTTCCTCGCACCAGCCGTGGTCCACAGGCTAGGGCAGTATACAGACAGACTAACTGTGTAACTGCCTGTCTGTACAAGCATACAAATACACTGACAATATTTTACAGGCTCTTACTAAAAATAATAATAAATCCACATTTTTGTACCTGCAAAAAGATCTGCATGTATTTATTTTTTACAAAGGTGAACTTGAACCTTCACACCTCAGATCACCCCAATTCCTGTATTTTCAGGTCTCAGATCACCACAATTCTTCCACTTTCATACCTCAGATCACCCGATCACTGTATCACCCTAAATGGCTGTTCCCCTCTGCACCCCCCTCCGCACCCCCCACACACATATCTGTACCCTCCTGCACATCTGTAACCCCTCCCCACACACACATATCTATTCCCCCTCTGTACCCCCTGTGCATCTGTCCCCCACTCTGTACCCCCCTGCACATCTGTCCCCCCCTCCCCACACACACACACACACACACACACACACACATCTGTTCCCCCTCTGTACCCCTTGCACATCTTTCCCCCCTCCCCCCACACATATCTGTTCCCCTTCTGTATCCCCCCTGCACATCTGCCCCCCCCACACACACACATATCTGTACCCCCTACACATATATCTGTTCCCCCTCTGTACCCCCTGCACGTCTGTACCCCCCTGCACGTCTGTACCCCCCTGCACGTCTGTACCCCCCACACACATATATCTGTTCCCCCTCTGTACCCACACACATATATCTGTTCCCCCTCTGTACCCCCCTGCACGTCTGTTCCCCCTCTGTACCCCCTGCACGTCTGTTTCCCCCCCACACACATATATATCAGTTCCCCCATCTGTACCCCCTGCATGTCTGTCCCCCCCCACACACACACATATATATCAATTCCCCCTCTGTGCCCCCTGCACGTCTGTTCCCCCCGCACACACATATATCTGTTCCCCCTCTGTACCCCCTACATGTCTGCCCCCCCCCCACACATATATATCAGTTCACCCTCTGTACCCCCTGCATGTCTGCCCCCCTACACATATATCAGTCCCCCCCCTGTACCCCCCTGCACGTCTGCCCCCCCACACACACACACATATATATCAGTTCCCCCTCTGTACCCCCCCACACACACATATATATCAGTTCCCCCTCTGTACCCCCCTGCACACACATAAATATCAGTTCCCCCTCTGTACCCCCCCCCCCCCCCCACACACACACATATATATCAGTTCCCCCTCTGTACCCCCCTGCACGTCTGTCCCCCCCACACATACATATATATCAGTTCCCCCTCTGTACCTCCTGCACGTCTGTCCCCCCCCCCACACACATAAATATCAGTTCCCCCTCTGTACCCCCCCCCCACACACACACATAAATATCAGTTCCCCCTCTGTACCCCCCCCCCCCACACACACACATATATATCAGTTCCCCCTCTGTACCCCCCTGCACGTCTGTCCCCCCCACACACACATAAATATCAGTTCCCCCTCTGTACCCCCCCCCCCCACACACACATATATATCAGTTCCCCCTCTGTACCCCCCCCACACACACATATATATCAGTTCCCCCTCTGTACCCCCCTGCACGTCTGTCCCCCCCACACACACATATATATCAGTTCCCCCTCTGTACCTCCTGCACGTCTGTCCCCCCCCTAACACACATAAATATCAGTTCCCCCTCTGTACCCCCCCCCCCACACACATATATATCAGTTCCCCCTCTGTACCCCCCCCCCACACACACATAAATATCAGTTCCCCCTCTGTACCCCCTGCATGTCTGTCCCCCCCCCACACACACATAAATATCAGTTCCCCCTCTGTACCCCCTGCATGTCTGTCCCCCCCCCCCCCACACACATAATATCAGTTCTCCATCTGTACCCCCTGCATGTCTGTCCCCCCCCCACACACACATAAATATCAGTTCTCCCTCTGTACCCCCTGCATGTCTGTCCCCCCCACACACATATATATCAGTTCTCCTCTGTACCCCCTGCATGTCTGTCCCCCGCACACACATATATATCAGTTCTCCCTCTGTACCCCCTGCATGTCTGTCCCGCCCCCCCCCCCCCCACACACAAATATCAGTTCTCCCTCTGTACCCCCTGCATGTCTGTCCCCGCCCCCCCCCACACACATAAATATCAGTTCTCCCTCTGTACCCCCTGCATGTCTGTCCCGCCCCCCCCCCACACACACATAAATATCAGTTCTCCCTCTGTACCCCCTGCATGTCTGTCCCCCCCCCCACACACACATATATATATCAGTTCTCCCTCTGTACCCCCTGCATGTCTGTCCCGTCCCCCCCCCCCCACACCCACACACACATATATATCAGTTCCCCCTCTGTACCCCCCCCACACACACATATATATCAGTTCCCCCTCTGTACCCCCCTGCACGTCTGTCCCCCCCACACACACATATATATCAGTTCCCCCTCTGTACCTCCTGCACGTCTGTCCCCCCCCTAACACACATAAATATCAGTTCCCCCTCTGTACCCCCCCCCACACACATATATATCAGTTCCCCCTCTGTACCCCCCCCCACACACATATATATCAGTTCCCCCTCTGTACCCCCCCCCCACACACACATAAATATCAGTTCCCCCTCTGTACCCCCTGCATGTCTGTCCCCCCCCCACACACACATAAATATCAGTTCCCCCTCTGTACCCCTGCATGTCTGTCCCCCCCCCCCCCCCCCCCACACACATAATATCAGTTCTCCCTCTGTACCCCCTGCATGTCTGTCCCCCCCCCACACACACATAAATATCAGTTCTCCCTCTGTACCCCCTGCATGTCTGTCCCCCCCACACACATATATATCAGTTCTCCCTCTGTACCCCCTGCATGTCTGTCCCCCGCACACACATATATATCAGTTCTCCCTCTGTACCCCCTGCATGTCTGTCCCCGCCCCCCCCCCCCCCCACACACAAATATCAGTTCTCCCTCTGTACCCCCTGCATGTCTGTCCCGCCCCCCCCCACACACATAAATATCAGTTCTCCCTCTGTACCCCCTGCATGTCTGTCCCGCCCCCCCCCCACACACACATAAATATCAGTTCTCCCTCTGTACCCCCTGCATGTCTGTCCCCCCCCCCCACACACACATATATATATCAGTTCTCCCTCTGTACCCCCTGCATGTCTGTCCCGTCCCCCCCCCCCCACACACACACACACTATATATATCTGCTCCCCCTCTGTACACAGTGAAATGCACTAAAAACTTGACTGCAGAGTAATTCTTTTATTTCATGTGACTGCAGGCTGCAGCACTGAGCGTGCTGCCTGTGCTTCCACTATACCTGAGCCAGCGGCGGTGATGGCTTTACTGCATGAGTGCGGCGCTGCTGCCTGCCTGTCCTCCTACAACAGATCATCCCTGAGTGACCAGGAGGAGGGGGAGCGGATATCGCGGCAAGCCCGTATGCAGGGCTTCTATCTCATCCGCTCCAGCCGGTTCCATCGATCATGCAGCACTTCCGGTCGGCTGCTCCTTGTCCCGGCTCTCTCCCCTCATCTCCTCACTGCAAGGGCGGCACTGCAGGCTGGGGACCGAGCGGTCCGAGATGTCTTCACAGGCGCAACCGCCCCCTAGCCTGGCAGCTGGCGCCATAAGGCAGCATGTTTTTAAAAATGTCAGTCCTGGAGGTATTTTAATAATCCGAATCCCCAGCGAGTGGCTGGAGATCCGGATTTTGACGCCCCACTTACCCTGGCGCCCTAGGCAGCCGCCTGATCCGCCTATTGCTAGCGCCGGCCCTGCCTGTGGCTTACAAAATATAGTATATAATTTTTAAAGAGCTCTGTAGAAAACACATATACGACTCAGGGGCGGACCGATAACTCATGGGGCCCCCGGGCAATAGGAGATTATGGGGCCCCCAGGCAATCAGAGATTATGGGGCCACACAGTATACAATCACACAGTATACACATACATGTACACACAGTATACACAGACAGATGTAAAAAAAAAAAAAACACAGATTTATACATACTGTCCCTGGTTTTACTGAGGCTGGCAACCCTGATGGGGCCCCCTAGTGGCCCAGGGCCCTCGGGCAATGCCCGAGTCGCTCAATGGTCAGTCCGCCCCTGTATACGAGAGCACCCGAGGCTGCACAACCCAAAGAGCTCTTACCTTCCAGGGATTTATTCTTGTTGGTACATATTTTAGGTGTGGAGGATGTCCCCCTGAGTTCAGACCTACCCAAATCAGTTGCTCTGTTATCTCCTCTATCTGAAAACTGAGCAAAAGGCTCCTGGCAGCTGACAGATAATGGTTTCACTACACTTTCTGCATCCTTCAGTCTTTTTCCCAACTGATGAACGTTCTCCTGTAATCTTTGGTTTTCTAGTACTAATTGCGGGTGGATAGCCTCATAATTTGACATAGAAGCTTCTAAAGTACTGATGTTACCTATGGTTATTTCTAGCGCTTCTTTTAAGGATGTGTTTTGCACTTTCAAATGTTCATACTGTTTCGCTAACCACCTGGTCGCAAAGATTAGCAGCGTTTTTCCCATGCACTTACTACAGCTTCTTCCAGTGAAATTTAATTTCACCTCCTCTCCCGTCAGCGGGACAGAAAGTGTCCCTTCTGCCTGGAGACTTTTCTCCCTTAATGCCAGTATGGCCATTTCCTCTCCATGTCCTGCTGCTCTGCCTTCCTCTTCCTGTACCTCCCAATCCCCCTGTACTTCACATTTTACTGGGGTATCAGACTTGTGTCGTGGCTCTTCCTTCTTCTTGGGAAAGTTGACAGTTCATGTCATACCCCTGAGCACTTTGCTGACAAGGACTGGGCAACTGCATAAGGCCCAAATCCTGACAATTGCTCCTTGTCTCCCTGATCATACCAATTTTGTTTCTTTGTTTGGAATGATTTCTCCTTAATCCCATAGTAAAAACATTAATTTCCTCAGTTTTATTCACTGACTCAAGCATCCATATACTCCAAGTATCTTTTTCATATGGCCGTGTCATTTTTTTTTGGTGAGCACGGTACAGATCTTCCCATACTTTAAGTTTAAATTGACCTTTTTTAGAAAACCTCTTCCCCGTCCAACAATCCCAATCACGAATATATTTTACCACCCAGGGCCCATACTTATCTATCATCTCTTCCCTTGGGGTCAGTTGGTAGAGTTCACCCCACTCAGACCCCCTCTTTGAAGCGATTGTATTCAGGGCCGTCTTTAATATTGATTGGACCCTGGGCAAAACTTTTCTTGGGGTCCCCTCATGCATTTTCGCTCTCCACCTGCTCTGAGACATACAATAAATAGCAGCTAGACTCAAAATCAGTTTACTGAATCAGATCAGACTGCCATTGTGATTGGTTGCCAGAGGTTACAGTGTATCATTACCGCTCACTGACTGGTTGCTAAAGGTTATAGCACACATTACAGTTCACTGATTAGCTGCGAGGTTACAGCACATGATTTCTGCTTGTTGATTGGTTGCTAGAGATTACTGTGGATATGACCTCAGGGGGGCATGATATACATATCAATACCGCTGGCTGCTGCTATTTACATATGAATGGCACCACTACTGTACTTACATATGAATGCCGGTAATTTACATGTAAACACAGGGTCTGCAGGTGAGTCATCTGTACACAATAATAGGGCAGAGCTGGGCAGCATTAGTAGCAGCACTTCACACTGAGATATTGGGACACAGCACAGGACTAAAACCTCAAGGGACGAGGGAATTTAAACCAGGGTAGTTGGCAAGTATGAGGCAGCTGCTTTGGGCCCCACAACAATGACAGGGCCCAGGGCAGCTTCCCCTTTTGCCCTGCCTTAAAAACGGCCCTGATTGTATTACCCATCCATACGAACGCTTGGACCCTGACCTGATTTCCCAACCTTTTATAGGTTGCTCCTCCAGAGGTAGCGACCCCCTGGACCGTAATTGGGTTGACAGGTACCGCCCCTGTCACCGTTGCTGCTTTTCACTACTTGTCAGAACAATATTTTCCCTGATGATAGTCCTTCAAGTCAGCCTGCAGATTTTCCCGAACTCTTTAGTTCAATCTCCCCCGTGGACTTTTCCAAAGTATTCTAAAAAATGGCTTAAAGTAGGGCTATTACTTTTGTTATCT
Source organism: Lithobates clamitans (assembly GCA_037952925.1). NCBI lineage: Eukaryota > Metazoa > Chordata > Amphibia > Anura > Ranidae > Lithobates > Lithobates clamitans. The sequence continues at coordinate 537,264 of JBBGZY010001854.1, forward strand.
CAAGAATGATTAGAGCAAACTTGGATAATCATGAAAATATATGCATGCTTGGAGTATAGAAGACAGTCAACTGAGGCACACTTATTTGCAATATGATTTGTATCAGTTACAGTACAGCCAGTGTTCCCAGGTCTAATTACAACGCTTACAATCCCCAGTTAGTAATTGCAAAGAAGAAAGATTCATACCCAAGATCATTCAGTGTGATTTAGTCCTAGTTTCCACTAGTGCAATTTGCCATGCGACTTTGGACACAGAGTCACATTACAAGTCGCAGCCCATTGACTTCAATAGCACCCGTTCCAATCTATGCGACTCAAAGCTGCAGCGACTCTGAAAAGGTACCTGCACCACTCTGATGCAACTCCGGATGCAACTCCGACCCAGAGTGTAGATTTGGATCAAAGTTGCACTCAAAGCCACACCACAGTCGCACTAAAGTCGCACCTCAGTCACACTCTCAATCGGGCGACCTTGGAGGTGTACCAGTGGAAACGTAGCCCTATGCCCACAGGTGCGTTTCAATCACAAAGATTGGCCTAATCTCATTCAAAGGGTTAACTGAAATTGCTTTTTGGCAGAGAGGCACATATCCTTTTCCACTGCTTCCAAGATTCCAAATGGAGCTCTTATCATTCGCACTTACAATTTCATTTTATATACACACATTATTCAAAATCAGTCTCATCAAAGTATTAGTATAGACCAAAGGTAAAAAGGAAAGTTTTGAGAAGTTTGTTTGTCTGGGTATTCAGATGGGAGACAGGTGAAAACAAAAGACATAAAAAAACGCTTAGCGTTTCTGGAAGACCAGCTCTGTCTTCCATACAAGAAATTCACCCAAACGTTAAACTTCCTCACACGGGGCACCATCTGTAATGGCAATGTTTGTACCTCACTAAATGATTAATGATACATAAAATAAGTGATTAACCACATGCCGACCAGCCACCGCAGTTGTACTGCAGCAGAATGGCACGGCGGGGCCAAATGATGTTATGTAATGTCGCTTCGCCCTGTGGCCACTAGGGGGCATGCGCACGCCCCCCGCTCTCTCCCCGAGCCGATGCGCGTGCCCGGCGGTCCCAATCACCGCCAGGCTCCCGCGATCGTTCGGGGCACACGGAGAACCCGGAACTGTGTGTGTAAACACACAGTTTCCGGTTCTCTGAGGGGAGAACTGACAGATACAGAGTATGAACAGCGATCTGTTAGTTTCCCTGCACAGTCCCCTCCCCCTTCAGTTAGAACACAAACTAGGACACACATTAACCCCTTCACTGCCCCCTAGTGTTAACCCCATTCACTGCCAGTGACATTTTTACAGTAATGAATGTATTTTTAATCGCACTGATCGCTGTATTAATGCCAATGGTCCCAAAAATGTGTCAAAATTGTCAAAATTGGCCGACGTGTCCGCCATGTCTCTGATCACCGCCATTACTAGTAGAAAAAAAAATATTAATAAAAATGACATAAAACTATCCCCTATTTTGTAGACGCTATAACGCATAGCGCAAACCAATCAATATACACTTATTGCGATTTTCTTTTTTACCAAAAATATGTAGAAGAATACGTATCGGCCTAAACTGAGGAAATAAATGTTTTTTTTAAATATTTTTTGGGGATATTTATTATAGCAAAAAGTAAAAAATATTGCGTTTTTTTCAAAATTTGCGTTCTTTTTTTGTTTATAGTGCAAAATATAAAAACCGCAGATGAACAAGATAGTTACCACCGCTCTAGGTGACCGGGTTCAAGCTTCCCGTCCTCCGCTGTGTGGATGATTGTGAGAGCCCCAGGTGCCAGCAATTGCTATTCCAATGGTATGTGTGTGATGGAAAAATCTGGACAGCCGCACTCCGGATTGGAAAAGTGAAAATAAAATCCTCTTTATTGAAAAAGTAATAACATGATTAAAATCCGTACATGGCTTTGTTGGGATAATGCAGCATAACCGCTAACGCGTTTCACGCTCCCATAGAGCGCTTACTCATAGCTGGTTTGTACAAAAGTGATCACAACTTATATACACATAATTTGTCTACCACATGACTACATATTGATTATCTGATTCTAAACAGCTGTTCGTTGGTCTGTGTGGGATTTTTTTGGCATAGATGTAATTGGATGTGCATCCTATAGTGGAATCACTAATGAAGACATGAATATATAAATGAAATGTGTTCATGTTGACAAATGTCAACATATATGAATGATAAAAAAATTTTTTCAAGGTTTTCGAAAAAACATATTTGTTGTTTTCCAAAATCACAAGATTGAGATGAGTGCTGGAATTTGACGTTCAAACGTATAAATTATCATACGGATAGGCGCAAGTATGGGCAAACTATGTGAACTGGTGGTTGCGGTATAATGTAAATGGTGTATAGAGTGAAAATTGGGTCTATATGCATATGGTAAAAAAAAAAAAAAAAAAAAAGTGTGCATCCAACACCACTAGCAGTGTAAAAAAAACACTGAATGTGTGTATGGTGCATATATATAAAAATGTTTTCTTTCTTTTTTCCTTTTTCTTTCTCTTCCTTTTAAACCACATAAAGGTGAAAATATGAATAATAATAAAAAATAATAGTAAAACGCAATTCTTTATATATGTGTATGTGTACGACGATTTCAGCTTTCAAAAAATGTGATAACGTGTGTGAATTGGAAGTTGGACAGAAAACTAGCGTTCTGTGACAATGATGTGTCCAATAATCTCCTGATTTACAGGGGTCTATGTGTGAATAAGTGCTTTTACTTCAATTCCTACATGTGTGAATTTTAATCTTTACAGCATATAAAAGATTATGAAACTTATCACTCACTGATAACCCCGCCACTCCAGTTTCACAAAAGTGCTCATTTAAAACCTTGCATCATTCCGTATGGGATGCATTCATCCCAATCAAGCAACAACATTAACGTTGCTGAACGTCTTTCTTTGAAGCAATCACATCTCTCGATGAATTGTCTTCAAGTGTATGGGCAAAACTATGTGAGACTATCGCTAGTCATTTGCTCGTATAAGTGGGGGGATGTGTGGCCCAATAAAATGGATCGATTACTGGGGATATGTGTAAACTCAAAACACATGAGAGTTCAATCAAACCACAACATTAACGTTGCTGAACGTCTTTCTTTGAAGCAATCACATCTCTCGATGAAATGTCTTCAAGTGTATGGGCAAAACTATATGAGATGGATAAAAATGGGACAAAAAATACAATGTTTGCGCACCTGTCACTATTCTTTTATGTATAGTATAGTATTGGCAGTGACTATATGACAGGTTCATCCAATATGTGTTTATATTAATGGATAAGTTACAATCTCACTCAACCAATTGTTATGTGAAAATAAGCAACTGATCTACCCCTTTAGGCTGGGTTCACACTGGTGCGACACGACAGCCGTCCTACTTTGGATCCGACTTTGCCCTGCGACATGAAGCCGGCATGTGTCCGACTTTCAATGAACGGGGATCCGACTTGGATCCCCGCCAATGCCGGCACTGTTTGGTATGAATCTTTAGGGGGGAACTCCAAATTTTAAATAAAAAACCGGCATGGGTTCCCCCTCCAAGAGCATACCAGGCCCTTGGGTCTGGTATGGACCTTGAGGGGAACCCCCTACGCCGAAAAAGCGGCGTGGGGGTCCCCCCCAATCCATACCAGACCCTTATCCGAGCACGCAGCCCGGCCGGACAGGAATGGGGGTGGGGACGAGCGAGCGCCCCCCCCCTCCTGAACCGTACCAGGCCGCATGCCCTCAACATGGGGGGGTTGGTGTCTTGGGGGAGGGGGGTGCGCTGCGGCCCCCCCACCCCAAAGCACCTTGTCCCCATGTTGATGAGGACAAGGGCCTCTTCCCGACAACCCTGGCCGTTGGTTGTCGGGGTCTGCGGGCGGAGGGCTTATCGGAATCCAGGAGCCCCCTTTAATAAGGGGGCCCCCAGATCCCGGCCCCCCACCCTATGTAAATGAGTATGGGGTACATGGTACCCCTACCCATTCACCTAAGGAAGTTTCAATTATAAAAAAACACAGTACACAGGTTTCAAAATTAATTTATTGGGCAGCTCCGGTATCTTCTTCCGACTTCTCCCGGTGTTCCGCCTCTTCTCCCGGGCCCCGCCGCTATCTTCTTCCAGCTCTATTGCCAGCGAGGGGCCCGGTCTGCTGCCGCTGTCTTGTCGCCGCTGTCTTGTCGCCGCTGTCTCGCCGCTTCTTCTCTTCATCTCTTCTTCCGATGTTGACACGGCGCTCTCCCCGGCTGGAATGCTCTCTGTGCGCTCTGCTCTGACTTATATAGGCGGTGACCACGCCCCCTAAAACGTCACAGTCCCTGGGCATGCTGGGACTGTGACGTTTTAGGGGGCGTGGTCATCGGGTGATGACCACGCCCCCTAAACCGTCACAATCCCAGCATGCCCAGGGACTGTGACGGCATAAGGGGGCGTGGTCACCACCTATATAAGTCAGAGCGGAGCGCTCAGAGTGCATTCCAGCCCCAGAGAGCGTCGTGTCAACATCAGGAGAAGAGGGCAGAAGGCAGAAGATTGAAGACTGGGCTCCTCCTCTTTAGCAAAAGAGCGGCAAAAGAGCAGAAGAGAGAGGAGGAGCCCGGCAGAAGACCCGGAGAGCGCGGAGAAGAACCGGAGAGACCCCCGAAGAGAAGAAGGCAGCAGACCGGGCTCCTCCTCTTTAGCAAAAGAGCAGAAGAGAGAGGAGGAGCCCGGCAGAAGACCCGGAGAGCGCGGAGAAGAACCGGAGAGACCCCCGAAGTCGGAAGAAGACCCCCGGAGCTGTCTAATAAATTACTTTAAAAATCTGTGTAGTGGGTTTTTTTAAATTGACACTTTTTCCCTGGGTGAATGGGTAGGGGTTCGATGTACCCCATACTCATTCACATAGGGTGGGGGGCCGGGATCTGGGGGCCCCCTTATTAAAGGGGGTTCCCGGATTCCGATAAGCCCCCCGCCAGCAGACCCCGACAACCAATGGCCAGGGTTGTCGGGAAGAGGCCCTTGTCCTCATCAACATGGGGACAAGGTGCTTTGGGGTGGGGGGGCCGCAGCGTGCCCCCCTCCCCCAAGGCACCAACCCCCCCATGTTGAGGGCATGCGGCCTGGTACGGTTCAGGAGGGGGGGGGGGCGCCAGCTCGTCCCCACCCCCATTCCTGTCCGGCCGGGCTGCGTGCTCGTATAAGGGTCTGGTATGGATTGGGGGGACCCCCGCACGCCGCTTTTTCGGCGTAGGGGGTTCCCCTCAAGGTCCATACCAGACCCAAGGGCCTGGTATGCTCTTGGAGGGGGAACCCATGCCGGATTTTTATTTAAAATTTGGCGCGGAGTTCCCCCTCAAAATCATCTGAGCACAAGTCGCGTGCCGAAGTCGGATCATGCGAGACGGCAATCCGACTTTGATCCGACTTCAATGATAGTCAATAGGCTGAAGTAGGATCAAAGTCGGACCAAAGTAGTACAGGGAGCATTTCTAAAGTCGGAACGACTTGTGTCGGACCAGTTAGGACGGCTCCCATAGGGAAACATTACATTTCACACGTCATGCGACATGAGCTCCCAATGTCGGAGCGTTTGTCGGACCAGTGTGAACCCAGCCTTAAAGACCACAGCTCTTCAATCAACTCAAAACACATGAGAACTTTGCAAAGAAAGTAATGAACCATGTATACTTGTGGTGAAAAACATTTGTGCAGAGTTAGTGTTATGGTCTACCTACAGTTGCCATCAAACAATAATGTCTAATTAGAAACGATATTCAAGTGACAGTGAATGTGAAAGATATAATGAATTATTTCTTTTTTGCTGAAAGCATATATGCATATCACTAGTCATTTGCTCGTATGAGTGGGAGGATGTGTGGCCCAATTAAATAGATCGATTACTTTCTGCTGCAGCTGTGAGCCAGGTGTACCAAGTCCCCCTCTACTAGTTTTTGGAATGTGTCAAGATTCTTACCTCTAGCTGCCACCGGATAAAAATCTGATCTACCCCTGGAGATCTCAATGTGAACATCCGTGGGATTTAGAGGACAAGGATCTGACTCATGTGCCAAATCTGTTAGATCCTGTAAAGCACGGTTGTCAACAAATAGTGTGGGTGAAGAAGGGGACTCACCTGTGTAACAGCTGTCTACAGACTCATTGGGCTCTTCCACTGCACAATCAAAAAAATGTTTCCTAAAAGTTAAAGTCCTTGAAAATTTATTAATGTCCAAAATTGTTTCAAAAAGGTTGAAATGTCTGCTAGGACAAAAGTTCAAACCTTTGGCCAACAGGCTGATCTCTTCTGTACTCAGTTGTTTTTTGGACAAATTAATCACACTGTGTTTTACTTCCTCGGCGACTTCGGCGTCTTCTCCCGCAGCATGTAGCGTGTGTTGTTTGTGGCGTTTGTGTTTCCTACCACCTCTTCTTGTCTTTTTGTGGAGGGTTTCTTTTTCTTGGTTTGTCTGGACCTGTGAGGGTTTCCAGGGGAGCGGCTATTGGTGGATCTGATAGATTCTGGTGGGGTTGAAGATCTGTCAAATGATGAATTTGACATGGTGCGTGCTAGGGTGTTGTCGGCCGACTCCCCTTCATGGTCAGAGAAGCTTACTCGTTTACCTCGGTTTTTACGGGATCTGTTGGACTTGTAAAGTGGCTTGTGCCAGGTGTAAACCTTGTTTCCCTGATAATCATCCTTATCCCAGGCCATTTTACCTTTCTTGGTATCAATCACTGCTCTTTCCATTCAATCTAGTTTTTTGTTTAACCTTTCATCGAGTTCAGAAAAACCTTTAATTGCTTGAGAAGTGGTGAGATCTTTTTGTATTGTGGAAATATCCAGTTGTAGCTTCTCTGTTTCCTTTTTCTTTGAGGCGATCAAAATCTCCATGAGTTTAAAGGAACAGATGTCTAGAGTGTCTGTCCACTGTTTTTTGAAATCTTCATCAAATAAATCTGAGGTAGGAAATTTTTTGATTCTTAGTCCTCGAGGAATATGCAGTATTGATACATATTCTGTGAGAAAAATAATGTCCCAATAAGCTCTAATCTCTTTAGACATTAATTGTTCTAATTTCCTGAAGAGCCTTAGCAATTGTATCTCATCGTCTTCCGACGGTTGTAAGGTGTATGCTTGCAATGGCTGTCTTAGAGGATTATTGGATGGTGCTGTAAGAGTTCTGCTAAAAGCTGCTTCCACAACAGGCACTTGTGTACTGGGATAATCCATAGTTTATTTCCAATGTTGCTCTCTCACTCTGAGACCAAAAGTGGTCTTCCAAAAATCATAAGGTTATAATAAAATATATATACCTTGGTAGTGCGGGGAGATGACCGAGCTGGTGGAGAGAAATATGTAGCAAAAGTCCAGATATTTGAGATGAACAAGATAGTTACCACCGCTCTAGGTGACCGGGTTCAAGCTTCCCGTCCTCCGCTGTGTGGATGATTGTGAGAGCCCCAGTTGCCAGCAATTGCTATTCCAATGGTATGTGTGTGATGGAAAAATCTGGACAGCCGCACTCCAGATTGGAAAAGTGAAAAATAAAATCCTCTTTATTGAAAAAGTAATAACATGATTAAAATCCGTACATGGCTTTTTTGGGATAATGCAGCATAACCGCTAACGCGTTTCACGCTCCCATAGAGCGCTTACTCATAGCTGGTTTGTACAAAAGTGATCACAACTTATATACACATAATTTGTCTACCACATGACTACATATTGATTATCTGATTCTAAACAGCTGGTCGTTGGTCTGTGTGGGATTTTTTTGGCATAGATGTAATTGGGTATTCAGATGGGAGACAGGTGAAAACAAAAGACATAAAAAAACGCTTAGCGTTTCTGGAAGACCAGCTCTGTCTTCCATACAAGAAATTCACCCAAACGTTAAATTTCCTCACACGGGGCACCATCTGTAATGGCAATGTTTGTACCTCACTTAAATGATTAATGATACATAAAATAAGTGATTAACCACATGCCGACCAGCCACCGCAGTTGTACTGCAGCAGAATGGCACGGCGGGGCGAAATGATGTTATGTAATGTCGCTTCGCCCTGTGGCCACTAGGGGGCATGCGCGCGCCCGGCGGTCCCAATCACCGCCAGGCTCCCGCGATCGTTCGGGGCACACGGAGAACCCGGAACTGTGTGTGTAAACACACAGTTTCCGGTTCTCTGAGGGGAGAACTGACAGATACAGAGTATGAACAGCGATCTGTTAGTTTCCCTGCACAGTCCCTATCCCCCTTCAGTTAGAACACAAACTAGGACACACATTAACCCCTTCACTGCCCCCTAGTGTTAACCCCATTCACTGCCAGTGACATTTTTACAGTAATGAATGTATTTTTAATCGCACTGATCGCTGTATTAATGCCAATGGTCCCAAAAATGTGTCAAAATTGTCAAAATTGGCCGACGTGTCCGCCATAATGTCTCTGATCACCGCCATTACTAGTAGAAAAAAAAATATTAATAAAAATGACATAAAACTATCCCCTATTTTGTAGACGCTATAACTTTAGCGCAAACCAATCAATATACACTTATTGCGATTTTCTTTACCAAAAATATGTAGAAGAATACGTATCGGCCTAAACTGAGGAAAATAAATTTTTTTTATATATTTTTTGGGGATATTTATTATAGCAAAAAGTAAAAAATATTGCGTTTTTTTCAAAATTTGCGTTCTTTTTTTGTTTATAGTGCAAAATATAAAAACCGCAGAGGTGATCAAATACCACCAAAAGAAAGCTCTATTTGTGGGAAAAAAAGGACGTCAATTTTGTTTGGGAGCCACGTCGCACGACCGCACAATTGTCAGTTAAAACGATGCAGTGCCGAATCGCAAAAAGTGCTTTGGTCTTTGGCCAGCCAAAAGGTCCGGGGCTGAAAAACCTTAAAACCTTTTGTCTATATAAGAATCAACCAATGGGGTTGCAGCTATAACAAATACAAATCAATAACGAATGATAACTTGCAAAAAGGATAATAATCTAATTTACCTTTTTTTTCGCTCCATAAGACGCACCATAGGTTGACCATAGGACGCACCTAGGTTTTAGAGGAGGATAACAAGAAAAAAATATTCTGAACCAAATGGTGTACTAAAATATTTAATACCCCCCTACCCCCCCCCATAAAATCAGCTCAGCTACACTATACCTGGGTGGTGGTGGTGGACACAGCAACCTCCCCCCTTCCCAGATCAGCTCAGGGTGGCAGGGCAGACAAAAAAACCCTTCAGCCTCTTCTATCACAACAACTCAGGTGACTGGGCAGTGGATACCATGCCAGCCCACACCTCCCACCCCTTTACCACCAGCTCCCCTCAGGCAGCGGAGGACACTGCCATTACAATGCACAATACTGGCTGGCTCTCAGATGCACCAGGGCAGCAGCTAGGAAGGAGGACTGGGGACATAGTTTGCAGCAGCAGCTGCTGGTGGAAGGAGCAGAAGGTGAGACTGGACCAGACCACGGCACCGGGGGTGTTCCGGCTGAAAAAAAAAACAGCCAGGGCTCTCGCCGCTTTCGGGATGGTGTCACCTCTGGTGGGTGTCATCCGACCTGGGTGCAGAGCGCACCCCCATAGCGACGCAACTGACATCTTCCCCCATGTATTGGCACCCAGGGCGGACCACCTCCCCCCGCTCCCCCTTGGTATGACCCTGCCAGGATGCGCCTCACATCCTGTCCTCTCTCCTTCACAGAGAAGCCGAGCGCCGGTAATCTAACGTGGCGGAGGCGACGGAAGGCGGTACCTGGTCTGTATTCGCTCCATAAGACGCAGGGACATTTTAGCCCATTTTTTTTTTTGGGGGGGGGGGGGAGTGCGTCTTATGATGCGAAAAATACGGTATTTAAACTTACTATTGTACAGAAAAGAAACTTGTATTTATCCAATATTATCAAATATAACGTAGAGGATACAACCTTAAAACAAAGATGTTACCAATGATACAAAGTAATGGACCTACAAATGCTATCAATGTATTAAGACAAATCATAGGACAGGTAAAGTTACAGAAAAGAAAAGAGAAATAAAATAATACAGTAATGAAAATAGGATACACAGATCTTAGTAACCATGCTTTGTCTTCCATGAGGCTAAAAGAGAAGCCGCATCCATGGGCGCTTTGATTTTTATGTTCCCTCTCTACCCATCCCTACCAATCACACCCCTGGACTACTCATTGGTTCAGAAGTGGCATTGAATCCTGATTGGCTGAAATGCAATCCTAGTTGGCCATCATGCTTCTCACTTAAGCATTAGACTGTCTCCGGTGCCTCATTGTCTACCATGTTTATGGTTGTTAGCTCAGCAACTCTCTTTGATCCTAGCATAACCAGTTCCGACATTAGCATGTCAAGGACCCCTTGACATCTATCTATCTATCTATCTATCTATCTATCTATCTATCTATCTATCTATCTATCTATCTATCTATCTATCTATCTATCTATCTATCTATCTATCTATCTATCTATCTATCATTCTATATATATATCTATCCATATATATTGTATACAGTATATGTACACATACATTCTACATACACATTGAAATGGGGCATGGTAATTAGAAATTAATTAGAAAGTCCTCACAATGGTTCCCTTGAAACCCCTTGATATAAATATGAAGCTCAATATTTCCACATCACATGTCATGCTTTAAAAAAGCACACACTCATGGAATGGCAACAAATTATCATACCTAAACATTTAAATAAAAAAAAAAAAAGTGAGATTTGACTGTTTAAAAAAATGCCGGGGTATTAAAATTTAACGTCAAAGTAATGACGTATATATACAGTGGGCGGTCTGGAAGTCTTTAATGGGCTGCTGCTCGCTCCTGCCCTCTTGAGGCAACATACGGAAGTGTCACTGTAAAGAATATGCAGCATTGATCAAGGTAGATGGGCCAGCAGGAGGCTATATGAGATTATTCTGATAACTGGAACAATGCAGGAGAATGCTTTGCTCAGCTTGCCAACCAGTGAAAAAACATCATTACTTTGACGAGAAATACCGGGGTGGTGGCTGCAGCTAGATGTCATAACCCCAGTATCATTTTTTTCCCTCGGGCACCGGTCTTTCTTGTCCCCTCTCGCCGCTTTCCGGTGGTTTTTGGGCTTACCTGGTGGATCAGGAAGCCCAAAAACCAATCCGGCACTGGAGGGGGGCTGTGCATAAAGATGAGTGAAGGAAAAAAAAAATTGCCTCCGCTCATCTCTATGCCCTAGGAGGACCGTGGTGACGTCGTGACGTCACTTCTGGTTCTGGCCCCATGTGGACAAGGCCATTTTCTTTTTAAGCAAAAGATCAAAGCTTTTTTTTTGATCTTTGCTTTTAAAGGTAGAGGAGAGATTTGGGGTCTTTTTGACCCCAGATCTCTCCATAAAGAGGACCTGTCATGCTGTATTGTTATCGCAAGGGTATAAATAAAAGTGATTAAAAAAAAATAAAAAATGTAAGGGATAGTGTAAAAAAAAAAAAAAAAGTTATAAAATAAATGCCATTTTTTTTTTAAAGCGCCCCTGTCCCGTATGCTCGCGCGCAGGGTGAATGCACACGTAGGTCACGCCCACATATGTAAACGGTGTTCGCACTGCACATACGTGGTATCGCCACTAACGTCAGAGCGAGAGCAATCATTTCTTGCACCATACCTCCTCTGTAACTCTAAAGTGGTAACCTGTAGAAATGTTTAAAGCGTCGCCTATGGAGATTTTTAACTACCATAGCGCCATTCCACAAGCGCATGCAACTTTAAAGCATGATGTGTTAGGTATCTATTTATTCGGCGTAACATCATCCTTCATATTACACAAAAAATTAGGGTGTATATATTATGTTTTGTTTTAAATCCTTAAAGTGTATTTTTTTGCCAAAAAATTTGCTTTAGAAAAAACCGTGGGACGTAAAAAAAATTGCAATGACCGCCATTTTATTCTCTAGGGTCTCTGTTTTAAAAAAAAAGATATGTTTGGGGGTTCTAAGTCATTTTCTAGCAAGAAATACAAATTTTTACTCAGAAAAAGGCCTGGTCAGCAGGTGGTTAAAGCTGGAGGCTGGGCAAAAAAAACGAAAAAAAAAAAACGACATCAAGTATTGGTTTTGCACGCAGTAAAAAAAAAGTAAATATATTTTCTCTACTTACAATCTGTCTTTATATTAGCTTCCCTAAATGCCCTACACACCAGAACGTAAAATGAAGGAAAATTAGTAAAATAAGGAAAGGACAGAACTGCAAGCCAATAAATTTCTGTTGCATATTTTCAGGCTCTGGGAGCTCCCAGCATGGGAAAATATAGGGAAGATCTTAGCTGATGGATAATATCCCACCATTGTCCAATCAAAAGCAATTTTTACATTTTTAAATTTGCAGATTTCATTTTGATAATATCTGGTGATGTTTACATGTTCAGACACTTCCTGTTAGGTGGTGACAACGCTCTGTCCCTTTGTAGTATACGTGCAGGGTTGGGTTAGACCTTTGTAGTGGGTAGGTCTGTGACGGCTCAACTAGTGGAGGCTTCTCAGATGACAATGCTCTTTCCATGTCTGCAACTTACATTCCTGCATTGTCGCTCTTCAAGGCATGTATTGCCAACAATCTCAAGAATAACATCCAACATTTTATTAGAATGATCACATCACAGCAGAGAATTGCAACGTTTCGGGGCATGCAGGACCCCTTCATCAGGCATGTGATAGCCAGATATGTGCATAGCCTCCCAACTGTCCCTGATGGAGCAATGTCCCTCTGTCCCTCTGTCCCTCTCCCCCCACATTTATCCCTCATTTTGGTCTGATCTATATAGATGTATATAAAATGCAGTATTTATCTTTTAAAAAATGTGTTTCCCAGTGCTAAACCTTTCATCCAAATTCTGAATTGCTGCATTTGTAAATTTCAAAAGCCAATGAATATAAAGGAATAGTAGTGGTAAAAATAAGCCCTTGTGGGTTTAACTAATCTTATTTTTTTGGTTAATTCTCCTTTAAGGGGGCGTGGCAGGGGGCGTGTCCTATGCCTACATACTTTTGCTAACAGGTGTCCCTCATTCTTATCTCAAAAAGTTGGGAGGTATGTAATGTGGTGTGTTGTCACTCTGTCCCACACTCCATCTAGTGGTCATTTCCCTGAAATACTCCAATTAGAAAAATACTGCATTAGGCCACTAACTTGAGCACACAAATTGCAGGGATTATTTGCAATGGTTGGGCAAACGCTTGAGACATTTTTTTTTATTTTTTTATAAATAGACCCCTAGTGGTCATTTTAACACGTATTAGGAAGACATGTTCCAGTATTGTCATCGTCAGTAAATCCCCCATGGGAAATACCATACAGTGTATATAGATAGTATATGGCTGCAAAGAGGCTGCATAAGATCTGCAGCACTGAGATGCAAAAAAAAAAGAAAAACAGGTAAAGACAGTATTTATATACTGTGTGGTCTGTATTCGCTCCATAAGACGCAGGGACATTTTAGCCCATTTTTTTTTTTGGGGGGGGGGGGGAGTGCGTCTTATGATGCGAAAAATACGGTATTTAAACTTACTATTGTACAGAAAAGAAACTTGTATTTATCCAATATTATCAAATATAACGTAGAGGATACAACCTTAAAACAAAGATGTTACCAATGATACAAAGTAATGGACCTACAAATGCTATCAATGTATTAAGACAAATCATAGGACAGGTAAAGTTACAGAAAAGAAAAGAGAAATAAAATAATACAGTAATGAAAATAGGATACACAGATCTTAGTAACCATGCTTTGTCTTCCATGAGGCTAAAAGAGAAGCCGCATCCATGGGCGCTTTGATTTTTATGTTCCCTCTCTACCCATCCCTACCAATCACACCCCTGGACTACTCATTGGTTCAGAAGTGGCATTGAATCCTGATTGGCTGAAATGCAATCCTAGTTGGCCATCATGCTTCTCACTTAAGCATTAGACTGTCTCCGGTGCCTCATTGTCTACCATGTTTATGGTTGTTAGCTCAGCAACTCTCTTTGATCCTAGCATAACCAGTTCCGACATTAGCATGTCAAGGACCCCTTGACATCTATCTATCTATCTATCTATCTATCTATCTATCTATCTATCTATCTATCTATCTATCTATCTATCTATCTATCTATCATTCTATATATATATCTATCCATATATATTGTATACAGTATATGTACACATACATTCTACATACACATTGAAATGGGGCATGGTAATTAGAAATTAATTAGAAAGTCCTCACAATGGTTCCCTTGAAACCCCTTGATATAAATATGAAGCTCAATATTTCCACATCACATGTCATGCTTTAAAAAAGCACACACTCATGGAATGGCAACATGACAGTATTTATATACTGTGTGTATATATATATATATATATATATATATATATATATATATATATTTATATTTATAAATATATATAAATGTTCTTTTTTGGGGGGAAATAGTTTTTATATGACTGTGTTTTCGCAAACATAGAAATGTAGAAACAGAAAAAGTGATGGCAGAAAAAAAAAACAAGTGGTCCATCGAGTCTACTAGCTTTTTTTAATATATATATATATATATATATATATATATATATATATATATATATATCACCGGCCACTTTATTAGGTACACCTTGCTAGTACCGGGTTGGACCCCCTCTTGCCTTCTGAACTGTCTTCATTCTTCATGGCATAGATACAACAAGGTGTTGCAAACATTTCTCAGAGAATTTGGTCCATAGTGACATGATAGCATCACACAGTTGCTTCAGATTTGTTGGCTGCACATCCATGATGCGTATTTCCCGTTCCGTCACTTCCCAAAGGTGCTCTATTGGATGAGATCTGGTGACTGTGGAGGCCATTGGAGTACAGGGACCTCATTGTCCAGTGGTGAGATGAGTGGAGATTTGTGACATGGTGCATTATCCTGCTGGAAGGAGCCATCAGAAGATGGGGACACTGTAGTCATAAAGGGATGGACATGGTCAGCAACAATACTCAGGAAGGCCGTGGTGTGTAAACGATGCTCAATTGGTACTAAGGGGCCCAAAGTGTGCCAAGAAAATATCCCCCCCACCATTACACCACCACCAGCCTGAACCGTTGACACACGGCAGGGTGGATCCATACTTTTCAAATTCTGACCCGACCATCTAAATGTCGCAGCTGAATTCGAGACTCATCAGACCAGGCAATGTTTCTCCAACCTTCTATTGTCCAATTTTGGTGAGTCTGTGCGAATTCTACCCACAGTTTCCTGTTTGTAGCTGACAGGCGTGGCACCCAGTCTGGTGTTCTGCTGCTGTAGCCCATCTGCTTCAAGGTTCAATGTGTTCAGAGATGGTATTCCGCATACCTTGGGTGTAACGAGTGGTTATTTGAGTTGCTGTTGCCTTTCTATTGTTTCAAACCAGTCTACCCATTCTCCTCTGACATCAGCCAGGCATTTTTCTCCACACAATTATTTTCTCTTTTTCGGACCATTCTCTGTAAACCCGAGAGATGGTTGTGTGTGGAAATCCCAGTAGATCAGCAATTTTTGAGATTCTCAGACCAGCCTGTCTGGCACCAACAACCATGCCACGTTCAAAGTCACTTAAATCCCCTTTCTTCCCCATTCTGATGCTCGGTTTGAACTTCAGCAAGTCCTATTCACCACGTCTAGTTGCCTAAATGTATTGAGTTGGTGCCAGGTGATTGGCTGATTAGCAATGTGTGTTACCAAGCAATGAACGGTTGCACCTAATAAAGTGGCCGGGGAGTGTAGTGTGTACATATACAGTAGTTGTTTTTTGTATTTTATTTTTTGTTTGTTTGTTGTTTGTTTTTGTTTTTTTGTTATTTATTTTTGTTAACTTTTTTTGTTAACTTTTTTGTCTGATTATAGATCTCTAAATGTTGTGTAGTTCGCATTTACGTCTCCTCCTACATCTGTGGTTTCATAGTGGATATACACTTATGCCTCGTATACACGGTCGGATTTTCCGATGGAAAATGTTCGATGGGAGCCTTTTGTCGGAAATTCCGACCGTGTGTGGGCTCCATCGGACATTTTCCATCAGAATTTCCATCACACAAAATTTGAGATCTGGATCTCAAACTTTCCGACAACAAAATCTGTTGTCGTAAATTCCGATCGTGTGTACACAATTCCCACACACAAAGTTCAACGCATGCTCGGAATCAAGCAGAAGAGCCGCACTGGCTATTGAACTTCATTTTTCTCAGCTCATCGTACGTGTTGTACGTCACCGCGTTCTTGACGGTCGGAATTTCCGACAACATTTGTGTGAATGTGTGTATGCAAGACAAGTTTGAGCCAACATCCGTCGGAAAAAATCCATGGATTTTGTTGTCGGAATGTGCGATCAATGTCCGACCGTGTGTACAGGGCATAAGATGCCTATTAATTCTTTTCCACAAGTAAAACCCGCAGCGCCGTTAGACGCCGAGCCACACAAAACGTATTTAATTGAAGAAAAGGGGTCAGATATTCGTAATAAATACTCCTTCCAGGCAGGAGGAAACCCGGTGATATCTATTGACTGGCAGGATATTTCATTTCTGAGCTCTCTATTCTTCCCTAGAAATGTCATTTCTGAGATTTCTGTATATTTTATTCTTTCAAGATAATCATGTTTCTTGTTTACTGAGAATACACCAGGTGCTGTTTACACGGATTTGATAATGTCAGTCAGTGCGTGTACCTGAGCCCAGATAATGGAGCCGGGAAGATTCCTAGGGGGTCTCTTCAATAACCGAGTGGAAGGGTAAGACGCTTCATAACCGCTGAACATACAACCAGAACAATCAGAGCGGCGGCTCAATGGCAACGTTGAGGATGTGAGAGGAGAAGAATTCTGGATATAAGATCAGAGATGAATATTATTTAATAGAGTACAAAAATGGAAACCACCCCAATATTAATTGCCTGGGGGGGGGGGGGGGTGCTTGTCAGATCACAATCCATACAAATGTCTCCCTCTTGTGGCTATTTCTGTGTCAGACAGTACAGTTAGCATCTGTACTGGACATCTGCTGTCCCCAAGAACTGGTAAAACATTCTACTCCTGTCTCCCAACTGTGCATGTAAAATGTTACTAAACCCAGGACCCTGCGTTCACAATATTTGGTCTCCCACAGTACACAGAACAAGAAAATGTGATTATTTTACTAAACATAAACTGCTAAATACCTTTTCTCATCAGCAGTATATAGCAGTCTTGTGAGCAGTGGTGTTGCTAGGGGATGGCTTTTGGGGCTATAGCCCTGAATCTGGGGCCCATAACTCAGAGTCTCTGCAGGGGTCCCCAAGGGGAGGGGAGGCTCTCTGGGGACCCTGATGAAAGTGGGGGGCTCTCTGGGGACCCTGATGTAAGTGGGGGGGTCTCTGGGGACCCTGATGCAAGGTGGAGGCTCTCTGGGGACCCTGATTTAAGTGCGAGGCTCTCTGGGGACCCTGATTTTAAGGGAGAGGCTCTCTGGGGACCCTAATGTAAGGGGGGCTCTCTGGGAATCCTGATGTAAGTGGGGGGGGGGCTCTCTGGGTACCCTGATGCAAATGGGAGGCTCTCTGGGGACTCTGATGTAAGGAGGGGCTCTCTGGGGACTCTGATGTAAGGAGGAGGCTTTCTGGGGACTCTGATGTAAGGGGGAGGCTCTCTGGGTACCCTGATGTAAGGGGATCTCTGGGGACCCTGATGTAAGGGGAAGGCTCTCTGGGGACCCTGATTTTAAGGAAGAGGCTCTCTGGGGTCCCCGATTAAAGGGGAAGGCTCTATGGGGACCCTAATGTAAGGGGGGCTCTCTGGGAACACTGATGTAAGTGTGGGGGCTCTCTGGGTACCCTGATGCAAGGGGAGGCTCTCTGGGGACCCTGATTTTAAGGGAGAGGCTCTCTGGGGACCCTGGTGTAAAGAGGAGGCTCTCTGGGGACACTGATGTAAGATGGGAGGCTCTCTGGGGACCCTGATGCAAGATGGAGGCTCTCTGGGGACGCTGATTTTAAGGGAGAGGCTCTCTGGGGACCCTGATGCAATGGGGGCTCCCTGGGAATCCTGATGTAAGTGGGGGGGCTCTCTGGGTACACTGATGCAAGGGGGAGGCTCTCTGGGGACTCTGATGTAAGGAGGGGCTCTCTGGGGACCCTGATTTTAAGGGAGAGGCTCTCTGGGGACCCTAATTTAAGGGGGAGGCTCTCTGGGGACCCTAATATAAGGGGGGCTCTCTGGAAATCCTGATGTAAGGAGGGGCTCTCTGGGGACTCTGATGTAAGGAGAGGCTCTCTGGGGACTCTGATGTAAGGGGGAGGCTCTCTGGGGACTCTGATGTAAGGAGGGGCTCTCTGGGGACCCTGATTTTAAGGGAGAGGCTCTCTGGGGACCCTAATTTAAGGGGGAGGCTCTCTGGGGACCCTAATATAAGGGGGGCTCTCTGGAAATCCTGATGTAAGGAGGGGCTCTCTGGGGACTCTGATGTAAGGAGAGGCTCTCTGGGGACTCTGATGTAAGGGGATCTCTGGAGACCCTGATTTAAGGGGAAGGCTCTCTGGGGACCCTGATTTTAAGGGAGAGGGTCTCTGGGGACCCTGATTTAAGCGGAAGGCTCTCTGGGGACCCTAATGTAAGGGGGGGGGCTCTCTGGGAACACTGATGTAAGTGGGGGGGCTCTCTGGGCAACCTGATGTAAGGAGGAGGCTCTCTGGTGACCCTGATGTAAGGGGATCTCTGGAGACCCTGATGTAAGAGGGAGGCTCTCTGGGGACCCTGATTTTAACGAAGAGGGTCTCTGGGGACCCTGATTTAAGCAGAAGGCTCTCTGGGGACCCTAATGTAAGGGGGGCTCTCTGGGAACACTGATGTAAGTGGGGGGGGGGCTCTCTGGGGACCCTGATTTTAAGGGAGAGGCTCTCTGGGGACCCTGATGTAAGGGGGTCTGGGGACCCTGATGTAAGTGGGGGGCTCTCTGGGGATATATACACTCACACATATATTACTGTATATACATGTGTATGCCCGCCCAAGCATATGACTTTCTTTACTACGCAGCTATGGGCTCTAGCCCCAGATCTTTTGTAGAGGTGCTTTTTGTGGTGCTTGGACCCTAGTCCGATCCCACCTGGGCTGTCCTGCCAGGAAGCGGTTGCTTTACTGAGACAATGGTAAGCAATTGAGGTGTTCCCTGCCTTGTTTACATGCGGATGTGGGCCGGAGGTATATCTCGGATGCTTACTATTGGCTCTGAACAATGACAGGTAAATCTCGGACGCTTACTATGGGCTCTGAACAATGACAGGTATATCTCGGACGCTTACTATGGGCTCTGAACAATGACAGGTTCTTGTCGGGATAACTCACATGACAGGTTCTGTCTAATGTTAAGATATGGAATATCTGGAGTCCGGAGTTCCCCTTATTATTGAACTGTATATTCAATAGGTTCTTAGGAGTCTGGAGTTCCCCCTTGAATATGTTCTCAACTATTTCAGTATTAGGCAAATTTTGCAAAATGAAATGTACTGCCAAGTGATGTCTGGACTAGTTTGGCTGTACATTGTCCCTTTTCTAGACACGTGCGATTCGTTTCGTACGAATCAAAAATGCGCACGAATTTCCGTAAATTCGTACATTCGGGAGGATCCGAAATACGAATTCCTATGCTTCCGAATTTTGTACGAAATTTCGTTTACGAATTTTGGATCCAAATTCCCAACGAACATTCGTAATTGTTACAAAAAGTTAACAAACCTAAAAGTTAAAAACGCAGGAAGTCAGCACAGCACAGGGATGGTGGGAGCCCCTCATAATGATAAATTCATCATAACCAACATTCGTAATTGTTACGAAAAGTTAACAAACCTAATGAAAATTTGTATTTCATATGAAATTTCGGACATGAATTACGAAATACGAATTAATTTTAATACGAAACGGAACGAAACAAAACAAATTTTTTTGACGGCGCACAGCAAACATAACAAAAAGTCTCTTCATGTCTCACAATAAGTTTGATTAAGTACGACCATAAAATCTAGAGGTCAGGATGACCATATGTGATGTACAAATAATTAGTTAAAGATGACTTGTAAAGATGACTTGTAAAGATGACTTGTAAAGATGACTTGTAAAGATGACTTGTGCTTTGGTATCATGCCATACATAGACAACCATTTTGACATATCTCTATAAAAGCTAATGTTATATTTTTACGGACCACCACACCCCATTGAGCTGGTGGTCCGGCGTACGCCGTAACTCTTTATCCGTATCTATGATTGTTATTCTGAAGTAAACTAGTATCAAGCAAGAATGCTTCTGGATCGTTGGTGTCTTTAATTCCAAAGGCCAATCAAAGGCTAGCTTAACACTAGGATCCAAACACGTGCAGCCTTCTTTTCCTAAACAGGGACTACTATTTCAATTTAGTTGCTCAGACTGATTGTATAGTTTTGCACTTGGTTTATCCCTAAGCTTATATTGGCTTGTGATTTCTCACTGTGGCCAGTAGATGTCAATGGTGTCAGTAGTCATAGTATGAAATTATGAATACTGTATATACTCGAGTATAAGCCGACCCGAATATAAGCCGAGGCACCTAATTTTACCACAAAAAACTGGGAAAACTTATTGACTCGAGTATAAGCCTAGGGTGAGAAATGCGCAGCTACTGTAAGTGGAAAAGAGGGTCAACAATGCCCATTTGCAGCCTCACTGTGAACATTTGCAGCCATAGATCCCCCGAACTTTAAACTCGGTAGTTAAGGGTTCCTAGATGCCCCCTAGCTGCAGCCAAAATTTGAGGTCTCTGGACCCAAAGGGCCCCGAAATGACATTGCTGCAGATGGACACAGTAGACTGATTTTGGGGCCCGTATCTCGGGGCCACTTGGTGCTAGGAACCCCAGCTTGGATATGGCCTCAAAGTCGGTTCGGAAAATGTCATTCTCTTCTGCAGAAAAGTGCTTGACTCGAGTATAAGCCGAGGGGGGCATTTTCAGCACAAAAAAATGTGCTGAAAAACTCGGCTTATACTTGAGTATATACGGTATTTCTGAGGTGTATGCCACTGGTGCGTGCTGGGGAAGGATATAAATACCCAGCACAGGTCATGTGCTCGCTCTCTTCCCCTGGGCTGAGGCCTAGGGAGGTGTTGCTGGATTGAGCTCTGCTGTTAGGCCCAATAGCCTGTTTTGGGGCCTAACGTGTGTTGAAGTGGTCCTGAAGCTGTCCTGTTTGGTTTGGAGGAAGCTGTGCCAAGGAGGAGACCCAAGGGAGGCCCCATTGCTGGAGAGAGACAAAAAGAAGCCTGGTCTCTCAGAAGGGCCTGGAGGGTTACTTGGAGGGTGCCCTGAAATCTGGGAAAATGCTTACAGTGTTGCCGTATCGGCTTAAAGGTTCTGACACTGTGAAGCTGTACATTGATATGAATCTGGAGAGTCTGTAGGTGATCTGCTATGGTATCTAGGACCCCTAACCCTCACCTCCCTAACCGTTCTGCAATTAAACATTGAAAATACAAAAGTGACTGGCACCCAATATCCTTTCTTGAACCCCCTATTTTAGCCATTGACTCATCCCCGGGTTGAATTTCAAGTCCACCCCTGGCCACTGGGGGTGCTATCCTGCCTTTTGGGTGTCAGAGGGGTGCTACATATGCTGGGACTCATCAGTGGTCTCTATCAGGAAATGTGAGTTGAAAATTCAGCACTAGAGCAATCAGGCCTGCCAAATTTGATGATCTTGTCCTTTAACTGCTTCCTGCCCGCCGAAATGACGGCCGGGCGGGAGCACTCTCGTTCTGGGAGATCGTCATACGACATTCCCCTTCCCCCTGTCAGAAATCAACAGCTCAGTGGGGGGATCCCTGTACTAACATCGGATCGTTAGTACAGCGACTCCGACCGGGAAGGAAAATAAGGTCTCCTGTCCTGCCAGACAGGACTGTGCTGTGTCAGAGCTGTGTAAATCTCAGGACTGGATGGCCAGAAAAACAAATCCTCTGGCACAGTCCATTAAGGGGCACACGGGCGCCGCCCCTTCTCTCCAGGCCACCTCCTATATGTATCATTGATTCATGCATATCCATGGCCGCTGTGGCCACCCCCTATTCAGGCGTCCAGCCCATTTTAGGATGCCGGGCACCTGAATTGCACCGGCAAGGGTGTTTTTTTAAGCACTTGATTAGAGCCAGAGGCTCTAATAGGCTTCAAATTATGGTGGTCTAATACCCATCACTTCATTGGCTGAAAGGACAGTCGTTCCTATTGGACGCCTAGAAGGAAGAAAGAAGAGACGCATGGAGCACACAGCTCAGCACTGCCTGACCCGCTGCCCGTCCCACAGCTCGCCACCGTCAACCGTTGCCTGACCCACCACCAAGATGGGGTAAGTGCTGGTCAGAAAGCAGGGGGGGGGGGGTCATAGTGGCTGCATTTGATGGGCGCAATGGCTGCATTTAATGAGCACAGTGGCTGCATTTGATGGCACAGTGGCTGCAGATGAAGGGCACAGTGGCTACATTTAAAGGGCACAGTGGCTGCATTTGATGGGCACAGTAGCTGCATTTGATGGAACAGTGGCTGCATTTGATGGACACAGTGGCTGCAATTGATAGCACAGTGGCTGCAATTGATGGGCACAGTGACTGCATTTGATGGGCACATTGGCTGCAATTGATGGCACAGTGGCTGCATTTGATGGGCTCAGTGACTGCATTTAATGGGCACAGTGGCTGCATTTAATGGCACAGTAGCTGCATTTTATGGGCACAGTGGCTGCAATTGATGGGCACAGTGGCTGCAATTGATGGGCACAGTGGCTGCAATTGATGGGCACAGTGGCTGCAATTGATGGCACAGTGACTGCATTTGATGGGCCCAGTGACTGCATTTAATGGGCACAGTGGCTGCATTTGATGGCGCAGTAGCTGCATTTTATGGGCACAGTGGCTGCAATTGATGGGCACAGTGGCTGCAATTGATGGGCACAGTGGATGCAATTGATGGCACAGTGGCTACAACTGATACCACAGTGGCTGCATTTGATGGGCACAGTGGCTGCATTTGATGGGCCCAGTGACTGCATTTGATGGGCCCAGTGACTGCATTTAATGGGCACAGTGGCTGCATTTGATGGGCACAGTGGCTGCAATTGATAGCACAGTGGCTGCAATTGATGGGCACAGTGACTGCAATTGATGGGCACAGTGGCTGCATTTGATGGGCACAGTGGCTGCAATTGATAGCACAGTGGCTGCAATTGATAGCACAGTGGCTGCATTTAATGGGCACAGTGGCTGCATTTGATGGCACAGTAGCTGAATTTGATGGGCACAGTGGCTGCAATTGATGGCACAGTGGCTGCAATTGATAGCACAGTGGCTGTATTTGATGGGCACAGTGGCTGCAATTTATGGGCACAGTGGCTGCATTTAATGGGCACAGTGGCTGCATTTGATGGGCACAGTGGCTGCAATTGATGGGCACAGTGGCTGCAATTGACGGGCACAGTGACTGCAATTTATGGGCACAGTGCCTGCAATTGATGGGCACAGTGCCTGCAATTGATGGGCACAGTGAGGCTGCAATTGATGTTTTTTTCAGCATTTTTCAGAATTTTTCAGTTGGTTTGCGCCCCCCCCTCAAAAATTTTAAGCACCAGCCGCCACTGCTTTGGCATATAAAACAGCTCTCATGTATGTATTTTGTCTGTTTATTTAGATGTTTGAATTGAGCTTAGCTTTAAGAAAAAAAGTATTTTTTTTTTTAAACCTAAACAGTTAAAGGTTTGAAATTTCTTTTAATAAACAAACATGTTATACTTACCTGCTTTGTAAAAGGGTTTTGCAAAGAGCAGCCCCAATCCTCCTCTTCTGGGATGCCCTGCCAGCGCTCCTCACTACTGCGTCCATTGACTGAGACAGCAGGACCTGGCCCCGCCCCCTGGCTCCCGTGTCACTGGATTTGATTGACAGCAGTGGGAGCCAATGGTTCCGCTAAGAAAAAGGAGGTGCTCTGGGGGGCTGCTCCAGCACAGAAGGTTTTTCAACTTAATGCATAGAACGCATTAAGGTGAAAAACCTGGAGACTTTTCAAACCCTTTAAAGCGGTATTAAACCCAAAACCAAAAATATAATACATTGAAGCTTACCAACCATTAGATGTGATGGCTGCATTTGTTTTCTCTTTGTTGGCTTTTTTCCTCTGTTTTCACCTGGTGATCGGGCCAATAACACACCTCCTGTATTAGGCTGGGTTCACACTGGTGCGACACGACAGCCGTCCTACTTTGGATCCGACTTTGCCCTGCGACATGAAGCCGGCATGTGTCCGACTTTCAATGAACGGGGATCCGACTTGGATCCCCGCCAATGCCCGACACTGTGTTTGGTATGAATCTTTAGGGGGAACTCCGCGCCAAATTTTAAATAAAAATCCGGCATGGGTTCCCCCTCCAAGAGCATACCAGGCCCTAGGGTCTGGTATGGACCTTGAGGGGAACCCCCTACGCCGAAAAAACGGCGTGGGGGGTCCCCCCAATCCATACCAGACCCTTATCCGAGCACGCAGCCCGGCCGGACAGGAATGGGGGTGGGGACGAGCGAGCGCCCCCCCCCCTCCTGAACCGTACCAGGCCGCATGCCCTCAACATGGGGGGTTGTTGCCTTGGGGGAGGGGGGCGCGCTGCGGCCCCCCCACCCCAAAGCACCTTGTCCCCATGTTGATGAGGACAAGGGCCTCTTCCCGACAACCCTGGCCGTTGGTTGTCGGGGTCTGCGGGCGGGGGGCTTATCGGAATCCGGGAGCCCCCTTTAATAAGGGGGGCCCCAGATCCCGGCCCCCCACCCTATGTGAA
Source organism: Lithobates clamitans (assembly GCA_037952925.1). Taxonomy (NCBI): domain Eukaryota; kingdom Metazoa; phylum Chordata; class Amphibia; order Anura; family Ranidae; genus Lithobates; species Lithobates clamitans. The sequence continues at coordinate 562,169 of JBBGZY010001854.1, forward strand.
TTGAGTATGGGGTACATGGTACCCCTACTCATTCACCTAGGGAAAAAGTGTCAATTTAAAAAAAAAACACTACACAGATTTTTAAAGTATTTTATTAGACGGCTCCGGGGGTCTTCTTCCGACTTCGGGGGTCTCTCCGGTTCTTCTCCGCGTCTTCTGCCGGGCTCCTCCGCTCTCTTCTGCTCTTTTGCCGCTCTTTTGCTTAAGCAGAGGAGTCCGGTCTTCGGTCTTCAGTCTTCGGTCTTCTGCCCTCTTCTCTTCTCCTGATGTTGACACGACGCTCTCTCCGGCTAGAATGCTCTCTGTGCGCTCTGCTCTGACTTATATAGGCGGTGACCCCGCCCCCCTATCCCGTCACAGTCCCTGGGCATGCTGGGACTGTGACGTTTTAGGGGGCGTGGTCATCACCCGATGACCACGCCCCCCGTATGCCGTCATAGTCCCAGCATGCCCAGGGACTGTGACGGGATAAGGGGGCGGGGTCACCGCCTATATAAGTCAGAGCAGAGCGCACAGAGAGCATTCTAGCCGGAGAGAGCGTCGTGTCAACATCAGGAGAAGAGAAGAGGGCAGAAGACTGAAGACCGAAGACCGGACTCCTCTGCTTAAGCAAAAGAGCGGCAAAAGAGCAGAAGAGAGCGGAGGAGCCCGGCAGAAGACGCGGAGAAGAACCGGAGAGACCCCCGAAGTCGGAAGAAGACCCCCGGAGCCGTCTAATAAAATACTTTAAAAATCTGTGTAGTGTTTTTTTTTTAAATTGACACTTTTTCCCTAGGTGAATGAGTAGGGGTACCATGTACCCCATACTCAATTCACATAGGGTGGGGGGCCGGGATCTGGGGGCCCCCTTATTAAAGGGGGCTCCCGGATTCCGATAAGCCCCCCGCCCGCAGACCCCGACAACCAACGGCCAGGGTTGTCGGGAAGAGGCCCTTGTCCTCATCAACATGGGGACAAGGTGCTTTGGGGTGGGGGGGCCGCAGCGCGCCCCCCTCCCCCAAGGCAACAACCCCCCATGTTGAGGGCATGCGGCCTGGTACGGTTCAGGAGGGGGGGGGGGCGCTCGCTCGTCCCCACCCCCATTCCTGTCCGGCCGGGCTGCGTGCTCGGATAAGGGTCTGGTATGGATTGGGGGGGACCCCCCACGCCGTTTTTTCGGCGTAGGGGGTTCCCCTCAAGGTCCATACCAGACCCAAGGGCCTGGTATGCTCTTGGAGGGGGAACCCATGCCGGATTTTTATTTAAAATTTGGCGCGGAGTTCCCCCTCAAGAACATCTGAGCACAAGTCGCATGCCGAAGTCGGATCATGCAAGACGGCAATCCGACTTTGATCCGACTTCAATGATAGTCAATAGGCTGAAGTAGGATCAAAGTCGGACCAAAGTAGTACAGGGAGCATTTCTAAAGTCGGAACGACTTGTGTCGGACCAGTTAGGACGGCTCCCATAGGGAAACATTACATTTCACACGTCATGCGACATGAGCTCCCAATGTCGGAGCGTTTGTCGGACCAGTGTGAACCCAGCCTTAGAGTGCCTCCATTCTGGAGATGAAGGAGCACAGGGGGCACCTTTGGACAGCAGCATTGTCAGTCAGGGGGGTGGGAGTGTTAAATGTATTAGCAAATTTAAATACTCTAACAAATTGAAGCCAAATACTTTATAACCAGTTACATCAAACAGTTTTTCTTGTTCCTTTTGGGATAAAGGTTTTGCATGAACAAATAAAAAAGCTGATAATTTGAATCACCCCTGCCTGTGTTAAGTGGTTTGTCTTATCCATGTAAACTGATACATTCTGCTGGAGAGCTTTTGAAAAACGGCAGACTTGCTGGCTGAATCACCAGATGAAGAAAGAAGAAAGAAGACCTAAAAAAAACAAAAAAAAACAAATGCAGCCATCGCATTTAAGAATTTGTAAGCTGCAATATATTAAATGTTTGCTTTTTTGTTTAATACGCTTTAATTGTAATCACAATTACATCGCTCTTTAACAAGTTGGCCTTGTATGTAGTAAATCTATTAGTGTAAATCAAATGTCTGCTCTGTTTACAGGCTGGATTTCTCTTGGGGCCAGATGTCGCTTTGATGTTGTATTAATTTACAAGTTTTCACATTTCTCCTTGTGACACTGTATGACATTGTTTATCCATAACATTGTTTATTACCCCGAAATAATAGCAGCTGGGTTGATGGTCAGTGTCCTCATATTACATCTGTTACAGTTCAGTGCTCATATTTTCCTGATGTTTATAATTAAAATGTTGTGCAAGTCCTATATTATATTTAAAGCTGAACTCCAAGACAAGCAAATATTCTTTAAATGCACGAGTCCTGTGTATTCTTCCTTGAATCTCGGTGTGCTCTGTGTATTTCTTCCAGATCTGTGCAGTAATCCAGTGTGAGACTTTCCCTCTGTGTAGGAGCTTTCTGTAATAAAGACCGCTCACTGCTGCTCTCTCTCCTTGTGTAGGGTGACTGGTCATGTCTCCGCCCCCTCCTGTAGTTTTCTACAGGCAGTCTGTGGTGGGTGGAGTCTACTAGGTCCCTCCCACAGTTCTGCCCTCTTTGCAGACTATGTGCAGCAGAGCGATGATGTCATACACTACACTGCATATACCAAGTTACTTCACTTGTGTTTGGGTGGTGGGTGTTTACTATGTTGAAGGTCTCCACCCCTGCTCGGGGATGGTTGTTCCACTTGAATGTAGATGAGGAGAACTGGTAACCAGCAACTGTGACGGTGGACATTTACACTGATAATCAGGGCACTGATCATCAGTGTCCTGATTATCAGTACAGCCCAAAAGGTCAATCAAAAGTTTATATACCCCAGTTCTTAATACCGTGTATAGCCCCCTTTAAGATCAATGACAGCTTGAAGTCTTTTGTGGTATTTGTGGATGAGGCTCTTTATCTTCTCAGATGATAAAGCTGCGTATTCCTCTTGGCAAAAACCCTCCACTTCCTGTAAATTCTTGGGCTGTCTTGCATGAACTGCACATTTGAGATCTCCCCAGAGTGGCTCAATGATATTGAGGTCAGGAGACTGAGATGGCCACTCCAGAACCTTCACTTTATTCTGCTGTAGCCAATGACAGGTCAGCTTGGCCTTGTGTTTTGGATCATTGTCATGTTGGAATGTCCAAGTACGTCCCATGTGCAGCTTCCTGGCTGATGAATGCAAATGTTTCTCTGGTATTTTTTGATAACATACTGCATTCATCTTGCCATCAATTTTGACCAAATTTCCGGTGCCTTTGTAGCTCACACATCCCCAAAACATCAGTGATCCAACTCCGTGTTTCACAGTAGGAATGGTGTACCTTTCATCATAGGCCTTGTTGACTCCTCTCCAAATGTAGTGTTTATGGTTGTGGCCAAAAAGCTCAATTTTGGTTTTATCACTCCAAATGACTTTGTGCCAGAAGGTTTGAGGCTTGTCTCTGTGCTGTTTGGCGTATTGTAAGTGGGATACTTTGTGGCATTTGTGTAGTAATGGCTTTCTTTCTTCTGGCGACTTGACCAAGCAGCCCATCTTTCTTCAACTGCCTCCTTATTGTGCATTTTGAAACAGCCACACCACATGTTTTCAGAGAGTCCTGTATTTCACCTGAAGTTATTTGTTGTTTCTTCTTTGCATCCCGAACAATTTTCCTGGCAGTTGTGGCTGAAATTTTAGTTGGTCTACCTGACCAACTTGATTTGAGTTTGAACACTGCTGATTGGCATTCTCAATTCCTTGGATATCTTTGTATATTCCTTTCCTGTTTTATACAGTTCAACTACCTTTTCCCACAGATTCTTTGACAATTCTTTTGCTTTCCCCATGACTCAGAATCCAGAAACGTCAGTGCAGCACTGGATGAAAGATGCAAGGGTCTGTCAGGGGTCCAGAAACTCATTGACCTTTTATACACACACACACACTAATTACAAGCAAACAGATCACAGGTGAGGATGATTCCCTTAAGTAGCCATTCAAACCCCTTTGTGTCAACTTGTGTGCATGTTATCAGGCCAAAATCACCAGGGTATATAAACTTTTGATCAGGGTCATTTGGGTAGTTTCTGTTGTGATTATGATTTAAAAAGAGTAAATACAGTTGATTGATAATAAATGGCTTCAGCCAAACGCTGACCATGAGTGAAAGAAAATATTTTGTGTGATCATTCATATTCTCTGAAAAATGGCCAAGAAATCAAATTCTGCCAGGGTATGTAAACTTATGAGGACAACTGTACTTTCCCCCATGATGGTCTTAGGTTGGTCTTTATAATGGAAACCTGCCAAGGCAGCAACAACCAGGCTGGTGTTCTGAACATCTCTGATGTGATTTGCCTGGTTGCCATGCCATTCCTCTGACTTCAGTACTTCCTGAGTCACTGATCCTTTGTAAGTAAGCGGACCAGGAGATCCACTCTTACCATTCTTGTCTTGGGTATATGACATTAAAAATGTTGAAAAGAGGTAGCCAGGCAACTGGAAATTTCAAAATCAGGTCTTTATGCCTATCTCAGTTCAGGCTTCCATTGAGACCCAAATGAAGAGACAATACAATGACATATTATCTGGAATATCTATAGGAAAGGCTCCAAGTATTTAAGAATTAAACATGCCAGAGGTCAGAATAAAGACAAAGCATTGTATTTGTGACTTGCTATGGTTAGGATGTTCATTCTGATTCCTGGGGAAGAGGAATCTTAGGGAATGCTTCCTCCTACCTGCAGGACAATGGGCGTGACCCTTACCCCCACCATGCCTCCCGGGCTCTGCTGTCTAACCTGCGGGCACGGGCCCCTCATAGCAAGCGTCCTTGGCTAGAGGGGAGTGAGACCAGTGAACATCCATTCACTAGCTAGAATGAATCCGGAAGTGGTGTGTAAAACATCACTTTCCCTGATCCTTGTGGCCAGGGAAAAAGCTAATGGCGCGTACACACGAGCGGACTTTTCTACCAGACTGGTCCGACGGACCGAGTCCGGCGGACAATTCGACCGTGTGTGGGCTTCATCGGACCTGCAGCGGACTTTTTCGGTCGAAAATCTGACAGACTTTATATTTGGAACATGTTTCAAATCTTTACGTGGTAACTCCGCCGGACCCAGTTCCTATTGAAAAGTCCACTCGTCTGTATGCTAGTCCGACGGACGAAAACCGAGGCTAGGGCAGCTATTGGCTACTGGCTATCAACTTCCTTATTTTAGTCCGGTCGTACGTCATCACGTATGAATCCGTCAGACTTTGGTGTGATCGTGTGTAGGCAAGTCCGTTCGTTGGTAAAGTCCGTTGGAAGTCTGCCGAAAGTCCGTCGGATAGTCCGGTCGAAAAGTCCGCTCGTGTGTACGCCGCATTATGGAACGCAATCTGGACTATTAGCTTAATTGGAAGGCAGGTGAGACATCAGGGGGCCTTTGTCCCCTATGTGACATAAATAAAGTTTTAATGAAAGTAAACAAAAGATAAAAAAATAAAGTTACACTCAAGCACTTAAACCCCACCACCCCCAAAAATTTTAGGCCACCCTGCCCCATGTACATTCACACACATACCTAAATGCACCTGTGGGAGGCGCCATCATTTTGTGGGCACACATGAATTTAGAACTTGATATGTTGGGTATCTATTTACTCGGCACAACCTCATTTTTCCTATTTTACCAAAAATTGGGTAATATATTGGTTTTTTGTAACCGAAAATTAAAGTGCTTGTAAAGTAGGCTGCATGCTTTTTACCTTCATGCATTCTATGCATAAGGGTAAAAAACCTTCTGTGTGCAGCAGCACCCCCAGCCCCAATACTTACCTGAGCCCCATCTCGATCCAGCAATGTGCACGAGAGCCTCGGCTGTCTCGTAGGGTTGCCACCTCATCCCTTTAAACCCAAACACATATTAATTACACAGGTTCTGTGGCTAATTAAGGTGGTATTTAAACTTACTTGGTGCCTTATCTGCATTAAAATAACCTCAGAACCTGTGTAATTCATATGTGTTCGGGTTTAAAGGGATGAGGTGGCAACTCTACTGTCCTGGGACTCCCTCTTCTCTTTGGCTGATACATCTGCTGTTAATTACAGTCATTGAGCCAATGAGGAGAGAGAGGGGGCGTGACCAAGCCAGGGCTCCGTGTCTGAATGTACAGAGCGCACCTGCTTGGGGGCCCCCAGGGCAAGTAGACCCTCACTCGAAAGGAGGGAGGGTCCTGGAGCGATAGTGGGGGACCCGAGAAGAGGAGGATCGGGGCTGCTCTGCTCTGTACAAAGCCGTTGCACAGAGCAGGTAAGTATAACATGTCTGTTATTTTTATTTTTTTTGCCTTTAATATCACTTTAACATTAGTGTATTATTTTATAAAAATTTTGAGCTTAACAAACTGTTGCACAAATGTTGTGTGACATAAAAAATTACCACCTTTTTTTTATTTATTTATTTTTTTTTTAACTAAACTTTAGTCCTAAAAGTTTTATTTTTTTTTTAATAGTGCAAAAAAAAGCAAAAATAGCTCTGGGGAAAGGGTTAAAGAAAATTCACCTTCAATGACTTGCATTACCCTGTTATGCTGGTCAATATATATATATATATATATATATATATATATATATATATATATATATATATATATTAGTGTATAGCCTTCAAGTAAACATTTTGCATTATTTAGAGGAGAGGGACAGACACCAGCATGTGGCCAGTGAAGTCCTATCCTGTATGTTTTCAAGGTCATCAACTCATTTGATGACAACCTGGAGGCGACACCCAGACGATGGCACCCACCATGTTTCTATCAGTTTTGGATGGAGTTTGATTCTTCAAGATGTGAGTCCCTCCATTCACAATGACTTATTCCCCAGATGTGCCCTTTAAATCCTCCATTCAGCACAGCTCAGGCGGCTGTTCCTTGTATGAAATAATGCAGATTACAGAAATGCCCAGATAACAGTTTTTAGAATCAGTTTGTTTTTTTTTTTCCGGTATTGTAGAGGTAAATAACCGGAGCCGGCTGTTATTATTAGCCAGAATCTCTCCACCCCGGACCCCAGGAGGAAACAATAGTTCTACGGATTAATTCCAAGCAATCGTTCCACTAATCTCTGCATAAACCTGCGTAGAAGATATGGCAGAGGGAAAGCGCTTGACAGGCAAAAGAATGATAATAGGAAGAGTGCAGGAAGGAATAACAGGATAATAGATTGTTTGACAGGGAGAGAACGTGAAGACTGACAGCAATGCAGCAGGGACTGAGCCAGACACACATAGACTGGGGAAGGATGGAAGGGAGGATGGAGGGATGGTAAGAAGAATGGAGAGGAAGGAAAGAAAGGAGGAAATATGGGGGGGGGGGTGGAGGGAGTGGGAGGGATGGATGGAAGAGAGGATGGACTGAAAGTAAGGATGGGAAGAAGAATGGAGAGGAAGGAAAAGAAAGGAGCAAAAATAGGGAGATAAATGGATGGATGGATGGATGGATAGAAGGAAGAAAGAATGGAATAGAAGGAAGGATGGGAAGAAGAATGGAAGAATAGAGAGGAAGAAAAGGTGGAAAGATGGAGGTTGAGGAAAGGATGAATGGAAGAGAGGATACAATGAAAGGAAGGATAGGAAGAAGAATGGAGAGCAAGGAATAAAAAGGAGGAAAGATGGAGGGATAAATGGAAGAGAGGATGGAATGAAAGTATGGATGGAAAGAAGAATAGAGAGGAAGAAAAAAAAAGGAGGAAAGATAGAGGGATAAATGGATGGATGGAAAGAAGAGAAGATGGAATAGAAGGAAGGATGCGAATGAAAGTATGGATGGGAAGAAGAATAGAGGGGAAGGAAAAAAAGGAGGAAAGATAGGGGGATAAATGGATGAATGGATGGATAGAAGGAAGAAAGAATGGAATAGAAGTAAGGATGGGAAGAAGAATGGAAGAATAGAGAGGAAGAAAAGGTGGAAAGATGGAGGTTGAGGAAAGGATGAATGGAAGAGAGGATAAAATGAAAGGAAGGATAGGAAGAAGAATGGAGAGCAAGGAATAAAAAGGAGAAAAGATGGGGGGGTGGATAGAAGAGAGGATGGAATGAAAGTATGGATGGAAAGAAGAATAGAGAGGAAGGAAAAAAAGGAGGAAAGATAGAGGGATAAATGGATGGATGGAAAGAAGAGAGGATGGAATAGAAGGAAGGATGCAAATGAAAGTATGTATGGGAAGAAGAATAGAGGGGAAGGAAAAAAAAGGAGGAAAGATAGGGGGATAAATGGATTAATGGATGGATGGATGGAAGAGAGGATGGAATAGAAGAAAGGATGGGAAGAAGAATGTAAGAATAGAGAGGAAGAAAAGGTGGAAAGATGGGAGTTGAGGAAAGGATGAATGGAAGAGAGAATGAAATGAAAGGAAGGATAGGAAGAAGAATGGAGAGCAAGGAATAAAAAGGAGGAAAGATGGTAGGGATGGATGGAATGGAGGGAAGGACGGGAGGAATAATAGTAGAAGAATAGAGAGGAAACAAAGAAGGAAAGACGAGGGTTAAGCTATGGATGGATGGATGGAAGAGTGTATGGAATAGAGTGAAAGATAGGAAGAATAATGGAAGAAGAAGGGAGCGGATGGATGGGAGAAAAGACAGGGGGATGGATGGATGGATGGATGGATGGATGGATGGATGGTTGGATGGATGGAAGAGAGGATGGAAGGCAAGTAAGGATGGGAGGAATAATAAAAGAAGAATAGAGAGGAAGGAAAAAAAAAGAACAGACATGGGGAGGGGGAGGAATGGACTGATGGATGGAAGAAAGGATGGAAGGGAAGGAAGGATTAATGGAAGAAGAATGAAGAGGAAGGAAAGGGGGAAAGACTGGTGGAGAGAGGAAAGGAATGGATGGATGGAAGATAGGGTGGGCAAAGCAGTAGGGATGAGAGGAAGAATTTTTTTGAGGAAGGATGGGAGAAATAGTGGAAGAAAAAATGAGAAGGGGGAAATACAGGAAAGGGAAGGGACAGGACGGAAAGGGAAGGGAAATAAGGGGAAGTAAAGTAAAGGGAAAGACAGTGGGGAAGGGGGGATGGGTGGAAGGAATGGAAGGTAGGTAAATGGAAAGAAGAAAGGCAGGAGGAATGTGAAGAAGGAATAGAGGAAGGAAGGAAGAGATGTAGGTATAGGGGTGGAAAGAATGAAGAATGATGTTGGATGATGATGGAAGGGAGGAAAGTTGAAAGAAAGTGAGGAAAGAATGAAGGCATTGGAAAGAAAGGGGGAAAAAAGAAATAAGAGAGGGTAGGGATTATAAAGGGAAAAAAGGCAGGTGGGCGATTATTGGAAAAAAAGGATAACAACGATGTGTATATTAAGGTGGGAAAAAAGGAAGAAGAAAGAAAAGAAAGAAGGAAGGAACGATGGTGGGCAATGATGGGCACAGTAAGATGGGTACAGAAGGGAGGAAAGGAGGGGAGGAGGAAGGAAGGAAGGTGGAAGGAAAGTGAGGGAGGGAGGGGGAAGGAAATTGAGGAAGGGAAGGAAGGGTGGTGAGGATAGACACAGTAAGATCATTGCAATGCTGTAATTGATCTGTAGGTATTTGGCAGCCCCTTGACCCCCAAAGACAAATGGGGAACCTTAAAGTCAGGGCGTGCTAACATTTCACCCCAGGGTCTAGTCCTTGACATGTAGTAGAGCAATGAGTACAGATGGGCACCAGTCACTTTTCAGAGCAAAGAATGAGTTTATTGAAACACATCCAAACTCAAGTATAACATGTTTGTTATTTAAGAAAAAAAAATAATGAAGCTTTAAAATCACTTTAAGTGTAGTCAGTACACTAATAAGAACCAGAGTTGTTTATTGAAGTTGCCATCAAAAAAAGGGACATGAGTGCAGGGAGAAACCTTTAAAGCATTTCTAAACCTTGAAACAAAAATTGTTAGTATTGCAGCTTACTGGTCCTTGGATGTGATTCTTTTTCCATACATTTTCCTCTATTTTAACCGACCTGTCCTAGGACGCTCCATAGTCGTCACCCCAGGACAGGGAAAGTGTTTGGACTACATACCACCTCCCTTTTTTCTCCATAACAGGGGAGGTGGATTATAGCCCACAGAGTTAGCAGGAAACAATGTCAACTGATAACAGTACAATGTTTTACAATATACAGTAAATCCTTGGATTGTGAGCATAATTAGTTCCAGAAACATGCTTGTAATCCAAAGCACTTATATATCAAAGCGAATTTCCCCATAAGAAATAATGGAAACCCAAAGGATTCGTTCCACAACCATTTATTAATAAGTCTTTCAGTTTATAGTCCATATAAAAAGATTATAGCAATGGGATAGGCTGTGTAACCATAAAATGTCCATCCACAAATGGAAGCCTCCACAAGGGGATTAGAAGCAAAATCCAGCAGGAGCTCCAGAGTATTAACCACTTCAGCCCCGGAAGGATTTACCCCCTTCCTGACCAGGCCATTTTTTGCGATACGGCACTGCGTCGCTTTAACTGACAATTGCGCGGTCATGCGACGTTGTACCCAAACAAAATTGACTTTTTTTCCCCCCCCACAAATAGAGCTTTCTTTTGGTGGTATTTGATCACCTACGCAGTTTTTATTTTTTGCGCTATAAACAAAAAAAGACTTACAATTTTGAAAAAAAAAACAAAACATTTTTTACTTTTTTGCTATAATAAATATTACATTTTTAAAAAAACAAAAAACAAATTTCTTCATCAGTTTAGGCTGATATATATTCTTCTACATATTTTAGGGAAAAAATTGCAATAAGCGTATATTGAGTGGTTTGCGCAAAAGTTATAGTGTCTACAAAATAGGGGATAGATTTATGGCATTTTTATTATTCACTTTTTTTTACTAGTAATGGCAGTGATCAGCGATTTTTATCGGGACTGCGACATTGCGGCGGACAAATCGGACACCTTTGACACTTTTTTGGGACCACTGACATTTATAAAGAGATCAGTGCTATAAAAATACACTGATTACTGTGTAAATGTCACTGGCAGTGAAGGGGTTAACACTAGGGGGCGATCAAGGGGTTTAAATGTGGAGGAGAAGTGGAGGTAAATTGTTGTGACAAGGCGTCAGCCCTTACATTCTTAGTACCGGGTAAGAATAAGACAATGTAATTGAAACTTGACAAGAAAAGAGCCCATCGCGCCCTTCTGGGAGAGAGGCGTTTAGCCTCAGACAAGAATGTGAGATTCTTATGGTCAGTAAGGATGAGAACCGGCAGAGTGGTACCTTCGAGGAGATGTCTCCATTCTTTCAGGGCTAAATGATCGCTAACAGCTCTCTGTCACCAATCTCGTAATTGCACTCCACAGGTGACAATTTCTTAGAAAAGTAGCCACAAGGATGCATAGCACTCTCAGAGGTAGGATGTTGAGACAGAAGGGTGCCAACTCCAGTCTCAGAAGCATCAACCTCAAGGATAAAAGATAATGTAGCATCAGGATGTGCCAACACAGGAGCAGAAACAAAGGCAGTCTTGAGACTCTCAAAGGCCTTAATGGACTCCGGAGACCAACTCTGTGGGTTACCGCCCTTTCTGGTTATTTCAGTTAGGGGCTTGACCAGAGACGAGAAGTTACGAATAAACTTAGTTAGCAATGCCAAGAAAACGCTGCAGAGGATGTAAACCCATGGGTTTGGGGCCACTGTAGGACTGCTGAAAGTTTCTCTGGGTCCATCGGCAAAAAAAAAAAAACAGCAGTGGAAATTACATAACCCAGGAATTTAACCTGTTGATGCTGGAATTCGCAATTCTCCAATTTACAATAGAGATTGTTCTCTCTTAGTTTCTGAAGCACACGACAGACATCTGTGTGGTGGCTCTCCAGGGACTTGGAAAATAGGAGGATATCGTCAAGATAAACCACCACACATAACTGCAACAAATCTCGGAGGACATCGTTAATAAATTCTTGGAAAACTGCCGGGGTGTTACAAAGGTCAAAAGGCATTACGAAGTACTCATAATGGCCTGTTCTGGTATTAAACGCAGTTTTCCACTCGTCGCCCTCCTTAATCCTCACAAGATTGTATGCCTCTCTTAAACCAAGCTTTGTGAAAACCGTTGCTACCTTGAGGCGGTCAAATAACACCATAATCAACGGAATCGGGTAGGCATTCTTAATCGTGAAACGATTGAGACCCCTATAATCAATACAAGGTCTCAGTTCAGCACTCTTCTTCTTCACAAAGAAGAAACCAGCATTAGCATTAGCAGAGGAGGATTTGCGGATAAAACCTCAACATACTCCTCTATGGCCTTATCCTCCAAGTGCGACAAAGGGTAAACCCAGCCACGAGGGGGTATGGCACCAGGTTGAAGGCCAATTGTGCAATCATACGATCGGTGTGGAGGCAAACTTTGTCAAAGACATCGCTAATCGCGGTACTCCTCCGGCAGGGAGGAGAGTGAAGAGGTGCACAGGACCTTGGCTACCTTCTGGAAGCATGTCTTACTGCATTGTGGTGACCAGGAGAGAACCTCAGCACGGAGCCAATCAAAAGAGGGGTTGTGCCTCTGTAACCAAGGATAACCAATAACCAGTGGAAACTTAGGTGAGGAAATAAGTTGGAATTGGATTATCTCATCGTAAAGAGCCCCTACGGCCATGGACAAAGGAACAGTCTCATGAGTCATATGGGCAGGCTGTAGAGGTCTCCCGTCAAGAGCCTCAATAGCAAGTGGAGTGTGACGCAGCTGCAGCGGAATCGAGTGCTTCCATACAAAGGCAGCATCAATGAACCGGCCTGCAGCCTCAGAGTCGGTTAGAGCCTGTATCTCGGCGGACAACTCAGCCCAAGAAAGGGTGACCGAAACCAGGGGCTTATCCTTCTGGATAACTAGGGAAGAAACGCCACCTCAGTCTGTCCATGACAGGACCTCAGGGTTCGGGCATTCCCTGGACGGGTAGGACAAAACTTGCCACAATACAGGCACAATCTCTCCCTCCTCCTAATAGTCTCTGTGATGTTGACCAAGACAAAGGCAGAGGTCATCTGGGCTGGACGGCTTAAGTAGGCAGGACTGACGAGCAGGATATAATCAACAGGTGAGTCACTGTGGAGAGACAGGAGCTGGCAATTAGCCGACAGCTGAGCGGCCAGCTCAGAGGAAGGAAGGGCTGAGCCCAGCCCTGACATTTACACGCATGGATCCTTGTTTCGACTCTTGTGCCCGCCACGTGTAGCAGGTCCCCCGCTGTACAGCGGGCGTGCGCATGCACCTGCTACAGCTCTTGAAGGAGTAAGGGTACGGCGATTCGCCCAATGGTGCCATTCTGCCTCAGTATATCGGCGTGAGCCGGTCGGAAAGAGGTTAAAGAGAAGAAAGGCGCTTCTAAGTGTAGCAATATGTTGCTAAATGTTGTACCTTCATTAAATGCAACCATATTGCTACACTTAGAGGCGCCTCTCTTCTCTTGTATACTCAGTTGTGACATGACGCTAGTTGTATATCAAGACATCGCTTGTATATCATTTCTAAAATATATTTCAAAATTTTGCTTGTCTTGCAAAATGCTCTCAAACCAAGTTACTCTCAAACCAAGGTTTTACTGTAGTTACGATATGTCCTGGCTGCCTGAACACTTATTGAACAAATATAATAAAACACTTTCAATGCTATACTGCATTAAACACACCAAAGGAAAGAACATGTATTATTTTATTGTTAAATGCTTTACCTTCCTTTTTCAGCTAAATGTTCTGTCTGCGGTAGCTAATCTGTCTTTGTGATGTCTTTAGTAGTAAAAGATTTTAGGGCTTTGGTGTGAAATCTAAGCCCTTCCACAACTTCTATCATCTTCGGGATCCTATAGTATTTACTTAAAAAAAAAGACTTGTAGTAGCAAAAATAACAACCATAATAATAGTGAGGGAGAGCTGACTCGCAACGACCCTGAAGATTCCGCCCATGCTTCTAATCGCTCTTCTCGGAAATTTCACAGGGGGGTCAGGGTCAGCATTAACTGCATCCTGTCCAAAGCCTAATGATACAGTATGGGATCAGTGCTATGGTCATATTTTCTATGTTTATAGCTAAACGCCGAGCACAAAAACTTTTATTTAAATATATTCCTCAGTAACCACAAAGGATATAAATCAACTTTGTGCGCACCGAATAGCTTTGCAAACCAAGACATTACCTTGTAAAAGCAGAAGTGACATCGTCACAACATAGTCTGTGCACAGAGCAGAGCTGCGGAAGGGGCCCATCAGGCTCCACCCACTACAGGAGGGGGCGGAGACAAGACCATTTACACTGCACAAGGAGAAAGAGTAGCGGTGAATGGTGGGAGGGACCCAGCAGGCTCCACCCAGAACATAAAACAAGAAGGGGGCGGAGAGATAGCACTGACCGATGGGAGGGACCGTGCAGTCTTCACCCACTATAAACAACTAAAGTCACCCTGCACAAGGAGTGAGAGCAGCAGTGACTGGTGGGAGGGACCCAGCAGTCTCCACCCACTACAGAAAACTACAGAAGGGGTGGAGACAAGACCAGTCACCCTGCACAAGGAGAGAGAGCAGCAGTGACCGGTGAGAATGATTGAGCAGGCTCCACCCACTACAAAAAACTACAGGAGGGGGCGGAGATAGGACCAGTTACCCTGCACAAAGAGAGAGTGCATCAGTGACTGGTGGGAGGGACCCAGCAAGCTCCACCCACTATATAAAACAAAGGTAGGGCGGAGACAAGACCAGTCACCCTGCACAAGGAGTGATAGCAGCAGTGACTGGTGGGAGGGACCCAGCAGGCTCCACCCACTACAGAAAACTACATAAGGGGGCGAAGACAAGATCAGTCACCCTGCGCAAGGAGTGAGAGCAGCAGTGACTGGTGGGAGCGACTGAGCAGGCTCCACCCACTACAGAAAATTACAGGAGGGGGCGGAGATAGGACCAGTTACCCTGCACAAGGAGAGAGCGCACATCAGTGACTGGTGGGAGGGACCTAGCAGGCTTCACCCACTACAGGCTACCTTCAGAAAACTACAGGAGGGGGGGGGCGGAGACAAGACCAGTCACCCTGCACAAAGAGAGAGAGCAGCAGTGACTGGTGGGAGGGACCCAGCAGGCTCCAACCACTACAGGCTACCTTCAGAAAACTACAGGAGGGGGCGGAGACAAGACCAGTCACCCTGCACAAGGAGAGAGAGCAGCAGTGAGCGGTTTTTATTACAGGAAGCTCCTGCAATGAGGGAAAGTCTCACACTGGATTACTGCACAGATCTGGAAGAAATACACAGAGCACATCAAGATTCAAGAAGAATACACATGACAAATGTATTTAGACAGAATTTGCTTATCCAGGAGTTCAGCTTTATGCCTTAACAGCCTCCCAGCTGGGGCGCCATTCTCACCTCCCATATTGTACCCATAACAGCCACATAGGTATAGTTAAAGCGGAGGTCCACCCAATTAAAAAAAAAAATTAAAAACCAGCAGCTACACATACTGCAGCTTATGGCTTTTATTAATAGGACACTTACCTGTCCTGGAGTCCAGCGATGTCGGCACCGCAGCTGATGTTTCCATTAGCTGTCAGGTGCTGCTGCCATTGCGGGTAAGGGAACCGGGCAGTGTAGCCTTTCCCGCAATGGAACCCTACTGCGCATGCGCGAGGCCCGCTCCTCTCTCCTACTGGCCCGGCGACAGGGTAAGGAGGAGGGAGGAGGAGGGAGCCCAGTCGTGACTTCAATATCCACGGCTGAGGCTCCCAAAGGTGGCAAAGAATACCTGTCAAAGACAGATATCATGTCCCCTTTCCCTGCGAAAGGTGCCAATTGTGGCACCGGAGGGGGGGGGGAGGGAATCAGATGAGAGGAAGTTCCATTTTTGGGTGGAACTCCGCTTTAAGCCACTGCCTTTGCTACTAGAAAGTGGACCTTGTAGATGGGATTGGGCCACAGGGGGGCAGCAGACGATATACATGCAATTAGCTGGGCCAGTGAAACTCCTAATGAGTAATGATCGTGTAGAAGTGATTTTAAAGTGGTCTTCTATTATTTATGTATCAGCAGCAATGTACAGTTTTAAGAAAGAAAGAAATGGTCTGTATATATATTTCATAATATTTAACCACTTCAGCTCCAGAAGGTTTTACCCCCTTCATGACCAGGCCATCCTTTGCTATTTAGCACTGCACCACTTTAACAGTTAATTGCTCCCGCAACACTGTACCCAAATTAAATTTATATATTTTTTTTCACACAAATAGAGCTTTCTTTCTTTCTTTTTGTGGTATTCGATCACTGCTGTTTTTTTTTTTTTTTTGCAATATAAACTAAAAAAAAAAAAAAATTATATTCCACTACATGTCTTTAGTAAAAAAAAAAAATTCCCAATAAGTGTTTATTGATTGGTTTGCATGAAAGTTATAGCGTCTACAAACAATGGAATGTATTGGAATTTTTACTTTTTTTTATACTGCTAATGGCGGTTATCAGCGACTTATAATGGGACAGTGATAGTGGGGCAGAAAATCTGACACTAACTGACACGGGGGGCGGAACTGATTAACTGCCACTGACGTCACCAGTGACACTAATACAGTGATCAGTGATAATATTATATACTGTCACTGTACTAATGACACTGGCTGGGAAGGGGTTAACATCTAGGGTGATCAAAAGGTTAAATGTGTGCTTTTACTAAGTAAAGTGCTGTTTTTTACTCCCTGCAAAAAAAAAATTTAAAAAACGCACACCGCTGCTGTCAGTAGAGTGACCTGTGTTGTTTACCTACACAGAGCTCTCTTCTGTCATTCGCTCAGCTGATAGGCGGGTTCAGGCCATAAATCATTGTCCGGGGCCCGCTGATCGGCTTGTGCTGTAGCAAACTACAAAATCATATAAATGTACGTGACCCAGCGTAGCAGGTAACTGCGGTGGGTGGTCCTGAAGTTGTTAAAGGGCCGCCCTTTATATACCAGGCACCTATACACAGTGCATCTGGAAAGTATTCACAGTGCTTCACTTTTTCCACATTTTGTGATGTTACAGCCTTATTCCAAAATGGATTAAATTCATTATTTTCCTCAAAATTCTACAAACAATCCCCCATAATGACAACATGAAAGAAGTTTGTTTAAAATCTTTGCAAATTTATTAAAAATAAAAAAGGAAAAAAATCCTATGTACAGAAGTATTCACAGCCTTTGCTTAATACTTTGTTGAAGCACCTTTGGCACCAATTACAGCCTCAAGTATTGTTGAGTATGATGCTACAAACTTGACACACCTATTTTTGGGCATTTTCTCCCATTCTTCTTTGCAGAACCTCTCAAGTTCCATCAGGTTGGATGAGGAGCGTCGGTGCACAGCCATTTCCAGATCTCTCCAGAGATGTTCAAGTCTGAGCTCTGGCTGGACCACTCAAGGACATTCACAGAGTTGTCCTGTAGCCACTCCTTTATTATCTTGGCTGTGGGCTTAGGGTCGTTGTCCTGTTGGAAGGTGAACCTTCGCCTCAGTCTGAGGTCCAGAGCGCTCTGGAGCAGGTTTTCAACAAGGATGTTTCTGTACATTGCTGCATTCATCTTTCCTTCGATCCTGACTAGTCTCCCAGTTCCTTACGCTAAAAGACATCCCCACATCATAATGCTGCCACCACCACCATGCTTCACTGTTGGGATGGTATTGGTCAGGTGATGAGTTGTGCCTATTTTCCTCCAGACATGATGCTTGCCATTCAAGCCAAAGAGTTCAATCTTTGTTTTATCAGACCAGAGAATTTTATTTCTCATGGTCTGAGAGTCCTTCAGGTGGCTTTTGGCAAACTCCAGGCGGGCTGTCATGTGCCTTTTACTGAGGAGTGGCTTCTGTCTGGCCACTCTACCATACAGGGCTGATTGGTGGAGTGCTGCAGAGATGGTTGTTCTTCTGGAAGGTTCTCCTCTCTCCACAGAGATATGCTGGAGCTCTGTCAGAGTGATCATCGGGTTCTTGGTCACCTCCCTGACTGAGGCTCAGTTCACACATGAGCCGCATGTGGCTCACAGCAGAGGTCCGGTGCGTCCTGGTTCACCATTTCAGGTCCAATTTCAGCCCAAATTTCGTGCTTAATTCAGACCTGAAACGGACCAAAAGACTAGAGTTGCCACCTCATCCCTTTAAACCCGAACACATATGAATTACACAGGTTCTGAGACTAATTTAATGCAGATAAGGCACCAAGTGAGTTTAATTGCCACCTTAATAAGCCACAGAACCTGTGTAATTAATATGTGTTCTGTTTTAAAGGGATGAGGTGGCAACCCTACAAAAGACTCACAGCGTATTTGTGCAAAATGCACCGGACCCGCTGCAGAGATATGTGAACTAGCTCCATAGAGAGCCGGTCAAAATCCCCTTCTATTGTGAATTGGATGCGGGGAACCTGCATCCGATTTGCAATGGTGTGAACCCAGCCTGAGGCCCTTCTCCCCCGATCCCTCAGTTTGGCTCTAGGAAGAGTCCTGGTGGTTCCAAACATCTTCCATTTCCAGATGATGGAGACCACTGTGCTCATCGGGACCTTCAATACTGCAGAGATTTTTCTGTACCTTTCCCCAGATCTGTGCATTTCCAAATCATGTCCAATCAACTGAATTTACCACAGATGGACTCCAATCAAGTTCTAGAAACATCTCAAGGATGATCAGTGGAAACAGGACACACCTGAGCTCAATTTTGAGTGTCATGGCAAAGGCTGTAAATACTTAATAATGTACATGGGATTTTTTTGTTTTTTATTTATAATAAATTTGCAAAAATTTCAAACAAACCTCTTTCACGTTGTCGTTATGGGGTATTGTTTGTAAAATTTTAAGGAAAATAATGAATTGAATCCATTTCAGAATAATACCCCGTACACACGATCGGACATTCCGACAACAAAATCCTAGGATTTTTTCCGACGGATGTTGGCTCAAACTTGCCTTGCATACACACGGTCACACAAAGTTGTCGGAAAATCTGATCATTCTGAACGCGGTGACGTAAAACACGTACGTCGGGACTATAAACAGGGCAGTGGCCAATAGCTTTCATCTCTTAATTCATTCTGAGCATGCGTGGCACTTTGTCTGTCGGATTTGTGTACACACAATCGGAATTTCCGACAACGGATTTTGTTGTCGGAAAATTTTATATCCTGCTCTCAAACTTTGTGTGTCGGAAAATCCAATGGAAAATGTGTGATGGAGCCCACACACGGTCGGAATTTCCTACTACAAGGTCCTATCACACATTTTCCGTTGGAAAATCCGACCGTGTGAACGGGGCATAAGGCTGTAACATAACAAAATGTGGAAAAAGTGAAGCGCTGTGAATGCTTTCCAGATGCACTGTACATCTCTGCTATATAATATATAAACAATATACTGTACATTGAGACTACCATTGCAGATCTCCTTCAGAAAATGCTAGTTCCCTGGCTGTCAGGCACATTCATCATATTGTCAACCCCTAGGAGTTCAGGGACTACTTTTGCTTGATAAAGGGTTAATATCATCCATAGGAAGCATCTCCCTGCTTTTGATTTCCTATAAGTTACATCATTGCTCTGCTTGCTTTAATGAATTGCAGACATAGAGCTAAATACACAGATGAAAGGATTTGTATTTCTGTATATTTTGTTTTGGGGTTTAAACATAACACACAGGCACAGTCCTGTCTAGCAGGGCAGGAGACCTGATTTTTCTCTGCTGTTCAGTAAAAATCTTGAGCCTCTGACAGGAGAGTGAAAGGAGAAGCAGAAGGATAATGATCTCATTGGACACGTGCAATTCGTTTCGTTCCAAATTAGTTTTTTAACGAATTTCGTCAAATTTGTTAATTCTTAAAACATCCAAACGAACAAAAACCCATTTATCAAATTTTTCCGAATATTCGTATATTTGTAAATTAGAATATTTGAAAATCTGAACGTTCATAAATTCGAAGATTTGTAAATTCGTAAATTCAAAATTCGAAAATCTGAAAATTCCAAAATCTGAAATACTGACTAACTAATAAATTATAGGCACTGGAATTTCCTTTCAAATGTGGCTGTTAATGAACGTAACAAATACAAATTTATCCGAAGTTACGAATTATCTGAAATAAGGAATGCCATATCCAAACGAATGGAACGTAATGAATTAATAATAATAATAAATAATAATAAAATCTTTTTATTGCTATTATTTATTATTAATTTGTTCCGTTCCATTTGTTTAGATGTGGCATTCGTTTTTTTGGATAATTCATTGCGTTCACTTACGTTCCGAATTATTCGAAATAACGAATGCTGTAGCTAAATGAATGGAATGTAATGAATTAATAATAATAATAAATAAGAAAAATAATAATAAAATCATTTTATTCCTATTATTTATTATTAATTTGTTCCGTTCCATTTGTTTAGATGTGGCATTCGTTATTTCGGATAATTCGTTACGTTCACTAACAAACGCCACATCTAAACAAATGGACCAGGACGAATTAAAACATTTTAATTATTATTGTTATCTATTATTATTAATTTGTTACGTTCCATTCGTTTAGATACGACATTCGTTATTTCGGATAATTCGTAACTTCAGATAAATTCGCATTCGTTACGTTCACTATCAGCCAAATTTGAAAGGAAATTCCAACACCTATAATTTAATAGTTAGTTATTATTAGTTAGTTATTCTTTAGAATTTTCGGATTTTCGTTCTTACGAACTTCCGGATTTTGTTTCTTTCCGAATTTTTTGAATTTTCGAATTTAACAATTTCCGAATTTATGAATTGCGATCATAACGAATGACCCGAAAAAAACCCAAAAAAAACGAATAAAACAAAAGCTAACACATATTTCGGCAGTGCACATGTCTAACGAGGTCCTCTCTCTGTCACTCTGCTCCCTCTTCCTATCAACATGCTCCTGGCACTGCAGCAAAACTGATTGGCTCCTTAGTCCTGCTTCTCCCTCTCTCCGTCTGAACTCTGTTGCACAAAGGATTGCTAAATTCCGATGCCAAGACAAAGTCAGGTTTGTGTCCCCACTGGAGAGAGTCGCCATCTCTATTTTTCCTGGTGATCGTTGTTGTCTAGACTGAAAGAAAGGGCAAATCCAAAGTCTGAGTTGTCACCATGACATGAATAGAGCGGAAATCGTCCAATCAGGACTTTTTTTTTTTAGGGACAACTTTTTAAAAGGAGAATTTGCCTTACTTGTGGGAGATTTCTGTCTTTCAGACAGGAAGTCGTGGGAATTCTACCCAGCGGTTCACAGAAAGCAAAAACCATTCCCTTGGCCTATCTACAAAAGTAAAGGGATTATTTACATTGCATACTTACATTGCTCCTCCAGCTTGTCACAATGTAAGTATCCAGATGTCATACCCAGTGGGCCCCTGGAGAAGCTGACAATCGATGTAGTAGTTGGTGCTACTACAGTGATTGCCAGGATCTTCTAGTTTCTGTGCCAGCAGCTTCTCCTCTTCACACTGACCACAGGGGGTCCCTTGCTGGGCACTGCCTCCATTCATAGGAAACCTTGTATTTTTCTTTCAATAAATACAATATACACAAGGCAGGCTATGATTGGATAAGGTGGAGAGGAGGGAAGGTGCTATCACAAACTCCACCCTGTCCAATCAGAGAATGCCTTGTATTTACTGAAAAATAAAAAAAACTACAAGGTGTTCTGTGAATGGTGGCGGTGCTAAGGGATCACCCACCTGTGGGCACTGCCACTTTGTACTGGGATGTCCACGGCAATCACTGTAGTAGCACTGGGCTGGCTACTACAGAGTAGTCAGCTTCTCTCCGGTATAAGATAAGCATACTTACATTGTTCTAAGCTGCAACTATGCACTGCAGATAATTCCTGGATTTTAAATATAAATATAATAATTAAAAAAAAAATAATACATTAAATACATTTAAAGGGCAACTACATTTTTTGCAATTAAAATAACACTATAGCATATAAAAATACTACACAAATCATATTGTAATTGAATGGTATTAAAATGACCTTTCCTTTTCAATCAGCAGGTTTTGCTATGGATATGTTGATCATTTTTATATAGATATATGTGAATTGTTAGATTTAAACGTGTTACTAATCCCAGGACCCTGCATTCGTTATATCTGGTCTCCCACAGTACACAGAACATGGAAATTAAATAATTTTAGTAAATATAAACTGCTAAATACCTTTTTCTCATCGGCAGTATATAGCAGTCTTGTGACTTCTATCAGTGTCTGATTGAAACTTGTAGGAGGAGTTTTCATTCTACTCTGACTGTCCTATGAGGCTGCAGGACCCCTGACCCTCTGTCTGGACAGTGCTGATTGGCCCTGTGCTGATCACATGCACTCGCCCAAGAAAAAAAAAAAAAACTCTCTAGCAATACACATCAAACTGAGCACGTGCAGAGTGCCTCCAGAAACTCAGCAGCTAAATTGGGGACAATGGAAGAAGGGGGTGATCAGAGAAGACAGGATCGAACAACCTTTATACACAATACGGAGGATTAGCCCCTTAGGTCCCACAGTGAGTATAACAAGCATGCTTTAATGCAGGGATATGCAATTAGCGGACCTCCAGCTGTTGCAAAATTGCAAATCCCATCATGCCTCTGCCTCTGGGTGTCATGCTTGCGGCTGTCAGTCTTGCTATGCCTCATGGGACTTGTAGTTCTGCAACAGCTGGAGGTCCGCTAATTACATGTCCCTGCTTTACTGCATATACAGACTGATTTTACTGTTTAGTAACACTTGAAGACCATGTGTTGTTTTAGAAGCTAGGCCTGCCGCACTGTCATTTTCTGTAAAATTCCATACAATATAACAATCTGGAGGCATTCTGTATATAGATGGTGTATAACTCAGGTATGTCATTTCTTGCTTGTGTGATTGGCTGACTAATTTTCCCATAATTCTTCACTAAGGTACAAGTCAGATTTTGGGCATCCCCTGCATAAAAAAAAATTCATTTTTGGTGAGACGATCCCAAAGAGAAATCACGTCTAAAGGGATGCAGACCATGCCACTTTCCTCATTAGAACCATGCAAGTTCAGCAGCTGATAATTTAAAAATGACTCCCATTAGACCCACTGAGCACATGGACACAGACAAACACACAGGGATTTCTTCAGAATAGCAAAAGGTAGGAATCTGCAACAAAGTTTGTTAGAATCCTTGCAATAGATACATAGATCACCCAGAGGGGAATGTTTTCTTCTCAATAAAATTGGAGTTACTCTTTAAGTATAAATGTAAAAAAGTCAATAAATGAAAATATTTGATTAAATATAAATGTAAAAAACCAAAAAGTTAACTTTAACTACTTTACGCCCGTGCTATAACTGAAAGATGGCTACAGAGCAGGCTTAGATTGCCGGAAGGGCGTCCATGTAGGTCCTGCTGTGCTCGCTCTGCCCCCGCTAATCCTGGGGGACGCAGGTGGCAAGCTCTGTGATCACAAATCGGAGTAAAGGGCCGATCCCATCCCTTTACCACGTGATCAGCTGTCAGCCAATGACAGCTGATCACATGATGTAAACAGAGGATTGGTAATTGGCTTTTTTCCCCTCCCACTGACAGCATGAGGAGAAAAAAATAAACAGATTACCGACTTGTGTAAACGGGACATCGGTCCCAAACAGTTAAAGTCACTGCTGCTAAGCAGTGCCCACCAGGGCCACCTACCAGAAACACCTACCAATGCCACCCACTAGTGCCCATCAGTATTGCTAAACAGTGCCCACCAGGGCCACCTACCAGAGACACCTACCAGTACTGCTAAGCAGTGCCCACCAGGGCCACCTACCAGTGCCACCCACTAGTGCCCATCAGTACTGCTAAGCAGTGCCCACGAGTGCAACCTATCAGTGCCCATCAGTGCTGCCAATCAGTGCCCATCGGTGCCTCATCATCAGTGCCACTTATCAGTGCCACCTACCAGTTCCCTTCAGTGATGCCTATCAGTGCCCATCAGTCCTTGGGATTCGGCTGATCACAGATCGGAGTAAGGGGCCTATCCCATCCCTTTACCACGTGATCAGCTGTCAGCCAATGAAAGCTGATCACATGATGTAAACAGAAGCCGGTAATCCTGCTATTTTTTCCTTCACACCGATAACAGGAGGAGAAAAAAATAAGCCCATTACCGGCTTGTGTTAAAGGACATCAGTCCCACATGGTGACAGTCACTGCTGTTAAGCAGTGCCCATCAGTACTGCTAAGCAGTGCCCACCAGTGCCACCTACTAGTGCCCATCAGTTCTACTATGAAGTGCCCATCAGTACTGCTAAGCAGTGCCCACCAGTGTCACCTACCCGTGCCCATCAGTACTGCAAAGCATTGCCCACTAGTGCCACCTACCAGTGCCCATCGGTACTGCTAAGCAGTGCCCACCAGTGCCACCTACCAGTGCCCATCAGTACTGCTAAGCAGTGCCCACCAGTGCCACCTATTAGTGCCCACCAGTGCCACCTATCAGTGCCCATCAGTGCCTCATCACCAGTGCTACCTATCAGTGATGCCTATCAGTAACCATCAGTGCCACCTATCAGTGCCACCTCTCAGTGCCGCCTATCAGTGCCCATCAGTGCCACCTATCATTGCAGCCTCATCAGTGTCTCCTGATCAATGCCCACCAGTTCTGCCTCATCAGTGCCCATCAGTGCCACCTATCAGTGCCACCTCTCAGTGCTGCCTATCAGTGCCCATCAGTGCCACCTATCAGTGGAGCCTCATCAGTGCCTCCTGATCAATGCCCACCAGTGCTACCTCATCAGTGCCCATCAGTGCCACCTATCAGTGCCCATCAGTGCCGCCTATCAGTGCCCATCAGTGCCACCTATCATTGCAGCCTCATCAGTGTCTCCTGATCAATGCCCACCAGTTCTGCCTCATCAGTGCCCATCAGTGCCACCTATCAGTGCCACCTCTCAGTGCTGCCTATCAGTGCCCATCAGTGCCATCTATCAGTGGAGCCTCATCAGTGCCTCCTGATCAATGCCCACCAGTGCTACCTCATCAGTGCCCATCAGTGCCACCTATCAGTGCCCATCAGTGCAGCATCATCAGTGCCCATCAGTGCAGCATCACAGTGGTGAGTAAATACCACCAAAAGAAAGCTCTATTTGTGTGGGGAAAAATGATAAAAATGTCATATGGTTGCAGCGTTACATGACCGCGCAATTGTCATTTAAAGTGTGACAGCGCTGAAACCTGAAAACTGGCCTGGGCAGGAAGAGAGTATAACTGTCCAGTAAGCAAAGGGTTAAAAAAAAAAAAAAAGTAGCGCACAGCGATGGGACAGAGAAGCGCAGTAAATGAAAGCATTTCGGAGATGTGTTATAAACGTAAAGATATACCGTCTGCCCCCCAACATTCCTGAAATAAACAGTTAGGGAAGCGTTGGGAAGGGTGCGGGAATTGCGTTCACTCCTTGTCAAATATCTGAGATGGGGGGGGGGGTGGGAGCTGCAGGCGACCTTGTTAGCATTGCCCAAATGTTGCTCACCGGCACTTAGCTTCACATATGGGAAAATCATTTAGAAAAAAAAAAAAATCCAGAGAGGAGACACACTTGTGCCTTGAGCAATGCAGTTAATGAGTGTGTAAGAAGGTGGTAAATAATAGAAAGCATTGCCTGGTAAGCACACACACACACAGCGTGCAGAGGGGTGTTGGCGAACGGCGGCGGCGGTGCGGATGATGGATAGTGACAGCGAGAGGTGACAGAATTAGAAAGGCAGCAATTGGTGAGAGGGGAGAGTGAGAGGGAGACACTGAACCAGTCAACACCAAAGTGACAGGTGGATGGGGAAGTGACAGCTGGAAGGGAAGAAGAGAGAGAGAGAGAAAGAAACTGGAGTGAAGAGAGAGTACGAGAAAAAGAAAAGAGATCCTAGAGACTCAATGAGACTTCTGACCCGTACACACCATCCGAAAATCATACGAAAAATACCACTTTCCAAGCGATCGTACGATAATCTGATTGTTAGTACACAGCTTTCGATAGCCAATCACGACAGTTCATGCGAAAACCAATGGTAAATGATACTCCTGCATGTGCAAAAAAAAAAAATCCGTAGTATGCGAACCAAACAATTAAATGGTACATGCTCAAAATTAATACCTCGGTGTGGTTGCTGCAAACTCCACACCAGTAATAAAATAATATATATGAATAAGTGTTATGCAAACCAAAGTATAAAAAAAAAAAACCTCAAATAGTCCGTGATAAATATATAAATCAAATCATCAAAAAGATACATTCACAAAAAAGTGCATTACCACTTGCTGACCAGCCTCTACTGCGGCAGAATGGCACGGCTGGACGAAACGACGTTATGTTACGTCGATTCGCCCTGTGGCCACTAGGGGCACTCGCGCGCCCGCTGCTCGCCCCTGCGAGTGCCCGGCGGACGCGACGACTGCCGACCTCCCGCGATCGCTCGTGACACACCGACAACCGTAAACACAGAGATCCCGGTTCTCTGAGGGGAGAAGAGACTGATCGTGTGTTCATACGAAGTATGACTGTCATCTCCCCTACACAGTCCCCTCCCCCCTTCAGTTAGAACACACACACACAGGGAACACAGTTAACCCCTTGATCGCCCCCCTAGTATCAACCCCTTCCCTGCCAGTGACATTTTTACAGTAATCAGTGTATTTTTATAGCACCGATCGCTGTATAAATGACAATGGTCCCAAAATGGTATCAAAAGTGTCCGATGTGCCCGCCGTAATGTCGCAGTCATGCTAAAAATCGCAGAGCGCCGTCATTACTAGTAAAAATAATAAGAAAACTGCTATAAATCTATCGCCTATTTTGTAGACGTTATAACTTTTGCGCAAACCAAATCAATATACGCTTATTACGATTGTTATTACCAAAAATATGTAGAAGAATACATATCGGCCTGAACTGAGGAAAAAATTAGCTTTTTTAAAAAAAAATGGGGATATTTATTGTAGCAAAAAGTACAAAATATTGTGTTTTTTTCAAAATTGTTACTCTTTTTTTGTTTATAGCGCAAAAAATAAAAATCGCAGAGATGATCAAATACCACCAAAAGAAAGCTATATGTGTGGGAAAAAAAGGACATCAATTTTATTTGGGTGCAACGTCGCGCGACCGTGCAATTGTCAGTTAAAGCGACGCAGTGCCGAATCAAAAAAAATGTCCTGGTCATTCAGCAACCAAATCTTCCGGGGCTGAAGTGGTTAAAGGATATCTAAAGGTTAGTTTTTAAAAAACAAATATGTTATACTAACCTCCTCTGTGCAGTTGGTTTTGCATAGAGAGGCCCCCCGATCCTCCTCTTCTGGGGTCCCCCAGCGGCGCTCCTGGCTCCTCCTCTTCTTGAGTGCCCCCCGTTGGAGAGCCGCTCGCTCGTGTGGGCGTGCTCCCGTGTCCTGCTGCTGCGTCCATTGACACAGACAGCACAACTCGGCCCCGCCCCCCGACTCCCGCATCATCGGGTTTGATTGACAGCAGCGGGAGTCAATGGTTGCGCTGCTATCAATCTATCCAATCAGGACCCGAGACACCGGATCATGCTCGTCGCTGGAAAGACCAGGTTCATGTATGTAAAAGGGGGGTATCTGGGGGCGGGGGGGGTGCTTCATCACAGGAGGTTTTTCACCTTAATGAATAAAATGTATTAAGGTGAAAAACCTTGAGGCTTTACAACCCCTTTAAGTAATTTGAGCTTTGAGCTAACCACTTGAGCTCTGGAAAGGTTTACCCCCCTTTTATGACCAGGCCATTTTTTGCTGTACGGCACGGTGTTAATTTAACTGACAATAGCGCGGTCGTGCGACGCTGTACTCAAATAAAATTGAAGTCTTTTTTTTCCCCCTACAAATAGAGCTTTCTTTTGGTGGTATTTGATCACCTCTATGTTTTTTTTTTTTTCCACTATAAACAAAAAGACAATTTTGAAAAAAAAAAAAACAATATTTTTTACTTTCTGCTATAAAACATCTCCAATAAAAAAATGTAAAAAAATTGAATTTCTTCTTCAATTTAGGCCAATACGTATTTTGCTACATATTTTTGGCAAATAAAATCCCAATAAGTGTATATTGATTGGTTTGCACAAAAGTTATAGCGTCTACAAACTATGGGGTATTTTTATGAAAATTTAGTTTATTTTTTTTTTTGTTGTTAGTTTTGGCGGCAATCAGCGACTTTTAGCAGGACTGCGACATTGTGGCAGACAAATCAGACACTTTTTGGGGACTAGTGACACCAATATAGTAATCAGCGCTAAAAATGATGCACTCTCACGGTACTAACGGCACTGGCAGGGAAGGGGATAACATCAGGGACAATCAAAGGGTTGAATGTGTACCTAGGGGGTGCTTTCTAACTGTGTGAGGGGGAGGTGCTTGTACTGTAAGAAAACAGAGATCCGAGTTCCTGCTTAGCAGAAACACAAGATCTCTGTCTTGTCCTGCCACAGAATGGGGACCTGCCTTGTTTACATAGGCAGACCCGCCGGTCTGTCTGCCTCAGGAACGATCGGCGGGTCCCGACGGACATCAGCTGATTGGCTCCTGCTGTCACAGTCACAACGCCAATCACAGTGGGGGGAGCTGATGGCCGGTGGCGCGCACGCGCCCCAGACCCAGAAAACAAAATTCCGTACAGGTATGTGATTTTGCGTTGAAGGGCCGCCCTGCCGCAGTACATCATGCATAGCTCCCAACTGTCCCTGATTTGGAGGGAATGTCCCTGATTTGGAGCAATGTCCCTCTGTCCCTCTTTCCTCCTCATCTGTCCCTCATTTTGGTCTGATCTTTATAGATGTATATAAAATGCACTTTTTATCTATCAAAAGGTGTTTTCCAGCGCTAAACCTTTCATCCAAATTCTAAATTGCTGCATTTGTAGATTCCAAAAGTCAATATAAAGGAATAGTAGTGGTAAAAAAAACACTTGTGGGTTTAACCAATCTTGTTTTTTTTTTTGTACAATTCTCCTTTAAGGGGGCGTGGCAAGGGGTGTGTCCTATGCCTGCATACATTTGCTGATAGGTGTCCCTCATCCCCATCTCAAAAAGTTGGCAGGTATGCATATGCGTGGGGCAGTCCGGAAGCGGGTTAAAGTGCACATGTGCTAAAAGTGCATAATAGTCCGTATCCAAAAATAAATAAAGTGTCCAGTCCTTTCTTCGGTGAAGGCAGCTTCAGTGTGACAACATAAAGACAAATGGTGTACTTTTACCTGATCATGACACCTAAGTGCTCCCAGTATTCTCCCCTTAGTGAGTGATCAAATACGCTTTTGATCACATAAGGAAACCGTCCTCCATTAATGCTAGCCCAATTGTAGTCCTTTTCAGTTGATTTGGATATCCTGTGGTGGTGGTCCCTGTGTCTTCTCCTCCTCGCTTCTGCCGTGCGTCTCCTCCCCTCCTCCTAGGTATCCAATAGGATTGCCTGTGCTTTCAGCCAATCGGGTGATGGGTATCAGACCCGCTTCCCGATTGGCTGGGAGGAGGATCAGTGTTGCAACAGCGAATATTCATTTACTGTTGTAAGACCTGGGTGGGCTCGTGGTGCAAGCCCCAGAGGCGGCTCTCTAATTAGGCAAATTAGGCAGTCGCCTAAGGCCTCGCAATCTCAGGGGCCTCGCGGCCGCCTAATTTGCCTGTTCTCAATTACTGAAGTTGACGCCGGCGGATCCGCCTACCCCCACTGGGACTCAGTGGCTTAGGAGCTGACGGACAAATCAGATACTACCCGCAGCCTGAGGAATAGCGGCCTCATCACGGAGTGTCCCAGTCCGTGGGGCCTCATGTGTAAGTTTAGCCTAAGGCCTCACAAAGCCTAGAGCCGCCTCTGGCAAGCCCACCCTATTTTGAAGCCCCTAATGGATGGGCCACCTATGGTACAGGACATTAGGAGACGTTCGGACGCACAGGCGCGATCTGACTGCCCATAAAGGCATTCATTGTTCATTTGAAAAACATTATAAGGGCCCACCCCCCCATTTATCCATTTAGTTTTTTCTCTCCTGACTCCTTTTTTATTATTTTTTTGATGCCCTATTCAATCGTTGAAACTTTGAGGTTGAGGGCCCTGACAGTGCAGATCTGCCCCTGTAGCTATGGGAGATAGATCGCTACAGTTAGATCGCTACAGAAGAAGTGCTGACAACATCTCCCTCTCTGCAAGAGGCTGTCTCTCACCTGTCACATGTACACGTTGATGACAGGTCGCTAGAGAATCTTCCGTTACCCTTGGCAATTACTTTATCTTTACACTGTATGAACTCTTGCACTGTTATCTTCATACCCCAAGGTGTTTTGTGACCCGACCTGTAACTTTGGATGCCGGTTACTTGCATTGCACCCCTTTAGTAATTTCAGACCAGAAAAAGGCAAAGATTCAAATGCTTTAACGTTATGACATACTGTACACAGACAACAGTCCAAAATAAAGTGCAGTCTTTTCCTTAACATTCCTAGTCCCTAACTTCAGGCTTGTGGCTGCCCCAGCATACCTGCACTTGCAAGAGCCCATTCTTGGCAAAGTCTGTGCTTGATTTCTTCAGGGGGAACGCTGACCTCGGCATGGCACTGGGAATCCAGACTCCATCAATGTTAGTGAGCATGTACGTGACAATTGAGCAAGGCCCAGTCTCTCCTTCTAGTAAGAACCCCCTGGGGCAGGTGGGTTTTCCTTTTGGGATGGGGCGGCAGACAGCCACCCAACCTCCTGGTTGGTTGGTCAGTCGCAATCCCCCCCGGGTGGACAGTTGGGACATCTAATCCCTGCACTTACCCCATCTAGGAAGCGTGTCCGTCGACCCGGCAGCTTTCTTACTTCCTCCTCCTGTGGATTACGGTGGCTTCCGCCGCGCATCTCCCTCCTTCTCCTCTTAGGCGTCCAATAGGATCGCCTGTCCTTACAGCAAAATCGGGAAATGGGTATCAGACCTGCACTTCCTGATTGGCGGAGAGGTGATTCAGTGTTAGAAAAGCAAATATTTGTTTGCTTTTCTAACACACCTGGGTGGGCTCCGAGCGCAATGCTCTGTGCCACGAGCCCACCCTATTTTGAAGCCTATTAGAGCTTCTAATCAGGTGCTTAAAAAAAAACCCCCGCTGCTCCTGCAAGGAGTCGGACGCATGAATAGGGGTGACAGCGGCGATGAAAAGGGGAGGTGGCGTCCGTGCACTCTTAATGGATGGGCCGCCCCTGCCCCAGAATCTGGGCCTCCTTTTTATAGCACATAGGACGGGGGGG
This sequence comes from Lithobates clamitans, assembly GCA_037952925.1. Taxonomy (NCBI): domain Eukaryota; kingdom Metazoa; phylum Chordata; class Amphibia; order Anura; family Ranidae; genus Lithobates; species Lithobates clamitans. The sequence goes on from JBBGZY010001854.1 coordinate 593,419, forward strand.
GATGGACCCAAGAAAACCCACCAAGAAAGACCCGGGGAAGACATTGAAGACATTGAACCCTAATCTTTCCAACCAGGGCTGACCACTTCCTGCCTACACGGGGAGGACTGATTTAGGGTCTAGTAAACTTAGAACCCGTTATTTTCCAAGATGGGCCGTCCTCTCGCTACATCTATGTGACAACAATGTAAAAATTGTGTATTTCCATATATGCTATATTTTTTCATGGACAATATTTTATTCTATAAATTATGGATACATGTGCAGAGATGCTTGTAGGGCAGGATCTTGCTGGAGGCAATTTGTTATTTTTACCTGAATATTGATGAATACTCCGGCTTTGGTATTTTTTATTGTATGATTGTTAACATGATGTATAATAAATATAAACATTTTTAACAGTACATTTGGGTTTATACTATTGTTGTACCATAAAACATTCCTTTAGGGCTGGTTTATACCAGATGCAGTCCAGTTCATCAAAAACGCATGGACAGTGTTTAACATGGATTCCAATGGCCCTCGTTCATACCAGTGCAATGTGTTCCAGTGCAGTCAACAAAAGTAGAGCATGTAGCATTTATTTTCTGTATGGAACACATATGGAAGGCCGAAAAACACATAAAAAACACGCCGGAATGTCCTCAATTTAGATTAAGAGAAAAATGAGGGGGGGGGGAACGCACAAAAACGCACCAAAAAGGCGCATGCTGAATCACATCCGGAACCCAAACATCGCTGTGTGAAATGGCCTTTACAGCAATTCTTTGGGTTATATATCAATCAATTTTGGATGTACAGTAAGTACTGTGACCTCAGTGGCATCTACACCCAGTTGTTTGAAATCTAAACCACTTACTGTACAGTAGAATAATTGATTTCAAATCATTTGGCGATCTTTTTAAATCCCTTGCCAGACACTTCTGGCCCATACACAGGTACCCCTTCATGCACCATCACCCAGGTCTGGACAAGTGGGGGGGGGCTCGAGGGTCATCTGCCCCGGGCACAATTTTTGTTATGTGGAGGGGGAGGGGATGTTGGGAGCTTTTCATCACTCCATTTTCTATTTCCTAAAAGACAGGAATGATGTTAAAGAAAAAAATGTGTGTGTGTTATCCTGCGCTCCCTGGTTATTAACAAAACCCAATGCAGTTGATTTACTAAAGGGAAATAGACTGTGCTCTCTGCAAGTGCAGTTGCTCCAGAGCTTAATAAATGAGCAGAAGCTCTGCTGAATTCCATCATCCAATCATGTACAAGCAAAAATGCATTTTTTTCTATTTTCCTTGCATGTGATTGGGTAATCTTTACAAAGTGAAGCCTTACCTCATTTACTAAGCTCTGGAGCAACTGCACTTGCAGAGGGCAACTGCACTTTGCAAAGTGCACAGTCGATTTGCCTTTAGTAAATCAACCCCAATGTGTCAATTTGTAATATAAATAGTGTTGAGAAGGCTGCAAACAAATATATTGGGGTTGATTTACTAAAGGCAAATCCACTTTGCACTACAAGTGCAATCCAAGTGCACTTGGAAGTGCAGTCGCTGTAGATCTGAGGGGAAGATCTTAAATGAGGGGAAGCTCTGCTGATTTTATCATCCAATCACGTACAAGCAAAAATGCTGGTTTTTATTTTCCTTGCATGTCCCCCTCAGATGTACAGCAACTGCACTTCCAAGTGCAAAGTGCAATTGCCCTCTGCAAGTGCAGTTGCTCCAGAGCGTAGAAAAAGAGGTAAAACTTCACTTTGCAAAGAATACCCAATCACATGCAAGGAAAAAAAAAAAAAAACAGCCTTTTTGCTTGCGTATGATTGGATGATGGATTCAGCAGAGCTTTTCCTCATTTACTAAGCTCTGGAGCAACTGCACTTTGCAAAGTGCACAGTCTATTTTCCTTTAGAAAATCAACCCCATAATATCAAATAAGCTGGTGAATCTTATTTCCATGCAATAATTAGTTTTCTTCTACACTAGTGTTTAAAAGATCATATATAATAGTCCACCCTTATGTACCAATCCTTATTCCATGCACAGTGACTTCTACCACCATTCACCTATGCACTCACCTCCAGCTGCGACCTGTATATACCAGGTCATACCACGCTTTCCTCTACTGGGGTACACAATCAGGCTCCTCTCCAATGCTCCTCCTGCTTCCCTCTATTTCTCTCTGTGATATACACTTTTGCCAATTGTTTGTTGTATTGCACTTTAAATTCGTGCATAGATCTCTGCAGACAAGCTCATACAACTTAGAGTGCTCTCATGGAGTAGTAAGTTAAAAATTCTTATTTTTTTTTAAATTATTACACTTACATAATGTTAAAAATGTCATCACTTTGGTAAACAACAGGAGGGCTGCAGCTCCCGCGTCAGCTCCAGTACACAGCACAGCATCACTCGACTCCACCCAACATGTGTCGTCACGGTCACGTGACTTCCTCAGGGGTTAGGCCCACACTATTATTTCAATTCCTCCGCTGACTTTTTAATCTGATGCATGTGCACGTGCAGTTCAGCACCAGGGACTTCTACGGGGCTGGTGGAAGATCTACAAAAATGGAACAGTGTGGGAGAATTTCCTTATCCGTAAAGGTACTGTAGATGTAAAGGCAAACCTTTATTTTTTTTTCTTTTACAAAAAATTAGTACGCAATTTTAGTACAGGAGAGGAGCCTGTACAACTGTGCAAGACTGATGGGAAGGCTGGAGGTTCAATCTAAATACTAAAACAAATATGGAGGGACAAGCATTAAAAATGTAAAAGCCTCTTTTATTTTAAAGTGGTTCTAAAGGCTGAAGGTTACTTACTTTAATGCATTCTCTGCATTAGTGCACCTCTTCCCCCTAGCCCCCCTTATACTTACCTGGGCCTGATCTCAATCCAGCGCTGTACATGAGAGCAGCAGCTCTCTCCCTCCTCTTAGGCTCAGATATAACAGCAGGAGCCATTGGCTCCCACTGCTGTGAATCCCAACCAGTGAGGAGGAAGCGGGGCTGAGCTGTGCTCTGTTTGTCTATGGACATACAGACCCCTGCTTGGGAGCATCAATGCGCAAGTGCCACCATAGCAAGCGGCTTGCTATGGCGGGCACTCAGTGGGGGGGGGCCAAGAGTGCCGGCAGGGGACACGAGAAGAGGAGGATCTGGGCTACTGTTTGCAAAACCATTGCATAGAGCAGGTAAGTATGCCATGTTTGTTATTTTGGAAAAATAAAATGTGAACCTACGGTATAATATCACTTTAAGAATCCAATAATTATTGCTTGCTGTGGGGGCACTTGGCAGGGGGGAGGGGCCGACAAGGGACCAAAGAAGAGGAGGATCGGGGCCGTTCTGTGCAAAACCATTACACAGAGCAGGTAAGTGTAACATGTTTGTTATTTTCAGAAAAATTGTAGCATTATAATCACTTTAGGGTAAAGGCTGCAATAGTAATTCATATTATTTGCATACTAGAAATGCATTACAATTTCCCTTTAAAGTTCTGTGTGCTCTAAAAGTGATATTTCAATTACAAATAAAGCCTGGGTGAAAGAGTCACCAATGCTCCCTCGCCAAAGAAGAAGTTGTTCTGCTGCAGGGGTCACCCTGAGTAAGTTTTGGTGACGGAGTTTATGTGGGTGTATGATGTCATTGTCTTACCCCATGTGACATGTTGGAGCCTGGTGATTGGCTGGACACCTGGTGCTTCATTATACCTAGAAGCCACACTTCATTAACAGAGCAACAACAGAGCAAAGGCACCAATAGAGTGTGGAGGTGGTGAAGGAGCATGGAATAGTAAATACACCTTGCTGGGAGGAAAGGGAGGTGTAATCCGACCGTGTGTACGGGGCATCAGTCTGCTGGTACTTAAATCATAGCTCCCAACTGTCCCTGATTTCAAGGGACTGTCCCTCATTCGGGAAAAAGATCCCTCTGTCCCTCTTTCCTCCTTATGTGTCCCTCATTTGGGTCTGATCTATATAGTTGTATATAAAAAAAGCACTACTTATTTATCTTTAGGATCCTAGTGGGAGCTTATTTCTGTTTTGTGATACCCTTTGTGTAAACATTTCTTGCACTATTTTTCTTTATTTTTCATAAAACGGTCTGGCTGAATTTTTGAATGCTCTACTTAAAAAAAGACAAAAATTACCTTCTCATTGTGTAAACTCTGTTACATTCCTGTCTGGGTGTGGCAGTGAATGATACAGACTTTTTTTAAGACTGGGTTCCCACTATCTTCGCATGCGGCTCACAGCAGGGGTCCGGTGCGTCCCTGTTCACCGTTTGAGGCCCGATTTCAGCCCGAATTTTTGGCTGAATTCGGACCTGAAATGGACCAAAAGACGCACAGGACTCCTGTGCAAATTCGCACCGGAGATATGTGAACCGGCTCCATAGAGAGCCATTCAAAATCTCCAACTATTGCAAATTGGATGCGGAGAACCTGCATCCAATTCGCAATAGTGTGAACCCAGTCTAAAGATCAGAATGTAACAGCGAATGCTGTGAATGGTGCATGTTTCCATTAAACACATGGTGGTGGCTAACATGTGTGCATTAAGGTTCAACTGCTCAGTTGACCTGCTCAAGGGATGATCACTCTCATGCCCCGTACACACGGTCGGACATTGTTCGGATATTCCGACAACAAAATCCATTGATTTTTTCTGACGGATGTTGGCTCAAACTTGTCTTGCATACACACGGTCACACAAAGTTGTCGGAAAATCCGATCGTTCTAAACGCAGTGACGTAAAACACGTATGTCGGGACTATAAACTGGGCAGTAGCCAATAGCTTTAGTCTCTTAATTTGTTCTGACTTTGTGCGTCGGATTTGTGTACACACAATCGGAATTTCCGATAACAGATTTTGTTGTCGGAAAATTTTATAGCAAGCTCTCAAACTTTGTGTGTCGGAAATTCCGATGCAAAATGTGTGATGGAGCCTACACACGGTCGGAATTATTGACAACAAGGTCCTATCACACATTTTCCGTCGGAAAATCCGACCGTGTGTACGGGGCATCAGTCTGCTGGTACTTAAATCATAGCTCCCAACTGTCCCTGATTTCAAGGGACTGTCCCTCATTCGGGAAAAAGATCCCTCTGTCCCCCTTTCCTCCTTATGTGTCCCTCATTTTGGTCTGATCTATATAGTTGTATATAAAAAAAGCACTACTTATTTATCAAACAGTGTTTCCCAGTGCTGAACATTTCATCCAATTTCTAAATTGCTGCATTTGTAAATTCCAATGGCCAGTATAAAGGAATAGTAGTGGTAAAAAAAAAAAGGTACTTTTACCAATATTTTTTTTTGTACAATTCTCCTTTAGGAGGGGCATGGCAGGGGGTGTGTCCTATGCCTACATCATTTTGCTGATACCATAGGTGTCCCTTGTTCCCATGTCAGAAAGTTGGGAGATATGCTTAGACTGTTGTCCCGTGAAATGGAGGAATCTCTGCTGAGAGTGTGTATATTACAGTAGGAATTAGCAAATACACCAAGTGGGATTTAAAGTGGTTGTAAACCCTTACAAATACCAAGTGAAGGGACTGGCTGCCTCCAGTGATGAAACAAAAACTCCTACATAAGTTGTATCTGTCTATCTGCAGTCTTCTCTTCTCTACATCCATTTAAAGTCCTGAATTTTTAAGCTTGTCTGAGAGTTCAGAAAAAAGGGGGCAGAGAGCTAAAGTTACACTCTGCAAAGCTCAGTGAGGAGAGCTCTGAGAGCTGATTGGAGGGAAGGGACACACCTCCCCTTCACACAGCTCACAGGAATAGAGCTGAGGCTGTCAATTAGTTGGATCTCCCTCCCCTGTCACCTTTTTTCTCTTGGTGTCAGGAAGCCTTTCATGCTGATAGTCAGTGGTGGCCTATCCATATGGGCGCAGGGTAGCCGCCTCCCTAATGCATGCACCCGGCCCCTAATCTACATACAGGGCACCTGACATATGGATTTCAATGGCTTTTTTTTTTTAAGCACATGATTAGAGCCTGAGACTCTAATTGGCTTCAAAAAAGAATGGGCTCGGGGTGCAGAGCCCAGTTGTGTAACAATAGCAAATTAATATTCGCTATTGCCTTCCTGATTCTCCTCCAGGCCAATCAGAAAGTGGGTTCTGAGTCCTGTCACCTGATTGGCCGAGAGGAGAAACGATCCTATTGACCGTTGAGTAGGAGGAGGGAGGAGACACAGGGGAAGCTGCGGAAGCAAAGGAGGAGGAGACTGCCGCCCCGACCCCTGGAGGAAACGCTGCCCGTGACCTAGATGGGGTAAGTGTGGGGCTGGTGACTAACTGACCAGGGGGGTTGTGGCGGCGGGTGGAAAACTAAAAGTAAAGAAAAGTAATCCACCATCCACCACTGGTCTCAGGACCAACTTCCTGTTCGGCCAGGAGGAGAAGCAACGGCCCCGGAGTGAGGAGCAGCAGCCCTACCTGGATCCTCCTCATCTGCCCCCTGCCCCCTAAGGTAAGGAGGCCTCTGATCTCCGCCTTCCCGTCAGGGGCGGATCCAGAGCCTAGTCTCGGGAGGGGCACTGGCAGAAAATACACTAACTGACCCCCATGCTACACTAACTGACCCCCATGCTACACTAACTGACCCCCATGCTACACTAACTGACCCCCATGCTACACTAACTGACCACCATGTTACACTAACTGACCCCCATGCTACACTAACTGACCCCCATGCTACACTAACTGACCCCCATGCTACACTAACTGACCCCCATGCTACACTAACTGACCGCCATGCTACACTAACTGACTTTCTCTCTCTCCCCCCCCACCCCGGGCCAGTAACAGGACTGTCACGAGGGAGTCTCACTCACCTTCGTGTCTGGCTGGCCTGCATCAGTCCAGAGGAGGAGAAGACAGCCGCGGCTCACAATGCTTCTCTACCCCGCGCTGTAGCTGCCATGTTCAGTGTCCGGCGCAGCGCTCTGTGATTGGCCGTATGGGGGTCATGTGCAGAGGCGGGACTTCAGGAGCAATCATGGACAGGCCAGCTCTACGCCTCACGTGACCCCCATACGCCCAATCACAGGGCGCCGGACACTGAACATAGCGGCCAGAGCCCGGGGACACAGGAAGATAAAATTAAGAGGAGGCAGCCAGTGACACTGGCGCCCCCCTGAATGTCACGTCCGGGGCCACGGCACCCCCCACGCTAGGAGCTCACTCACCTGCCAACTCCCGCTGACTGGCCCGCCCACACACTCGTCCCTGGGCCCTGACTGGCCTGTTCATCACACTAATTTCTCGGAGGGGGCAATTGCCCCGTTGCCCCCCCTGGATCCGCCCCTGCTTCCCGTCTGTCAGCCGTGGGGTGGGGATCGTCTCCTTCACCGTAAGTCACAAGCGGGGGGTATCTCCACCATCCCATCTGTCTCCTGTGGGGTGGGAATCGTCGCCTTCCCGTAAGTCTCCCGCGGGGGGGTATCTTCGCCATCTCATCTGTCTCCTGTGGGGTGGGGATCGCCGCCTTCCCGTAAGTCTCCCACGGGGGGGGGTATCTCCACCATCCCATCTGTCTCCCAAGGGGTAGGGATCGCCACCTTCCCATAAATCTCCCTTGGAGGGGTATCTCTGCCATTCCATCTGTCTCCCCCGAGGAAGGGGGGGTGGCGTTGGTTTGCGGACCCCCGTCCAAAATATTGAGCTCCAGCCGCCACTGCTGATAGTAGAGGAACAAAGCAGAAGACAGAAATGACACTTAGTGCTTTTGAGACAAGTACACACTATAGAGGGATATGCTTTGTTCGTATTTCATGCCTGAGGTTTACAACCACTTTAAGAAGGCAAATATACTATTTAGAAATATATACTTTGTATTTCACTTACTAAGCTTGCTTGAGGAGAAGTAAGGTGCACACAATAACATACAAATCCTGTAGCCTTGAGCCTTCTGTGAGTGACAACGTACGGTATACTGCAATGAGTGACAGGTGATAGTCTCCTGCACTAGGCATGGGGTATACAGAGGTACATTAGAAGTGTCATCTGGGGACACTGTGTGACTTGGAGACATGAGATGACTGACAGCAACATTTATTGAAACAAAGTGACAATGAAGATAAGGAAGAGAGGAAAGCGGAATCGAGGAGAGAGAAGGAGAGAAAGAAGCAAACGAGAAAAGAGAGGAGAACAAGTTGAGGTAGAGATAAGCACAACAGAGCAAGAAGTGGGGGAGAAGAGAGGAGAGGAGATGAGGAGAGAAGAGGAGAGGAGCGAGGGATAAAAATAGGAGAGACAATAAAAGAGAAGAGGGAACAAAAACAAGAAGAACGTGTACATGGGAGAGAAGGAGAGATGAGAGAAAGGGAAGGAGATAATCAGAGAGATGGGAGAGAAAGAATAGGAGACAAAAGGGAGGGATAGAGGATGTAGCAGAGAGAATAGATAAGAGAGAATAAGCCTAGGTTCACACTGGTGCCTGGAAAACACTGCATGTGCTTCGCACAGGAATCGCACCACACTCCTGTGCACATCACATGCGATGTCTCTGTGGTGCGATTTGTGCGAAGAGAGAAATGGGGAATTGGGGGAGAGAGAAGAAGAGAAAAAAGAAGCAAACAAGAAAAGAGAGAATACCGCATATAGAGAGAGAAGAAGGTACATAGTGAAGTACTGATAGCACTAAGTTACTGCACATTAACAAAAAGCCACTCACGAGACGGCTTGAAAAACAGGCATCAGTGTGTTCTGGGTTTGCATCTGCAGCGTGCATTCCACGGATACCGGAAGTTGCATCACTGGTGCGTAAACCAGAAATGCGTATTTGACGGAATCACATCCAATCACAGTTCTTAGGTTGCAATACCGGAATCAAATCAATCGTCAAAACAACAAACAGACGATCTTATCTATATACACCCCTCCTACGGTGCTGAGAGTGCTGTGATGTGGAAGGTTAATTCCTACAGTGAAGGTGAATCCGACCACAAAGCTACACCACCTATGTAGTGCTACAGCCTCCTCTCTCTACTTAAACATATTGTAACACACAGATCAGATTTGGCTCTCTAAGGCTCTGATGAAGAGGATAACCCTCGAAACGCGTTAGTTAATCATTTGATTATCCCTTGCAGTGGATATCACTTTATAACAAATTATCAAGTGTGTAACATTGCTTTTTATTCATATGTACGAATATGTAGTATTTCTCTGTATATACCTAATTTGTTTGTAATAAACTCATTTTTTAACATTTCGTGCATTAGGCCAGGCGCCTTCCTTTAAATTTATATATAGCATTTCAGACTTCCCGTAGTTGGCCTAGGGAGCGGGCATGCATGATCACTTCACACTTACACCATCAAGAAATACTACCACCCTACTAAGGCCCTCCGTACTAGTGCAGGAGAATATCTTTTCTGTTTATACCTTTAGAGAGAAGAGGGAACTGATAGAGAAAGCAGTAGGTAGAGAGACCTGAGGAGAAAGAATAAAAGAGAGAGAGATTGAGAAAAAGAAAGAAAGAAGAGAGAGAGGGATAGAAATAGAGAGATAGTAGAGCAGAGAGCAATAAAGAAAAGAGCAGTTAGAGGATAAGGTACAAAGAACAGGAGAGATACAAGAAGGAGCAAAGAAAAAATAAGTGAAGAGAGAGGGTCAAAAAAAGAGAGAAGGAGGGATAGAAGACGGAGTAAATGCAGAGAAACTGACAAAATAGAGGAGGGAAAGAAGAAAGTGTAAGGGTAGAAGGATGGAACAAAGTGAGAAAAGAAAAGAGGGCAGAAGAGAGAGAGAATGAGAAGTGGAGATACAGGAAGAAAAATAAATACGGTAGTAGAGGAAAAGAAAAGGATAGAAGACAGAGAAGAAGGAGGGATGGAGTAAGTAGTAGAGATAGGGAGGGGAGAAGGTTAAAAGAGAGGGACTGAAAACTAAAGTGATAGAGAAAGGAGGTAAGAGAGAGAAGAGGGATAAAAATGAGAGAGATTGAGAAGCGGAGAGATGGTGGAAGGAGCCAAGAAAGACTATAGGAAGAGGGGCATGAGAAAGAAGAGAGAGACAGAAGTGAGAGATGGGAGAGATAAAGCAAAGAGCAAAGAAAAAAATAGAGGACGAGAGAGGGATAGAAGAGAGAAAAGAATGCAGGATAGAAGATGGAGTGGATAAAAATAACATGAGAGAGGGCTAGAAAAAGGGATTGAAAACAAAAGAGATACAGGACAGAGATGAGAGAGAAGAGAGGGATACAAATGAGAGAGATTGAGAAGAGGAGAGGTGATGGAAGGAGCAAAGAAAGAATAGAGGAAGAGAGTGGGATAGAAGAGAGAAAAGAAGGCAGGATAGATGATAAAGTGGATAAAGAGAACAGGAGGGATAGAAGGCTGGAAGAAATGGATTGAAAAAAGAGATAGAGGAGGGAGGTGAGAGAGAAAATGGGAAGAAAGAAGCATAGAAGTAAGAAAGTTGAGCGAGATTAAGAAGAGGAAAGATACAGAAAGAAATAATAGCGAAAGAGATAGGGGATAGAAGAGGGAAACTAAGGAAAGACAGAGGAGAGAATACATAGAGTGAACAAAGAAGATAGGAGGATAGAAGAGAAGGATTGAGGGAGGGTGAGAGAGAAGAGATAGATATGACAGATAGATTGAGAGGATAGCTACAGAAAGGAATAAAGAAAAGAAAAGAAAAAGAAAGGGAGGGGTAAAAGAGAGAGAAGGAGTGACAGAGAGAAAGGGAAGGATAGAAGAGAGGGACTGAAAACAGGAGTGATAGAGGAAGAAGGTGTGAGAGAAGAGAGGGATAGAAGTTATAGTGAAATTAAGAGGAGAAATAGAGGATGGAGCAAAGAAAAAATAAATGGAGAGAGGGATAGAAGAGGGAAAATAAGGAAAGATGGAGGAAAGAGTGACAGAGAGAACAGGGGAGAGCAAATTATATAAGAAATGGACCTGGGACAGAAGAGATAGTAGAGGGAGGTAAAGAGGAGGAAGGGAAAAAAAATAGAAGTGAGAGATTCGAGAGAGATATTAAGGAGAGGAGAGATACAGGAACGAGCAAACAAAAAATAGAGAAAGAGAAATGGATAGGAAAGAGAAAAGAAGGAGGGATGGATAGAGAGAACATGGGGAAGAAAAAGGATAGAATAAAGGGATTGAGAACAGAAGAGAGGGAGGAGGGGGGTCAGAGGGAATAAAAGAAGGATATAAATGAGAAAGTCAAGATAGAGAGAGGGATTAAGATGAGAGATACTGGAAGCAGCACAGAAAGAAGAGAGCAAGAGAGATAGAAGAGAGAGAGAGCGGAGGGATAGAGGAAGGAGTAAAACAAGGGAGCAAGAGATAGAAGAGAGGGAATGAAAGGGCATGAGAAAGAAGTGAGAGAGATAAAAGTGACGGATAGGAGAGATAAAGCAAAGAGCAAAGGAAAAAATAGAGGATGAGAGAGGGATAGAGGAGAGAGAAGAAGGGGGATAGAGGAAGGTGTAGACAAGGAGGGAAGAGGGGATTGGAAACAGAATGATAGAGGAGGGAGGTGAGAGACAAGAGAGGGAGAGAAGTTAGAGATAGATTGAGAGGAGGAAGGAGCAAGAAATAGAGGAAGAGAGATAGATAGAAGAGAAAAAATAAGGAGGGATGCATATAGAGAAGAGGGGAGGGGAAGAGGATATAAGAAAGGGATTGAGACCAGAAAATAAAAAGGAGGGAGGTCAGAAGGAAGGAAGAAGGATAGTGAGAAAGTCAAGAGAATGAGATTAAAAAGAGGAGAGACACTAGAAAGAGCAAAGAAAAATAGACAAAATGAGGGGGATAGATGAAACATTAAACTGAGAGAACAGGGGAGAGAGAAAGACAGAACAGAAGAGATAAAAGAGAGAGGTGAGAGGGAAAAATAGAAGAAAGAATGCTAGAAGTAAGAGATAGAGAAAAGGAGAAATAGAGGAAGGAGCAATGAAAAAAGAGAGAAGGAGGAATAGAGGGGGAGTAGATGGAGAGAACGGGGAAATTGTGTGTGTGTGTTGGGGGGGGTGAGAGAGAAGAGAGAGATAGAAGAGATTGATTGTGAAGAGGAGAGATTAAAGGAAGAGCAGAGAAAAAGAAAGGTATAGAAGAAAAAGAAAGAAAGATGGATAGAGATAGAGGAAGGAGTAGATAGAGAGAAGAAGGGAAATGGGAGGATTGAAGAGAGGGATTGAGAGAGGGAGGTGAGAAAGAAGAGAGATAGTGACAAAGAGATAAACTGGGGAAAGTAGAAAGAAGGAGCAAAGAAATGAGAGAGATGGGGTAGAGGAGGGAAAAGATAAAGAGAACAAGGGAGATAGGAGGATATAAGAGGGGAGGGGGATGAGAGAGAAGAAAGAGCAAAGAAGTAGAGATAGAAGAAGGAGGGGTAAAGGAGGGAGTAGATGGGGAGAGCAGGGGAGAAAGGAGAATAGAATAGAGGGATTGAGAGAGGGGAGTGAGAGAGAAAAGAGAGCTAGAAATGATAGACAGATTAACAAGAGAAGAGATAAACGAAGGAGCAAAGAAAAAGAGAGGGATAAATGAGAAAGAAGAAGGAGGGAATGGATAGCGAGAACAAGGGATATAGGAGAATAAAATAGAGGGATTGGGGGGGGGGGGGGGGGGGTTGAGAGAGAACAGAGAAAAAGAAGTGAGAGATAGATTGAAAAGAGAAGAGAGGAAGGAGTGAGAGGGGAATAAGTACATAGGGAGAGGAAGGGAGATATCAAGATAGTGAAGTAAAGGAATGATAGGGGAAGGAGGGAGAGAAGAGGAGAGATAAAGGAATGCGCAAAGAAATAGGGAGAGATAAAACAGATAGAAGAAGGAAGGGTAGAGGAGGGAGTAAATAGGGAGAAGAGGGGAGATACCAGGATAGAAGAAAGGGAATGATAGAGGGAGGTGAGGCAGAAAAAGAGAAACAGATGAAGAGAGATAAAGGAAGGAGTAAAGAAAGAGAGAGGGGTATAAGAGATAGAAGGAGGGATAGAGGAGGTGGTAGATAGGGAGAAGAAAGGAGATCCTAGGATATAAGAAAGGTAATGATAGAGGGAGATGAGAAAGAAGAGAGAGATAGAAGAAGGAAGGATAGAGGAAGAAGTAGAGGAAGAGGAAGGGAGATATCAAGATAGTGAAGTAAAGGAATGATAGGGGAAGGAGGGAGAAAAGAGGAGAGATAAAGGAAGGAGCAAAGAAATAGGGAGAGATAAAACAGATAGAAGAAGGAAGGGTAGAGGAGGGAGTAAATAGGGAGAAGAGGGGAGATACCAGGATAGAAGAAAGGGAATGATAGAGGAAGGTGAGAAGAGATAAAGGAAGGAGTAAAGAAAGAGAGAGGGATATAAGAGATAGAAGAAGGGATAGAGGAGATGGTAGATAGGGAGAAGAAAGGAGATACCAGGATAGAAGAAAGGGAATGATAGAGATGAGGAAGAAGAGAGAGATAGAAAATATATAAGAAGGGGGAAGAGGAGGGAGTAGATAGGGAGAAGAGGGGAGATATTTCCCAGGATAGAAGAAAGGGAAGGATAGAGGAAGTTGAGAGAAAAGAGAGAAATAGAAGAGAAGAGATAAAGGAAGGAGTAAAGAAAGAGAGATGGATAGAAGAGATAGAAGAAGGTAGGATAGAGGAGGGAGTAGATAGAGAGAAGAAGGGAGGTACCAGGATAGAAGAAAGGGAATGATAGAGAGGGGGAGATAGAAGAGATAAAGGAAGGAGTAAAGAGAGAGAGGGGGGATAGAAGAGATAGAAGAAGGAAGGATAGAGGGAGAAGAAGGGAGATAAGAGGATAGAAGAAAGGGAAGGATAGGGAGGTGAGAGAGAAGAGAGAGATAAAAGAGAAGAGATAAAGGAATGAATAAAAAAAGAGAGAGGAATAGAAGAGATAAAGGAAGTAGTAAAGAAAGAGAGAGAGATAGAAAAAGGTAGGATAGAGGGAGAAGAGGGGAGGTGCGAGGATAGAAGAAAGGGAATGGTAGAGAGGGAGAGATAGAAGAGATAAAGGAAGGAGTAAAGAAAGAGAGAGGGATAGAAGAGATAGAAGAAGGAAGGATAGAGGAGGGAGTAGAAAGAGAGAAGAAGGGAGATACCAGGATAGAAGAAAGTGAATGATAGAGGGAGAGATAGATGAGATACAGGAAGGAGTGAAGAAAGAGAGAGGGATAGAAGAGATAGAAGAAGGAAGGATAGAGGAGGGAGTAGAAAGAGAGAAGAAGGGAGATACCAGGATAGAAGAAAGTGAATGATAGAGGGAGAGATAGAAGAGATAAAGGAAGGAGTAAAGAGAGAGAGAGAAGGGTAGAAGAAGGAAGGATAGAGGGAGTAGAAGAAAAAGAAGGATAGGGAGGTGAGAGAGAAGAGAGAGATAGAAGGGAAGAGAGGAAGGAGTAAAGAGAGAGAGAGAGAGGGATAGAAGAAGGAAGGATAGAGGGAAAAGAGGGGAGATAAGAGGATAGAAGAAAACGAAGGATAGGGAGGTGAGAGAGAAGAGAGAGACAGAAGGGAAGAGATAAAGGAAGGAGTAAAGAGAGAGAGAGAGGGATAGAAGAAGGAGGGATAGAGGGAGAAGAGGGGAGATAAGAGGATAGAAGAAAGGGAATGGTAGAGAGGGAGAGATAGAAGAGATAAAGGAAGGAGTAAAGAAAGAGAGGGATAGAAGAAGGAAGGATAGAGGTAGAAGAGGGAGATAAGAGGATAGAAGAAAACGAAGGATAGGGGGGTGAGAGAGAAGAGAGGGATAGAAGGGAAGAGAGGAAGGAGTAAAGAGAGAGAGAGGGATAGAAGAAGGAAGGATAGAGGGAAAAGAGGGGAGATAAGAGGATAGAAGAAAAGGAAGGATAGGGAGGTGAGAGAGAAGAGAGGGATAGAAGAGAAGAGATAAAGGAAGGAGTAAAGAGAGAGGGATGGAAGACAGAGAAATCCATAGAACCATATAGAGGGGATACGTGGAGAGACAGTAGAAGGGACAGACAGAGAAATAAGTGAGAGGAGATCTTCCCTTCTCTAAATAATTGACTGGCTCTGACTAATTAAAAGTTCTCTCACTCTCCCTCTGCCATTAACCCTTCCCAGCCCCATGATGATGATGCCGCTGCTGTGAGTCTGCTGCCAGTGTCAGTGTGTGTGGCGGGCAGAGAGGAGGTGGTGAGGGTGAAGAGGGTGGTGAGGGTGAAGAGGGTGCCTCCGCTGCTGGTGTTGCACTATCTCTCTGCTCCATCACCACCAGCAGCAGCAGCAGCAGCAGCAGCATCACTCCCTGCTTGTGGTTGCTAAGGAAACGGCCGCATGGCAACCGGCTGAGAGCCTGGGGGCCGTGTGTGCTGCCGCAGCTGCCGAGCCTCGCTCATTCTCCAGCAAGCAGCAGCTCCGTCCTGCACTCCTCCTCCTCCTCCCTTCCTTCCTCCTCCTTGCTCTGCCAGGGATCCCAGGCTGACAGGGGGAGCCCCAGCAGTGATGGACATGATGATGTTGGTGCAGGGTGCTGCTTGCTGCTCAAACCAGTGGCTGGCCGCTGTCATCCTCAGTGTGTGCTGTCTGCTGCCCTCCTGCCTGCCCGCCGGACAGGGCATGGACTACTCCTGGCCAGCGGACAACCTGGTCGTCAGGCAAGGAGAGACAGCCATGCTTAGGTAGGAGCCCAGCTCATGCTGTCTTGTCTATGTGTGTGTTTGTCATTTTTTTCCTATGTCAGTGTTCATCCTTTTGGTTATGATTGTTTTACACTTGAAAGGAACCTGCGCCACATTTGCAACACTTTTGGGATTGGGGGGGCTCTTTGCACTCCTTCCTGCACCCTGCCTTTGGAATTTGGGGGGTCTCTTTGCACTCTGTAAAGCATCTGCTGCTCCGCACAGTCACACAACTGCTACTTTTTTTTCCTCCTTCTTCTCTGTGTTGAGCTCAGTGGATGCTTCAGGTTTGTTTATCATGGAAATGTCTTTGCATGGAGATAGGGGGAGCTCTGTGGATGGGAAAAGAGTGCAAGTTGTGTAACTGAGGCTGAGAGGCTCATCGCTTACAAACCAGGCTGGGGAGCTGAGGATGGGGATGGAGGGGGTACAAGGGGGGGTGGGGGGGGTAGGGTGCACCCTGGGCAGGGGTTGGGTGGCCTTCATCCATGGTGGGTTTTTTTTTATGCTGGAAAAAAAAAAACTGAGACATGCAAAAGGTTAATGTGCATGCCCATGGCTGGCCGGTTGAAGCGGCGGGTGCATAGGGCTACCAGGGATAAGTTGGGGTGCGCCACTACGTGCTGATGCACTAAGAATGGGTGGTGCCAAAAAAACAAGGCATGCAAAGTGTTAAATGGCTGGCCGGTTGAGGCGGTGGGTGAAAAGGGCTACCAGGGATGTGCGTCGGATGAGTTGGGGTGCGCCGCTATGCTCTGAGACACTTTACATGCTCTCACCTGCCCCCTAAGAAGGTTTTGGGCACGCTTCTATTTTTTTTTAATTTATTCTTTACTACAAATGGGTGCTGCCAAAAAAAACAAGGTGTGCAAAGGGTTAATGAGCATGCCCATGGCTGGCTGGTTGAGGCGGCGGGCGCAAAGGGCACCTGAGGACAGGTTTTGGATCAGTTGGGGCACGCTAATACGCGTTGACGCACTTTGCATGCCATCGCCTGCCCCTTTTTTTTTTTTACAAGAAATGGGTGCTGTCAAAAAAAAGAAGGCGTGCAAAAGGTTAATGAGCACGGTCTTGGCTGGCCGGTTGAGGCGGTAGGCACAAATGGCTACCAGGAATGGGCATCGGATCAGTTGGGGCGCACCGCTACGCGCTGACGCACTTTGCATGCCTTCGCCTGTCCCTAAGTAGGGTTTTGGGGCACCCGCCATGGTTTTTTTTTTATTGACTAAGATGGGTGCTGTCAAAAAAAACAAGGCATGCAAAGGGTTAATGAGCATGGTCGTGGCTGGCCAGTTTAGGCTTTAGGCGCAAAGGGCTACCAGAAATGGACATTGGATCAGTTGGGGCGCACCGCTACCTCACCTGCCCCTGAGTAGGGTTTGGGCACTCTCCATGGTCTTTTTTTTTTGTTGATTATGAATGGGTTCTAGCGAAAAAAAACAAAAAACACAAGGTGTGCAAAGGGTTAATGAGCATGCCCATAACTGGCCAGTTGAGGCAGTAGGCGCAAAGGTCTACCAGGAATGGATGCTCTCCCAGAATTGCATGCCCTCCCCTGCCCCCTGAGCAGGGTTTTGCCACCCTCCATGGGCATGTGTCTAAAAATAACTACAGATGCTACCAAAAAGCTAAGGCATGCAAAGGATTAAGGTGCATGCTAGATGACCCAGTGGGCGCAAAGGGCTACTGAGGGCGTGCAAAACGTGCCCACACAGCTGTTTGACTCAGCTCAGGTGTGTCGCTGCGTGCTGCCGCACTTTGGCTTCGGTCATCCTCCGTGACTTTTTTCTTTAATTGTTAAGGAGCATTGCGAAAAAACCAAGCCATGCAAAGGGTTAAAGAGCATGCCTATGGCTGGCCAGTTGACCCGATGGGTGCAAAGGGCTGCCAAGGACCTGCAAAACGTTCACGCCCACATCAGTTTGGTGCAATCGGATTAGTTGGGGTTGGTCGCTACATGCTAACGCACTTTGCGCATGCTCTCCTATCCCTGAGCAGGATTTGGGTCTATGTTCTTTTTTTTTTTTTCCAACTATTTCAAAAACCAAGGTGTGGAAAGGGTTAATGGGCATGCCCATGACTGGCTAATTGGCTTGGCGGTGGGCGCAAAAGGGCTACCCAGAATGTGCAAAACACCCAACGACAGCGTTTGGCGAAGTCGGATCGGTTTGGGTGCATCGTTACATGCTAACACACTACTTTGCGTGCCCCTGCTGATTTAGCAAGGGTCTGTAGCCCACCGTGACCACTCTGCAGCCCCCATTTTATCGCCCTGACTGCTGCACACTAATGAAAGCTGCGTTGGCACGCCTGTCCTTGATGCTGCCTTGTTGCTGTGTCAGTTTTCAGGTTGCTGAAAGGGTTAATGCTTAGCCATGGTGACAGCGTCCACACCTTTCCCTGCGAATGTTCTGTGTTAGCATGCCCACCCCCCAACCCCCCCCCCCCTCCAGTCCTCTTACTGCACCCCCTTTGCTTATATGAGCACATATGGAGTTTAAAGGCTGTTTGTGCATCCTCTGGCCAGCACTGGGCTAGGCTCTCCTCTTGTGTGACAAAGTCATTAGGGGGTGCTTGTGCCAAAAAAATAAAACTAAATTCTGAATACCAAATACGCAGGTTATTATGTGCCATGGGAAATCTGTGTCCTTTAATAGTGATAGAAGTTTCTTGGCTGATTTGGACTAGGTTGCCTACACTGACTTGGATATTCTGGGTTGCATATACTGAATTGCATATACTGGGTTGCATATACTGACTCTCATTTACTGCATTTCATATGCTGAATTGCATATACTGAATTGTATATACTGGGTTGCATATACTGAATTGTATATACAGGGTTGCATACACTAAATTTTATATACTGAATTGCATATACTGGGTTGTATATACAGAATTGCATATACTGGGTTGCATATACTGAATTGTATATACAGGGTTGCATATACTAAATTTTATATACTGAATTGCATATACTGGGTTGCATATACTGAATTGCATATACTGGGTTGCATATACTGAATTGGACATACTGGGTTGCATATACTGAATTGGACATACTGGGTTGCATGTACTGAATTGGATATACTGAATGTGATATACTGGGTTGCATGTACTGAATTGGATATACTGAATGTGATATACTGGGTTGCATAAACTAACAATAACATACTGAATTGCATATACTGGGTTGCTGTCCTAAATTGCATATACTGGATTGCATATGCTGAGTTGCAGATGCAGAATTTTGGAATCTTTTGTCTACAATGAATTGTATAACCTGTCCCCCTTTGCTGGCAGTTGTGTCATGCAGCAACCTCTCTGGTGAAGGTGGTGTTGCACAAGTAACTCTGGAAGGTGGTGTTGCTTGCTAAGAGTGTTAAAGCCTTCTTAGCTTGAGCTGGTCTTCTCCAGACTTTAATGAGACGACATAAAGCTATGATGATCATTAGCTTGCAGGATTTAACATCACTGATGAGATTAGATCTCCATTTATTAGCCCAGGTAGCTGAAAAATTCCCCTGCGCTCCCAGAATATAAAACGTCCTTAAAAAAAAAAATAAGTGCGTCGGATGCATCCTGTGCCTGCATTCTTAGTGCTACATTGTGTCGCCTCCAGCTAACGTTGACTGGTACAGTGAAGATATGTGTCAACAGGAGTCTTGGTGTTTACTTAACCCATTAGTGACTCAGGCTGCTGCAGATGGGCAGATGTCATTGGTTGACGACTGAACTGTCTGGCCTGCGAAGAACCTCCCCGGGGCTGCGACTTTTGCTGCGACTTTGTACCATGTTAGGCTTGGAATGTATTACAGTGAATGAAGTATTAACATTTCTTATGGAAAAAACACATCTCATCCATTCCTTATTCCTTTCAGTAAACATCTGAGACCACCCCACAGTTGTGTCTGCCCGCATGCTCCACCAAAATGTCCCTAGCAATGCTATGATTGGCCAATGCTGGCAAAAATCTAAGAGTATGGCTGTTTTTTTTTTTCCAGGTCATTTTTTTATTGCTGTGTAAAAATGACATTGCTACTTTTGTATCAAATGACTTTACATGTACACAAGAACATAACAATTGTAATAAACTTGTATTTGTAGCACAGATGTAACCCCCTTTATCTTTCTCTCTCTATCTCTCATATATATATATATATATATATATATATACATTGCTTTTATTATAACGTAATAATGCATAATAATGTAATTTGGGCCCATATTTAATAACTCTTTAACAATCTTTTGCTGCAAACGCCATCCTCACCCTACATTGTAAGTCATTAGTGAAGAGAGAGATTATGTGCTCATCCTTCCTGATGTCTTGCCTTAATGAATGGTGTTCTCCCATATGGTGCTGTAGAGAGGCTCCCTCGGCTCTCTGTGCCCCCGCACTGGTCATTTCTGCTTACTACCCAAACATTTGCATTATAAACGTTGCAGTTGGAAAGGCTTGGCCAATGACCGCCGGAGAGTTTACCATCCCTGGCTCGCTTCTCTCCTGCCTATTACATCGTCTGTCCTTTCACTTCTCATCGCTGAGGACATGAACGTGTTTATCTATCCTTACACTTACTTTCATCTGCCGGGGGGTTTTCGCCACCAGCGATGTCAGTGTAGTCCTGCCTGCCATGGGGACCGGCCTGTCCTCATTGTTTTCTCTGTGTTTAGGATGATTGAGACATCATTGTTTATAAATATGCATGCCGTGTTTATACCGGGAATACAGGAGGATTGATTTATTATCGAATTATATGTCAATAAACATCTGATTCTGAAAATTATTTTTTACTCTTTGAAAATTTAGATTTTTTTTTCTCTGTCTTTAATTCAATAATTCTTTATCTATCTATCTATCTATCTATCTATCTATCTATCTATCTATCTATCTATCTATCTATCTATCTATCTATCTATCTATCTATCTATCTATCTATCTATCTATCTATCTATTTTATTCATCTATCTGCAGTATCCACCCATTTATCCACCCATCCACTCTTCCATCCATTCATCCTTCCATCCATCCACTCATCAGTCTATCCACTCATCCATCCATCTATTCATCCACTCATCCATCCATTAATCCACCCATCTACGCTTCCATCCATTCATCCATCCACCCGCTCATCCATCCACTCATGCATCCATCCATCCATTTATCCACCCATCCACTTCCCTCCATTCATCCACTATCTATCTATCTATCTATCTATCTATCTATCTATCTATCTATCTATCTATCTATCTATCTATCTATCTATCTATCTATCTATCTATCTATCTATCTTATTAATCTATCGGCAGTATCCACCCATCTATCCATTTATCCACCCATCCACTCTTCCATTCATTCATCCATCCATCCATCCGCTCATCAATCCATCCACTCATCCATCCATTAATCCACCCATCTACTCTTCCATTCATTCATCCATCTATCCACCCGCTCATCCATCCATCCACTCCTCCATCCATTCATCCACTGTCTATCTATCTATCTATCTATCTATCTATCTATCTATCTATCTATCTATCTATCTATCTATCTATCTATCTATCTATCTATCTATCTATCTATCTATCTATCTAAGGCTGGGCATATATTATACAATTTTCTTCTACAGTTTTTCTTTAGATTTACCAAACCCATATAATATGAGGTCAAAACAAAACACTTTCATTCGTATGCAATCAGACAGGACCTTGTACTACATAGTTGAAGGTAATTCTAAAGGAAATCGAATAAGAAAATTATATAATGTATGGCTAGCCTTTCTAGCCATTCATCCTTCCATCCGCTCATCAGTCCATCCACTCATCCATCCATCTATTCATCCACTCATCCATCCATTAATCCACCCATCTACGCTTCCATCCATTCATCCATCCACCCGCTCATCCATCCACTCATGCATCCATCCATCCATTTATCCACCCATCCACTTCCATCCATTTATCTATCTATCTATCTATCTATCTATCTATCTATCTATCTATCTATCTATCTATCTATCTATCTATCTATCTATCTATCTATCTATCTATCTATCTATCTATCTTATTAATCTATCGGCAGTATCCACCCATCTATCCATTTATCCACCCATCCACTCTTTCATTCATTCATTCATCCATCCATCCATCCATCCGCTCATCAATCCATCCACTCATCCATCCATTAATCCACCCATCTACTCTTCCATTCATTCATCCATCTATCTATCCACCCGCTCATCCATCCATCCACTCCTCCATCCATTCATCCACTATCTATCTATCTATCTATCTATCTATCTATCTATCTATCTATCTATCTATCTATCTATCTATCTATCTATCTATCTATCTATCTATCTATATATCTATCTATCTATCTATTTCTATTCTTTCCATTATCCATTGTCCCTTTCTGTATCTGCCTGCCTCTCCATCCTTAAGTCCTTCTTATCTATGTGTCCATCTGTCTATCCCTTCTCCATTCTCTCTCTCTCTCTTTATAGATTTGTATCATTATCTTTCTATATAAATTAATCTGTGCTTGCTCTGTGCTGACATGCAAGTGATGGCAGCCACGGCATTAACCCCTTGTGCACAGGAGTGATGTCAGCACACCCAGTGACGTGCCGATTTCAGGTTGGGTTAACACTCTGAAGTGGGATTTGGGGGGTTCGGAGGCAGTGACGTGTGCATTCAGCTATGACAAGGGCGAGTGATTTAGCAGAGGCGCACAGAATCATCTAAACGCAGACAGGCTCTACAGGAGGTGGCAAAAGTGTAAAGGATTTATGGAAGGGAAAATCCGCCAGATTCCCAAACCTAGCCATATGCTGAATCCAGGTCAGGTTGATCTCCTTGATCCCCTGCGGCTTCACATTGACTCGTGTTTGTGGGCTGTCTTTGCCTGTGGATGTTTATTAAGTGGAAGGCATTGTGTATTTTCAGCGAGTGTTCATTTTGGATTATTTGCAGTTTTATGGAAATAGATTTTTGATGTGGCTTTTCACACTTCTCCTTGCTTGCTGTGCCTTGGTTTATGGTCTCATTTAATACACTGGCTGGTACTTAAGTTTTCACACAGGGAAGGCTGCCGGGCACGATAATCCACCAAGGGAGGACATTGTTTTCTCTGAAAGTCTATAGACTACTGTGGAGGTAGGGGGAGCAGTAAAGCACAATTATTGTGTTGCACTACCAAGCGAGAGGAATTTACTAAGTCTGGAGCAAACAGATTCTGAAGCAGCTGTCTATGGCAGCCAATCAGCTTCTAGTTTTCATTATCAAAGCTTAACTAAACAAGTTGAAGCTAGAAGCTGAATGTGTGAAAATCCAGGAAGTCAGAGTTGACACATCAACACATTTTGTACCATAACCTATTCGATTGACACAACACGTCTGTATGATGCTTTGTGTGTTGATTTGCATAAATATCTACATTAACCATCAGTGATACCTAGTAAAATTTATAGATAGATAAATAGCAGATAGATAGATAACTGGTGGACAACCTTCATGATGGGGGGCCTCAAATGCAGCCATCAAAGGGCCACACAAAAAATTCGGAAAATATTTGTTAGCAGACAAACAACAGGATATAGTCAAAGACTATGGGCATAATACAAGGGATGGTCAGACACTGTGGACATAATGCAAGAGATGGTCAGAATTTGCGGACATAATACAAGAGATGTTCAGAGATTGCTTACATGATACAAGAGATGGTCAGAGATTGCGGACATGATACAAGAGATGTTCAGAGATTGCGGACATGATACAAGAGATGGTCAGAGATTGCGGACATGATACAAGAGATGGTTAGAGATTGCGGACATGATACAAGAGATGTTCAGAGACTGTGGACATAATTCAGGAGATGGTAAGAGACTCTGGACATGATACAGGAGACTGTTATGCCGCGTACACACGGTCGGACTTTTCGTCTACAAAAGTCCAACGGACGCTGACGGACTAAAGCTGGCTGGTAATCCGATCGTGTGTGGGCTTCTCCGGACTTTCAACTGACTTTTTTAGCCTCAAATCCGACGTACTTTAGATTTGAAACATGCTTCAAATCTTTCCGACGGACTCGAGTCCGGTCGAAAAATCCGCTCGTCTGTATGCTAGTCCGACAGACAAAAACCCACGCTAGGGCAGCTATTGGCTACTGGCTATGAACTTCCTTATTTTAGTCCGGTGTACGTCATCACGTAAGAATTCGACGGACTTTTGTGTGATCGTGTGTAGGCAAGTCTGTTCGTTAGAAAGTCCGCCGCACGTCCGTCGAAAGTCCGCCAAAAGTCCGTCGAAAGTCTGTCGGACAGGCTGTCGGACTTTTGTAGCTGAAAAGTCCGACCGTGTGTACGCGGCATAAGAGGCTGCAAATATTTCAAAGGAGTTGTTGGAAACTGGAGACATGCTTCAGGAAACAGCCATAGACTTGAGACCTACTACATGAGGCTGTAAACAATCACTGTCTCAGGGAACCCCTGCTAAAAATGACTATATCTACAAATTAATGATACATTAGTGAGATGGTCAGTGGGAAGAATGTTCCTTACATTTTTTGCCATTGGGAAGAATTACCCATTTCCAGATAGCTAAAAAGATAAATGGTGTCAGTGGGGACTTATCTAGGAGGCAGAAATTGCTCATTGCTCAAGGAACCCCTAGCAATATCTGGAGGAACCCTAGAGTTCCATAGAACCCTGATTGAGAAACCCTGCCATAGAGACTTGTGATGATTGGAAGATGGCCCTATACAAGTTTGTGATGGCATGCTAGGCAGACGTGGCCAGCAGTGAAGTCGATTTCCGAATAGAGGTTAAAAGCAAGGAGTGGGCCTTAGCTGTCCTACTTAAGTATGCAGAAGTTGGGTTGAGGGTTGTTAGGTTAGATTAGTTCAGGAGGGCTTAGCAAGGTGGGTTGCTACAGTCTTTATTGAAGGTACAGCTGCCCTCTAAAGTGTATGTTTTTGTAATGCATGCCCATGTTTATCCCCTATAAAAGCCACAAAGACAGAAAAATACCTGTGGATCTGCCAGAAATCCAGTGAACTCCCAACTTCCTGTTTAGGCTGATAAAACTGTGCTTTTGAGGCAATGGAATTCCAACCAACATTATCAGCTCTACCTGCTGGACTGCAGAAGCCTGCTTATCCCCTGCCCCTTTCCTGTCCAGATGAATACATTGATCTCCTTCCCAGCAAAGTCACGTCTTCCAAGAACCTGCCCACTAGTATAGGCTCTTGGGAGATGTAGTTTTGAAGGCATGCCTATGTCAGTATGAGATAACTTCCTGCCCTTTCAACATTTTTACAGACCTGGTGGCAATGTCACAGGGCATAATAAAAATATTTTTTTTTTACTACAGGAACATGGCAAAAGAAGAATAAAAAATACTGGGATGTGCTCTAGAGCAGTGGTTCCTAACCTTATTAAGACCAGAGCATGGTAAATTCTTCCAAAGCCCCAACAGTAAAAAAATAAAAGTTTATATACAATATAAGTATGGGAATATAAAATATTTACTGAAATGCTAGGAGGCTATGGATGGGGCTGGGCGTCACTTTGGAGGGGGGGTGGAGATTCTGGAAGGGGACTCTGCAAAAGACTTGATGGCCTTGTGAGGGAAGAGGTTTCTGGAAGGAGCTGATAAATGTGGGGGCTGGGGGTCTCTCCAGAAGGCTGGGGGTTTTGCAGGTGTGCTATGTGAGACTGGAGAACACTGCTGGGACTGGGGTGCACTGTAGGAGGTTGAGGAGCACTGTGAGACACTATTGACGGTCGGGGCACTATGGAGAGCTGGATGACCTGTAGCAAGCTAGGGGTACTGCAGGGGGGTTGGAGGCACTTTGGGGGCTGAGTGCTCTCAAGGGGCCTTTAGGCACTTTGGGAAACTGGAAGGCACTGCTGGGGCTGAGGTGTACTGTAGAAGGATGAGGGGGGGGGGCACTGTGGAACATTGTTGAAAGTTAAGGGCACTATGGAAGGCTGAAGGCTCTGTAGCAAGCTAGGGGCACTGCATGGGGGTCTTAAGAGGCCTATTGGCACTTTGGGAGACTGGGTGGCATTGCTGTCGCTGGGGTGCACTGTCGGAGGTTGGGGGACACTGTAGAACACTGTTGAAGACTGAGGACACCATGGAGGGCTGGAGGCTCTGCAGCAAGCTAGGGGCACTGCATGGGCTCTTAAGGGGCCTATTGGAACATTTTGGGAGACTTTAGGGTACTGCTGTTGTTGGGGTGCACTGCAGGAGGTTGGGGAACACTGTAGAACACTGTTGAAGGTTGGGGGCACTATGGAGAGCTGGAGGCTCTGCAGCAAGCTAGGGGCACTGTAGGGGGCTGGGGAGCCTTAGAGGGCTGAGGACTCTCAAGGGGCCTATAGGCACTGTGGGAGGTTGAGTGGCACTGTGGAAGTTTGGGAATCTGCAGCTGGCTGGAAATCCAAGAGGAGGGATGCCCTGGCCCAGTGGTGGGGAACCACTGTTCAAGAGGAGATAGACATCTGATAGATAGACATTTTTGCAGGATCTAGCTGATTTTTCTGTAAATGGAAGCAGCATGGCCAACTGAAGGCATAATATCTTTACATGTTTAGAAGTCTGCCTAACCCATCTGTATCCACTTGCAACTGAACAATAGGTTGTGGCTGAGCTAAGCTCTCAGTGAAATTTCACAACATTTCTAAGTCACCCATGCACAATTCCACGACTTATGGGTGAGCGAGGAGGATGATGGGTAAGCGCATTTTTTTGGTCTTAATTCAGTTAGGCTCTGGTGTTATTTGCAGCATCTACAGGCAGTACCCTGAGTCCATCAGATGGAATGACTGCAGATTGTCATCTATGATGGTTCTGGAGAGATGATCATTTGTCTCGGCACACATCATCGTGCTCTGTAATTGTGAAATACAACTGTTTTCAGGCGTTGTTTTTCCCCAGATGAGACTTACATCCCTAACTCAGGCCTTTACATAAACACTTACCAGTAGTAATATTCAGATTTATTTCTGTGGATAATAATAGATTTATGATTTAGGAGAACATTTTTTAAAGATATCAAAGTGAGCTAACTATAAGAGTTCATGTGCACAAACGTATCAGGCTACATGACATAAAAATATGGCTGCATTTCAATGCCTTGGAACCACAGGTGTTGCATACAGCCAACTGTACAAATGAACTACAGGAAGTGGCAGTACATAAACACGTGCTTGCATATAAATGTACACCCCACCCACCTGGCTGCGTCCAGGGGTGTGCGTCCATTTATGCCCAGAGCTGCATACACCCTTGTATAGATGTATCCTGTAATTTGTTTATACTGGCAATTGTATGCAACACCTGTGGCTCCCAGGCACCAAATTATGGCCATATTTACCCATATATGGTCAAATACGTCCGTGTGCATGGTCCTCCCCCCAAAAATTATAATATCTTTGAGTGTCCAAAAATAGATTCTCAGACCCAGAATGCTCAATATGCAAATCTTGTAATTCAAGTTTAGAAGGGTACTCAAGGGAAGGAGTGTAGCCCCTGGAAGCCGCATATTTATGGTATCTTGCAGAGATGAGAAGAGTGGCAACCACAGCCTGTAATCTGACCAGGCTACGACCCCAACGTGTTTCGCTCTGCCCCCAGAGCTTAGTCATGGGGGGTATTGTCAGACCTCCTTACAATGCAGGGTGAGACATGTGACCGTTGAACAGGAGGGTGCCATTTTTAAAGTTGAACTCTGGGAAAAGATCACTTCCATTGATTTAAATATATTACTCAGTATTGAAAAAGAAAAAACAAAAATCTGTGCTTATGGTTAAATAACAAATAGCAGCTGAACACTATACCCTTGATACCAGGCACTTAACCACTTCAGCCCCGGAAGGTTTTACCCCCTTCCTGACCAGAGCACTTTTTACAATTCGGCACTGCGTCACTTTAACTGCTAATTGCGCGGTCATGCAATGCTGTACCCAAACGAAATTTGCGTCCTTTTCTTCCCACAAATAGAGCTTTCTTTTGATGGTATTTGATCACCTCTGCCGTTTTTATTTTTTGCGCTATACACGGAAAAAGACCGAAAATTTTGAAAAAAAATGATATTTTCTACTTTTTGTTCTAAAAAAAATCCAATAAACTCAATTTTAGTCATACATTTAGGCCAAAATGTATTCGGCCACATGTCTTTGGTAAAAAAAATGTCAATAAGTGTATATTTATTGGTTTGCGCAAAAGTTATAGCGTCTACAAACTAGGGTACATTTTCTGGAATTTACACAGCCTTTAATTTATGACTGCCTATGTCGTTTCTTGAGGTGCTAAAATGGCAGGGCAGTACAAAACCCCCCCAAAATGACCCCATTTTGGAAAGTAGACACCCCAAGGAATTTGCTGAGAGGCATGTTGAGCCCATTGAATATTCATTTTTTTTGTCCCAAGTGATTGAATAATGACAAAAAAAAAAAAAAAATTACAAAAAGTTGTCACTAAATGATATATTGCTCACACAGGCCATGGGCATATGTGGAATTGCACCCCAAAATACATTTAGCTGCTTCTCCTGAGTATGGGGATACCACATGTGTGGGACTTTTTGGGAGCCTAGCCGCGTACGGGGCCCCGAAAACCAATCACTGCCTTCAGGATTTCTAAGGGCGTACATTTTTGATTTTACTCCTCACTACCTATCACAGTTTTGAAGGCCATAAAATGCCCAGATGACATAAAACCCCCCCAAATGACCCCATTTTGGAAAGTAGACACCCCAAGCTATTTGCTTTGAGGCATGTTGAGTCCATGGAATGTTTTATATTTTGACACAAGTTGCGGGAAAGTGACAAATTTTTTTTTTTTTTTTGCACAAAGTTGTCACTAAATGATATATTGCTCACACAGGCCATGGGCATATGTGGAATTGCACCCCAAAATACATTTAGCTGCTTCTCCTGAGTATGGGGATACCACATGTGTGGGACTTTTTGGGAGCCTAGCCGCGTACAGGACCCCGAAAACCAATCACCGCCTTCAGGATTTCTACGGGCGTACATTTTTGATTTTACTCCTCACTGCCTATCACAGTTTCGGAGGCCATGGAATGCCCAGGTGGCACAAAACCCCCCCAAATGACCCCATTTTGGAAAGTAGACACCCCAAGCTATTTTCTGAGAGGCATGGTGAGTATTTTGCAGCTCTCATTTGTTTTTGAAAATAAAGAAAGACGAGAAAAAAAAAATTTTCTTTTTCTTTTTTCAATTTTCAAAACTTTGTGACAAAAAGTGAGGTCTGCAAAATACTCACTATACCTCTCATCAAATAGCTTGGGGTGTCTACTTTCCAAAATGGGGTCATTTGGGGTTTTTTTTTGCCACCTGGGCATTCCATGGCCTCCGAAACTGTGATAGGCGGTGAAGAGTGAAATCAAAAATTTACGGCCTTAGAAAGCCTGAAGGCGGTGATTGGTTTTCGGGGTCCCGTACGCGGCTAGGCTCCCAAAAAGTCTCACACATGTGGTATCCCCGTACTCAGGAGAAGCAACAGAATGTATTTTGGGGTGTAATTTCACATATTCCCATGGCATGTTTGAGCAATATATCATTTAGTGACAACTTTGCGCAAAAAAAAATAAAAAAAATAAAAAATTGTCTCTTTCCCGCAACTTGTGTCACAATATAAATTATTCCATGGACTCAACATGACTCTCAGCAAATAGCTTGGGGTGTCTACTTTCCAAAATGGGGTAATTTGGGGGGGTTTTGAACTGTCCTGGCATTTTATGCACAACATCTAGAAGCTTATGTCACACATCACCCACTCTTCTAACCACTTGAAGACAAAGCCCTTTCTGACACTTATTGTTTACATAAAAAAATAATTTTTTTTTGCAAGAAAATTACTTTGAACCCCCAAACATTATATATTTTTTTTAAAGCAAATGCCCTACAGATTAAAATGGTGGGTGTTTAATTTTTTTTTTTCACACAGTATTTGCGCAGCGATTTTTCCAATGCATTTTTTGGGGAAAAAACACACTTTTTTACATTTTAATGCACTAAAACACACTATATTGCCCAAATGTTTGATGAAATAAAAAAGATGATCTTAGGCCGAGTACATGGATACCAAACATGACATGCTTTAAAATTGCGCACAAACGTGCAGTGGCGACAAACTAAATACATTTTTAAAAGCCTTTAAAAGCCTTTACAGGTTACCACTTTAGATTTACAGAGGAGGTCTACTGCTAAACTTACTGCCCTCGATCTGACCTTCTGACCTTCGCGGTGATACCTCACATGCATGGTGCAATTGCTGTTTACATTTGACGCCAGACCGACGCTTGCGTTCGCCTTAGCGCGAGAGCAGGGGGGACAGGGGTGCTTTTTTTTTTCTTTATTATTATTTTTTTTTATGTTATTTTTAAACTGTTCCTTTCATTTTTTTTTTTTTTTAATCATTTTTATTGTTATCTCAGGGAATGTAAATATCCCCTATCATAGCAATAGGTACTCTTTTTTGCAAAAATTGGGGTCTATTAGACCCTAGATTTCTCCTCTGCCCTCAAAGCATCTGACCACACCAAGATCGGTGTGATAAAATGCTTTCCCAATTTCCCAATGGCGCTGTTTACATCCGGCGAAATCTAAGTCATAAAATGCTCGTAGCTTCCGGTTTCTTAGGCCATAGAGATGTTTGGAGCCACTCTGGTCTCTGATCAGCTCTATGGTCAGCTGGCTGAATCACCGGCTGCATTCTCAGGTTCCCTGTTGAGACAGGAGAGCCAGAGAAAAACACGGAAGACGTTGGGGGGGGGGGGCATTCCCTCCCACTGCTTGTAAAAGCAGTCTAGAGGCTAATTAGCCGCTAGGATTGCTTTTACATGAAAGCTGTCCGCTGGCTGAAAAGAATGATACCAAGATGATACCTAAACCTGCAGGCATCATTCTGGTATAACCACTCAAAGTCGTGAATGGCGTACCTGAAGACAAAAAAATGGTTAACAATAAAGCACAGTAAACGGTAAGGTATAAAAAATTGCATACCTGAAAAGCAAACATGATAAAACATAATAACAATAAAACATTGCAGAATAGAATACAGTAAAAAAGAGCAGAACAATAGAGAGAATAGAGAGAGAGAAAGAACAATAAAACGGCAACTATTTTTTTTTTATTTTATATTTTTGTATGTTTTTTTTTTTTTTTTTTTTTACACTTTTTTTTGTAACTAACTTTTATAACTGTAACCGGTTCCAGGTTTGGGTCTCTCAGAATGCGATGGCATCTTGGGAGACCCTGTGAAAGTGTGCCTAGTCTGTGCAATGCTGTACCCTACGCTAATACTCAACTAGTGCATGGTAGCGTTCAAAACATTCACCAATGCAAAGACCAGGATTGTCAGGACAGGAGGGACAATAATAGCGGGTGTCACGCCTATATCCGCACTTGCTGCAGACACAACATCTTTTTTGGGGGGTTCGCTGGGTAGGGGTACTCGGGAGGACATAAAAATGCCTCTCATGCAGCCGACTGCATTTGGTTGGGGATGTGAATGGGGGAAGTACGGGCGCTGCAGAAGCGGTGGGTTCCCAATTAGGATTGGCGAATGCAGCAGGAAGGGCATTATGGGCACGATGGGCCTGTGTTTGTCTTTTTGGTGGCAGCGGGACACTACTTGTGCTTGTCACCTCACCAGCTTGAACTGCACTTATGGGACTCGCCACGTCACCAAGTGTTACTGCAGTGCTGGTTTGAATACGACCGGGGTGTACTAGGCCGCTGGTGCTTGCCAGTTCACCAAAACGCTACCAAAAAAACTGTTAGGGATCAGGCCTGACTCTGCGAACGCTGCAGTTATGCGTTTAGTGTTTTGTAAGTGACAGTGATCGATCGATACTGCACTTGGGTGGGCTGGGCTGGGTCGGGCGGAGGGGCAAAACCCAGGTGCTAGCAGGTATCTGGGCTGATCCCGCTAACACTGCGTTTGTGGGAACCCTAAACTGCTAGGGACGCTAGTATAGATCTGATCAGATCAGATATTGATCCGATCAGATACTATACCACTAAGGGAGGCGTATGCTGCGTGCGTGGGTGTTAGCGGTACTGGCGCTAATCTGACGCTGCCTGGGGCTGGTGCTTGCCAGTTCACCAAAACGCTACCAAAAAAACTGTTAGCGATCGCAGGGATCAGGCCTGGCTCTGCGAACGCTGCAGTTATGCGGTTAGTGTTTTGTAAGTGTCAGTGATCGATCGATACTGCACTTGGGTGGGCTGGGCCAGGCGGACGGGAAAAACGCAGGTGCTAGCAGGTACCTGGGCTGATCCCGCTAACACTGCGTGTTTGGGAACCCTAAACTGCTGGGGACGCTAGTATAGATCTGAACGGATCAGATATTGATCCGTTCAGATACTATACCACTAAGGGAGGTGTACGGTGCGTGCGTGGGTGTTAGCGGTACTGGCGCTAATCTGACGCTGCCTGGGGCTGGTGCTTGCCAGTTCACCAAAACGCTACCAAAAAAACTGTTAGCGATCGCAGGGATCAGGCCTGACTATGCGAACGCTGCAGTTATGCGTTTAGTGTTTTGTAAGTGACAGTGATCGATCGATACTGCACTTGGGTGGGCTGGGCCGGGCCGGGCGGAGGGGCAAAACGCAGGTGCTAGCGGGTATCTGGGCTGATCCCGCTAACACTGCGTTTTCGGGAACCCTAAACTGCTGGGGACGCTAGTATAGATCTGATTGGATCAGATATTGATCCATACAGATACTATACCACTAAGGGAGGCGTATGCTGCGTGCGTGGGTGTTAGCGGTACTGGCGCTAATCTGACGCTGCCTGGGGCGACGCATATCACCGCCGGGCGATCAGGGGGCTAAACCTTTATTCGGTAATAAACGGCGGGTGCCCTGACACTATAAAAAATAAACAAACTAACCAGCGTCACCCGTAACGGTTATACGGTGATCAGTGGTGAAAGGGTTAACTAGGGGGCAATCAAGGGGTTAAAACATTTATTAGATAGTATATGGGGGTCCCCAACGCTATAAAACGCTGACGGCGAACCTAAATATTTACGTCCCTAACTAGCGTCACCAGTGACACTAATACAGCGATCAGAAAAATGATCGCTTAGCGACACTGGCGACAGGGGGTGATCAAGGGGTTAAAACTTTATTAGGGGGGGTAAGGGGGGTACCCTAGACCTACAGGGGGCTAAACCTTTATTCGGTAATAAACGGCGGGTGCCCTGACACTATAAAAAATAAACGAACTAACCAGCGTCACCCGTAACGGTTATACGGTGATCAGTGGTGAAAGGGTTAACTAGGGGGCAATCAAGGGGTTAAAACATTTATTAGATAGTATATGGGGGTCCCTGTCGCTATAAAACGCTGACGGCGAACCTAAATATTTACCTCCCTAACTACCGTCACCAGCGACACTAATACAGCGATCTGAAAAATGATCGCTTAGCAACACTGGTGACGGGGGTGATCAAGGGGTTAAAACTTTATTAGGGGGGTTAGGGGGTATCCTAGACCTAAAGGGGGCCTAACACTCACTACCCTAACACACTAACTGTCACAAACTGACACTATGCAGTAATCAGAAAAAAAAAAAAAAAAAACCTGCTTGGTGTCAGTTTGTGACAGGGGGGGGGTGATCGGGGGGGGGATCGGGGGGCGATCGGGGGGGGGATCGGGGTGTAATGTGTGCCTGGCATGTTCTACTGTGTGTGTGTGTGTTTGGTGCACTCACAGTTCAGTCTTCTCTCCTCGGCCCGGAACGGAAAATACCGAGCCGAGGAGAGATGACATAATTTCCTCTGCCTCTGTGTACAATACAGAGGCAGGGAAATGATCCCATTGGCTGGGAGCGATCGCGAGGGGGGGGCCACGAATGGATGGCCTCCACCTCACCACCGATCGCCGGGGGACATTTGCCGACCGCCGCAGGCAGGGACGTACAGGTAAGCCCTTTTGCCTGCCCGTGCCGCTCTGTCGACGTACATCGTCGTGCGGCGGTCGGCAAGTGGTTAAAAAAAGTATTGCAAAAAGAATGCAGCGCATTAATAATAAATATCATGAAGTAATGTGCATAAAACAACAAATAAATGTGACAAAAAATGAAGTAAAATAAGATAAAAAATGTGTTTTTTACATTCAACAGTATCCATAAATTTTCCTCATTGAAAATTGTGAAAGACTTTTGAAAGCCAACAGGTAATATGTATTAAAATTATATAAATTAGATAGAGTTCCAAAATCTGTGACAAGAATGGAAGAAAAGGAAGCCCCAAGGATAGCCGGAAAAAAAACACACTTTCAAAGGGCTTACCAGAAAGCCGGCGACCTCCTTATTAAGGTGGTCAGTATGTGCTCAACTAGATATTAAAGATGGACTTCATGGCAAAGGATAAGCATATAGTACCAGCCGAGGTCACTGTATTGATGTATAGAGTCTTCTCCAAATACCAATTCAATCGAGAGCTCAGATAGACCCTAGTATTTGTAAAATAAAATAGCTCTACACAGTATGATAATGTAAAACCATCCAGAAATGTAATAAGATAAATTTGCACTTACCAGGCAGCACGTAATATACAACATCTAACAAGAGAACGCCATCAAAAAGGTCTTCCTCCAGTAACGAATATGGCTGACAGTTGACCACGCATTTGTGGTAGTGTGTGTGTAGCTCCACCCTATGCGTTTCGTCTTAGTCTCATCAGGGGCACCTATATATGCAAAATATTTCTCAATAGACACAAAGGATATAAATCCACTTTGCATGCTTCAAAGAGTTTACAAACCCAAATATTACATTGTAAAAGTAGCAGTGGCATCATCACTGTGCTGTACTATCCAGAGAGCAGAGCTGTGGGAGGGGCCCCAGCAGACTCCACCCACTACAGGCTGCTTGCAGAATACTACAGGAGGGGGTGGGGACAAGACAAGTGTATGAAGATACAAGGAGAGAGAGCAGGAGTGGCCACTGGGAGGGACTCAGTAGACTCCACCCACTACAGGCTACCTGCAGAAAATTACAGCAGGGGCGGGGACAAGACCAGTCTTCCAGAACAAGGAGAGAGAGCAGGAGTGGCCAATGGGAGGAACTCAGTAGACTCCACCCACTACAGGCTACCTGCAAAAAACTACAGGAGGGGGCGGAGACAAGACTAGTCACCCTGCACAAGGACAGAGAGCAGCAGTAAGCGGTCTTTATTACAGGAAGCTCCTGCAACGAGGGAAAGTCTCACACTGTATTACTGCACAGATCTGGAAGAAATAAACAAAGCACACCAAGATTCAAGGAAGAATACACATGACAATGTATTTAGACAATATTTGATTATCCCAGAGTTCAGCTTCAACAGAGGTTTGTTTTTGATAATTACCACCCATATAAAATCAGAAACTAAAAATAAAATGGTAGAATTCTTGACATATTTTGAAGTTTGGACCAGTGTCAGCATGCATATTTCATACCTAACCAATCCCAGTGTAAGCTGGAAATCACTGTAGCAGTCAATTCTACCATACTCCCACCATTGAGAGAAAGCTCTGACTTTTTTTTAATGAATACAAAGCATTCTCTGATTGGAGAAGGTGGAAATTGTGACATCACTGCCTCACCTTTCCATCTTGTCCAATCAGAGAACGACTTGTATTCATTTAAAAAAATACACAGCTTTCTCTGAAGGAACGTTGACCCCTTGTGGTTACAATGCAGAAGGGCAGCTGCTCGGCACTGGATACAGTAGACTGCTGCTATCACTGCAGTAGCTGCGACTACTACAGTGATTTGCTTCTTCCATAGGACCAGCGGTAATATGCAAAAAAATATATACAGTATATACCTAAACCTCGGCTTTTTTTTATGACTCGATCATCAATATCTAACTGTATTAATTGGTGTTTCTGAGTCATTTTTAAAGTAAAATTTACATTTTTGATTTAGTAAGGTGGACATTTGCTTTAAGAATTGTAGTGAGGAAAGCATCATGACAGTTCAGACATTGTACCAATTTTTTTTTACAATTTGGATTCCTATATATTAATATGGATCAGCTCCATTAAGGAATATACCACTGGGCCGACTGTCACTTCACAGCAAATTTATGGCTCGACTCCTGAAGTGACGCCTCCAGAGATGTTAATAAGCTGTCATCCTGTAGTACGTGCCGCGAGATAAAAATGCTGACCACTGAATGTTTGATGTTAGCACATCTGCACATGCAACTACGAACGACTCCTAATTGTACCTCGCGGCCGCCCTAAATTCACCTGTGCAAGCATCAAGGAGTGATTAAACGTTACCTGGAGAATACCTAAATACTCTCAGGACATAGACGTGGCAGGAAGCCATCCATGTTACGGCAATACAGAGAATGACTGCCCTCTAATTGGGGGAGCGATGGAATTTCCAAAACTGAGAGCTGCCTAACCACTTGACCTCTGGAACATTTTACCCCCTTCATGACCAGGGCATTTTTTGCTATTCAGCACTGCTCTACTTTAACTTGTAAGTGTGCAGTCATGCAACACTGTACCAAAATGAAATTTATATCACGTTTTTCACACAAATAGAGCTTTCTTTTAGTGGTATTTGATCACCACTGGGTTTTTTTTTTTTTTTTTTTTGCAATATAAACGAAAAAATAAAATTTTGAATCTCTAAGTTTCTTATCCCTGCTTGACTACAAGTTGCCTTACCTGCCTATTTCTAACTCGTTTTGGCTATGGGTAAAGCCTGACAGCCAAAACATGTTAGGATGTTTTATCTTTTACTGACAATGTATCTAATAAAATTTGTCCTATTTTAGAAGATACTGAGTTGCCGGCTATCCTATTATGTATGCTGCAACAGTGAAGGTGTGGAGACGCTGAAGCCTGGACACCAGTCTTCCGGTTTTCCACTGGTCATGGTTGAGTGGCGACGACTGGATTTTTGTTTTGATGATCCTACTGATACCAATGATTTAGGGGCAGTTTTCTTGCATTTTAATTTTATTGTATTGAGTAGAAAGGTTTTAGAGGAATTTACTGGGCCCTGGTGACACTAAGGTTGAGGGAATATATAGAAGCGTTATTAGAGGACTAAGTTACTCTAATGCCCCGTACACACGGTCGGACTTTGTTCCGACATTCCCACAACAAAATCCTAGCATTTTTTCCGACGGATGTTGGCTCAAACTTGTCTTGCATACACACGGTCACACAAAGTTGTCGGAAAATCCGATCGTTCTAAACGCAGTGACGTAAAACACGTACGTTGGGACTATAAACGGGGCAGTGGCCAATAGCTTTCATCTCTTTATTTATTCTGAGCATGCGTGGCACTTTGTCCGTTGGAATTGTGTACACACGATCAGAATTTCCGACAAAAAATTTTATATCCTGCTCTCAAACTTTGAGTGTCGGAAAATCCGATGGAAAATGTGTGATGGAGCCAACACACGGTCGGAATTTCCGACAACAAGGTCCTATCACACATTTTCCGTCGGAAAATCCGACCGTGTGTACGGGGCATAAAGGTAATGTAACTTTTGGAGAATAACCTTACTCCTACAAAATCTAAAAGCAGCAAAGAAAAAACTGAAAGAGCGTAGACTATAATTCGGAGACTTTTGTTCCCCAAAACTTTACAGATGAACATGGTTGGAATTGAGTTGACATTTGTATTAGCTTTAACTGACTAAATTCCCACTGAATGTGACTATTCTCAGACTAGCTTTAACAAGCTAAGATGAAATAAAATGTACATTGTAGGCCTTAGTGCTGGTTCACACTGGGCAACCTGTCAGGTGACTTAGCCCCTTGACAAGTCGCGCTCCATGCAGTGCAATGGAACTGTTCTAATGGGAGCGACTCAAGTTGCCCTGACTTAGAAAAAGGTTCCTGTACTACTTGGGGGCGACTTTGGAGCAGCTTGTATTGACTTCTATTAAAGAAGTCATTTGCAAAGCGCGCTGAGGTCGCGCTGGATGGGGCGGCTTCAGAGTCAGACGACTTTGAAGCCACCCCAGTGTGAACCGGCACTTAGTGTTGACCTGTAATTCAGATTGTTTTGAGTCAACTGACATGGCCATTCAATGGATTGGACCTCACGTTTCCACAAAGCCTAAAGTGGTTGTAAACCTCAGACGTGAAATATGAACAAAGCACATCCCTCTACACTCACCAGCTACTTTATTAGGTACACCTTGCTAATACCGGGTTGGACCCTCTTTTGCCTTCAGAACTGCCTTCATTCTTCGTGGCATAGATTCAACAAGGTGTTGGAAACATTCCTCAGAGATTTTGTTCCATATTGACATGATAGCATCACGCAGTTGCTGCGGATTTGTCGGCTGCACATCCATGATGTGAATCTCCCATTCCATCACATCCCAATGATGCTCTATTGGACTGAGATCTGCTGAATGTGGAGGCCATTGGAGTACAGTGACCTCATTGTCATGTTCAAGAAACCAGTGTTGAGATGATCTGAGCTTTGTGACATGGTGCATTATCCTGCTGGAAGGAGCCATCAGAAGATGGGTACACTGTAGTCATAAAGGGATGGACATGGTCAGCAATGATACTCAGGTAGGCCGTGGCGTTTAAACGATGCTCATTTGGTGCTAAGGGGCCCAAAGTGTGGCAGGAAAATATCCCCCACACCATTACACCACCACCAGCCTGAACTGCTGATAAAAGGCAGGATGGATCCATGCTTTCATGTTGTTTACGCCAAATTCTGACCCAACCGTCTGAATGTCGCAGCTGAAATTGACACTCATCAGACCAGGCAACGTTTTTCCAATCTTCTATTGTCCAATTTTGGTGAGCCTTTGCGAATTGTAGCCCCAGTTTAATGTTCTTAGCTGACAGAAGTAGCGCCCGGCGTGTTGAAAAGACCACTTATAGCCTCTGGGGGGGGTTTTGTGTGAAAGGATGACAACGCAGGAGCACCATGGGAAAACAAGGGCAGAAACCTATGACCCTGAAACAGAAAGAGTCCTAAACTATGCCTCCCAACTGTCTGAGATGGGAAGGAGGGATACCTTTTCACACAATGTTACAGCTTCTAAAATCTACTAGACCATGGTGGGCAGAACACCCATTCTAGCTGCTTGTTTCCAAAACTGTCTTTTCTGGGGAATAAGACCATTTAAAATACCTCCTTCAGTGCCAATAGCATTGGCAGGATTTGGAAATTTAGAAGTCTTGATAGGAATGAGGTATGACTGGTACAGAATATGAATTGTCCTTGAATAAGTGTTTCTCTAATACAAAGGGAAGTATGTCTAGACATTTCCGAGCATTCGTTCCTTCGGTGTCATCATGGGTTGCAATGTCAGTCAAGCATCATGGCTTGAATCCTCATTCCTTCTAGCAACACATATAAACAATACCTCAGCTCTCCAATAAATAAAAGTGAAGTATGAGCATGGTATTTTAATCATCTGTACGCGGCATTATTCCTTCTACTGACACCGACAATGAGGCACCATTCTTTCAAATTCCACCAATGGTGGAGCATTATTCCTCCCACTGACATGAACGATGGGGCATACTTCCACTGATATATACATTGGAATGCTATTCCTCCCACTGACACGAGCGATGGGGCACAATTGCTTCCACTGACACCAACGATTGGGCACTATTTCTTCCACTGGCATCAACAATGAAACACTATTCCATTTATTGAAACTAACAATTGGGCACTATCCCTCCCACTGACACCGAAGATGTGGCACGATCCTTCCACTGACACCCATGTTGGGGCATTATTCCTTTCACTGACACCGATAATGGGGCACTTTCCATCCTCCTATTGACCACATGCACTATGTAATTTTTTTTACTTTCACTGACCACCAAGCCCCAGGCATTTTCTTCTCCCACTGGCCAAAGTCCGGCCCTCCTATAGTCTGAAGGACAATAAACTGGCCCTTTGTTTAGAAAGTTTGGAGACCCCTAATCTGGAGTGACAAACCTATGCTAGATAGTAGCAGCACTTTCTTAGAAAAGTTACATGGAACCAAGGACTGATTTTTGCCTGGGCATCCTTAGCTTGGCTACCAGTGCCACCAGAACCCACCCTTCTATTTTAGTATTCCTAGTAGGATGTTTAAAGGAATTAGCATAATCTGTTATTTAGCCCCTTCTTCTCGTTAGACAGGGCTACCAGGAACTTCTAAAACCATTCTGCACTACTTGTTGCTCTGTAATACACTTAGTAAACACTTGCGGAACAGACCACAAAAAGGAAGTCATTAATAAGGATCGTAGAGCTCGACATTGTATAGCAAAATTATACAGGTCAAGTATACAAGTCTGTCGCACAAGTGTTTACATGGCTGTGTTTTAGTCATTGGATCACCCCTTACAGGGGAAGGAGCCATAGCTGGTCTTACCATTTTTGTTTTAGTTTTGGTGACAATATACAATTTTTATAGACTGGCTCGGGCTACCATTGATTATAATGGGACTTTTGGTTGAAAATTGCCAATTTTGGAGGTTCGGAAATTTTTAAACGTTTGACTGAACCACAAATGATCTTATTAATTATTTGTGGTCTGCATGTTGTGGCAAGAACAGATCTGTTGTCCAAGGATTTTTCCACTAAAATGCGCACCTTTTTCCCCTCTCAGAGATTTGAAAGGTTTGCTATGGACAACAAACATCAAAGGGGGTACGTGTTACTTTCTCAGGGGCCAGGGCTTCAACCAGTCCCAGGAGACACACTTCAACTTCAAGTGTAGTGGCTTCCTCTATACATTTCGTGACCTTCAGCCAAAACCGTTGTTTAGCCGTACAGTCCCAGAAAATGTGTATAAAATCTTCTCTGGGTGATGTACACCACCAGGAACAGGGAGGGAAAGATCCTAGCCATCCTGGCTGGAATGAGGTATATATTTAATGCACAAATTTGTATTGAATGAGATGGTCTCTAGCCGATACCAATCTGGAGAAATTAATCTCCCAAGGTCATCCCAGTAATCCTCGCCTAACTGAGGGAACACCACCACCCAAGCCTCTCTACAAGGACCCTATTACTATCAGTAAACAAGTGCTTATATATACAAGACATGACCTTAACTAAAGGATCACGAGTAGATCCTCTTTGATCGCTTCTATGGCCTTGGAGGACCGGAGCGACGTTATGACATCACTTCCGGTCCAGGGTGGAAGTAAACAAGTTTTTCGGTTTTTTTTAAAAACAAAAGATTAAAAAAAATGTTGGGTTTTTTTTTGTGTTTTTTTAAATCTTTTGCTTTTAAAGGTAAAGCATAGATTTGGGGTGTTTTTGACCCCAGATCTCTCCATAAAGAGGACCTGTCATCGTTATTTCTATTACAAGGGATGTTTACATTCCTTGTAATAGGAATAAAAGTGATTAAAAAACCCCCAAGAAATGAGAGACAGTGTAAAAAAAAAAAAAAATTGAAAGTGCCCCATTCCTCCATGCACACGCGCAGAAGTGAACACATACGTAAGTCGCGCACGTATATATGTAAACAGTGTTCACACCTCACATATGAGGTATCGCCACGAACGTTAGAGTGAGAGCAATAATTCTAGCTCTAGACCTCCTCAGTAACTCTAAACAGGTAACCTGTAAAGGCGTTTAAAACATTGCCTATGGAGATTTTTTAGGTACCGTAATTTGTCACCATTCCATGAGCATGCACAATTTCCATATTATGCAAAAAACTTGGGGTATATAATTAGTTTTTTTTTTTTTAATTCATTAAATTTTTTTTTTTTTAAATTGCATTTGAAAAAACTCTGCACAAATACCATGTGACATAAAAAATTGCAGCAATCACCATTTTATTCCCTTGGGTCTCTGTTAATATATATATATAATATTTGTGGGTTACAAGTCATTTTCTAGCAAAAAATACTGATTTAAACCTGTAAACAAAGAGTGCCAGAAAAGGCTTGGTCTGCAAGTAGTGGTTAATAAATTATTGTAAAATAACCATCAAACACAAAAGTAGTTTATTGTGTTTTCAACAAGAGCCATTTCTAGGGCCAATTTGGATTTGCTGGTGACAATCAGATGAGTTCTTCTTTAACCACCCTTCACACTCGCATTTTTAAATTAACGTCCCCTAGATGGACGCACCTTGCTAGAGAAATGTTTATAAACATCCCCCCTTTGAGAGTGTTGACACCAGTGGACACTTTGTGCGGCTGGTGGCTGTCAGTCCCAGATGTCACTAACATTCAGGCAATACTGACAAATAGGAACCAATCAGAGCAGGTCCAGATTATGTGATTATTATGTGAGCAGAACAATGCCACATTCAGGCTGCAGTGGCATTTGCTATCAGATTTATACTGTAATAATAACAATTAATAAAAATAATTAACCATTTGCTGCCCAAGCTGATTTTGACACTTTCCACATACATGTAAATATCTGCATTTTTTCTTTACTAGATTATTATTTAAAACCCCCAAGTATTATATATTTTCTGAAAGCAAAGGTCCTGGAGAAAAAGTATGTTTTTTTTGTTGTAATTACATAGAAAATACACAGAAAATAATACACCTTAGTTAATTTTAGTGAACGCATTTCCAATATAATGCCCAGTTGTTTGGTAAAGTATAAAATATGCTACAGTATTATGCCGAATAAATAGATACCAAACACAAGTCACACTTTAAAATTGTGCACGCCTGTGAAATGGCGACCAACTACGTACGGTACCTAAAAGTTTCCATAGGCAATGCTTTCAAAGCCTTTACAGGTTACCAGTTTAGTGTTAAACAGAAAGTATGGTGCTAGAATCACTGCTCTATCTCTGATGTTTCCAGCAGTACCTCACATATGTGGTGCGAACACCTTTTACATATGCATGCGTTCGCTTTTAGAAGTGAGCACGTGGGGACAGGGGAGGTTACTGTTGGTCGCTCTATTATATATTTATTTATTTTAAATCAGATTTTATTTATTTATTCCAATTTTACAAAATACGCACATGTTATACAAACACTTTTCACAAGACATTACCAATACCCCAAAAAAAACAAACAAAAAAACAAAAAAACAAAAAAAAATAAAAAACAAGTTTGGAGCATTAAATATAAAGACATATTAATGAAAAATAATTATGCTTACTAAATAGGATGCACAGTACAGTTGGTGTTGAGTACCTTTTCACTTAAGGGTGTGTATATTAGGGATGGGCGAACGGTTAGGCCAGAGCATGAGTTCGGGCCAAACTTTCGTTGTTCGGACGTTCGGCTGACAGCCGAACAAACGGGTTGTTCGACCGTTTGTTCATCCCCCCCGAACCGACCACAAGGCATTGTGGCACTGAACAATGCATTATAAGCCGTGATTGGCTGAAGCAGTGAAAGCTTCAGCCAATCAGGGAACAGAACACTGTCAGAGTCATGATTGGACGCTGTCATCATTACTTTATCCAATCATGGCTCATGCTCAGGCAGGGCATCATTTCCTCTGTTTAGTGAGTTTGCCCGTGCTATCCAGCCCAACAGTATAAAAATATTCTTCCAATGGCAGCCATTTTCAGTGTGATTTCGGCGTGGAGAGAAATAGAACAGGGCTCTCTGCTATTAGTTA
Source organism: Lithobates clamitans (assembly GCA_037952925.1). Lineage (NCBI taxonomy): Eukaryota > Metazoa > Chordata > Amphibia > Anura > Ranidae > Lithobates > Lithobates clamitans. Next base: position 636,604 of record JBBGZY010001854.1, read on the forward strand.
GTTAGTGTGCTATACTGTGCTATTTTGCTTCAATTGTCAGTGTAGAATATTAGTTTAGTGTCAGTCTAGGGATAGTGTGAGTGTAGTGAGGAGGACCATCATTCATCTTTTCATAGTGTGCAGCTAGAGTAGGGACAGATCAGATAGTTTCAGTGTAGTGTAGTGAGACTGTGTCAGTAATCTTGACATTAGTATATAGCTAGAGTAGGGACAGCTCAGATAGCTTCAGTGTAGTGATGGTTGAACACCGTCTATTTGATTGCGTTACTGCCAGTTTAACGCCATATCGTATTGCGTGAGTTACTGCCAGTTTAACGCCATATAGTTTTGCTCGCGTTACTGCCCGTTTAACGCCATATAGTTTTGCTCGCGTTACTGCCAGTTTAACGCCATATCATTTTGCGTGCGTTACTGCCAGTTTAACGCCATATAGTTTTGCGCGTGTTTCTGCCAGTTTAACGTTATATAGTTTTGCGCGCGTTTCTGCCAGTTTAACGCCATATTGTTTTGCGTGCGTTACTGCCAGTTTAACGCCATTTACTTCTGTGTGCATTACTGCCAGTTTAACGCCATATAGTTCTGTGCGTCACTGTACGTTTGGCACATTATATTGCAGTATATTATAGTGAATCAGTGGAGTGTGTCTGTGTAGTGTGAGTACTCAAATTAAAGGCCACCAAACACCTCTTTACATTGATTAAAGTGCATCTACGTACAGATTTCAACTTCTCCTTTACATTTGCTTATAAGCATCGCCCCCTCCCTCCCAATAATGTCTGGGACAACAACTTGGAGAGGCAGATGTTCCTTTGGCATTGTAAGGGGGCCAGCAACAAATGTGTCCACAGGCAAAGGTGGACGTGGTGGTCACTGCTCAGGCAGGGCATCATTTCCTCTGTTTAGTGAGTTTGCCTGTGCTATCCAACCACAGCATGCACAGGAGGTGGTGGACTGGTTTACTAAACTTTCCTCATCCTCCTCATCCTCTGTCACACAAGCAGACCTGTTTGACAGGTGCATATCATTGCAATTTTTTACAGCAAGGCAAATTCTTGCTTACATCAAGAGTACCTTTATAGGGTTACGGTGGGAAGGCGCCACCGACACCCAAAGACCAATTTTAAGGCACCCGTTACTTCAATCCAAAGTCAAAGTGACACCAGAATGTATCCAAAAAATTTCTAATCTTGTTCCCAGTGCAGTACATTGTGTCCTCATCATACACACTGGCTCCCCAGCTGTTGCTGAGCAAAATAAAGGCAGCTTGCAGGGAAAATGGCATTTGTTTTGCCTTTATAAATGTAATGATTGCTGCAGCAGATTCTAGACATAGTACAGATCTGCCACTTTACAGGTAGACTAAGGGGACCCCCCAGGCACTATATTGGAAGGAATTTTTCATTTAAAAAAAATCAAATAATCACTGCTCATTTAAAAATGATGTTTTTCACAAACATTTTTTTTATTGATACATGTCCCCCAGGGCAGGACCTGGACCCCTATAACCACTGTATGCCTAATTACTTGCATTTAAGCCTTCAAAATGGGCACTTTTGATATTTGACGTTCGGATCCCATTGACTTTAATGGGGTTCGTTATTCAGGTCCGAACTTTCACGGTGTTCGGACGTTCTGGTCCGAACCGAACAGGGGTCTGTTTGACCCATCTCTAGTGTATATATGCATATATACGTCAATACTTATGGTGCAAAATTGGCCTATACCATTACTGGGGCCTCAAGCCATTGTGACCAAACAGCCTCAAAATTCCTCATTGAATTTCTTATGAAATATAAATGTTTTTTAAAAAGAAATAATTCTATTAAGATCAAAAATCCAGTCCGATAAGGTTGAAATATAAGGTCCACTGAAGGGCAATTTGTCTACGGGCCACAAACAGGGCACGTCTAATAGTATTCACTATAGGGAAAATATAAACAGAAGAATCAAGATAACCCAGTAGACACGTTAGTGGTTCAACAGGAATATTTACATCTAATAGCCCATTAAGTGTACCAACTAACTCCACCCATATTTCATTTAAATGCTGACATTGTCTCTTTAATTTTTTTTTTCATTAACTTTATTGCTGTCACAAAATGAACAACATCCCTTATGATAGCAAGGCCAGTGACAGGTACACTTTACTGAGACATGTGGCGTCTATTAGATGGCTTCACAGCCGGGCATGCACTGCGCATGTGCGAGCCGCGCTGCAAGCTGTGATTGGCCGGGCAATCTTCTGGGACCTGTGACGTGTCCCAGAATATTGCAGGGGGGGGGGGAGAGTTGATTCTTCTTCCGGCGTTGTGGCGCCAGGGAGAAAGTGGGAACTGGGTGCCCATAAAAACAGGGTAGCCGCTCCTCCAAATGTGGCATGTCAGGGGGTCACCTACACTTAAAGCGGAAGTTCCATTTTTGGGTGGAACTCCACTTTAAGGGAAAAAAGCTATTCAAACTTGCCTGGCCCTATGTGAAAAAGTAATTGCCCCCCATGCTGAATCATGAATGAACTGTGATTAACCATAATTTTTTGGAAAGCTGAGTTAAATTTCACTTGCCACACCCAGGCCTGATTACTACCAGACCTGTGGAATCAAGAAATCACATAAATAGAAGCTGTCTGGCAAAGTGAAACACGCTAACAGATCACAAAAAGCCACACATCATACCACAATCTAAAAAAATTCAAGAACAGATTAGAAACAAAGTAATGGACATGTATCAGTCTAGGAAGGGTTTCAAAGCCATTTCTAAGGCTTTGGAACTCCAGTGAACCACTGGGAGAGTCATTATCCACAAATGGAGGTAACTTTGAACAGTGGTGAACCTTCCCAGGAGTGTCCGGCCTACAAAAATTACTCCAAGAGCATGACAACGACTCATCTAGGAGGTCATAAAAGAACCCAGAACAACATCTAAACTACTGTAGGCCTCACTTGCCTCAGGTAAGATCAGTGTTCATGATTCAACAATAAGAAAGAGACTGGGCAAAAATGGCATCCATGGGAGAGTTCCCAGACGAAAGCCACTGCTGACCAAGAAAAACACAAAGGCTCATCTCACATTTACCAAAAACATTTTGATTATCCCCAAGACTTTAGGCAAATATTCTGTGGACCGATGAGACAAAAATGTAACTTTTTGGAAGGTGTGCGTCCCGTTAAATCTGGCATAAAACTAATACAGCATTTCATAACAAGATCATCATACCAACAGTCAGACATGGTGGTGGTAGTGTGATGGTCTGGGGCTGCTCTAAAGCTTCAAAAAATCCTAAAGGAGAATGTCCGGCCATCAGTTTGTGACCTCAAGCTCAAGTACACTTGGGTTATGCAGCAGGACAATGATCCGAAACACAACAGCAAGTCCACCTCCAAATGGTTCAAATAAAGCAAAATTTAGGTTTTGGAGTGGCCTATTCAAAGCCCGGACTTAAATCCAATTGAGATGCTGTATCATGACCTTACACAGTCTGTTCATGCTGGAAAACCCTCCAATGTGGCTGAATTAAAACAATTCTGCAAAGAAGAGTGGGCCAAAACTGCTCCACAGCAATGTGAAAGACTCATTGCCAGTTATCGCAAACGTTTGATTGCAGTTGTTGCCGCCAAGGGTGGCACAACCAGTTATTAGGTTTAGGGGGCAATTACTTTTTTCACATAAAGCCAGGCAGGTTCGGACAGCTTTTTTGCCTTAATTAATTAAATCATCATTTAAAAACTGCATTTTGTATTTACTCAGGTTATCTTTGTGTAATATTAAAATTTGTTTGATGATCATTTGTTTGATGTGACAAATATGCAAAAAAATAAAAAATCAGAGAGGGGGCAAATACTTTTTCACAGCATTGTATATATATATATATATATATATAGATATATCTATATATCTATAGATATAGATATATCTATATCTATATACATTTATAAATATATCTATAGATATAGATATCTATATCTATAGATATATACATTTAAGTAAAAATGTAAGTTTTCTGTTAAAAAAAAAAAAAAAAAGTTATCACTGTAATTAAAATTAAAAAAAAAGAAAAAAGAAAAAATATGTGTATATATATCTTTTTTTTCATTTTAATTACAGTGATAACTTTTTTTTTTTTTTTTAACAGAAAACTTACATTTTTACTTAAATGTATATAAGCCTATATAAATATATCTTACATTTAATATATAAAGGTAGGCACAGATACCATACGGACCCTGCTAAATTTGGCTCTGGACATGAAGGGTTAAGGTGATGATGGGAGGGCCATAAGGCCCATACATTTTCCTGAGTCGCTGTTGGTCTGCAGAGCTTTGTTGGTTTACAAAATGACTGAAGCGCATGTAAAATCCATTGTTAAGAAAGAGAAAACAAAAAACGCAGAGGGAAGTAAATAATTCTGTGAGTAACAAGCCCCCAGAGATTAAACGCTGAGTGGTTCACATCCAGAAGACTTCCTAATTCAATGTATGCACAGTAATTAACATATTGCAACAAGGAGCTTAGATGAGACGGTTTAAATGCAGGCGGTATTCGCAGCCACAAATCTAAGAGCAGCCAAGCTTACAAGCTGCTCTCCGAGTTGCCATTTTTAGCCATATGCACCACTTTGAATAAGGCGGATGTGTTCTGACATATAAGTGCTGATGGTTCTCTTCGCCGACACAGAAGCAATCATTTCTGCTAAGTGACATTTCAATGAGATGATTTACTGTATGTGTGTTTAAAGCTGAACTCCAGACAAAAGAAAAACCAAACACCAATTAAACCCAATCGTTAAAATCTCATATAAGCTTTGACATGTTAATGTGTTTCCAAAAGGTTGTTTCCAATCTTTTAATTCAGCGGCTTTTATTGAAGTAATCCCTGGTGATCCTACTATGAAGGTCTTCGTTCAGGTGATTCCTGATATAAGGTGACAACACTCAGGGCCTGGCTGTCAGTTGTGCTCCTGTGTTGACACCCTGAAATGATGACATCACCACACCACCTCTCCACTTCATCCAATCAGATAAGGTTTTGCATCCATTGAGAAAATGTAAAGCGATCTCTGGCATCCATGCCGATCAGTCAACCTCCTGTGTTCACAATGCAGCAGGACAGCAGCTCGGTGTGGGACCCAGAAGCTAGTGGAGATCACTGGAGTAGTGATGTTTACTACAGTATTTTCAAGCTTCTAGTAGAGGGGTTTCAAACTGGCGGCCCTCCAATTGTTGCGAAACTGCCAAAGGCAGAGTCATGATGGGATTTGTAGTTTCGCAACAGCTGGAGGGCCGCCAGTTTGAGACCCCAGTTCTAGAGGAATCCCACATGTACAGTATGGTATATACATAATTACATTGGTCCAAGCAGTGGTGGCTAGTGTTTTTTTTGGGGGAGGCAGCAAACAACACCCCCCGCGCAGTTGGTCAGTTGGCGGTACCCCCCCCACTCCAGCATCTACCCCATTGGTTGCAGGCGGGTGGGCTCCTATGGGCGGTGGGCAGCAGCCGGGTTGCGGTCTCCTGTGGGCGGTGGGTTGCGGGCTTCTATGGGCGGTGGGTTGCGGGCTCCTGTGTCCTCTCTGCATCATTGTGGCTTCCACCGTGCGGCTCCTCCCTCCTCCTCCTAGGCGTCGAATAGGATCGCCTGTCCTTTCAGCCAATTGGGTGACCGGTGTCAAAACCAGCTTCCTGATTGTTCGGGAGGAGGATCAGTGTTACAACAGCGAATATTAATTCTCTGTTGTAACACACCTGGGTGGGCTCGGAGCACACCCGCGCCAACTCAAGCCCATCCTATTGTGAAGCCTATTAGAGCCTCTGGCTCTAATCGGTGCTTCAAAAAAAAACCAGCCCATCCGCATTGTAATCCATGCGTCGGTGTCCTGAAAGGGGCCGGACGCATGGATAGGGGAGGCGGCGATGGACGGGGGGGCGGCGCCCATGCGCCCTTAATGGACGGGCCACTCCTGGGTCCAAGGTGGACTAATTCAATTATCTAAAAATTTCCGTACCTAGAATTCATCTTTAACCACTTGCCCTCTGGAAGGTTTTACCCCCCCCATGACCAGAGCATTTTTTGCTATTCAGCACTGTGCTACTTTAACACTGTAACACAACACTGTGCACAAATTCAATTTGTATAATTGTTTTCACAAAAATATAGCTGTCATTTGGTGGTATTTGATGACCGCTGGTTCTTCAATTTTTTATTATATAAATTAAAAAAGACACAAAATTTTGAAAAGAAAAAAAAAAACACAAAATGTTGTACTTTATGTTAAAACATATCCAATAAAAAAAAAGAAAAATATCGAAAAATCTAATTCCTTAATATATTTAGGCCAAAATGCATTCTGCTATATGTCTTTGGTAAATAAAAAAAATCCCACTATTAATCCCAATGATACAGTGGCGGCCCGTCCATTAGGGGCACATGGGTGCCGCCCTCCCTATCCATGTTTCCGGCCCCCTGATCTACATGCAGGGTGCTGGACGCATGGATTCCAATGAGGGGACGGGGGTGTTTTTTTGTTTTTTTTTGAAGCATGTGATTAGAGCCAGAGTCTCTAATAGGCTTCAAAAAAGGGTGGGCTCGGGCCACAGAGCACTGCACCCGAAGCCCACCCAGTTGTGTGACAATAGCGAATAAATATTCGCTATTGTAACACTGATTCTCCGCCAGTCAGGAAGCGAGTCGTGAGACCCGTCACCCGATTGACCGAAAGGAGATCTGATCGAATTGACTGCCAGGAGGAGGAGGGAGGAGACGCAGGGGAAGCGAGGAAGCAGCCAGAGAAAACAGCCTGGAGAAAAGCCAACGCCGCCTGGCGCCCACCGTCCAGATGGGCTAAGTACAGGGCCCCAACTTACTGACTGACTGGCCCGGGGAGGGGGGGTGCCGCCCATGACCGGCCGACCGATCAGGGTGGGTGCTGTCTGTGACCCAACCGTTCACTGCATTGATATGTATACTGGAATTTACACAGCTATAGATGATATACTGGTAATGGCAGTAATCAACTAGTGAGACTGCCACTAACCGACCCTCTCTGGGAGGTACACTAACTGACTAACTGACACTGACATCAGTAGTGACACTAATACAGCGATCAGATATAATACTGTACACTGTATTAATGACATTGGTTGGCAAGGGGTTAACATCTGGGGGCAATCAAGGGCTTAACTGTGTGCCTAACCAGTGTAATGTGTGTAATATGTGCTGCTTTTACTAACAGATCAGACTGTTTCTTCTCCCTGCTTTGCAGGAAAAAGAAACAGCCAGATCACCGATCTGTGTACAGAGCACTGTGTGTATGTGAACACAGGACTCTGTGCTGTGGTTGGCTACATTCGATCAGCAGGTCTCAGCCATAAATCATTGGCCATGACCTGCTGACAAAATCCCAGCCAGTAGCCAATGACAGCGTGGGGTAGCATGTGTGTGCCCCTAATCCGGAACAGGCTGAATGATGTATCTGTACATCTATGTGATCCAACCTTCCCCTGCTGCCTGCAATAAATGTAGTGTGGGCATGCAGGAAAATACTGACTTCCCCGTCACCCCTGGGAATGGAGATGAACAAAGGCCTACATGTCCTGCCTGGGTGACAATTATGGCTCCCTCTTTAGGTTCAGGGGAGGAATGAGTGTTGCCACCTTGGCGCAGAAAGTGTTACTGGCAGGATCACTAGGTGAAAATAAAGGAAAAATAAAGCTGAAAAAAGAAAACCAATGCAGCTAAGGATTGTTAGGCCTTGTACACTGCTGCTGCTAAACAGACTTTTAGGAGCAATTGGGCATTTTTTTCAACTGCTCCTGAGCCCTCCTCTGTTATCTTATCAGTACATGTACACGGGGTTGTTTATAGTCGTTTCTAGGCAGTTGAGTTTAGAGACTTTTTTTGGAACGCAAAAAAATGGGTTCAAAAGCTGAGTTTAGAGGCATTTCAAGAGCCAAACACTTCTAAATGCGGCTAAACGTGGTAACTTGCGTTTAGCCCCGCCCTCAAGGGCACCAAGGTTAACAGAGCAGAAGGAACTTTTATATTCAGTCCTCAAGTTCACTTTCTGCCTCTTCCATAAATAGAAGATGTACCATAGCTTCTATGGATGAAAAAATGATCTATGAATTGAGGAGGCACATCTTTCATTCTTCTGCCTGCCCTCCATTCATAGAATGTGTTTAATACATAGAAGCTATAGTACATCTTCTATTAATGGAGGAAGCTTGAAGACCTTCCCACTCGGCCTATAGCAAACTGACGGCTGGGTGGGTGCTTTCTCCTTCTGAGTGGGTGTCATATCATGACACAGCCAATGACTGATCAGTGTACCAGCTCGCTGCCGGTACCATGTGATAGAGCTGCACGATTAATCATTAAAAAATCGTGATCTCGATTCACCCCCTCTGACAATCTCTCCTGCAAAGTTTGACAATTCTTTCATATAAACAAGTGGAGAGACTATGTGCTCACTCAGCTGTCAAAAGAAAGCATCCGGGCATTCTGCCAAGTCTTTAACTATACATTTTAACTAAGCTTCCTTCTTGGATCAAAGGGAGAAAACTTCTGTGTAAATAAATAATCCAAAGTTTTCAACACCTTGTAAATGCAGGAAGTTTAACCACTTAAAGTCTAAATCTTTTTCTGACACTTCTTTCTTAAAGCGTTTGTATACCTATTTTTTTAAACTTTTACCTACAGGTAAGCCTATAATAAGGCTTACCTGTAGGTAAAAAAAATCTCCTAAACCTGTACGGTTTAGGAGATATTCCCCTTGCAATGAGCCGCTAACTGCAGCGGTGCATGCGCACAGGGGATTCTCGGCTGAAAGCATGCGCACGGGAGTGACAACATCGCGGCTCCCGCCACTCACAGCGCCGGAGCCGCGATACCCGGAAGGCACGCCGAGGGGAAATGTCAGCTCCCTCGGCGTGAACCGGGTGAGTAAGTATCTCATAATGAGCTAGTATGCGGTGCATACTAGCTCATTATGCGTTTTCCCTTACAGGTGTAGGGAAAAAAAAAAAGTCAGCGGGTTTACTACCTCTTTAAGTTAAAAAGAATATTTTTTGCTAGAAAATTACTTGGAACCCCCAAACATTATATTATATATATATTTTAGGAGAGACCCTAGGGAATAAAATGGCAATTGCTGCAATATTTAATGTCACGCTGTATTTGGCCAGCGGTCTTTCAAATGCAATTTTTTGGGAAAAAATACACTTCCATGAATAAAAAAAAAAACGTAAAAGTTAGCCAAATTTTTTTGTTTTAATGTGAAAGATGCTGTTACGCTGCGGGAATCGTGATCTATCTTCTAAGCAAAAAAATCATGATTCTCATTTTAGCCAGAATCGTGCAGCTCTACCATGTGACCACTGTGACCAATCACAGCTGATCATATGACAGTTGTAAACAATGAATGGCTGGCTTCCTTTCATGCCATCCATTGTATACAATTATGTTGCTAGCTGAGATTGGTCAATGTGATCACATGGTACAGACAGGGCCAATCACAGCCCATTAGTACCATGTGATTAGCTCTGGCCAATCACAGCTAATCACAACAAAACAAACTGAATGAATCAGTTTCATTCTGTAAAATGTTTGCTTATAGCAATGAAATTCACTGCTATATGCAATCATGTGTAAAAAAAAAAAAAAGAAAATCCTGATCACTTCCCCAGAGTAGTACAATGTTACTATAGTAACATTATATTGCTCTGGTCACAGTGTGTTTAAAAAAAATGGTAAAAAAAGAAAAAATGTAAAAAAAATATAATAAAAAAATTGAAAAAAAAAATACTTTTTTTTTTGGTACTGTCACTAGTGAGTGTCCCTGATCAGCACCACGCTGGTTGTATGATTACGCTGTACTGCACTGGTGACAGTATGTAAAAAAAAAAGAGAATTCTTTTTTATTTTTTTATTTCTTAATTTTCCAGAAAATTATGACAAAATAAAATGACAACTTCAAAAAAACTATCATGTCTCTTACTAAATACCTTAAACTGTCTACTTTCCAAAAAAGGGGTAATTTGAGGGATATTTGTACTGTTCTGACATTTTTGGCCCTCGACTTCAGCACATCAGGATTGTTCAATTTTCAGATATATACCATAGTTTGTGGAGTCTATACCTTTCCCACAGACTAAACAATAAACACTGATTTGCGTTATTTTTACCAAAGAAATGTAGCAGAATACATTTTGGTTTAAATTTATGAAGAACAATTATTTATTTTCAAAATAAACAGAAACCAAGAAAAACTATTTTTTTCCCAACAAAAGAAAGTTCCAGTTGTGTGAACAAAATTATATAAATTTAGTTTGGGTACAGCGTTGCATGACCGTGCGATTGTCGTTCAAAGTACAACAGCTCTGAAATCTGACAATTGAATTGGGCAGGAAGAAGGAAAAAAGTGCCTGGTATTGAAGTGGTTAAACCAAACCACTTGCAAAAAAAGAGTGTAAGGAAACACAAGAGGATACTTCTAAGTGCAGTATGTTAGATCAATTTATTGATAAAAAGCAAACAAACCACTCACATGTAGTAGAATAGAAAGCACATGGCATGAGCTCTGCTGCCGTCATCCAGGAACCCAGGCAATGCAAAGGTTATAGGATTTTGGCTTACTGTAAAAGAAGAGTGTACATACTCACCTTTCCTGTTTCCCTTGCCACCTAATGGTTCTCAGATCCTGAGAAACCTTTACCTAAAATCTGAACTAAAACAAACACACTCAGGAGTGTCCATCTCCTTGTCCATCACATCTCCCACCACTTCCTCCTGAGTTTAGAGGCTTTTTTTGGAACGCAAAAAATGGGTTCAAAAGCTGAGTTTAGAGGCATTTCAAGCGCTTACTGTAAAAGAAGAGTGTACATACTCACCTTTCCTGTTTCCCGTGCCCACCTAATGGTTCTCAGATCCTGAGAAACCTTCACCTAAAATCTGAACTAAAACAAACACTCAAGAGTGTCCATCTCCTTGTCCATCATAGCTCCCACCACTTCCTGCTGATGACTTCCACCCATTACAGAATACAGCACTTATGTGGTAGTCAGCAGGAATAACCATTAACGGAGAACCAAGAAGATTGACACTCCTAGGGGGTGTCAGTTTTAGCGTGGACGTCAGTAGATTTCTCAGGATTGGAGCTGCATTTGGTAGCAAGGGCAGCAGGAAAGGTAGCAAATTCCCTCTATGTCGTTTTTTCTCTCCTCCATTACTCTACCAGTCTGATGGCTATTTGTGATGAGACGAGTGGTTCCTTTGCTCAGAGAGAGAATAAACCCAAATACTCATTTTTAAAATGGATAAAATGTTTCTTAAAAAATATATACTCTGTTGAGGTGTTGTTTATTGCAGATATATTAAATGGAATATGCAAATTGCTAATATGTTTTCCACTCCATGAATCAGATATTTCATTGCAAAAGAAAGTGTTTCTATAAACTGTAATGACTGAAATGAGTTCCTCCGAGAACTCTTATTTCTACTGATTAAGAGGCCAGCTCTTGAAAAATGTAATAAACAATTACAATTAAAGAAGCAGCCAGGATGTATTAAATGAAAAAAAAGTAGTCTTGTTAAACATGATAATAGCAATATGGGAGAATCGTATGATCATTCTGCAACTCTAAACGTTGTGTAAGAGAACATTTAACCTTGAGAAAATAAGGATTAGGGTAAAGAAGACCAACTGTCAGATACAACTCCACCAGCAGCCCTTCCACATTGATCTCCAAAAGGGATAAAAGGAAACTATAGGCCTGCAAAATATTCAGAAGCGCTGCTCTGGATCACGCAATGATGGGGCATGGAATGCAATGATTGTAGGGTGTGAGTCTCTAGACCTACCCTGAAGTCTAGGAGAGAATGTGTGGCCCTTAAAGTCCTTCCTCCCCTGCCTTGGGTGGTCTCTCTTAAAGAGAGCACCATTACTCATTGATTGGCTTATGCTGATCAGGAGTAGCGGGGTCTGCTAGGCCTTTTGGCTGGGTTGACTTGAGTGTGCCTTACCCCCGTAAGGAGTCTTGTGCCCTGGGGAGGGGGAGTGGGGGGGGTGTCAAAGAAGCGTCCTTCCTCTTCAGAAGGAAACCATTTGACACACCCTAAGTGCACTTTTTTGTGTTCACATACACTTTTTTGGTACACTTATGGTGTTTTGTTTTTGTGCACCCCACCATGGGCCCGAAAAAATGAAAAAAAAAGGGGCACATAATCTCTTCTGAAAGAGAGGACCAGAGTTCTGGTTGGCTGATGCTCTCTTTGAGTAAGGATCATGCTATCAAATGCCCATGCTGCCGAGTGATCTCAGAGCAGCAGCTTCTGAAGTCAAAAAGAGAAATTCAGGGATTGTTACTCTTTTTTAATTTTCAAGGAACAGGGTGGGGGTGGGGGGGGGGGCAAACTGTGGTTGAGGGTCATATTGAGTGAAATTAGAGGAAAGTGGAAAGATAGCGCTGGACCCGTAGGGTTATCTTACTGGTATTGTTATGTTAGGTATTGATGTTGGTGTAAATGGTATGGTTCCTGGACTTCTACACCCCAGAGGATCTCAACAGTTTCCTCGGCTTGTAGTGTAATGTAACGAGAATTGAAATGTAAAAGCCACACCACTGCTAAGAGGTCCAGATACAACTTTATTCTATTAAAACTATTTGACTATTGCAACTCCCTTCTCATTGGCCTGCCTCTCCATAGGCTCCTCCCCTCTTCAGTCTATCATGAATGCTGCTGCCAGACTCATCCACCTTACCAAGGTCTGCCAACCCTCTCCTCCAATCCCTACACTGGCTCCCAATCACAATCTCAAAATTCAAAATACTAACCACAACATACAAAGCCATTCACAACTCTGCCCCGAGCTACATCACCAATCTTGTCTCCAAATATCACCCAAATCGTCTTCTCCGCTCTTCTCAAGACCTCCTACTCTCAAGCTCCCTCCTCTCCTCCTCTCATGCTCATCTCCAGGATTTCTCCAGAGCCTCTCCCACCCTCTGGAACTCGCTACCTCCACCGGTTTGGCTATCCAATACTCTTGCTACCTTCAGGCGATCCCTGAAAACTCATCTCTTCAGGAAAGCCTATCACGTCTCCAACTAATCTTCTCTTCCATCAGCTCATTCCCCACAGTTACAGCCTTTTGTACCACCTGCCCCACCCTATTAGATTGTAAGCTCTTCTGAGCAAGGCCCTCTTAATCCTCTTGCATTTTATTGTATTATAACTGTATTTTCTGCTTTTTTTAATTGTAAAGTGCTGCATAAACTGTTGGCGCTATATAAATCCTGTATAATAATAATAATAGTAATAATTAAAAGCCAGGGTGTTTCTGCCAAACAAGATTTTGATAAGGCCTGTGCTTATATTTGGCTGATGCTCCCTTTGAGTAGGGATCATGCAATCAAATGCCCATGCTGCCAAGTGATCTCAGAGCAGCAGCTTCTGAAGTAAAAAAAAAAAAAATTCAGAGACTGTTACATAACACTGCAATTAAACATTTTAAATACTTGTAGCTGCACTTTTTGCTGACAGAGTCTCATTATAGGCACATGTTGGGATTTGTAGCTGTGAACAAGTAGCAGAGCTCATGGTCGCCTATATTCATATATATCGTGCTCTTGATGCCAATCCGTTCATTTGTTTCCCCACAGGATCCCGAGAAGCCGTCATGACTACTCATTTTTCATTTGCATGGCAAATAATAGTATTGGGTTTGTTTAAACATTTACTTTTTACAAAAATCTGCATGTTCCAGTAATTTGTAGCAGTTTTCAGCAGGAGACCAATTTCCTTGACAGTTTTGTATTATATTTTCATGTCGTGGCTTGTTTTTAAATAGTAATTATTTGCTATTGCTTTGCATCAATACTTTAAGCAACTTTTGCATATAAAAGTGAAAGTTACAAATCCCCGCATTGTAAAGAATTCCTCGGTCGCTATTTTCTATTAATTTCCTAGTTTTAATGAGATCCGTTTCCAAATCATATTTTTAGATGTTTAAATTTGGTTATATGTGATGTTTCCCTATTTGCTCTTTTTCTAGCATTACTCAGTAAAATTTTGAATGAATGCAACTGTATTGGGTATGTTGAAAAAAGCACATGGAATTTTCGTAGTTATTGTGTCTCTGTGTAAAGCATGTGGCCAATGAATGGCAATCACGTTTAATCCTTTCTTTTATTATAATATACTAAATATAGGAACACATCTCAATACAAAAGATACTTCAGTTAAACTTGTGTCCATCATGTGGTACATTAATCAAGCAATAGTAAGCAGATAGAACTACCCTGTTTCCCCGAAAATAAGACCTAGCGTGATTGTTGGTGATGGCTGCAATATAAGCCCTACCCCCCAAATAAGCCCTAGTTAAAGTCCTTGTAGGTCTTATTTTCAGGGTAGGGCTTATTTTGGGGGAAACAAGTTAGGGTTTTATTTGGGGGGTAGGGCTTATATTGCAGCCATCACCGACAATCACGCTAGGTCTTATTTTCGGGGAAACAGGGTATTAGACACTTGGGTGAATAATATACCTTCAGTTGCATCACCACACCAAGGACTCTCAGGATGGCACCTTCTGAAATTTGTATGGCCTTTTCACACCTGTCTATTGCAATGCACCAAAACACATGCATTTTACTGCATGAGAATGCATGTCAAGTATAAACCCTATTATTCCCTATGGGGCTGGCTCACACCTATGCACTGCAGTTTAGTTGGAAAGGTCAACTTTATGGACCCATGGGCCCCTAACTGACAAGCACTTTATATGGGTGGCTACAAAGTGATGCAGAAGCAATAACACACACAGTCCAGGTCAAAATGGTACAACTTGTATTGTAAGTAAAGGCAAACAGTTCACATCAACCAAGTGGGAGGAGACCCAATCGGGAACACTCAACAGCGTGTAGCTGAGCAGACATGAACCAAACTGACAGTGTCTGTCTGGAGGGGCCAAATGCGGCCTGGCCATTCTGAGCCCAAACTGAGAGGTTTCCATGGAGAATGTGAAGCCCTAAGCTTTCCTTACTGTACTGGAACCTTTCCCTGCCTCTAATACTGGCCCTGCCAAATAGGTGACCTATCCTACACTACCCACACGCAAATTCACGCCAAACCCAGGGGGCAGGATCTTAAATAGATTCTGACACACCTAAGATGGCCACCAGAGTCACATGGGTGTCCAGCATCCAATCAGATCACTACCCCAGTGACTCAGGAAACCATAGAGGAACCATGATTCTCATGACTTCCTATCCCTCTGCATTGCTGCTACGGTTGAGTGCCACCTGCAGATGAGACACCAGACTGCACCTGCCTACAGACCCATGCCCCAATCCAGCATTTCTCAACCTTTTATTCTGTTATTTATGCCTAATGTTCTTTGTTTGGCTTTTCAATACATTTACTATGTGGAGAATGTATCATAAGGAGAAAGACTGTATTGGATAAAGAACTGAAAGGTGAGATCATACCACCAAAGTTTTGTAAGGTAAGGGAAGCCAGTGGCAACTCAACAGCCTTTACCAAAAACTAAAATGTAAGTTTTAGCTCCAGGGAGGCTGTGGCTTAGAAGTGGTGGATTCTAAGTTTTAATTGGAGATCCATATGTTGCTTGTAGAAGAATGTAGCTTAGGCAGCCTCTTTATATGGAGCCTTGGACCATAGAATAGTTAGAAGAGGGGGAGCACCACACCAAATGGAGTCCAAAAAGCCTTTAATCTCTTCATGTGAGTAGCAAAAGACAAGCTAATCCGTTTCAGGGGCATCATGTTGCCACTTCAGGAGAGCTTCAACTTGTTTATACACTGGGACTCAATAAGCTTCGAAAGCCAGTTGCAACCATACAAAGCAAACCACTAAACAGTTCAGCACACCTGCATATAAAAAAGCTCCAGAAGCTCTGCTGAAGGAGGAATCAGACTCCTTTATGCCCCCACAAGCACTTCATTGTCTTTTTTTTTTAACTCACGCTAACATTCTTTTTGGACGCTACACATTTGGTATGATGCTCCCTTTCTTCTATGCATCCTTTTAATTTCACCACAGTCCTGACTGCATTGCAATTTTATTTATTTTTTATTTATGTGAAGTTGGCTATAGGGACTATTGGATATAATAGGCATGGCTGTAACGCAAGGAAGAGAGATAGAACTGCTATTTCATAGATGGAAAATCATGAGAGACTTGTCACTGGTCTTCAACTTTTGCATTACCCTAAAATTTTCTCTCTGTAGCTTGTTCTCAGTCCACTTTCTGCTCTTCGGGGCATCACAGCAAATGGCATATTCCTTTTCTACAACTGTAATTTATTGCTTTGGTAGAAAGCAGGGACAACTTAAGTAAAGTCTAAAGGGAACCATTTTCAACTGTAAGCATTCAAAATATACAGAACAACTGCACAACCTTGACCCCTAAACCCAAGACAATTTAACATGAAAAAGTTGAGGCCTCTTGTGCCTTCAGCATCTTCCAGTTGGTGTTCAAGGTAATGGAAGACCTCAGCTTTCTGTAGTAATAGAAGACACGACAGCCCTCTTCTTATGTTCAGATGGTTACCTATAAGACCACCTGGGTTTCTGGGAAAACCGAGTGCTTAAGATGCTCTCCAGTGATCCATTGCAATGAGGCTTTTACCATATGTTTACTTGAGAATAAAGGTTAGCTTGAGTGCCACTCTAAAACCCCTTATAACTAAAATAAACTAAAATGTTCCATGCTGTTTGTATAAATTAGAGGAAAAAAATACAAATGGTTTGTTGTTGTTGTCATAAGAAAATCCAATCAATCGTAATGTACTGCCCCCACAGGTCATTCATCACTACTGCATGGAAATATTTATTTAATTGGGAGGTTGTGCAGATTTAAGCAAACATTTCATTATAATTCCTCTGATTGTATTTTGTATATTGATGAAGAATGCTTATTATAATATAATTAGTGTGGTCTTCACCCAGTGAACGTGTGAAAATGTGTTTTTCAAATAATTTATAGCTTATGAATGCTTTTATTAAACACTTAATGGAATGAAAGAAATTGACATCATGTTGTTTTCTGAAACATTTACACATTTTCTTGAGTTTTGAGGTACAAATACACATGGGTAACAAGGAAAGGTTCATTTTAATTTTCTTGATTCCTTTCCCTACCCACCTCCCAGTGCCACCTTTTCTAGAGAATACATAACCAAGTATCATTTTGTGGTGCTAAGTAATTTTATAGCATGTGTTAAAGTGGTTGTAAACCCTTTTTAAAAATTTCCAAAAAAACAAACAAACCTGCAAGACAAAGACATAATGGCAAAACCTGCAAGACAAAAGCATAATGAGCTAGTATGCTATGCATACTAGCTCATTATGAATTACTCACCTGAGATCGAAGCCCCCACAGCGGTCCTCATTCACCACTCCGGCGGCTGACATCTCCCTGGGGGGTTACTTCCGCGTAACGCGGGCTCTGCCGCTGTGATTGGCCGAAGCCGCGATGACGTCACTCCCATGCATGTGCATGGGAGATGCCGGTAATGGCACAGTACAACTGAAGCAACGGCAGTTTGCTTAAGTGCGCATGTGCCGATGACGTCAGCACATGCAAATACAGGGGATATCTCCTAAACCGTGCAGGTTTAGGAGATATCCAGTGTAGCTACAGGTATGACTAATTATAGGCTTGTCTGTAGTATAAAGTGGTCATAAAGGGTTTATTAACCACTTTAATAAAAACAAGAAAAACAGTCAAATAGATCCCTTGCAGCCAGCAATAATAGCCCCCCCCCCAGGCAACAATCGACCCCCCAGCAACAATAGATTCCTCTCCAGCAACTTTAGACATAAACCCCACCAGCAACAATAGAGCCTACAGCAACAATAGACCCTACAGCAACAATAGACACCCACCAGCAACAATAGATCTCCAAGCAACCACTTTTTAGGAGACCCTCCATCAACAGTAGACCCCTCCCAGCAACAACTGAACCCCCGCAGCAACAAAAGACCCACCAGCAACAAGAGATCCCCCAGCAGCCAGCATCAATAAACCCTCCAGCACACCCCAAAACCACTTGTTCTTCCTTCCTCCTCTTATGAGTAGTCCAGAGTGGTTTAAAAAAAAAATTACGGCACTTTTCATTTATTTTATGCATGCATTTATCATAGGCGCTAACATTGCATGTGTGTGTATTTGTTTTTTTAACTCACAGAGATGTAAGATACAGGATTTTGGGGGCCTGCTCTAATGTCAGGGAGAGGATTTATGGCCTTCAGGTCTTTCCCTTCTTCCCATTGGGGGTCTCTCTTTGGGAAAACCCTCATCAAGTACTTGGAGGACTGGCTGCACCAGGTTCCTAAGGAGTGGCTTCAGCCTAGGAGGACGCTAGTACCTCGCCCCTCTCAGAAGCCTTGTGCACCGGAGGCTGGTCCATTACTGGGCCCTCGTGCAATTTTTTTGTGTTGTGATTTAATGGTTCTTCTTATGTTATAGTCACGATTTACCTATAAGACCACCTGGGTTTCTGGGAAAACCGAGTACTTAAGATGCTCTCCAGTGATCTATTGCAATGAGGCTTTTACCATACGTTTAATTGAGAATAAAGGTTAGCTTGGGTGTCACTCTTTAAAAACCCGCTTTAAAAAGCCTTATAACTAAAATAAACTAAAATTTCCCATGTTGTTTGTATAAATTAGGTTTGTTGTTGTCATAAGAAAATCCAATCAATCGTAATGTACTGCCCCCACAGGTCATTCATCAGTACTGCATGGAAATATTTATTTAATTGAGAGGTTGTGCCGATTTAAGCAAACATTTCATTATAATTCCTCTGAATATATATTGTATATTGATTCAGAATGCTTATTATAATATGATTAGCGTGGTCTTCATCCAGTGGACGTGTGAAAATGTGTTTTTCAAATAATTTATAGTTTATGAATGCTTTTATTAAAAACTTAATGGAATGAAAGAAATTGATATCATGTTGCTTTCTGAAACATTTTCACATTTTCTTGAGTTTTGAGGTACAAATACACATGGGTAACAAGGAAAGATTCATTTTAAAGAAAATATGTATTGCAATTTAGTTCAGGTATAGTATATTCATTTTATTTGTAATATAATCATGACTACAGAACAGGTAAAGTAAGTCTTTCTTCTTCATAATGTTAATAAACTCCTCCCATGCCAGGAACCTTTACTTTCCATGCTGCTCTCTCTTTGGCACATATATTGTATATTATCATGCCCGGCAACAGGTCGAGGAATTCCTAAGAGTAGGCAGTGCCAGATTTATAAGGGGCAACGGGGGCTAACTGCCCTGGGCCCCCCTGGCAGAAGGGGCCCCCCTCTATACAAAAAATATGTAAAACAATATAAAATTATATAAAGTTAAAAAAAAAATTAGTAACAATAAAATAATATAAGCGTGTAATTAAAACAATTACTTTCTTTTATTAAATATGTCTTGGGAAGTCATATTTTGCCAACAATCATCTGTAAAAGTTTTTTTTCTCTGGACTGGTATATTATAGAATTTTTAAAAATGAATTGTGGCAGCTCAAGCAAACCACACATAGAGTGCTATGACTGCGCATGTGCCTGCACACGTGACCTCAGAATGATGTTGTGCCATGCACTTTAAAAACATGTGACTGTCATTGAGAATGTAAACCAACTCTGTGTATAAAGCCCCCCCCCCCTGAACCTGAAGTGCCCTGGGCCCCCCCAAGGTCTAAATCTGACCCTAGGTGCAGGTACCCCCTATTCCAAGTCACCACTTGTCTGCACCCCCTACCCACCCCTGAGCACTGTCTCTTGATTCCTTTCCCTACCCACCTTCCAGTGCCACCTTTTTTAGAGAATACACAACCAAGTATCATTTTGTGGTGCTAAGTATTGTTATAGCATGTGTTAATAAAAACAAGAAAAAAGTAAAATCGATCCCTTGCAGCCAGCAATA
Source organism: Lithobates clamitans (assembly GCA_037952925.1). Lineage (NCBI taxonomy): Eukaryota > Metazoa > Chordata > Amphibia > Anura > Ranidae > Lithobates > Lithobates clamitans. The sequence continues at coordinate 656,555 of JBBGZY010001854.1, forward strand.
ATAGCCCCCCCGAAGCAACAATAGACCCCCCCAGCAACAATAGATTCCTCCCTAGCAACATTAGACCTAGACGCCACCAGCAACAATAGACCCTACAGCAACAATAGACCCTACAGCAACAATAGACCCTACAGCAACAAGAGACACCCACCAGCAACAATAGATCTCCCAGCAGCCACCTTTAGGAGACCCCCCATCAACAGTAGACTCCTCCCAGCAACAAAAGACTCACCAGCAACAAGAGATCCCCCAGCAACCAGCATCAATATACCCCCCCAGCACACCCCAAAACCATTCGTTATTCCTTCCTCCTCTTATGGGTAGTCCAGAGTGATTTTAAAAAAAAATTACGGCACTTTTAATTTATTTTATGCACGCATTTATCATAGGCGCTAACATTGCATGTGTGTATTTTTTTTTTTAACTCACAGAGATGTAGGAGAGGTTTTTTGAGGCCTGCTATAATGGCGGGGAGAAGATTTGTGGCCTTCAGGTCTTTCCCCTCTTCCCATTGGAGGTCTCTCTTTGGGAAAGCCCTTATTAAGTACTTGGAGGACTGGCTGCACCAGGTTCCTAAGGAGCGTCTTCAGCCTAGGAGGACTCTAGTACCTCGCCCCTCTCAGGAGCCTTGTGCACCGGAGGCTGGTCCATTACTGGGCCCCATGCACTTTTTTTTGTGTTGTGATTTAATGGTTCGCTTTTTTTGCTCACAGAGATTTGCCAAGCACATAACCTTAGAGCTAAAAAAAAAAAAAAAACTTTCTCTGCTTTCTCTAGGAAAGCAGACCAAAAACTGAATCATAACCTTTTTTTTTTTTTTTTTAGAGTCAGAGGTATTTTTTAATAATGAGACTTTTTGGCTGCCAGAAACATTTAATTTCTCATTTTAAATCAATCTCTTTTTCCATTATCTACTTTTCAGCGGCTATTCCACCTCTTTGAAATCTGACTACCTCGCCTAATTGAGCCAATATAATGGGCAAATGAAGCCTGGATTCTAAGAATATTTTGTTTTAAATTTAGCTACAAACTGCTTGGGACTTGCCATTAATCCACATTTATCATACACACTATTTATAAACCGGCTGATGAATCTCGTTCTTGGAGCTTGTAAATTTGTGAAGTTATTTATGTACCAATTTTTGTCACATGGTGTACAGTTTATGTGACAAATTTTTTGGTATTAGCTTGCATAATGCTGATAAAAATTGGTCTTTTATTACTACTCGTTGTCAGGTGAAATTACCATTTAAATTTGTTCTGCGTGATATAAAACGGCAGCTGGAATTCTCCTGCTCATACAATCAAGTCTATTTCAGACTTAAAGCAGATCTTCAGTTAAAAAAAAAAAGAAAAAGAAAATGAAAAACACTACTGGGTGTGTCCATGGTGGCCTGGGCTCCCAGGAAGTGGGTTAGATGATGATGGCCATTATTCAACTCAGAAAAGAGCTGCCTTTTTTTTTTTTTTCTTTACAAAATGCCTGCCTATTTTTCAATAAAAAACAAAAAGGAAGTTCCTCCACCAATTGGCCTTTTGAGCTAAAAAATCTTCCTCTCTGATTATTGGACTTTGCTGGTCACTGGCTCTACAAACAATGACACTCATTAGCTTATATTACTGTGATAGACTACCCTACTACGTTTCCTGGATACTGTGCTTACCAGCTTTACATAGTGTTGGATATTTGCCTGCATTAGCTATTTGATCCTATTATTGTTTGAATATCTGGGACAACTCGGTTGACCTGCATCTTTATGCAGCTTCCATGCTGCGCTACTTAGAACCCGTTTTTACTATATCTACAAAACACGAGCTGCACTGAGCATGTCTATATATAGAGAAGCAGACTGGGAGGCGGACCAGGAAGTAATAGAAAGAAAAGTGATATAAATCCACAGTAGAGCAGGTGTTCTATCAGAATACTGCTACCCATCAGAAAATGCAATGGAAGTGACGTTCCATTGCAGCCATTTTGGTGCACCCTGGACCCATTCGCAGTAAGGTTACAGTCAGAAGGCGGCAAGCGGACATCTTTTTACACCCACCGAAGTCTTACATTTCACACTTATTTTTACCAGTAAACTGAGCTTATATAGTGAAATATAGTATTTAGAAATCTGTCAGACTGTTTTGATGTTGAATTTTAAAAGCAGCGGTATTCTGTCTGATTAGCAAACCTGTGAGATCAGCAGGCTTGCCGCTGCTTTTAAAATTCAACATCAAAACAGTCAGACGGATTTCTAAATAATGTATTTCACTATATAAGCTCAGTTTACTGGTAAAAAATAAGTGTTAAATGCAAGATTTTGGTGGGTGTAAAAAGATGTTCGCCTGCTGCCTTCTGACTGTAGCCTTATGCCGCGTACACACGGTCGGACTTTTCAGCTACAAAAGTCCGACAGCCTGTCCGACAGACTTTGGACGGACTTTTGTCAGACTTTTGGTGGACTTTTGGTGGACTTGCGGCAGACTTTCTTAAGAACGGACTTGCCTACATATGATCACACAAAAGTCCAACGGATTCGTACGTGATGACGTACACCGGACTAAAATAAGGAAGTTGATAGCCAGTAGCCAATAGCTGCCCTAGCGTGGCTTTTTGTCCGTCGGACTAGCACACAGACGAGCGGATTTCTGGGTCCGGCGTAGTTATGACGTAAAGATTTGAAGCATGTTTCAAATCTAAAGTCTGTCAGATTTGCGGCTGGAAAAGTCCGCTGAAAGTCTGCTGAAAGTACGGGGAAGCCCACACATGATCAGATTGTCAGCCAGCTTTAGTCCGTCGGCGTCCGTCGGACTTTTGTAGACGAAAAGTCCGACCGCGTGTACGCGGCATTACTGTGGATGAGCGCAGGGTGTACCAAGATGGCTGTGATGGAACATCAATTTCGTTGAATTTTCTGATGGGTAGCGGTATTCTGATAGAACACAGAGGCCAACAGCACATGTGAGTAGAACCACAGGCCCAGCAGAACCACTTCAGCAAGGAGGTAAGTATTTGACAAGCAAGAAACTTAAGGCTAAACTGTGACACACAGTATTTCAGACAAAGGCCATTTTTTGTAAAATAACCCATAGTGCTCTGGGAATTCATTTTCATTTATTTATGGTTTATTTGTAAACCATTGATTGTACTGTATACAGTAAAAGCTAAAATAAAATAAACTGTTATAGTTTACTTTCAAAGCCAATCTATAGGCACCTAAGGGCTTTCAATAACAGAAACCTCCAGGGGTGTCCATATTAAACTTTGATCCCCTGAAAGAGAAGCCCCTCCTCCATCTATCTTTTGGACCTTACTTGGTTCATGGGAAAACTTGTGACAGGAGGGACTGTGCAGAGCCATGCCAGCGATCCCTCTTCCCTCACCCGCTCGCAGTCCAGTCACACTTCACCCAGAAGGTCTTTACCTCCATACAGACCTGGGTCTAGGGCAAAACCCTAGACCCAGGCAAGAGCCTGTTATTTGCCCCCACAATGCACTTATCACAATTACTACATGTTTTGCAAACAGCGGACTTATGCCGCGTACACACGAGGGGACTTTACGGCAGACTTTGCCCGGCGGACGGGATTTCGTCGGACAATTCGATCGTGTGTGGGCTCCAGCTGACTTTGTTTTCTCAAAAGTTGGACGGACTTAGATTTGAAACATGTTTTAAATCAATCCGTCGAAATCGAGTCCGGTCGAAAAGTCTGCTCATCTGTATGCTAGTTCGACGGACAAAAAGCCACGCTAGGCTATTGGCTACTGGCTATAAACTTCATGTTTTAGTCCGGTCGTACGTCATCACGTACGAATTCGACGGACTTTGGTGGATTGTGTGTAGGCAAGTCCGCTCGTTCAGAAAGTCCGTCGTAAAGTCCGTTGAAAAGTCCGCCGGGCAAAGTCTGCCGTAAAGTCCGACCGTGTGTACGCGGCATTAGCCTTTCATTTATGTTTTCTACACTTTCTTAGTGTATTAAATTTTGTTTTTATTTTCATTATTTTGGCCAACTGAATTTTTAATGCGATTTTGTTTTCTTTTTGATCAGTCAAAGTTTCCCCAGTCCAGAAATTACCGTTCAGCGCCAGCTGCCCAGTGTGCAGGATTTTAACGCTCACAGTCCCAGCTGGCAACCTCATTTCCTTACCTGCTGGCCTTGCTTTCAGCTATGCAGATTCTATTAAAAGAACCTATTTCACGCCTTAATTTACCGAGGCCATCTTTGATTTGCAGCAAATAGATTGATAAAGTTGTTGGCTGTGTTTAGAGCGAGATGTTTCCCCGGTCATTATTATATGGAACAGTGTTTACAGCACTGCACCTGCAATCAGCAGAACAGCAGTGGCGGACATAGCATGGCCAAAGAAGTGAACAAACATTCTGTGGGGGGGCAAGATGAAAAAATACAATCACTGCTGCAAGGCACAATAAACCACCTATAATAAACACACGAAAAAATATATATTTTACTATAATTGAATGATTATATAATGCAACATGCTCATTACATTACTCCCTTTATTTCTGAACCTTACTAAACATGTTTACAAGTTTGACTTTTGTTGAGTTTGTTAATTTTTTAGCTCTAATTTGATTTCCAGGCTGCATTAAAATTCATACGCTGCCTCTGAAAAAGTTAGGTTCTCTAAACCCATTGGAGGACTTGGCTGGGGAAGAGGGGGCAGCTTCTAACATCAACTTGTTCAATTAAGGTTTGACAATAAATCCTAGAAGCTGATTGGCTACCCTACAGAGCTGCACCAGATTCTGTGTGCACCAGTTTTAGTAATTCCCCCCCCCCCATGTGCGTATATGTACAAGGGCCCACTAGAACTCTGGGGCCCATTTATATTTGATATGTGTCAGATGGATGCAAGGACTATTCCCACTGTATTGTAGACCAAATAAGGCCCCTTTGAGATGGAAGATCTGATAGGGTCCGGGTGTCAATTTTTTCAGCCAGACTTGATCGGTCCCCCCATTCTCCTCTATGGAGTGCCAGATGTAAATAGACTTGTGACCGTTTACACCCGCTACCTCCGGGTCTGATCCGATCTGGCAAAACAAACAAAAACAAACAAAATGAAAGGGGATCCATTCCCCTCCAGATGGCCTGATCAGATCGGAGGATGAATGGCCAGTCCATTAACATCCGGCTACCCATAGAGCAGAAAAGGCTGTGTCTATGTCCGCTCTGCATAAGTGGAGCACTGGGGTCGTAGAGGTTCTTGTTGGCCCTCACCAGGCAGATGAAAGTTTTCACATCCAGCTTTGACACTCCTCATTTCATCCATTTTGTTGATTGTATACATATTGATCCATAACTCCAGCTACATCACTGACCTAGTCTCAAAATACCAACCAAATTGTCCTCTTCGTTCCTCCCAAGACCCCCTCCTCTTATACTCGCCTCCAGGACTTCTCCCGAGCCTCTCCCATCCTTTGGAATTCCCTACCCCAATCAGTCCAACTATCTCCAACTCTACCCACTTTTAGGCGATCCCTGAAAACTTTTCTCTTCAGAGAAGCCTATCCTGCCTCCACCTAACCAACTGTACTTTTATTTTCTCCATCAGATCATCCCCCACAGTTATTACCTTTTGTATCACTTGACCTTCCCTCTTAGATTGTAAGCTCTAATGAGCAGGGCTCTCTGATTCCTCCTGTATTGATTTGTATTGTAACTGTTCTGTCTGCCCCCATGTTGTAAAGCGCTGCGCAAACTGTTGGTGTTATAAATTCTGTATAATAATAATAATAATATTAATATTAAATAATAGATGATCCTGCACACAGTCCAAGGTTACAGAAGAATTTATTAACCCATACCAAGGCATACAGCTTAAAATCTGCACCTGCTAATGCGTTTCAACCCTAAAAAAGGGTCTTAAAGGGGTTGTAAACCCTCATGTTTTTTCACCTTAGTGCATCCTATGCATTAAGGTGAAAAAACTTCTGTCACTAACTGCCCCCCCCAGACCCCCCCCTGTTTTACTCACCTCACCTACACTTCCTGTATTCCCCAGCTGAAGATGCGCTCTTCCTCTCTGCATGGAGTCCCGGCTCTTGATTGGATAGATTGATAGTAGTGCAGCCATTGGCTCCCACTGCTGTCAATCAAATCCAATGACACAGGCACCAGGGGGCGGGGCCGAGTCCTACATTCAGCGTCTATGGACGCCTTATGCGACTCGGGAGCGCGCCCCCGGTAAATCGCTTCTCCTAGGGGGTTATACAATGCGGTTAGGAGCTACCAGCACTGCCGGGGGACCCCGGAAGTCGAGGATCGGGGCCATTCTGTGCAAAACGAACTGCACAGTGGAGGTAAGTATGACATGTTTGTTATTTAAAAAAAAACAAAAAAACAAAGCCTTATGCCGCGTACACACGAACGGACTTTACGGCGGACTTGGTCCGGTGGACCGGAGTCCGTCAGATAATTCGATCGTGTGTGGGCTCCAGCTGACTTTTTTTTCCCAAAAGTTCGACAGACCTAGAAATGAAACATGTTTCAAATCTTTCCAACAGGCTCGAGTCCGGTCGAAAAGTCCGCTCGTCTGTATGCTAGTCCGTCGGACAAAAACCAACGCTAGGGCAGCTATTGGCTACTGGCTATCAACTTCTTTGTTTTAGTCCGGTTGTACGTCATCATGTACGAATCCGTCAGACTTTAGTTGATCGTGTGTAGGCAAGTCTGTTCATTCGGAAAGTCCGTCGGAAAGGCCGTTGAGAAGTCAGTCGGACCTAGTCTGCTGTAAAGTCCGCTCGTGTGTACACGGCATTACAATGACTTTAATGACAGCTACAATTAAGACCCTTTTTTAAGGTTAAGATATGGTAGCCGACGAAAGTTTTTAACTGTATGTCTTAGTATGGATTGAAACTTTTATTTTTTGTAACCTTGGACTGTGTAGGATTATCTAAATACATTTTACAGTTTGGGTTACACAAACCTTTCCCAGCACCAGTGCTTTCCCACAGAACAGAGGACATTGGAGGTGAAGTAAGTGTGCCACTTGTATAACTATTCATTTTGTTCACAGACCTAAAGTTGCTTGAAGGAGGAGACCAGTTGATAGGGGTACATGCTAAAACACTTGCGTTGCACATTTTTAGGTGCTCTCATTGAGGACAGTTGGGCCAAAAGTACGTGAATCTGCTAAAAAAAAACAAAAAACTCATGTACTTTTTCAATGCGACAAGCAGAAGCACAATTGGCACCATTGAATATAATGGGAATCTTCATGTTGAGCCTAGTTGTTCTTCGGGAAACCCGCAATAAGTCGCTTAGGTGTGAATGGGGGCTTAAACACTTGCGAATGGAAGATTCACATGCAAGGAATGTTTGGTGAATGTCAGATTCACTGCTTTATAACTACAGTATGCTTCAATGTGAGGAATGCATTGTTTATACAGAAAATAACTTAAAGAAAGCGCCCCTGGCGCAGAACGGGGTAGTGCGGTATAAAAGTATAAACCCTATTCTTAATTAAGGATCATTTTTTCATTGTTGATTAAACTTTTATGTAACAGCATAAGTTGTTCCTTTCCCCAAGTAAAATAAACATATGCAATTTATCTTGTACAAAGGCTTGTCCCAGGGCAATAGCCGACAATCTGGTGGTCAAAGAGTCCCCATTACTCATGCGTAATTAAGATTAACAGATTGTCCACCTGTTGCCTTGATCTGCTGTTGCTAATGAATATGCATGACTTCCAATTTAGGCCTTTCCGATGTGTTCCTTAATTGCACACAAAGTTACAGTTCATTATAAATATGGGCCGGTGTCTGCGACGGGTGGCACTGTCATACATCAGGACCTTCTCCCATTAATACGGCGGCCGCTTACACCGCTAGACTGGTGGAAACATTTCTCATAAACTTTGGCTGCGTTATCTCTGGGAGTTTGGTGGTTTATAAAATATGAATAAAATTACTTGTGTAAATCAATACCGTATAGCAGTCGAAGTCGCATGAAAGAAATGGACTCTCTACTATTACAGATCACTCGCTGCTACAAAGTGGCAATCCTTTAGCTAATTGATCCCAAAGCTAATATTTTAATGCGTGAAGTGCAACAAACTGATAGCGCCCTTCATTAAAAATGAATGCCAGTTGATATAGAAAGTTTTTTTTTTTTTTTTTTAAGGGCAAGGAAAGAACTAAGCAAACCGGGGACGTGACGGGGTGTTTATTCCAGCCTGTTTTTGGAATTCGCCTTTGAAATGTAAATGTAACCTGAATCATCCGACAGCGGGTACCGACTGATTAAAATTATGTTTATGTTGTTAATTGTGCAAACAAACTTTGATCTAGTGGAAAGCAGCCCTGAGTTTTGTGACCACGTAGACCTGTGACAGGGCCATCTGAAGGAGGACGGGGCAAGATCACAGTGTTTTGAGGAAGCGTCAGACGTTGCAAAAGTTCTTTGGAGTTTTTAAAGTGGAGCTCCAGCTGAAAGTTTGTTTTTAGTTTTGAATAATGCCCCGTACACACGGTCGGATTTTCCGCTGGAAAATGTTCGATCGGAGCGTTTTGTCGGAAATTCCGACCGTGTGTGGGCTCCATCGGACATTTTCCATCGGATTTTCCGACACACAAAGTTTGAGATATAAAATTTTCCGACAACAAAATCCGTTGTCGGAAATTCCGATCGTGTGTACACAAATCCGACAGACAAAGTGCCACGCATGCTCAGAATAAATAAAAAGATGAAAGCTATTGGCCACTGCCCCGTTTATAGTCCCGACGTACGTGTTTTACGTCACCGCGTTCAGAACGATCGGATTTTCCAACAACTTTGTGTGACCGTGTGTATGCAAGACAAGTTTGAGCCAACATCTGTCGGAAAAAATCCTAGGATTTTGTTGTCGGAAGGTCCGAACAAAGTCCGACCGTGTGAACGGGGCATAATCATGGTTGAGTCAAAATCATAGTCAACATTGGCCAGGCCAATATCTGAATGAAGGGTAGCATAGTGGCTTAGTGGTTAGCACTTATGGTTTGGCGCACTGGGGCCCTTGGTTTCATTGTTGGTCAGGACAATATCAGCATGGAGTGAAGGGCTTAGCAGATGGCACTTATGGTTTGTCACAGTCAGGTCTTTGGTACAAATGATGGCCTAGGCCAATATCTGCATAGAATGAAGGGTAGCATAGTGTCTTATTGGCTAACCCTTATGGTTTGGCACACTGGGATCCCTGGTTCGAATGTTGGCCAGGCCAAAATCTGCATCGAATGAAGGGTAGCATAGTGTCTTATTGGCTAGCACTTATGGTTTGGCTTACTGGGGTCCATGGTTCAAATGTTGTCCAGGACAATATTTGCATGTAGTGAAGGTTAGCATAGTGGCGTAGTGGCTAGCACTTATGGTTTGGCACACTCGGGTCCTTGGTTTCAATGTTGGCCAGGACAATATCATCAAGAAGTGAAGGGCAGCACAGTAGCATAGTAGTTAGCACTTATGGTTTGCCACATTCAGGTACTTGGTTTGAATGTTGGCCAGGCCAATATCAGCATAGAGCAATAAACCGATAATCCCACTGTTGGGCTCCGGTGTCTCCAGCCTCAAACCAGTAATGCAGCCTTCACTGCGGAAGGATCTTTGCAGCCATCATTTAATTGTCTAAACAAGGACTATGGACAATCTTAAACAAAAAAAGCTACCAAGTGATCTGCATGCCCTAGTGCATTAAACCTCTTTTTTAAATTAAAAAAAAATGTACGTACAATTATGCACACACATGCTCCAGGTATGTCATCATAAAACCAGAATATTGGGTCATATAATGTAAAGTCCATCACCTGATGGATCCATATGGTATGTATCACTCGGCTTCTATCCTTGCCAAGTGCCGGTGAGCTGTAAGGAAGGGAGGAAAATGGGGAGCTGGCTGCACGTGCAACATGTATGTGACAGATATTGGATGTTAACACAAGTATAGATGCTTGAAAAAGGAGGCCATGCCCCCGAAATGCATCATATCTAGGGCAACCCGCACAGTCCTGGTGCAAGCTGCTCCATAGACCGATTGCCGGTCCTTTTGTTAACCTCTGGCATCTGTCACATACATGCCGCAGGGACGGCCGGCTTCCTGTTCCTGTTTTTTTTTTTTGCAGTATCAGCATAGAGTTTTCGTGTTCTTCTACACTGTTCCCCAAACTCGGAAGTACCAATGGGGGAGACTCAGTTATCAATTCAACTTGTTCTTTTTTTTCCTGAATGGTCATAATTAGCAATAAATTAGGTACTCAGTGAAAGAAAAAATATATATACACTACAGTATCTCACAAAAATGAGTACACCCCTCACATTTTTGTAAATATTTTATTCTCTCTTTTCATGTGACAACACTGAAGAAATGACACTTTGCTACAATGTAAAGTAGTGAGTGTACAGCTTGTATAACAGTGTAAATTTGCTGTCCCCTCAAAATAACTCAACACACAGCCATTAATGTCTAAACCGCTGGCAACAAAGGTGAGTACACCCCTAAGTGAAAATGTCCAAATTGGGCCCAAAGTGTGAATATTTTGTGTGGCGACCATTATTTTTCAGCACTGCCTTAACCCTCTTGGGCATGGTGTTCACCAGAGCTTCACAGGTTGCCGCTGAAGTCCTCTTCTACTCCTCCATGACGATATCACGGAGGTGGTGGATGTTAGAGACCTTGCGCTCCTCCACCTTCCGTTTGAGGATGCCCCACAGATGCTCAATAGGGTTTAGGTCTGGAGACATGCTTGGCCAGTCCATCACCTTTACCCTCAGCTTCTTTAGCAAGGCAGTGGTCGTCTTGGGGGTGTGTTTGGGGTCGTTATCATGTTGGAATACTGCCCTGTGGCCCAGTCTCCGAAGGGAGGGGATCATGCTCTGCTTCAGTATATCACAGTACATGTTGGCATTCATGGTTCCCTCAATGAACTGTAGCTCCCCAGTGCCGGCAGCACTCATGGAGCCCCAGACCATGACACTCCCACCACCATGCTTGACTGTAGGCAAGACACACTTGTCTTTGTCCTCCTCACCTGGTTGCCTCCACACACGCTTGACACCATCTGAACCAAATAAGTTTATCTTGGTCTCATCAGACCACAGGACATGGTTCCAGTAATCCATGTCCTTAGTCTGCTTGTCTTCAGCAAACTGTTTGTGGGCTTTCTTGTGCATCATCTTTAGAAGAGGCTTCCTTCCGGAACGACAGCCTTGCAGACCAATTTGATGCAGTGTGCAGCGAATGGTCTGAACACTGACAGGCTGACCCCCCACCCCTTCAACCTCTGCAGCGATGCTGGCAGCACTCATATGTCTATTTTCCAAAGACAACTTCTGGATATGACGCTGAGGAGGTGCACTCAACTTCTTTGATTGACCATGGCGAGGCCTGTTCTGAGTGGAACCTGTCCTGTTACACCACTGTATGGCCTTGGCCACCTTTCTGCAGCTCAGTTTCAGGGTCTTGGCAATCTTCTTATAGCCTAGGCCAGTGTTTCTCAAGTCCAGTCCTCAAGGTGCACCAACAGGTCATGTTTTTTAGGCTTTCCATTATTTTGCACAGGTGATTTAATCAGTTTCACTACCTTAGTAAATACCATAGCCGTTTCATCTGAGGGAAATCCTGAAAACATGACCTGTTGGTGCGCCTTGAGGACTGGAATTGAGAAACACTGGCTACAATTCTTTTTTTCAGATCTTCAGAGTTCTTTGCCATGAGGTGCCATGTTGAACTTCCAGTCACCAGTATGAGAGAGTGAGAGCGATAACACCAAATTTAACACACCCTCTCCCCATTCACACCTGAGACCTTGCAACACTAATGAGTCACATGACACCAGGGAGGGAAAATGTCTCATTGGGCCCAATTTGGACATTTTCTCACTTGTCTTCACTTTTGTTGCCAGCGGTTTAGACATTAATGGCTGTGTGTATTTTGAGGGGACAGCAAATTTACACTGTTATACAAGCTGTACACTCACTACTTTACATTGTAGCAAAGTTTCATTTCTTCAGTGTTGTCACATGAAAAGATAGAATAAAATATTTACAAAAATGTGAGGGGTGTACTGACTTTTGTGAAATACTGTATATAAAATTCCTTGGATGTAATAGCTGCATTAGTTTTCCTTTTCCTACAAAACGCTTCCTGTCTTCGGGTAACAGCACTTTGTATACTGTATCTATGGAGGAACAGCGTTGTCATCCCAGGCTGTTCTCTGGATTTGGATTACAAACGCCTCCCCTCTGCTTATCTCCATTTCTGTGTATCTCCCTGGGGTTCTTGGTTTGCATCCTGGTCAGAACACACTCTACATGGAGTTTGCATGTTCTCCCTGTGCCTGTGCGACTTTACTCCCATACCAAAAGACATGCTGGTAGGATAGTTGGCCCTAGTGTGCGTCTATGTGAGATAGGAACTTCGGACTGTAAGCTCCTTGAGGGCAGTAACCGATGTGAATGTATATTATATGTAAAGTGTAATACAAATACCTGAAAGGCCTCATGCACACTGAATGCTGTAAAACGCCAGTAGCGTTTTTCAGTGTTAGTGTTTTTTTAGCGTTTTTAGCAAGAAAACACAAGCTATGGGATGGTTAGCCGCGTGTTTTACAGCTCAAAACCCACTAGTTCTTGTTTTTTTCCAGCCATAAAACACCCCAGCCAAAAAACGCTAATAACAGCCTATGTGTGCATGGACACATAGGATAACATGCCGGGAGTTTACTGGCTGCAGAAAACAACGTCAGAAGCCCAAAACAGCAGCTGTAAAAATGTCCAGTGTGCACGAGGCCTAATAATTGTATATATACAGTGCCTTAAAAAAGTATTCATACCCCTTGACATTTTCCACATTTTGTCATGTTACAACCAAAAATGTAAATGTATTTTATTGGGATTTTATGTGATAGACCAACACAAAGTGGGACATAATTGTGAAGTGGAAGGAAAAAATTATAAATGGTTTTCAAATTTTTTTTACAAATATATATGTGAAAAGTGTGGTGTACATTTGTATAGCGCCCCCCGGAGTCAATACTTTGTAGAACCTCCTTTCACTGCAATTACAGCTACAAGTCTTTTTGGGGATGTCTCTACCAGCTTTGCGCTTCTAGAGAGGGACATTTTTGCTCATTCTTCTTTGCAAAATAGCTCAAAGCTTAAGAAAATATTTTAAGCCAGAAAAAAAGAAAACAAATGCAGGCACCACATTTAAGGACTGGTAAGCTGCAATATATTACATATTTGTTCTTGGGTTTAGATATAATTTAAAAGCAGTTCTAAACCCTTACATATACCCAGTGAAGTGGCTGGCCTCATGTGATACACAGAGATGGACCAAATCCTCCTACATAGGTTGTACCTGTTTATCTGCTGTCTGCTCTTCCCTACAGTCATTCAAAGTCCAGCATTTATAAAGCATGTTCAGAAAACTGGGAGCGGAGAGCTGAAGGTACACACTGCAGAGCTCAGTGAGGAGAGCTGAGAGCTGATTGAAGGGAATCGCTCCCCTTTACACAGAACACAAGAACAGAGCTGAGGCTGTCAATCACTGTGTGTGTGTCGGAGCTCCCTCCCCTGTCACTTTTTTTTATCTCTTGGTGTCAGTAAAACTCGCCAGAGGTGACTAATGCAGATAGCAGAGGAAGGAGGAAGGTGCTATTTTTGGCCGCTTTACCGCTGACGCTCGGGGCGGCACAGTGTGAAAGGGCTCTAAGTGTCATTTCTGTCTGCTGCCTCCTTCCTCTGCTATCTGCATTAGTCACCTCTGGCGAGTTTTTCGGCCCGCTAGTGACCGAAAAGGGGTTAAATCCACAGCAAAACGCCGCTGCTGGTGGTATAGCAGTGCTGCCCCATTGTTTTCAATGGGCAGGGGCGCTTTAGGAGCGGTGAGTTCACTGCTCCTAATGCGTTGCAAAGAAGCTGCTTGCAGGACTTTTTCTGATGCCCTGCCAGTGCAGCGCCCCAGTGTGAAAGCACTCGGGCTTTCACACTGGGTTTGCAGCTGAGGCCTCTTTCAGGCGCTTTTTCCATTGAAAAAACCATTCAAGGTTTTTCCGACAGAAATTCGGATCGTGTGTACGCGGCATTACCTGTATCTACACTGGATATCTCCTAAACCTGCACGGTTTATCCCTGTATTTGCATGTGCCAATGTCATCGGCGTCATCGGCACATGCACACTTAAGCAAGCTGAAGCAATGGCTCGTACGTGCCGTTGCTTCAGTTAGACTGTGCCATTACCGGCGGCTCCCACGCGCTTGCGTGGGAGTGATGTCATTGTGGCTCCGGCCAATCACAGCACCGGAGCTGCGATACCCAGAAGTAACCCCCTGGAGCGATGTCAGCTGCCGGATCAGTGAGCGAGGACCGCTGCGGGGGGCTTCAATCTCAGGTAAGTAATTCATAATGAGCTAGTATGTATGCTTTGCATGCTAGCTCATTATGCCTTTGTCTTGCAGGTTTTTTTTTTTTTTTTGGTTTTTATTTTATTTTTTTTAGGGTTTACAACCACTTTAAGCTTTGACAATGAAACCTGGAAGCTGATTGGTTTCTATGCACAGCTGCACCAGATTTTGCACTCTCCAGTTTTAGTAAATCAACCCCTTAGTGCTCTGGACTGCGACAAGTACACACTATCGAGGGATATGCTTTGTTCATATTTTATGTCTGAGGTTTACAACCAGTTTTAGGAACAGTGGTGAACTTTTACCCATCTAAGTACAAGCACCTCTACCACAGGCTCACCCATCCTTGAAAATTGTTCCCATGTCACTAAATAACTGCTGATAATAAGCTATTTCGGGAGACGTATCTTTTATTTCCTTCCTTTATAAAACATCATCAGATTTTTTGGCATCCGGGATAAATGCATAATATTTAAGGGAACGTAAATAAGAATGACACAGCGAGTTTGCAACAAAATGACTCCACCGCAAAGAATAGAGAAACCATTTTATCTAAAACGTAAGTGGCCACCGAATCTCATATGCTGCTGAGGCCGATCGGGAGAATACAAATCAGGGGAAGGATTGTGTGTTTTCCTTTCCCAGATACACGCAGAGGGAAATTGGAGTCTATATTCTTCTATATAAATGGAAATCCTTTTCATATGGGTAAAATTGAGGAGTTGGTATAAGAAAATTAAGTTGTAAAGAAGAGAGGTGACCGAGTTCAAAAGTTCCATTGGCCTAAAGGAATCCTCCAGGGGGGGGAGGGGATAAAGGTAATGGTTAGTAAAGTCCAATAGTACCGGGTTACAAACGCTAACCACGGGATTGAATAAGCACTTACAACCTTGAAACGCAGGTCGGGTAGGTGATAGGCAGAAGTGAACTGGGAGCGGGACGTCACTGCAACACATATAGGTGCATAGTTAGTCAGGATGAGAAAACAAAGAAGTCGATCTAGTTCAACCAAAAAAAAAAAAAAAATAATAATAATAATAATACAATCCCATATACACAATCCTATACCCACAGTTGATTCAGAGGAAGGAGAAAAACCCCAGCAAAGTATGATCCAATTGGATACAGCAGGGGAAAAATTCCTCCATGATCCCCCGAGAGGCAATCATATTTTCCCTGGATCAACTTTACCTATAAATGTCAGTACCCAGTTATATTCTGTACATTTAGGAAAGAATCCCGGCCTTTTTTAAAGCAATCTACTGAGCTGCCCAGAACCACCTCTGGAGGGAGTCTATTCCATATTTTTACAGCTCTTACTGTGAAGAAACCTTTCTGTATTTGGAGATTAAATCTTTTTTACTCCAGATGTAAAACGTGCCCCCTTGTCCCCTGTGATGACCTTAAAATGAATAACTCAACACCAAGTTCACTATATGGACCACTTATGTATTTGTACATGGTGATCATATCCCACCTTAATCTCCTCTTCTCAAGAGGGAATAAATTCACTTCCTCTAATCTTTCCTCATAGCTGAGCTCCTCCATGCCTCTTATCAGTTTGGTTGCCCTTCTCTGCACTTTCTCCAGTTCCCCGATATCCTTTTTGAGAACCGGTGTCCAAGGTCTTACTAATGATTTATACAGGGGTCGCTGTGGTTTTTACTGAAGCAGAGATGTGGAATAGAGTTGGGCCATCTTAAATAGAACTGTAGCACAGGCCCTGTGGAACTATCCCAGGTTCTTTTCCCCAGAACAGTGGTCTTCAAACTGGGGCAGGGTGTGGCTCTTGGGTTTCTTTTATCTGGCCCTCGGGGTACTATTCCATCTATGGACACCAACAGTGGGGCAAAATTCTTCCCACTGACCCCTATAAAGGGGCACAGTTATTCCCAATGACCAACGGTGGAGTACAGTGACACCTAGTCAATGACACCATGGGTTGCAGGAAAGAAAATGGCTCGATTTGCCCATCAACACAGTCAGTTTTGATGGGGGAATCCTTCTTGTGGAGCTATTGGGTTCCCCCAGCGGAGGGGCATGGGGAGCCGTCCCAGCCGGGAGAACACACAATGAATATTGCTAACAGCTATATCGATGGATTGACCCGGGTACAGTCAGCCTGCCCATACATGGTTCGAATCTTGGCAGGTCGCTGCTGAACCGGCTGTCATTCGAACCATCTATGGTCAGATTTAGTCATTGTATTGGCTTTGCAAGGGGGTCAAGATTCAAGAAACCAGCAGTGGGACAGATAGCTACCCTGTTTCCCCGAAAATAAGACCTAGCGTGATTGTCGGTGATGGCTGCAATATAAGCCCTACCCTCCAAATAAGCCCTAGTTAAAGCCCTTGTAGGTCTTATTTTCAGGGTAGGGCTTATTTTTAGGGAAACAGGGTAGGGCTTATTTGGGGGGTAGGGCTTATATTGTAGCCATCACCGACAATCACGCTAGGTCTTATTTTCGGGGAAACAGGGTATACTCCTTTTTTTTTGCAGAGTTTGTGTTTCTTTTTTTAAATTGCCAATTCCTTTAACTCCTGAGATATTTTGGGGATTACCCGCACTTGAAATCTACCTAAAGCCTCGTACACACGATTGGATTTTCCGACGGAAATTGTGTGATGACAGGCTGTTGGCGGAAAATCCGACCGTTTGTACGCTCCATAGGACAATTGTTGTTGGATTTTCCATGGACAAATGTTGGATGGCGGGCTTTAAAATTCTCCACGGACAAATGTCTGTTGTCGGATTTTCTGAGCGTGTGTACACAAGTCCGTCGGACAAAAGTCCAAAGTACAAACACGCATGCTCGGAAGCAAGGACAAGCTGGAAGCGGTCGGTCTTGTAAACTAGCGTTCGTAATGGAAAATTAACATTCGTGACGTGGCAAATTATGAAATCTCCAAATGCAGCGCACAATTCTCTTCTTCTTTAATGGGATAATAATGAAGCTGCTTTGCTGGTGATACTGATGGAGTTATTGCAAACAAATTTTCAAAGGCTTTTTTTTCTAGTGATATCAAGTATAATATTATCATGCTTGTTATTTTTTTTTTTTTTTGGTGCAAGTTACCACAACACCATTATCTCGTAGTTTTTAAGATCAAAGATACAACTATGTTGGTGTCCCTTGTTAATTTTACATTGCTTTTTTTTTAATGTAACTGCCTACTCCCAAACTGTCATTTGAAGTAAAACACACAGCCAAGTATTATTCTACACAATTTTTTATTGTGTATTAAAAAAAGAAAACAAATACAATTAGACATGATATCTGCCAATAGAACTTAACCAAAAAATGCATTCTATGCATCCAAAAATATGGAAAATATACCAAATCAAATCATTATTCAACCAAAAAATTAAATAAAAGCCTCATGCATGTGTCCTGCTTCTTAATATAGGGGGGTCAACAATGCAAGCGTTGGTGAAATCAGGGGTCCATCATCCGGAGATAATTCCGAAAAACATCTGGATTATTCTCCTGGAGCTCCCGCAGCAAAGGCATATGACATAATTGGTCACAATTAATAAAGCAAACAATTTTTGGTCCAAGAACTCCTCCTCCTCCTGGTCCTGGACTGGACTTGGGTCCAAGCAATAACTCCAAGGCCAATAATAAATAACACGTTATCTCCTCTGATTCCGTAACATGGCTGGTTGACCAACGGCCGCTCCGAAGCGAACTGAAAAGCGCGAAATGAAAAGCGCGAATCAACACTCACCAAACTTCTACTAACACGAAATTAGCAGAAGGAGCCCAAAGGGTGGCTCTAAAGAGCTGAAAAACCATGTAGTACGTCACTACATTCGTGTTTGTTGGCCGACAATTGTGTGCCGTTTGTATGCAAGACAAGTTTGGGGCCAACGCCCTTCAGACAAAAGTCAGAGGTTTTGTCTGCGGAAAATCCAATCGTGTATACGAGGCTTTAGTCTAACCTAGCCATAGAGTTTTGCAGTATTTTCCAACTCTACGTTACATTGTTATTTTTACATGACTCTAATCAGTAGGTTGCACCCACACAGCGATTTACCTGGGAAAGAACGTTCACGTATAGCGAAGGTTACTATTAACCACAAAGGAATCGCTGTCGGGTCTTACTGTATATTTTTTTATTGTTTCTTTCTACCCTCCCACTCAACGTGCGTTTTAAATAGAAGTTGGTGTTACATGGTGGAGTGTAAAGATGTCTAAACAAATAAAGGTTTTATGCAACAAATAGAGAATACAGGAGGCAGGAGGCTATATAAAAATAGACCTTTTATAGCGATACTTGTTAAGTCTAACATTAGAATGGCTTTCATAATTAGTCATTGTAACTGTAAATGTAGACGTTTTTAAACTTCGGTTGTGTTTTATTAAAACGAATAATACTTTATTTATCTCCTTTTCTTTTTTTATATGAATGTAATAATTGAGCTTGATTTAAGGGGATGCTTCATATATTTTGCATTTTAAATGAACCTTTTCATTCCCCAGGAATATCAACATAATGGCCATAATCTGCTCCATATTTTGTTCAATTGCAGTGCTCCTTTCTGTAAGATCTGCTGCTTAGCAGACTAAATGTTGCTATTACCACAAAAGCAAATGTAAGTTTATTGTTTGTTTTTTTTTTGGAATTTGAACACTAACTATTCTTAATCACTTCAGCTCTGGAAGATTTACCCCCTTTAGAACCAGGCCATTTTTGCGACAATTGCACAGTCGTGCAACGCTGTACCCAAATAATATGTATTTTTTTATTCTCAAAAAGATTTTATTGAAGCAAAAATAAACATGCAGTCCAACAAATCAGGTTCCACATCAAGTATTGACATCAATCATCAGTTCAACACGTCATCACAATCCACTAGTACAAAGGAGAATTTGAATACATCTCTACAGGTTTCTGCTTCCCTCCCCCCTTTAACTAACCTCCGACTTCGTTAGATAAATGTACTAGGGTATACAGAGAATAAAATAAACATTTTATACATTAGAAGTAGGGGTTACTCTTCGTATCATGTAAATAGTCTATCTAAGACCAACTCTACTGGGCTAAGGTTGGGGGTATCTAACTATGGGGACCATAGGGGGTTGAATTTTTCTGGACGACCCCGGTGCTGGAAAATATACTTCTTCAATCGCAGGGTGTCCCCCATTTGAGTTATCCATTCTCTCAGAGTGGGAGGCTCCGTCCCTTTCCAATGTCTGAGGATAATGCTGCGTACACACGGGCGGACTTTACGACGGACTTTCCGATGGACTTTCCGAATGAACGGACTTGCCTACACATGATCAACCAAAGTCTGACGGATTCGTACGTGATGACGTACGACCGGACTAAAATAAGGACGTTCATAGCCAGTAGCCAATAGCTGCCCTAGCGTAGTTTTTGTCCGTCGGACTAGCATACAGACGAGCTGACTTTTCGACTCGAGTCCGTCGGAAAGATTTGAAACACGTTTCATTTCTAGGTCCTTCAAACTTTTGAGGAAAAAAAAGTCAGCTGGAGCCCACACACGATCAAATTATCCGCCGGGCTCCGGTCCGCCGGACCAAGTCTGCCGTAAAGTCCGCTCTGGTGTACGCGGCATAAGTTTATGTGCTTGAAAGAGCGCTCTGGCTATGACTTGTTTAGGGATATTTTCAACTGAGAGGTCGTCTAAAATTCCCAAAATGCATGGCTTAGGGTCCATCGGCACAGCAACCTGAAATGCTCTATTGATGGTAGCAACAACCCCCAACCAATAAAGAAGTAGTTTGGGGCAGCGCCACAGTAATTGGATAAAGTCACCGTGGTCCCCGGAGCACCTAGTGCATTCTGCATTTTCTCTGAGACCCATCCTGTGCAGTTTTGCAGGAGTAAAGTGTACCCGCAACACAATGTACAGTTGGGATGGGTGTTGCGCCACATTTAGAGAACACATCTGAACTGCCTGCAGGGCCTCCCCCCACTGATCTTCCTCAAATGCGCCCCACATCACTTTCCCATAGGGGTGCCACCTTGGCAGGGAAGCCCTCCATGTGTGTGGATGAAAGCATGGCATAGCACTGGGATATGAATCCCTGGAAATCAGAAACCTCCGACATGTGATGAAAACCAAATAATACTTATGTCCTTTTTTTCCCCACAAATAGACATTTCTTTTGGTGGTATTTGATCACCTCTGCATTTTTATTTTTTGTGCTATAAACAGAAAAAAAAAAAGAAATGAACAAAACAAAAAAAAAAAAAAGATCGACAATTTTGAAAAATCAGTGTATATTGATTAGTTTATGCAAAAGTTATAGCGTCTACAAACTATGGGATATATTTATGAAATGTCTTTTTTTTTTTTACTAGTCATGGCGGCGATCAGCGACTTTTAGCAGGACTGCGATACTGTGGCACACAAATCAGACACTTTTAACACTTTTGACACATTTTGGTGACCAGCGACACCAATACAGTGATCAGGGCTAAAAAATATGCACTGTCACTGTACTATCACACTGGCTAGGAAGGGGTTAACATCAGGGGCGATCAAAGGGTTAACTATGTGCCTAGCCAGTGTTTGTGTTCTGTGGGGAAGGTGGTATAATTACTAGGGAAAGGCGTGGATCCATGTCCCTGCTTTGCCGGAACATAGGATCCATGCCTTCCTTACCAACAGAACAGTGATCTGTCTTGTTTACATAGGCAGATCACCGTTCTGGCTCTCTGCCTAATGATCGGCGGGTGGCCGGCAGACATCGAGTCCGCGGTACCCGCAGATCAACTCCCGCTGTGTAAAATCAGCCTGCACGCCCCAGACCTGGAAGTGTTGAATCACATACTACCATAGTTATGTGATCTTGCGCAGCAGAGCCACCTTGCCTCCGTATATTTAAGTTATATGGTCGGAAACCGGTTAAAAATGTTCCCACCACCTCCTACATATCCTGAGTACCCTGTTTACTTACCCTTTTTATGTCCGGTCACTGATTCAGCAACAATGCTTGGGAGTTCTAGGAGCCGTGATGTCACCCATATGATTCCAGGCCCTAGGCGTTGTCGGCGTTTCCTCCTCTCTCCTGCAGCTGCCACTCACCGGCACAGAAGAGTCGGAACTGCAGGATCTCATCACCGGACCAGAATAGACTAAAAAAGCGGTATACAGTCAGTAAACATATAGTGTGTAAAGTGTAGTGCTACCCCCATAGGAGTCCCTGATATTAGCTGGTTCTTCCCCAAACAGGCTACCAATCACATAGGCAACAGTCTATTCACTCCAGCACCGTGAAACAGTCTAGGGCAGTGGTCCCCAAACTGCGGCCCTGGGGCCAGATGTGGCCCTTTCCTTGCTTTTATCCAGCCTTTGGGGCCCTATTTCATTCACTGATATCAAAAGTGGGCTCTAACCCCCCCCCCACACACACTGACCCCAATGAAGGGGCATAATTCCTCCCAATGACACCAATAATGGGGAAAAATGCCTCCCAATTACACCAATGATAGGGCACAATTTCTACCACTGACACCAAAAGATGGGGTATTGTTTTTTTTCCCACTGACATCTGGACCTTTTCTACCCCCAATGGCCAGTCGGGCCCCTCAAAAGTCTTAAAGATAGTAAATTGGCCCTTTGTTTGAAAGTTTGGAAACCCCTGATCTAGGGGATGTCTTTTTAAGATTTAATGCTTGTAGAACGTGTAACAGGAAAGAGGTTTGGGTGGTGTGGGATACTCCATAAATGTTGTAACAGGCAACAAAGCTAATAAAGGGTCTGGAGGATATTAGTTATGAGGAAAGGTTGCGAGCTCTGAACTTATTCTCTCTGGAGAAGAGACACTTGAGAGGGGATATGATTTCAATTTACAAATACCGTACTGGTGACCCCACAATATGGATAAAACTTCTTCGCAGAAGAGAGTTTAATAAGACTCGTGGCCACTCATTACAATTAGAAGAAAAGAGGTTTAACCTTAAACTACGTAGAGGGTTCTTTACTGTAAGAGCGGCAAGGATGTGGAATTCCCTTCCACAGGCGGTGGTCTCAGCGGGGAGCATTGATAGTTTCAAGAAACAATTAGATAATCACCTGAATGACCGCAATATACAGGGATATACAATGTAATACTGACACATAATCACACACATAGGCTGGACTTGATGGACTTGTGTCTTTTTTCAACCTCGCCTACTATGTAACTATGTAAGGAGGACTTATTTCACTAGCTGAAACGTCTTTGAACAGCCAGAAACAAAGGGGAAGGCCAGAACTGAGACCCTGTAAGAGCCTTCTATTACTTGTACCCCAAATGTAGACCAGCACACAGTCACTAGGATCCTGAGCTTAGGTCAGTACTCACAATGCCCCAGGGCAGCCTCCACCGGCACTCATTAGTGAGTTCTCCAGACCAGGTGAAAGTGCTTGGTTAGCTCCAAAGGTAATTATGAATACCCCCCCCCAGCTATATGCTATAGCTAGGACCTAGAGGAATATCAGCAGACTCCAGCAGAAAAGACACAAAGGGGCAACAGCCCTTGAGGCTAGGAACTTTGCCAGCAGGACAAAAACGGGGCTGCTCAGGTCCCCAGAAAAAGTCCCTAAAAACAGATGTGTTGCGAAATTTTTCCTTCAATCTACAATGGTGCATTGCCATGCGTTGCAATGCTTTGCAATCAATGAGTGTTGCCGTAATGCCTTGGAGTACTATTTAAAATAAATGGCACAGCAACCCGTCAATACATGCAATGTGCATTGCTGCACATTGCGATAAAACGTGCATCCTGCAACGCATACATGTAAATCAGCCCTTAAAGTCGTATTAAACCAAAAACCAAAAAATGTAATATATTGCAGCTTACCAATCATGTGGTGGGTGCATTCGTTTTCTTTTTCTTCTTTTTCCCCCCTCTGTTCTCACCTGGCGATCTGGTCAGTAACACACCTCCTGTATTATACAAAGCACAGGGGGCACCTATGGACAGCAGCATTGTCGGTCTGGGGGAGGGAAGTGTTAGAAGTCCTAGCAGATTTAAATACAGTAACAAATTGAAGCTGAACTCCAGCTAATACCTAATAACTGATTACAGCAAAAAGTTTTTTCCCTTTGGAAAAAAAGAATAAAAGCTGATCATTTTAAGCATCCCAGTCGGTGTTAAAGGGCCTGTCTCGTCCATGTAACTGCAAGAGAGCCTGAGGTATAACCACCTGACCTCCGAAGATTTACCCCCCTTCATGACCATTTTTTTTTTTGTGGCACTCCGTTTCTTTAACTGACAATTGCGCGGCCGTGCGATGCTGTACCCAAATAAAATGTACGTAATTTTTCCCACAAATAGAGCTTTCTTTTGGTGGTATTTGATCACCTCTGCGTTTTTTATTTTTTGCGCTATAAAAAGAAAAAGGCAAATTTGAAAAAAAAAACCAATATTTTTTTACTTTCTGCTATAAAACACATCCAATGAAAAAAATGTAGAGAATAGAATATCTTCATAACTTTAGGACAATATGGGGGTTATTTACTAAAGGAAAATCCTCTTTGCACTGAAAGTGCACTTGGAAGTAAAGTCACTGTAGATCCGAGGGGGACATGAAAGGAAAATGAAAGAACAGCATTTTAGCTTGTACATGATTGGATGATAAAATCAGCAGAGCTTCCCCTCATTTCAGATCTACCCCTTAGATTTAGAGCGACTGCACTTCCAAGTGCACTTGCAGTGCAAAGTCGATTTGCCTTTTGTAAATAACCCCCATTGTATTCTGCTACATATTTTTGGTAAAAAAAAAATCCCAATAAGTGTACATTAATTGATTTGCGCAAAAGTTATCGCGGGATATATTTATGGAATTTTTATTTACTTATTTTTTCTAGTAATGACGGCGATCAGCGGCATATAGCAGGACTGCGATATTGCGACGGACAGTAGGGACACTAACTGACACTTTTGACACTTTGCGGGGACCAGTGACACTAATACAGTGATCAGTGCTAAACAATATGCACTGTCACTGTACTAATTGTAATAATATGCCCAAACCATTGTGACTCCATTTGAATATGCTCTGCCATTTCAGTATACAAGATAGCTTAAATCTGCAACTATACAAGAATGCTTAGAAAAATGCTTGCACAAGCACTGTAATATATATATATCATTGTGGGTTGGTTTGTCTTTTCCTGTATTCTGTTCTGTAGGAAATGGGACAGGATGCATGACTTATGACTCATAACCAGATGATCTGTTTACCCGAACTCATGATAATGTATCTTAAAGGGTCAATGACTTGTATAACCATATAACTATATATTTCTATACAAATACATCATTTACTAACCCCCCTCTCTTTCTATTGGTAAGCTGCACCATATATAAGCTGTATACGCACCTAATAAAAGCAGACATTTTACGAATGCACTAGGGTAGTGATGGTGAACCTTGGCACCCCAGATGTTTTGGAACTACATTTCCCATGATGCTCATGCACTCTGCAGTGTAGTTGAGCATCATGGGAAATGTAGTTCCAAAACATCTGGGGTGCCAAGGTTCGCCATCACTGTTAAGGGGAAGGCATAGATCTGTGTCCCTGCTTTGCAGGAACACAGGATCCATGCTGTCCCTACTAACAGAACGGCAGTCTTCCTTGTTTACATAGACTGATGCCTGTTCTGTGTACAGAATGATCAGTGGGTGTCAGGGGACATCAGGTCCGCGGGACCATCTGATCAATTCCCGCTGTGTAGAATCACAGTGGGAGCGAGCCTCCGGCGGCACGCACTCGCGCCCGACACCCAGAAGTGTAAAACTGCTATAGAGCGTACGGCAAGTGGTTAAAAAAAAAAAGAGACTACCCCTTTCACACTTGTGCGACTTGTTCTGCGACTTGGGACTGTAAAGTCGCATGACAAGTTGTACCCCATGATTTCCAATGAGTACCATTCATATCTGTGCGACTTCAAGTCACAGCGACTTCAAAGTAGCCCCTGCACTACTTTGGTCCGACTTTGATGCGACTTGAGGCCCATAGACCTCAAGATTACACAGGCATTGCTTCAAGTTGCACAAAAATCGCAAAGCGCGGTAAAATCGTGTGACTTTCAGGTCGCACAAGTGGGAATGGCATATGAAAACAGAAGAAAGAAAGCCCAAACGCAGTCACCACATCTAAGAATTGGGGAGCTGCAATATAAAAAATGTTTGCTTTTAGGGTTGATATCACTTTAATGTAAAACGAGTGGACTTGGCTCCAGTGCAGTTGCAATATTTCTTAACCACTTGCCGACCAGCCGCCGCCATTATACTGCGGCAGGTCGGCACATTCCCGCGAATAGCAAATAGTAGCTGTACATCAGCCCTTTAAACAGCTTTAGCAGGCGCGCGGGCACACATGCCCAATGCGCAGCGGGGGACACGATGCTGGTGGCCGGCGGCCGCGATGTCCGCCAGCCACCTGCAATCACGGGCACGAGAGCCAGAATAGGGATGTGTGTGTGTAAACACACACACATCCCCGTTCTGTCAGGAGAGAAGAGACAGATCGTCTGTTTCTACTAATCAGCAACAGCAATCTGGCTCCTCCTCTAGCAAGTCCCATCCCGCCCACAGTTAGAAACACATCCAGGGAACACATTTAACCCCTTCATCACCCCCTAGTGTTAACCCCTTCCCTGCCAGTGATATTTATACAGTAATCTGTGCATTTTTATAGCACTGATCGCTGTATAGATGTCAATGGTCCCAAAAGTGTGTCAAAAGTGTCAGATCTGTCCGCCGCAATGTCCCAGTCCCGCTAAAAATCGCAGATCGCCCCTGTTACTAGTAAAAAAAATAATAAAAATGACCTAAAAATGCCATAAATCTATTCCCTATTTTGTAGATGTTATAACTTTCGTGCAAACCAATCAATATACACTTATTGTGATTTTATTTTTACCAAAAATATGTAAAAGAATATACATCGGCCTAAACTGACGAAGAAACTGTTTTTTTTATATCTTTGGGGGGGGATATTTATTATAGCAGAAATAAAAAAATATAGCTTTTTTTAAAAATTGTCGCTGTTTTTTTGTTTATAGCGCAAAAAATAAAAACCGCAGAGGTGATCAAATACTACCAAAAGAAAGCTCTATTTGTGGAAAAAAAGGAAGTCAATTTTATCTGTGTATATCATCACACACAATAGCAATTGTCAGTTAAATAAACGCAGTGCCGTATCACAAAAAATGGCCTGATGATTAAGTTGGTAAATCCTTCCGGGGCTGAAGTGGTTAAAGTGTATAACCAGTGTATATCATTTCTTATCTGCCCTTTAGCCTGTAAAATAAATTTTGTTTGGGTACAACGCATGACCACGCAATTGTCAGTTAAAGCAACGCAGTGCCGTATCGCAAAAAATTGCCTGGGGAATGGGGAAATTCTTCCGGTCTTTAAGTAGTTAAACAGCATTAGCGGGTCCCTTATTTTGTGTTAGCGGGTCTCTATGTAGCTGATGTTTGTTTGCTACTGTAGGTGTTCCCACACATGGCACATGATCAATTCTCCTGACATTGGGGGTTATTTACTAAAACTGAAGCAGGCAATGGTGCAGCTCAGCATTGAAACCAATCATCTTCCAGCGTTTATTGTCAAGGCATAATTGAACAAGCTAAAGTTAGAAGCTGATTGGCTGCCATGCACAGCTGCACCAGACTCTGAGTTAGGGCTGCCACCAGTGGCGTCGCTAGAGGGTGGCTTTTGGGGCTATAGCCCTGAATCTGGGGCCCATAGCCCCGAGTCTCTGCAGGGGTCCCCAAGGGGAGGGGAGGCACTCTGGGGACCCTGATGCAAGGGGGAGGCTCTCTGGTGACCCTGATTTTAAGGGGGAGGCTCTCTGGGGAACCTGATTTAAGGCGGAGGCTCTCTGGGGACCCTAATGTAAGTGGAGGGCTCTCTGGGGACCCTAATGTAAGGGGGGCTCTCTGGGGACTCTGATGTAAGTGGAGGGCTCTCTGGGGACCCTGATGCAAGGGGGGCTCTCTGGGGACTCTGATGTAAGGAGGAGGCTCTCTGAGGACCCTGATGTAAGGGGGGCTCTCTGGGGACCCTGATGTAAGGGGGGGGCTCTCTGGGGACCTTGATGTAAGGGGGGCTCTCTGGGGACCCTGATGTAAGGGGGGGCTCTCTGGGGACCCTGATGTAAGGGGGGGCTCTCTGGGGAGCCTGATGTAAGTGAGGGCTCTCTGGGGACCCTGATGTAAGTGGGGGGCTCTCTGTGGATATATATACACACACACATATATTACTGTATATACATGTGTATGCCCACCCAAGCGTATGACTTTCTTTACTACGCTGCTATAGGGTCTAGCCCCAGATCTTTTGTAGACCTAGCAACGCCCCTGCTTGCCACCTTTTTTTCAAGCCAAACCCGAACACTTTAGTGGCCTGGGACACCTTTGGGTGCACCAAGGAGAGTAGTAATGCGGTGCCCATAGTGTGCCGCAGCGAACAGTGGGTGTGGCCTAATTGCTCTTGCTGACATTATTGGCCTGCCCCCCAGTAATGCCGAAACTGCCTCCAGACATCCGCCTGCAGCTCCTGGATGGCAACAGATTTGTGTGTGACTATCTTGGTCACTTGGGGAGCCACAGCCTGGTCTGAATAATGTGTCCGGGTTTCAGTCCACCTGAAACCCGGACACATGATTCAAAACCCGGAATGTCCGGGTGAATCCCGGACTGCCCGGGTGAATCCCGGACAGGTGGCAACCCTACTCTGAGTGCACCAGTTTTAGTAAATCTCCCCCATTGTCTGGGTGAACGGGTAATGTAGTGTGGAGTTAAGCCGGATGCCTGGTGGCTCTTAGCCATGGCTGTCTCATGCTGAAGGGTTAAGATATCCTAAGACAGCCTAATCTCATTTGGGATAATTGATGGTCCATCTGCGATGTGCAAAATCATCATAACCTTATGCGGAATTGTGGAGCTGAGCACCTGCTGCAAAACAGTTCGGGAAACAAATTTCAATCTTTTTCAATATCTTGTGAGTCACAATGAAAATATATGGGAAGCAGAATTGTAAAAGCATTCTGGGAAAAATGTCAGGAACCCGAAGTGTAAAAAAAAAACATTATTACTGTCCATACAAAAGGATATAAGATCTCTCGATCACAAGGTACCTCAATCCCCTGGTTGCAATAGGGCTGTTTTCCTTTTTTCATTGCCTCGCTGACAGAGCTCTCAAAGCTGCACTCCAGAAAACCATAAAGATAAAATACACATATAGAGAATTTTACCTGCCAATCAGTTCGTATTTGTGTCCATCCGATCCTGAGTTTTACACAGCTCTGCCTTGGAGCACAGCCCTGCCTGGCAAAGGAAGAAACCTGATTCTTCACTGGGGTGAATTTACTAAAACTGGAGCACTCAGAATCTGCTGCGGCTGTGCATGGTAGCCAATCAGCCTCCAATTTCAGCTTGTTCAATCAAGCTTTGGCAATACAACCTGGAGGGAACCAGCTATATACAGTGTGTTTAAAGAGAAATAAAAAAATGCAAAATGCATGAAAGCTGCATGCAAAAAACTCATCAAAAACGCGGGCTTAAAAATGCACTGCAAAACGTGCCTGAAAACCACATAAACCGCAGCCACATAGATGTGAACCTAGACTTATCGGTCTTGTCCCTGGAGAAGCAACAGACCAATCAACTCATCTCTCTGTCACTCTTAACTCTCCTACCAGCATGTTCCTTGTTAGCATATAAGCACTGCAGGACAATCAGTTGGCTCCTTGTGCTGCTTTTCCTTCCCCTAGTCTAAGCTCTGCTTTACACGGACTGCAAGAGACTGATACAAAGTCAATTTCAGATACTTACATTGCTTGCATTTAAATATATACTGTATATCTATCGTATGTTTCAATGTATAAATGAATACAGAGCTGCATTCGTTTTAGTGATGCACCGAAATTTCGCCCACAGAAAATTATCGGGCAAAAATAGGTTTTTCATCCTTGTGCTGAAAGAAAAAAAGGTGTGATAATGACTGCCAAAATCAGCTGCAATTTTACCACGATTTTGACGCAATTTTACCATGCTTGCAGTGTGACTCAAAAAATGCATCACAAAATGCAACACGGGTGCATTTTTGATGCGTTCTTGCTGTTTTTTCAATGCATTTTAATAGGGAGGTGCGTTTTTTGGTGCGGTTATTTTAACTGACCAAATATGCAGCAAAAATGCAGAATTTTTAACACCACTTCAAAAGATAATGGCCAACAATAAATTCATATTCATTAAAATTCATGATAATAATAAAAAGTCGATTATAATAAAATTATTGATAAAAATATATATATATATATATATAAATAGAAAAAAAAACATCAGTAGACTTTTAATTTCACTGCACTTCTAATTAATTTATGTTTTTTATATCTTCATGGAGCTCTACTTTAAAGCAGTAGTAAACCGCTGAAAAAAAGACAATAGCATAATGTGCTAGTATGTACTAGCACATTATGAAATACTTACCTTAGAACGAAGCTCCCGCAGCGCGCCTGGAAACCACTGAGGGAGCTGACATGTACCCTCTGCGTTTCTTCCGAGATCGCTGGCTCCGGCGCTGTGAGTGACCGGAGCCCTTCGTCCTGGCAAGTTCCACGCGGGAGCTGTTCGTTCCGGCAAGTTCCGGCAGCATACGCCGGACCTGCAGAGCGCATGCGCCGCTGGTTTAGGAGATATTCTTTTTACCTACAGGTAAGCTTTATTATAGGCTTACCTGTAGGTAAAAATCATCAAGAGGGCAATACAACCGCTTTTATTAAGGACCAACCTATTTCTGATACTTGTTGTTTACAAGTTTAAATTAATATTTTTTGCTAGAAAATTACTTCGAACCTCCAAACATTATAAATATATTTTTTTTTAGCAGGGACCCTAGAGAATAAAATGGAGATCGTTGCAATACTTTATGTCACACCGTATTTGCGCAGCGGTATTACAAACGCAATTTTTGGGGAAAAAATACACTTTTTTTTTTTAAATAAGAAAATAGTAAAGTTAGCCCAATTATTTTCCATAATGTGAGCGATAATGTTACGCCAAGTAAATTGATACCTAACATGTCATGCTTCAAAATTGCGCACGCTCGTGGATCGGCGACATACTTCAGGACTTAAATTCTCCATAGGCGACGTTTAAAATTTTTTACAGGTTGACAGTTTCGAGTTACAGAGGAGGTCTAGGGCTAGAATTATTGTTCTCGCTCTACAGATCGCGGCGATAGCTCACATGTGTGGTTTGAACGCTGTTTACATATGCATAGGCACGACTTGAGTATGCGTTCGCTTCTGTGCACGAGCTCGGAGGGACGGGGCGCTTTAAATTATTTTTTCTTTTTCTTTTTTCTTTTAATTTATATTTTTTATTTTTAAACTGTCCCTTTAAAACAACAAATGTAATCACTTTTATTCCTATACTTTTGCTTTGAACATTCAATTGTGTAACAAATGTAATTTTTCTTTTTTTTTTTTACGAAAACCACATTCTCTGTTAGAAATGTGTTTGAGAAAAATTTAATATCCTGCTTCTTCAAATTGTCTTGTCACTATGGTCGTAAACAAATGTCGATTTGGCCCCGCCATTGTTCAGAAATTGAATGAGTGTTCATAAAATGAGAAATCATGAAAAAATTGTACTAGTGTGTGACCAGCTTTAGGGCTCATTCACATGGGGGTACCTATCCGTACAGCTGTGCTAAGGGCTGCCTTTTCCCGCACGAGATCCACATAAGTTCCTCGCATTCACAAGCAACCAGTTGCATTCATGTCTATTTGGGACTCAGTGGCTGCATGGACACAGTCGCTAGTCCCCGAATGCAAACAGCAGGCAGCATTGATGATGCAGCTACTGCGTCCCTATAGATATGAATAGAATGCATAAAACAGCTGGGCAAAGTTGGCCCATCGCACAGGTATACAGATAGGTACACCTGTGTGAATGAGCCCCTAGAGAAGGGGTCTTCAAACTTTATAAACAAAGGGCCAGTTTACTGTTCTTCAGACTTTAGGGGGCCGGACTGCGGCCATTGGGAATAGAAGAGATCCCGAAATCAGCGGAAAAAAACAATGCCCCATTTTTAGTGGGGGGAATTGTGCCCCATCGTCGTTTTCATTGGAAAGATTCATGCCCCATCATTTGTGTCATTGGGCCAAATTGTTTGTGTTATTGGGAGGAATTGCACCCTATCATTGGTATCATTGGGCCAAATTGTTGGTGTCATTGGGAGGAATTGCGCCCTATCATTGGTATCATTGGGCCAAATTGTTGGTGTCATTGGGAGGAATTGCACCCTATCATTGGTATCATTGCGCCAAATTGTTGGGGTCATTGTTAGGAATTGTGTGACCTCGTTGGTGTCAGTGGGAGGAATTGTGCCCCATCACTGGTGTCATTGGGAGGATTCATGCCCCATCATTTGTGTCATAGGGTCAAATTTTTGGTGTCATTTGGGAGAAATTGCGCCCTATCATTGGTATCATTGGGCCAAATTGGTGGTGTCATTGGGAGGAATTGCACCCTATCATTGATATCATTGGGCCAAATTGTTGGTGTCATTGGGAGGAATTGCACCCTATCTTTGGTATCATTGAGCCAAATTGTTGGGGTCATTGTTAGGAATTGTGTCACCTCGTTGGTGTCAGTGAGAGGAATTGTGCCCCATCATAAGTGTCATTGGGAGGATTCATGCCCCATCATTTGTGTCATTGGGCCACATTTGTTGGTGTCATTTGGGAGGAATTGCGCCCTATCATTGGTATCATTGGGCCAAATTGTTGGTGTCATTTGGGAGGAATTGCACCCTATCATTGGTATCATTGGGCCAAATTGTTGGTGTCATTTGGGAGAAATTGTACCCTATCATTGGTATCATTGGGCCAAATTGTTGGTGTCATTGGGAGGAATTGTGTCCCATCTTTGGTGTCAGTGGGATGAATTGTGCCCCTACTTTGGTGTCATTGGGCCTAATTGTTGGTGTCATTGGGTCATTGGGAGAAATTGTGCCCCTTCACTGGTGTTAGTGAGCCCAGTTGTTGGTTGCATTGGGAGGAATTGTGTCCCATTGTTTGTGCCAGTGGGAGGAATTGTCCCCTACTGTTGATGTCAGCGGGGGAAATGATGCCCCATTATTGGTATCAGTGGATGAAATAGTGCCCCAAGAACCAGATAAAAGTGGGCCGCATCTGGCCCCCGGGGCGCAGTTTGGAGACCCCCGCTCTAGGGGATCTGTTACATGCAGTTCATAGGTCACGTGATAGCAAAGCACCTCAATTAAACAAAGCCTCCTAAATGTAGATATTCACTCCTTCCCATGCCGTGTATTATTATACTTTGCCTCAGGACAATCCCCACTCATAATAGCCCCGTATTCCATCCCTCGTCTTTTTGTCTTATCCCGGTAAGAAACGCCATCGTCTTTAATGTCTTGTGAAAATGGAGTCATTAGCTCCTCTGCTAAGCCGCTCACACACCAATCACCCTGCCCGCTAAGCCTGACAATATTTCCCAAGACCTCTCCGCGGCTCTACCTTCTCAGCACCGAGGTGTACCTGCTCCCAGACATAATTCATTCTGAAGAAAAAAGGCCTGGAGGAAGAAAGTCTAGAATATGATATTCGATATCTCGCCCATTTGCCTTAATTGGGTTTTCAAAATCAATTCTTCACATGTGTGCGCGATGAGAGTCTGGAAACGGAGTGTAAACAGAGTGTATACAGAGTGCAGGGTTCAGGAGTGCACTACGTACAGAGTGCAGGGTTCAGGAGTGTGCTACATACAGAGTGCAGGGTTCAGGAGTGTGCTACATACAGAGTGCAGGGTTCAGGAGTGTGCCATGTACAGAGTGCAGGGTTCAGGGGTGCACTACGTACAGAGTGCAGAGTTCAGGAATGTGCCATGTACAGAGTGCAGGGTTCAGGGGTGCACTACGTACAGAGTGCAGAGTTCAGGAATGTGCCATGTACAGAGTGCAGGGTTCAGGGGTGCACTACAAACAGAGTGCAGGGTTCAGGAGTGTGCTACTTACAGAGTGCAGGGTTTAGGAGTGCGCTACATACAGAGTGCAGGGTTCAGGAGTGTGCTAAGTACAGAGTGCAGGGTTCAGGAGTGTGCTAAGTACAGAGTGCAGGGTTCAGGAGTGTGCTACATACAGAGTGCAGAATTCAGGGGTGTGCCACGTACAGAGTGCAGGGTTCAGGAATGCGCTACATACATAGTGCAGGGTTTAGGGGTGCACTACGTACATAGTACAGAGTTCAGGAGTATATTACATACAGAGTGCAGGGTTCAGGAGTATATTACATACAGAGTGCATGGTTCAGGAGTATATTACATACAGAGTGCAGAGTTCAGGAGTGTGTTACATATAGGGTGCAGAGTTCAGGGGCACGCTGTGTACAGAGTGCAGGGTTTAGGAGTGCGCTATGCACAGAGTGCAAATTCAACCCCCTCCTTAAAATGTTGTTGCATCTCTAGTCACTTCGACCTCTTCCTGTGTAGGCGGCTCTCTGTACTGCCTGTGTATTTGGCTCTGCCATACCTCCCTGTGTAGGCAGCGTTGCCTTGCAGGGCGATCATTCTGGCTCTCACATTCAGGGGAGTTGTCCCCATCATCCCCCACCATGAAGGATCCGCAGAAGCCACTAAAAAAGCAAAGCTGTCCATCGTAAACACAGAAGCCCTCTGTGTTTACAAGAGATCGCATGGAGCGGAGGGTGAGAGCCGGAGGTGGTAGAATATAGATCGGCCATGATCCGGTTGCAAAACTGGGTGAGAAGGTCACATAACAAAGCCTGGTGGGCCGGATTTGGACCATGGGTCTTGTGTTTGACATATGTGGTGTATACTGTCTGCATTCTGGGGGCGTGCACCCGCACCAACATGGAATGTCAGATTGGGGGCAATCTGGCCAGTGTGTCCCGATAGACAATAATGGGATTGCCTGTGCATCCCTGTGCTGGTAAACACAACCAATGTAGGAGGGCCTATGCTGTAGTGCCCCCTGTAGGAACGAGGCGGGAATTCAAATTTAACAGAGAAACTAACCAAACAATGTATTCATTGTTTGGATTTCTATACCCTTTAACACCTAACCTCCCATTTTCAAACCCCTTCTTATGTATCTGTTCATCCCAGGTTTAGCCTAGTTGGGATTATAACTTTAGTTTACTTTTATTAGATTATTTGTATTTGGAATTGCTTTTGGTGTATGCGATTGATTCCTTTTAATGTCACTTTTAGCCCTAGGTCCAGTTGAAGCACATTCCTTCACATTTTGGCTAATAAGCAGATTTAACTGTTTTTAATTTTCCTGCACTGTTTTTTTTTCGTATTATGTGTTTAGCAATTATATGCTTGAGTTGCTGTTTAGTGTTCTAATTGCTGTGCGGGTGATTGCGCGTCTAGTGTTTAGCATTTTTAAGGATAAGCAGTCTTTTTTTTTTTTTTTCAAGCAAGGCAGCTATATGACTGCGCCGTGAACCGACGACCAGAATACAGATGATGAAGTTAGTGAAATAAAACTTTGTTACGATTGAATGGAATCATTTGGAAATCCATGCACCTCGAGTGAGTTTAACGCACTGATTGCCTGCGCTGGTTGGCCAGGATGAGGAGTTATGTATCAGTGCACATTTACCTTCTGCCTAGCTGGAGGTAAACGGTTTATACCATGTATGGGGCTCGGGGGAACCGCTGTGTTATTCTAGCGGTTGGTAACCCTTGTCTGACACCAATGAAATGTGAGTTTAATGTAAAACTCATTGACCCAATGGAAAAATAAATAAATAAAGCTTAAAAAATAATACCTATAATAAAAAATAATAATAATAATAACATTGTTAACCCTGGTCTGGCAC
Source organism: Lithobates clamitans (assembly GCA_037952925.1). Classification (NCBI taxonomy): domain Eukaryota; kingdom Metazoa; phylum Chordata; class Amphibia; order Anura; family Ranidae; genus Lithobates; species Lithobates clamitans. The sequence goes on from JBBGZY010001854.1 coordinate 691,796, forward strand.
CAATGAAATGTGAGTTTAAACCACATGTAAAAAAAAAAAAGAAACTAAGGCTAAAAAAATAATACCTATAATAAAAATAATAATAATAATAATAATAATAACATTGTTAACCCTTGTCTGGCACCAATGAAACGTGAGCTTAAAGCACATGTAAAAAAAAAAAATAAGGCTAAAAAAATAATACCTATAATACAAATAATAATAATAATAACATTGTTAACCCTGGTCTGGCACCAATGAAATGTGAGTTTAAACCACATGTAAAAAAAAAAAAAAACTAAGGCTAAAAAAAAAATACCTATAATAAAAATAATAATAATAATAATAATAATAACATTGTTAACCCTTGTCTGGCACCAATGAAACGTGAGCTTAAAGCACATGTAAAAAAAAAAAATAAGGCTAAAAAAATAATACCTATAATACAAATAATAATAATAATAATAACAATAATAACATTGTTAACCCTTGTCTGGCACCAATGAAATGTGAGTTTAAACCACATGTAAAAAAAAAAAAAAAAAAAACTAAGGCTAAAAAAAAAATACCTTTAATAAAAATAATAATAATAATAATAATAATAATAACATTGTTAACCCTTGTATGGCACCAAGGAAATGTGAGTTTAAAGCACATGTAAAGAAGAAAAAAAAAGGCTAAACAAATAATACCTATAATAAAAATAATAATAATAATAACATTGTTAACCCTTGTCTGGCACCAATGAAATGTGAGTTTAAAGAAAATGTAAAAGTCATTGACCCAATAGAAAAAAAGAAATAAAATAAAGCTAAAAAAGAATACCTATAATAAATAATAATAATAATAATAACATCATTAACCCTTGTCTGGCACCAATAAATTATGAGTTTAAAGCACATGTAAAACTCTTTGACCCAATAGAAAAAAAATAAAGATAAATAAAGCTAAAAAAAAAAAAATATACTTACAATAAAAATAATAATAATAATAACAATAATAACATTGTTAATCCTTTTCTGGCACCAATGAAATGTGTGTTTAAAGCACATGTAAAACTCATTGACCCAATAGAAAAAAATAAATAAATAAATAAAGCTTAAAAAAGAATACCTATAACAAAAATAATAATGATAATAATAAAAATAATAATAATAATAATAATAACATCATACCGTAGTCTGGCACCAATGAAATGTGAGTTTAATGCACATGTGAAACTCATTGACCCAGCAGAAATAAATAAATAAATAAATAAATAAATAAATAAATAAAGCTAACAAATTATAAATAATAACTATAGTAAAAATAATAATAATAATAATAATAATAATAATAACATTGTTAACCCTTGTCTGGCACCAATGACATGTGAGTTTAAAGCACATGTAAAACTCATTGACCCAAAATAATAAATAAATAAATAAATAAAGCTAACGAATAAACAATAATAATAAGAACATTAACCTTTTTCTCGTACCAATGAAACGGGAGTTGTAAGTACATATAAAAATCATTGACCCAACAGAAAAAATAAATAAAATAAAGCTAAAGAATAAAAAATAATAACAATAATAATAACATTGTTAACCCTTTTTTGGCACCAAAAAAAAGGGTGTTTAAAGCACATGTAAAAATCCTTGACCCAACAGAAAAAAATAATAATAAAGCTAAAAATAATAATAATAATAATAATAATAACAACCTTATTAACCCTTGTCTGGCACCAATTAAATGTGAGTTTAGGGCACATGTAAAACTCATTGACCCAACAGAGAAAAAAATACAGGTAAAAAATAAAAAAATAATAACTATAGTAATAATAATAATAATAATAATAATCATAATAATAATAATAATAACATTGGGATTTGAATCATATAAGGAATCCTTGGTTCTAAAATAATTATTTTTATTAAAGTTGCTGTAAATCCCATCACTTGGCAGTGTCTTAAGATAGGCAGTGCAATAACAAACTACATGAATTATGTTGATATCTGTCTGTGTTCTTGTAAGTTAGATCTTCCCGCTCCTTGGTGTCACAGGCCAGCCATATAGAAAATAGAGAAATGTTTAAATGTTAAGAGCAGAAGTGCTTTTTTTTTTTTTTTTGAAAAGCTGGCAGACTGTTACAGTCTTTTTCTTTTCTTTTCTTTAGAAAGCAGCCACAGCATGAGTAGAAAAGCCTATCTCTTGCCAGCATGCTGTAGGGAAGGACCCTTGATCCTTGTGCGGAAGCAGTGGTCTATCTGCAGAGGTCTGACTTGCCTCCTGCTGAGTCAGACCTAAAACCCTGCTATCAGCAGGGAACAGGAGCTTTGCTGATTATGGATAGGTCTCAGTTAGCAGGGGTTGTATCACATCTCTGCAGAGAGACCACTGCTTTCACTCTGAAAGCAAATCCTTCTTTACAGCGAGTCCTTCTATACAGCATGCTGGCACCAGACAGGCTCACTTACAGTACACCTTTTGTGGCTGCTTTCTAAACAAAACAAACAAGACTTTGTTGTTCATATATTATTATAATATTATTTTTAAATATTTTCGATTAAGTATTTATTTTTAGTAACTGGCATAGCTCCAAACTCTCCCTGATTTCGAGGGAATGTCCCTGATTGGAACAAAGTCCTTCTGTCCCTCTTTCCTCCTCATTTTGGTCTGATCTATATAGATGTATATAAAATGCACTTTTTATCTTTCAAAAAGTATTTCCCAGCGCTAAACCTTTCACCTGATTTCTAAATTGTTTCATTTGTAGATTTCAAAAACCAATATAAATGAATAGTAGTGGGACAAAAAAGCATTTGTGGGCTTAAGTAAACATTTTTTTGTATAAAAATGGGGTGTGTCCTATGCTTACATACTTTTGCTAATAGGCGTCCCTCGTCCTGATCTCAAAAAGTTGGGAGGTATGGTAACTGGCACAACTTTTTTGGTCATATGGGAGCCTGCTAATGTGCTAAGTGTCAATTTATGAGCCAAAAAAAGAGTTGGGGTTTACCATTCACGACTCTATGTAGGCAACAAACCTAAAACGAGATGTATATTGTATATAAAATGTACTGAATATTGTATATTTATTTTATGGAGGAGAGGCTCAACTGATACTGGCATGGGAGAGGGACACCCAGGATCAGTCCAAGGAGGTTGTAGGCAGGTGCAGTCTCTTTTCTCCACCGCAGGTGGCGCTCGTCCGCAGCGGCAGCGCAGATGGGGGAGGAAGTCGAGGGGAACATAGTTCCTCTATGGTTTCCTCAGTCACAGGGAGGCAGCTATCCTATTTGACTTTGGTGACCAGAGTCTTGGGTCAGACAGAGTCTACTTAAGACCCTGGCTGCCGGATTTTGCACCCATTTTGGCTAGAGTAGGGACTGTACGTAGAGCCAGAGAAAGGTCCCAGAGGAGAAGGGAAAGTGCAGGGACCACTGCAAACCTCTGGAAAGCTTTCCCTTTGGGTACGGACTGACCAGTCCGCATTCTGCACCTAGTGGCAGATGCTGTTGGCATGTTTGAGTGTTCCCTGTCAGTTTGCCTCTGACAAAACATCTGCTCATCCGAGGTACTAACTAAACAAAAAATTCCTGACTATAAGAGCTCCCCCCCCCCACAATTAGGCATCACCTCTTAGGGTCTGTGCATACCATCTTGTTTCAATAACGTGCCTAATACCAGTTGTATGATGGTTTTTAAATAATTTGTTGATTTCTTTAAATCCCTTGGTAGATTCGTAGACCTCCAAATATTTCTTTCTGGAGGCCTCAGATCTTGGCTTAATGACACCACCAGTGTCTATAGGAAAGCTAAACACCAGACCCTAGATATCTAAAGTCTAAATAAGACAGGTTCCACCTACGCACTCCCAAAGGAAGTTCTAATCATTGGCACCTAACGTGGATCACCACATTATTTTATTTATGTGAAGTGGTGGTAAGGCTTTCTTCCATGGTACAGATCTGCATTTTTGTTACTTTAGATCGTGAAAATGAATACACCATGTCAATCTTATGTGTTCTTTGTTCAAGTGTGAGAAAAGATGAATATGGGCTCAGATTTTTGTCCATGAAAGAGGAGCGTACCAGAAGAAGGACCCCCCTCCCAAAGAGAGGAGAAGGTCTCCTTTGAGAAATCCAAGTAAGACTGACAAAAAGAGCCCAAGCCAGTCATGGTTGAGTCCCCGCACAAGTCTCCCGAGCCCTACACGAGTCTCCCAAACACACGTCCACTGCGACAAATAATGCTCAGGGGAGCCTTCCATTTTGATCAGCAGAGGATCAATCCGCCGATCCCCTGCTAATCAAAGCAGTGCGGGTGGATGGCAGGCCCATGTCTGCTCAGTTAATGCAGAGGGGACATGGACATGGACTCCCCTGTCTGTTTACACCCGACTACCCTCCGATCCGCCTACACAGAGAACCGATTCCCTTCCATTTCTTTTTATTGGGCTGGATCAGATCAGAGGTAGTTAGGTGTAAACAGACACAAGTCCGTTTACACCCGCTGGTCCATAGGGGTGAATGAACCGTTCCATCAGGTCCGCCTGAAAAAACTGACAGGTGGACCTAGTCGGAACGGTCGTGTGAAAGGGGCCTTAGAATCCTATAGAAAATGTTTCCATATCTTGTTTGTACCCTGATGGAGGGGGGTTGTTTGCCCATCGAAACTCGTTGACTACCTTTTATCTTACTGTTGTCTCATTTTTATTGGCCATAAATGTTTATGGTGCTCTTTTTGTCAGTCTCATTTGTTCACTTTTATCTTAGGCACTGCTTGAATCAAGAAATCAAGATCTAATATTTGCCTAATTAAATATTTTCAATTTCCATGGGGTGTATTTACATTTTTTCATATATATACACGTATATACTGTTTAACTTAGACTTATTTAAATGTCATCAGATGTGCTCGTGATTTTCCAGTCTCTGGTATAACATACAGTAGTACCGCAGATCTTTCTCTTGGGCAATTCCTGCTTTATTTTGCATAATTTGGCGTTTAACATTTACTATAGACATTATTCAATATTCCCCTAATATTCACGCAGAATTAATTATAAAGAGGAATTATGCAGTTGACTTTTGACTAAATGACTCTTGATGTACTGGTCAGCCAGTAGTTATATAGTAATGTGGAGATGAAGAGAATGAGAGCACACATAAAGAAAATGATGCTGCAGATGATTAGTGACAAATATGATTAGTACAAGACCGATCTATTGATGGGATTTATGTTGAACCATTTTTCCTATAGAGATTCTTAGAAGTATGTCATTAGATTCTCTGTTCACTTGGGTCTAGGCAGTACAGCCAGGACCAAGGCGACATCATGTGCAGCCAGAATTGAGGTAACTTCATTAGGTAGTGCAGGCAGAAACAAAGGGACCCTTATTAGGCAATGTAGTTAAGACCAAGGTGACCTTATTAGGCAGTGCAACCATGACCAAGTTTACATCAATAGGCAGTGCAGCCTTGAACCAAGGTGACCTCATTAGGCAGTGCAGCCTTGAACCAAGGTGACCTCATTAGGGAGTGCAGCCTTGAACCAAGGTGACCTCATTAGGCAGTGCAGCCAGAACCAAGGTGACCTCTTTAGGCAGTGCAGCCAGAACCAAGGTGACCTCTTTAGGCAGTGCAGCCTTGAACCAAGGTGACCTCATTAGGCAGTGCAGCCAGAACCAAGGTGACCTTTTTAGGCAACAAAGTCAGGATCAAGGTGATCTCATTAGGCATAGTTCCCAACTGTCTTTCATTTGAAGGGACTGGCCCTCTTTGGGAACCAAAACCCCCGTTTTTCTTTTCCACCTCAGTTGTCCATCTTTTTGGTCTGATGATAAGAAATGTAGTGATAGCAAAACTTTGACTTGTGGGATTGATTTTTTTGGTTTATTAATTCATCTTGGCTCACATAAGTGTGGAAGGGGTTTGTCCTTTGCCTACATAATTTCTACTAAAGGGTGTCCTTCTTTCTCAAGAAGGTTGGGATGTATGCTTGTTAGGCAGTTTAAACAGAATCAAGGGGACCTCATTAGGCAGTGCAGTCAGGTTCACAGTGACCTCATTAGGCAATGCAGATAAGACCAAGGAGACATCATTATCAGTGCAGTTATGATCAATGTGACCTCAGTTTCCGGCACGCTTAGGGTGACCTCATTAGACAATGCAGATAGGACCAACGTGACCTCTTTGGGCAGTGCAGCGAGGACCAAGGTGACATCATTAGGCAATGTAATCATAATCAAGGTGACCTCATTAGGCAGTGCAGTCTTGATCAATGTGACCTCATGTGCAGTCAGGTTGAAGGTGGCCTTATTGAGCAATGCAGATAGGATCAAGTGCTTGTATCTTTAACAAAACCCATGTTTCTGCTCTCACATGTTCTCATTGATGTAAAATGCCTTTATATTTTATTATTATTTTCAAAACCATTTTCAGATTTATATTGCTATATTCAAATTGGGGAGCATTATCCTTCTCTTATAGCCCCATCGGATAATGGTCCCCATGGGTTTGGTCACATTGAAAAATAAGACAATTTTTAAATGCATTTGGGGTGTTAGAACCTATGTCAGCTTTGTATTGGTGTCTGTGGCTTGTTGGGGAGTTTTTCATTCATGTCATGTCCCAGGGATTAGTGCTAGTGGACAGGATGTGAGGGGAAATCTCCCCAACAGGCCACAGGCAACAATACTTACTGTAGCTAACATACATCGATCAGCCATAACAATATGACTACCCACCCTAATGCCGCGTACACACGGTCGGACTTTGCAGCTACAAAAGTCGGACAGTCTGTCCGACATACTTCCGGCGTACCTTCGGCGGACTTGGGGCAGACTTTCTTACGAACGGACTTGCCCACACACGACCACACAAAAGTACGCCAGTTTAGTACGCTGTGACGTACACCAAGTCCGACGAGACTATAAAACGGAAGTTCAATAGCCCGTACGACACCCTTTGGGCTCCTTCTGCTAATCTCGTGTTTATCTCGTGTTAGTAGAAGTTTGGTGAGAGACGATTCGCGCTTGTGAGACTCGTATTTTTCAGTTCGTTTTAACTGTTGTTCAGTCTGTGCTTGTGAGGTTTGTATCTGCTTTTCAGTGCGTTTGGTCAGTTGGCATTGAGAAATCTTTGTTTTATTGGCCGCTCGTTCCTGATTTTCAGGTCGTTCTTCACAGGCCTTGCTGTTCTTCAGTGCGTTCTGTTTAGTGCGTTCTGACCAGCCGACCGTTTTGAAGCCATGTTACCTGTACGTACTCGTCGTAGAGCTCGTGCATTGTATGTGCTTGGTGCTGTAGTTTATTCTTCAGCCCAAGACCAGTCCATGAACAGGGCGAGGAGGAGTTCATGGACCAAGAATTGGTTGCTTCAGCGTGACCAGTTCTGTCACATGCCTTTGCTCCGTGAGATCCGTGAGAATAATCCTGAGGATTTCAGGAACTTTCTCCGGATGACGGACCCCGTTTTTGATCGTTTGGTGGCTTTGCTGACCCCCTATATCAGCAGGCAGGATACCTGCATGAGGCAAGCCATCACTCCGGAGCAGAGGCTGGTCGCTACCTTGCGGTATTTGGCCACAGGGAGAAGCCTGCAGGACCTTAAGTTCTCGACAGGCATCTCCCCCCAGGCTCTGGGGATCATTATCCCAGAGACCTGTTCTGCCATCATACAGGTCCTGCAGAAGGACTATATTAAGGTAAGCTATTTTTAGTTTATTAGCATCACATGTTCTTTTATGTAATCTTTGATAAAGTAATGTATTTCTTGCTTCAAACACTACTTCCCATCATTGCAATATAGTGTGAATGTCCCCTTTTTATCCTCACACATGCTGGGATTTTTTCCTGTTATTTTTTGTCATGCATGTATAGTTTCCTTCAATAACCTTCCCAGCATGAAGTGATGGGAACATATCCACCTAGTCTACTCATTTTGAATGTATTTTGTTGGAGTGTATTTAGTGTGCTTAGAATTAGCAATTAGCTAGATTTCACAACCCCCCCCCCCACCTGAACTCACTCCAAATAGTGTGCTGCTAATTAGCAATTAGCTAGATTTCACAACCCCCCCCCCCCCACCTGAACTCACTCCAAATAGTGTGCTGCTAATTAGCAATTAGCTAGATTTCACAACCCCCCCCCCCCACCTGAACTCACTCCAAATAGTGTGCTGCTAATTAGCAATTAGCTAGATTTCACAACCCCCCCCCCCCACCTGAACTCACTCCAAATAGTGTGCTGCTAATTAGCAATTAGCTAGATTTCACAACCCCCCCCCCCACCTGAACTCACTCCAAATAGTGTGCTGCTAATTAGCAATTAGCTAGATTTCACAACCCCCCCCCCCCACCTGAACTCACTCCAAATAGTGTGCTGCTAATTAGCAATTAGCTAGATTTCACAACCCCCCCACCCCCACCCTCGTTAAAATTTGCTTGAATGTTCTGTGGTGTTGATTTGTCTAAAGCAAATCTATGTTGCACTTTGCAAAATGCATGTGCACTCTACAAGTGCATTTGTTCCAGTGCTTTAGTAAATGAGCAGAAGCTCTGCTGATTTCCATCATCAAATCATATGCAAGCCTCAAAGTGTTTTCATTAATTGCCCTTGCATGTGATTGTGTACTGTTTGCAACATGAATGCCTTTTGACATTACCTCATTTACTGTAAGCTGGTTTGCAACTGCACCTGCAGAGTGCGACAACTGCAGTCTTGTAGCCTTTGTTATCCCTAAATTCCTGCGTGTTGTTAAAGTAATTTTTTTTGGGGATTTCACAACCCCCTAAAATGTAATCAATGTTCTATCAGAGGGGGTGAGCAATCTGATAAGTGTGCCTTTTTCCATATTAGTTATTCCAGAAGAATTAAATTATTGAATGTTATACTGATGCTGGGGAATAATGTTTTTAATTGTCTAATTTTCTTGCAATGTTAGCTTCCAAATTAATTGATTTTTGTTTTCTTGTTTGATTCCCCAGTTTCCTTCAACGCCACAGGAATGGCAGACTGTGGCATCCCATTTTGCAAGCCGTTGGGACTTTCCCAATTGTGGAGGGGCTATAGATGGGAAACATGTCCACATTGTGCCACCACCCCATTCGGGGTCATATTATTTTAATTATAAGGGGTTCCACAGTATTGTTTTAATGGCGGTGGTGTCGGCACACTATGATTTTTTATATGTGGACGTGGGGAAGAATGGCCGGATGTCGGATGGAGGAGTATTTGCCCAGACGGAGTTCTGCCAGCGTCTCCAGAGTGGTGGCCTGGGATTGCCACCTGATGAGGATAACGTGGAAGGACTCCCCTTTGTCTTCATTGCCGATGAAGCCTTCGCTCTGAGCAAGCACCTCATGAGGCCATTCCCCCAAAGAACCCTCACCCCGGAGAGGAGGGTTTTTAATTACCGGCTGGCCAGAGCTAGAAGAGTGGTTGAGAATGCGTTTGGAATTCTGGCCAGCCGGTTCCGCCTGTTTCAAACAGCCATTAATTTGGCGGAATACAAACTTAATTTTATAATTTTATCATGCTGCATTCTGCACAACTTTTTAAATAAGCATTCTGCCAATTATATAGGCACAGTTGGGCCTGAGGCCGGACAAATAGAAGCCAACCTTACAGGCCTGGATACTGTCCGTACTGGCTTGGCCCCCCAAAGTTCCCGTCAGGTTAGACAGCAATATGTTGATTATTTTATGGGTAGGGGGGCCATTGCAATGGGCCAGGATATATAATTTTTTTTACAATAAAAAAAATATTGCTGAAATCTGGCATTATATTTATTGCTTGCCTTTCTTTTGGGCTGTCTCCTAGGTTATGGTCGAGCAGTTGTAGTGCCAACTGTATTAGAATTTTAAAAATGTATAAATAAGCTCCATTGCCACTGTAAACAACTTTTTGACAATTATAACCAAACTGATACTGAGCCTTGAAATAACAAACCACACATTTGTTAAAATCATATAAAAGGAGATGTTTTTATTAATGGTTGGTATGCATTCAGTTCTGCATTTAGTATAAAATGTTCCGAGACAAAAATATAATGGTATCTTAATGATGTAGCAAAATATAATTATATTGAAATATTTCTACCTAATCCACAAAAAAATATTTTGGGCTTTTGGATTTTCAAAAACAGGCTTTGTTTTTTGAAAATCAAGTTTTGTTTTTTTTTAAAAGCAAGTTTTTTTTTTTTTTTTTTTTTGTTTTTTAAAATCAATTTTTTTTTTTTTTTGGGTTTTTTAACATTAATTTTCTTAATTTTTTTGGTGTTTTCAAATCAATTTTTTTTACTTTTTTTGGTTTTTTAACATTAATTATTTATTCGATTTTTTGGTGTTTTAAAATCAATTTTTTAATTTTTTTTGGTTTTTTAACATTAATTTTTTGAATTTTTTTTGGGTTTTTTAAAATCACTTTTTTTTATTTTTTTTGGGTTTTTTAAAATCACTTTTTTTTTTTTTTTTGGGTTATTTAAAATCACTTTTTTTTATTTTTTTTGGGTTTTTTAAAATCAATTTTTTTTTTTTTTTTGGGTTTTTTAAAATCACTTTTTTTTATTTTTTTTGGGTTATTTAAAATCAATTTTTTTTATTTTTTTGGTTGTTTTTTAGAAAATCAATTTTTATTTTTTTGTGGATTTTTGACAGCCCTCCTTTTTGACATTAGGTTAAACAGCCATTTATGTTAGGCCAAAAAAACAAAGAGAAGGCCCAGAATGGGGTCAGCAAA